>CM036635.1:11200000-11800000 GCA_020746105.1 Trogon surrucura | reverse complement strand
AGTAAGATACTCATGACATCACTTACACTTGTGAGAGTGAAAAGCGCATTAAATCGCACTCAACTACTGCCAGCAGAAACACAAGGTGGCTTGTCACAGCCACCCCACCCGAAACAATAAGCAGGGAACTAAAGGTATTTTCTGTACTAGTTAACTCCAAGCCTCCCAGTTCATTCTTCTTGCTTGATCTCCTTGAATATGCAAATTTCTCCTCCCGTCTCCTCTCATCCTGTAGTATTTTCTACTCCTTTTCACCGAGTATTATGTCAGCGACTCTGAATTACCTTCTCGCCGTATTCTTTGCGTATTGTAAAATCAGAACTACTTCTCTATCAAAGAGGCGATATCTTGGTCAGTTATAAGATGAAGAAACTTGTGTTTGTTTTAAAGATACTTAAAATAGCGTAATGAAGCCATGATAATGTTTATTAAAAAAGAAAACACTTCTCTGTTATAAAGCTTTAATGTATGGCACTAGGTTATCATTAGGTTATCAAATGACTGCATATTAAGATCTAATTGAAGAACTTATTACAGTGTTCCCCCTCCTTTTGCAATGATGATTTATGGCACATTTTGTCACTACAACATTGAGCAGTTTGGTACAAACACAGCACTTAACTATCAAGATGGCAGAGGCAGATACTGAAGCATAAGCTATAAATACTCAAATGAGTCAGAGGTTGTAGATCTGCTGTAAATTATACCTGATTTGTAGGCTGAAACACATTTTCTAATCTTCTGTAAAAAACCTGCTGGTTCCTACAATACTATGACAAAAACTAGCAAAAAAACTTTTGAAAAAGCCCGTGCTACACACTATCATAATTCTATTTAAAACACTAATGAGATTCTCTTTTGTGTTTCCAGATTTCACACTTACCTTCATTGTGGATAATGCTGGAGAACTGGATATTTTGCCTTTCAATTACCGTGGTGGAGATGTTTGAGTAACAAACCACCTCTAAGCTTTTTTATACCGGCATTTTAACTTCATTTTAGACCAAGTGCATAGAACTCAGCTGGGATAGGAGTAAAGCAGTCAAGGAACTGCTCACCTGTTTGCTGACTAAACCTGCAGCAAGAGGGCTAGAAGAAAAGCTGGTGGCAAAATGCATTGACCTCAGCAGCATCTATCACAAGTGTAGCTCTCTTAAAAGTCCCCTGCAGTTATCAAGAAACAGCCATTTACCGTACTAGCGACTATTTACATACAGTACAAAACTCTAACTGGTAGTTACAGCTGCATGTTTTCATTACAAAAGCCTTTATACACAAAGTTTCTTTATCAAGTGCCCATAAACTGGCAGGAGTTTACACATTTGAAATAAACACTAATAGGCTGTGCTCAACAGCCCCGTTCTCAAAAAAAAAATTACCATAAAAGAAGTACAATGCACAGGGCAATAAAAACATGTTCATTTCCCACCTCATCTCATTCTGCAGCACTCCTCTCCAGCTGAACAGGAAGGCTGCTTTCATTTGTTTTCAAGTAATTGAGAAACATTTCAGCTCCTTATCGGTTCTTCAATCTTTTTTCCTCTCACACATTCCCTACAATTGTTGCCAACAGGGTCTTTATAAAAGCTTCAGCCTAACAAAACTACTCCGGCAAACAATGCCGCAGGAAAAAAAATGGAAACTGAAGAAGCTGTTATGCAGAGAAGATTCAAAAGTTGGACCCTTCTTTAGAGAGAGAAAATAAAACAGACGCAAGAGCTGCGCAGGGGAAAGCTTCCTACCCCTGGCCCTGACTCCAGAGGCAGGCGCGGACCTCTCCTCTATTGGTGGAAATGCCTGTTTATTTTGGAAGATTTTCGTGCTCCACAGCAGAAATGGAAACACTCAGCTCGGAGGCCTCGGAGCTGACACCACGCCATGTACACACACCCACAGGAAACCTCCTTCCTCCTCACTCGCTTCTCTTTCCTGAGGCCTCACAAGCAGCCGCCGCGGCCGCCGGCGTCCTACGGCACAGCCACCACACGCACGGAGCGCTCCGGGGATCTCCCAGACAGGACGGTGTCTCCGTGTTTTCCACTGTGCTAGAGAAATAAATGAAAATCTCAATGCTGTTTAAAAAAATTAATAAGCACCTTGATCACAGCACAGGTTTCTGGTGCAAAATAAACCAACGAAAAGGGCCGACCTTTCCTGCTGCTTGGCAAGTCCCACCATTTGTCCCTGCTACTGCAAGAAATGCGCCTTCTCCTTCCAAAAAAATACTGCTGAGAGCAAAGAAATAGCACAAACATATTGTCTCCAATCAGGTGAAAAACAGAAACTGAAAAAAACCTTCCATAACCCATCCCCAGTTCTATAATTCAGTGTTCAATACGACCCAAAAGGCGCAAGCACCTCTCATTGCTGCAGCAACCCAGATGCAGAAATGAATGACACGCACATAAAATAAAGGTGTTTTTTTTTTCTAAGTGACCACAAACAGTTACACTAAGTCACATTTATAAAGACCCTGCCTACCAAAATCTGGCTACAGGAGCATTTTGCAAAAGGCTCACTTCCAGCTTGGTTTTAACCTTTAATACCTCCCACAGGTTGGCATGCGGTACCTGCTGCAGTCGACTCCCCCAGTTTTACTGTGCCATCCTGTCCTTACAATTAATTTAATTGCTGTGTCCCAGATATGAAATAAATTAACTAAATTCAATGATAATCCCTGTGTTGCCTTTTAGTTCTAGCAGCATTTGTCACTCAACCTTGAAAACGTATCCAAATAAAGCCCTGGGTGCAGTCCTGCCTTGGCTTCACAGGCAGCTCTGAATGTTCTGGGAAAGAAGCAGAGCCCGTTCTTTCCCCCCATCAGTTTGTAATTGCCATTTTCTGTATTGTAAGAAATTGCTGCTAAATCCTTCCTGAAGTTAAATGTAAGAGAGCAGTACCATACAGCGGAAATAAAACATTCCTTAACAAATTCCTTAAAGGCAGCCAGCAGTCAGTCACCCTCCAAGGAAAGGAGAAGAGTCGCCCGTCCGGCTCGACAGCCCGTCTCTGGCACCGGGCAGGAACAGGGCAGGTTTGGTTTCTCTACAGGTCACCTCCCCGTGTGTCGCCTGATGTAGCCGAGAGGCGTCCCTGCCCGTGACAGGGGGGTTGGATGAGATGGTCTCTAAGGGCCCTTCCAGCCTGGACCATTCTATGATTCTATGAACTCTTTGCAGAGAAGCCAAACTACAAAAAAGTGTATTACTGCTTCTGATACATGACACAAAAGCCAAAACTGCTTAATCATTGGCATAACTACCTCTATTTTCTGTTATTTTCTTCCCAATTCATATTTTATAGCTGTAGCACAGGACACTTAAACACAAAGATATGGGATAAAAAAAAAAAAAAAAAAATCAGATGGAGAAACGCCGTCACTAAATTTGAAAGAAACAAACTCACAAGTGTACCTGGAAAAAATGGAGTTATTATCATGCTACTTTTAAAACCTTAAACTTGACATTTTCAAGCAATTAAAAACAAAGCTGTCACAACAGAGACAGAAATCACAGTGGCCCCCAGTGGAACGCGGAAGGCACTGTGCTTCAATATTAACACAAGAGCCACTGTGTTAACACGTGAATATGAACTTAGTTACTCTGACGGCAAAAACATCTGGCACTGAATCCCGATGTTAAAAAGTCATTCTAATGCATTATAGAACAGTGACATCTCACACAGAACCAGGCCGACAGAGAGAACAAAACGTGTAGCAGTGTGGAAACAGAAATGTTCCATTTCGACATAAATTGCTCTGATGTATCCTAATTCTGAATTTTTTCACGTACCTAGGATTTTTAAGGGGCTGAGCTACTTCTGCTGCCGCCTTCCCCTGAAAGCCAAACCTACTGTTACAAATTACAGGAGACCTTACAGGGCAGATGCAATAGAATTCACACTAAAATTTTCTGATTTCACACTTTCTATGTAAGGAAAGCTTGGAAAGGAAAGGAGTTTCAATAAATTACTTGTTCCAGTTTCTTCACCATGTAGTTAAGCATTTTTCTGAATTCGGTATGACTGAAGCAATAATTAATTTCTGCTGTATAAATACATAAAAAGCGTTTGAAACATAAGTTGTTTTGTCAACCCCATATGTTAGCCTTGGCTCTTCTCTAATTCCCAGTCTTCCCAGGAATCCGGGAAGCTCTACTTGCCTGTCTGCCACCTAATTACCCAGCAATAAACAACAGTGCACGTTAACTCCTTCAGAGCTGTGCCACAGCCCCGAGTTCCGCCACACAAATCAAAGGACGGACTAGAGAAAGCAGCTGTTACCCAAGAGCTGCAGAAAAGAGCTTTGCATTGTCTCTCTTCCTCACCTTTCTTAAGGCTATAGCTTCAGTCATGTTTCTCCAAGTTCAGTGCCCCAAAAAGGAGAACACCTTGCTCATCTCTGCTGCCTCCTGCACTGTGCTGCAAACCAGTTCAAGTAACTTCTCAAGCAGAAAACCCACACGGAAAGAGAGAAACATGGTGGGAGGGAAAAAAACCTTTCCCTAAGTTCAATGAATTGAGTTTCTTCACTAAACTGAGCTGAATCGTGCATACCAGGGGAGTGATTTACACTTTTTGGTAGCAACGAGTCATCTTTTAAATAGATAAAGAGCTCACAACTAAATGGAAAACTGCATCTGTCTTCACATTAGGCAAAGCGATGATGTATGTGTTAGGTTTCCCAGAAATCTAATCCATACATTCTTGTCAGAAAGGTGCCGTACAGCACATCCAGCAAGATAAGCTACGAAAAACCTCACACTGAAAATCCCAACATAGTCAGCTCCTCCAACAAATCTAAAACCAGAACTATCCTACCAAGATGTAGTCTCCCCATTAAAAAGACACAAAGAATAGGAAGTATAAGCACATTTTTAAACACATTTATGAAAATATCAAACAGTTCACAAAGAATAAACAGTTATTTACCTTTGGTTTTTTGTTCAGCAGCCTGAAAGAAGAAAAGAACAAAACATATCAACTACTTGTCGATATTCAAAATTACACTTATTACAGGGCTGCGGGCCTGACTTTTTGCAGGAACTGCTCACAGAAATCAGGCGTTGCTGCCAGTATGGACCGGAGAACGTCAGTTTAACTCTGTGTTTCAGGAATGTCAGAACGGCTGCCCTTGCCCGACTGAAGCCAAGAGCAGACGCCAGTGAAAGCGTAAAGCAGGGCAAGCAGTCTGAGTTCCCCCACATCCTAAGGGCCATTTAAGATTAAAACTATGGAATTCAGAAAACAGGGCAGAACGCCCACCGTGGAAACGCGCAACGGGCTGGGAGCCCAGAGTCACCCCAGGACTGGCAGAGCCTCCTCCCCGGTACCTTTGCGTTGCCCTTGCTGGGGAGCGCTCGCGTGAGCGGGCTCCGGGCAGGGGTTGAGCAGCCTGGGGAGCGCTAATGAACTGTCACAGCTGCTTCGGCAGAGATTTTTCTGACCGCAGCCTCACCCCAAGTCGACGGGACTGCTCACTCATGTCAGAATTATTCGCACAAGTAACGGCTGCAGAATGGGGAGCTGTACGTTACACGTAAAAGCGAATATATCGTTTAAAACAGTAACGTGACCAAACCTTTTTCTGAGCACCTTCCTTCTTTTTCTTTTCTTCCTGCTTTTTCTTTTTCTTTTCTTCCATCAAATGTTCCTCTTCTTGTGTTTCTTGTTCTTTCTCCCTGATAAGAATAGAGGTTGAGAAGAGTTTTTCAATAGTATGAAGTTATCTAGGAAGAGAAATAATCCATACTTCTATTGCTAACCTTCTGTATCTCATGTCTAAAAAATGCCACTTCTAATGCTGTATTAAAAGCAGTTAAAAAAAAGTTGTTCCAAAATTGAAACCAATAACATGAAACAGTAGGCAATGAAAATTTAGGAAGCGCAGGGTTTATTTGGAACCTCTTTCCTCAATCACTCAAAAATACTACTTAATATTATCACATTCTAGGGAAAACGTCAAAATTGGAAAAAAAAAAAAAAACACCAAAATTCAGGTAATTTACACAAGTTTTGCAAGCTTCCAACAGCTACGATTCACACTAAACCTTAAAGATCACCAACACAAGTACATTAGTGTCCAACACCTTTTTTTCTTTACAGAACACCTCCTGTATTAATTTCTCATATGCATCAATTTTCTTCTCAAGAAGTTCTAAACTAAGGCCCAGATTAATTTGAATTACCGTATTTTTTGTTCATCCTATAAACCCCAGCTGAAGAATTTCCAGCAGCATCTTGGTTAACATTTAACCTAAGTTGTTCCAAATAAAAAAGAAAATCTATTTGAAGCTTCACCATCTACGCTCACTTTGTCCATCACTGTAATAAATTATTATTAACAATGAACCTCCCCAACATTCTGCCAAATAAATACTAATGCAAATAATTCATTTACTTCTCTATTTTATCTTCCTTGACAGCTCTTTAGGTCCTGATCATTTATCAGCCTTACAGACCTTCTGAGAACACTCCGTTCCTGATGGGCTGAAACCATTACTGTTATTAGATTTGATGTCTTCCAATTATTCATCGAGATCACTTTTAGCCTAACTTAGTATTGCTTTGCATTTAACTTGCCAAAGCCTACAGCCCCCCCTTTTTTCATTGTTTGGATTTTTTGGGGGGAGTTAAAAAAGGTCTTTAGTTATAAAACTCTTTGCCCAATTGTTTTCTCACAACAGGTCTCTTCAGATTTTGCACATCACGTCTTCACAGTCCCCGTGAAACATTTTGCCTTTTAACTATTTCTTCTGTTTTCCTTTTAACAAGTTTGCACGCTTACGCACCGCAATCAGTTTTCTGAGATTCTGGCTGTTAAAGGATGTTCTGGTTTTTGGTCCTGCTTTTGGCTACTGCAGATGCTGGCAGAGACCCTGCACAGCGCTCCAGACAAAACCAAAAGCAGCTTCTCTTTCCTTATATTCCCCAAAAACAATACACGTTGCAGCGAGCAGTTCTGAGCTCTAAATGTAGGTGTTGGTGCCCTTTCAGCACTCCAACTATTTACAGAAGTGACAGATCTGGCAGGGCCCAGAGTCTGGAACAGCAGCTGGAGGTCAGGCACATCTGGAAGTGCTCGGCGCACAACTGGAGGTCGGGACATCCCCAGCGGCATTAGATACCCGTGTTTTAAATATTGAACCACTTTGTCAGGACCAAAGATTCATCACCTGCCTGACTGCTCGACGTCACACCAATTTCAAGGGGCCACCTTCCAAGCACTGTACTGTAAATCCACGCTGGAGAAACATTTGCTCCTAAGCTTTGCAGGTGGGTATTTGCATCACACACTTCATGCTGCATTTCAAATTGTACTTTCAAACGCATTGGTCTAGGACCTTGCAAAAAAAGTGGTGACTTACACTGCGAAAAGAAACTGAGCTGAAACCATAACAGATTTAACTTTATTCCCGTTAGCTCCGGAGAAGAACAGAAGTCCCCAGGATTTCAGCAGCTACAAAGGAACAACATCCAGTCCCTTCATTTTTAGCGCTCCCTACCCGAGTCCCACCAGACTCTACAAACCCACACCTCGAAGGGAACTCTGCCAAACTGCCAAGGGAAGTTCCAGCCTTTTTTGGGTTCTTTTGGTTTTATAAAGCAGGTGAATGAAACAAGTCAGTGCAAAACGAGAAACTTTTTGGTTTCCTCTTACCAGTACTTAGGAAAACCCACGACACGACAGCACAGTTGTGGAACACCACAACTGCATTTAAATCCCTTTCAATAGTCGGTGCAGTACTTAAACAAACCAAACTCCAAACCACCGCCACCTTGCTTAATGTGCAGAGTTTTCTTTAAGCGGCGAGAGTGTGTAATTCCCAAATGTCTTTAGGGCTTTCTTTTTTTCAATCAAGTTCCTTTCACAGAATCCCAGGTTAGAAGGAACCTCAACCAGCACCTGGTGCAGTCTTTCTTGACCAAAGCACACCAAGACGGCTCGAGCTGCCTGTCCAGCCAAACCTAAAAGAGACCAACGTCGGGAACCAACTCATTCCGCAGCCAAAGGCTCCTTACTCAGGCTGGACTCCACCATGAACTCCATTTCCAGCCCTTCCGTCCTCTAAAGGTGGTTCTGACATTTCCCAAGCACTCTTACATGTCATTCCCTCCCTTACGCAGGTACCACACCATCACGTCAGAGTATTTTCCAAATGAAAGAGGAGCAAGCATTCTGCTCCATTAAAAAATCCTACATATTTTATTACCGTATCACCATATCAATTACAACACTCCTCGCACAAACCTCTTCAGTGTTTTTTTGGTGGTGTTTTTTTTTTTGTTTTTCTTTCTGAGATTAAAAATAGCCCCAGATTAACTCAGAAAATGATACTATAATTTTTAATGGAGTTCAATTTTCAAAACTGATTTACATAATGACATGTCTGAATACATGTGCTTTAAATATGTTTAAAATAGAAATAAAGCTCCAAGTGGCCTCTCGGATGGCAACTCTTGCTGTCACTTCTAGGCAGAAATTAGTCATCTAAGAGCAAAACAAAAGGAAAACAATAAAAACAACGCTACATAAAGTTTGATTACATTGTCAAAGGCATGTGTTGCAGTTTCACTTCCTGAGCGACAATTTAATCTTTATTACAGGAAATATGCTAAAACATTTATGAACACAAAGCTCATATGATTTAAACCAGAAGTGTCTGAGAATATACTGGTAGGAGTTTGCCTTTCTCAGCTATATGGATCTGATGTTTCGGAGTCACGGGGGATTTTTGCGAGCAGAGAGCCAGGAGGTTTATCACAGCATCGTCTTGTTTTTACAGATTGCAATCAGCTTATTAAATCCAAACGTAACCCAAGGTTGTCTCTGAAGTACACACGCTCAAGAGCCATCCCTGAATAGGAGAGCAAGACAAAAGGCAGGTCATGGTCAGAAGAACATGAGAACTACGGCTCTGTTCTGTCAGTGCCCCTTGCAGAAAGGCTTATCAACGCCTTTTAAAAATGAACCAATCTTGGCTGATTTTATGTTTTAAGCCGAGAACTTCAGTCTTCTAGCTGGTATCAGATATTGGATACCTTTCACATCTGAAGCCACAGCTGGTATTTTGAATTAGCGCCGACGTGACATTCTAACAGAATTTAGCCATATGCCTTTGGGGAATATTTTGACTTTAAGTAAAGGCTATTTGAGTTATGACAGCCAAGGTAATTCCCCATGCTGTGTTTTATAGCTCAAAAGTTCCTGCAACAGCCAAGGACTAAACAAGGACCCGTCTCTTTTGTCCCTCCATGTGACACAGCTCCAACCCTAGCAGCCTAATGAATTTTGTTTGCATATATTTGAGATGCTGAAGGTTGTTTTATTTACAGAGGAAAACTGCCTGGAATACCTCTTCAGAATAGTGTTCTTAGTCGTGGTCTATGGATGTCTTTGCTGGGTTTAGCCCAATGGGAGAACAGCTCCCACACCTTAATTTTGGAACACCTCTTGCACCTTAAATTCACATCCTACTCCACGCTGGAAAAACCTCCCTTGACAGTTGTGAAAGTTGCTGGTGGTGAAATCCTACAGATTTCATGCAATTGCTTAAGTATTGCTCTGGTTTTGACTTCCCTCACTACACACACACGTTTTTCTAACAATGATAACGGGGGGGGGGGGGGGGGGGGGGGGGGGGTCATGGAGCAGGGAATCTTTAAACTAGGATTGTAAGGAACTGACAAATACTTGCCCAAAGGCGGGCTACCCAGGCTCACCGAGCAGGCGCTACCAGAGCCAGGCACTGCTACAGGTGACACCAGAAGGTCTGGACAGCACGGGCATGAAACGCAAAGCAACCGTCCCACAAGTTCTCAAAATCTAGTACCATACAGTTCCCAAGAGAAACGAAGAAAATTACTACTTAGAGAGTTCTTCAAGATCTGCTTCTAAAAGGTAAGAAAGAAGTGGCCGAGGTCACGAAGGCAGAAAAGCAGCTTGAAGGCAATGAAATGGAATGAAAAAATGACCAAAATGAAGAGCAGTTAATACTGGAAAGGCAGGCTTCAGTTAATTCAGGGCAACTGAAAAATCCCGTCGCATAGGAAGAGGCAGGTGTTGGTTCTCGGAGCTCACCAAGAAACTACAAGGTGGATGCACAGCAGGAATACTACATAAAACAAGAGGTACACATATCATCCACAGACCTTGTTTTCACGTCTACTAGAATAGATAAACCAAAACTCCACATCTGCCTATTGCTAATTTAGTTTCCTGCTTCATCTTTAACCAGCCCAGCTCTGTGACCTTTCTAGAGTAAGTACCGGCGACAGCGAGGAGCTGGCGTGACTGCACAAGTGCCAGCTTTTTCCCTTGATATCTAGGCTCGGTCATTAATCACGAAGAGTCAAGCTGGTCCCTAATTACAAGCTCTCCAATCACCTCAAAAAAAGAAAGCAGCGCACAAAACTAGGTCGAACAAATAAGAAGGAACTTGAAAAAAACCAGCACAAACACTTGGAGGCAAAAACGAGGAATGCCAACAATGTATTAGCGCTGTGCATATCAAAAGCACCAATAAGCCAACCGTTAAGTGCTTCATTAATAAGCACGAGGAAACATTAGTTTTGCTGTTCAGCGGGAAAGGGGGGCTGCTGACAGATGACCCGATGAGGCCTGGAGAGACAGCACTTCTCGTTCCGCTTTAGCCTCCCCTAAAGAGGTCAGCCGGGAACAGATGGCCAACCACCGTCCGCCCGAACCGGCGCTGAGCCCGCAGCTGACGGCAGCTTTACCGAGGGATTTCGGAGCGCTCGTCCCCACGCAGGAGGCTTTGCTCCAAGCTGGTGGCAGAGGCAGAGCCAACCACCAAGCTGCTCCCGCGCCAGGATCTCGGCCGGCACCGCCGCAGTGCTTCAGCCCGGCTTCCTCGCCCAACAGGGCTGGTGAGCACGGCTCCCAGCAGCAACCTCAAGATATGTCTAAGGTCCCTTTTCCCCAAATCTGGGAAGAAGAAATGATCCAGCTTCTCGGGAAAACTTCCATGGACTGGCAGAGGGGGAAAAAAAAGAAAAAAAAAAGAAGATGGGAGGAAACGTTTTGCTATCAGTTCAAATAGGAAATCAAGCCAGCAAAAGTAAGAACAGCCTAAAAAGTCTCCAGAGAAATCGGGTGTTTTTTCCACTGGCTGGGCCTGATGTAATTCACCATAAGAGCAACTGTGTTTAAATCACTGCAGATCGCGTTAAAGAATCAGCAGAAGATGGATGGCACTCCAGGAGACTAGCAAATAGCTAAGATTGTGCATGTAACGTAAAAGGGAAAGGATTAAAACATCAGTAACGGCTAACAAGAATTTGTGGGGGGAAAAACGTCTTATTTAATCCCTACAGTAGAGCTGCGGGTCTTCTTGAAAAGGACAAAAGGGAGCCAAAAGAAGTAATTTATTGACTTTTCAAGCAACATGCAAAGTTTTGTTAAGAAGAACATGGTTGCTTTATTTTGTTCTCTAAGAACAAGGCAGAGGACAGAAGAAAAATGAAATTACAATAAAATATCCCCAAAACAAGTAATTTCAGTACTTCCTCTTCCAACAAGGCAGAGAACCAATGGGTTTTCGTTGCAGTATGCCACAGGCCCAGCAGCAAAATTTTTAGTAATCACCTCACGGGTGGAAAAACATGAGCTTACTAAGTTTCCAGAGTATGTCAGGTCATGGGGTTGCAGAAGAATTAAGGATGGACAGTATGCAGAATAACCTGATAAACCTGAGATGTACAAAACGTAGAGCACAATTAAATGAGACAGAGCACAGAATACCATGTTTGGCAGGACTAAACCTAAATATCAAAACAGCACAGGGAACAACCGGTTGAACACTGGTTTGTGGGAGGAAAAAACAAGGTGTTAGAGCAGATCTCACCTCCAAGGCAAAGCAACACCGTCACAAACGGTCAGAAACGCACCAGCTGCTGTACTGCCTCCAGTTTGGGATTATCCACAGCAACAGAGACACAGAACAATGGAAGAGAGTCCAGAAAACAGCAACAAGAAGGATCAGAGATCAAAAAAGCATGGGCCCTTGGCAAACACTCCAGGCTTGGATTCACTTCATCCCAAGAGGCAGCAACCTCTTTATCCAAACAGGTGTTAAAGCCAGAGGTAGAGAAAAATGGAGTAAAATCTTTCTACTCCAGCAAAACTCTTTCACACTAGCATTTAAAAAAAAAAAACAAACCAAAACCACATTAATAGACAGTAAATCTTTATAAATACACATTTGGGAGAGAGAAGAGGAAAAATACCTAAAGGAACCAAGACTTGTTTTTATGAAGATAACAAGATGATACCAACTCCTGGACACAGAGACAATTAAACTGGAAACAGGAGGCTTCCGTCACTCACAAAGTAATGTCCAGTCAAGGTAATCAGTGGGGAAAAGCCCTCAGCCACAGCACTGCGGACCAGTTACTTGTACAGGTGTGATCAGACGGCTTGAAACTAAATCCAGGAATTTGACAGTTTGGGTACAAAATTTGTTTCTACAGGGAGTCAGAAATGAAGCTGGATGAATGGTTTTGTTTGACCTCAATTTATAATTTATTAATCTCCTGCTTTGGGGTTTCTCATTGTCAAATTACACCCTTGTCCTGCACTTGTCACTCCCTAATACATTATTTGTCTTGACAGGGGATTCCTCCCTTCTGAAACATCACAGTATCATCCACCACTAACAACTGGAGGCCTGGGACTTTGATGCTTCCAGCATCTGGTCAGCTCATCCTCAAACACATAACACAAAACCGATGTCCTGCCAGGGACACCAGTTGGATTCCTGAAGTCACTTAGAAATCCCACCAACAGAGCACTGGGACTGCACGCTGAGCTGGCCTTGGTTTAGTTTCTACTAGTTGAGTGCCAGTCACGAGAAGTGGGGGAAAAAAAACAGAGAAGAAAAAACATGCTTTAAACTAAGGATACAGATTAAGTGTTAAGTCAGACATCAGAAGTTTGACCCGTCCACACATGAGCACAGCCCAAGTCCCGGTGAAGGTTTGTAGGATTTGGGGGTTTTGTTCTTCAGCTACAGACTTCCTTCCGTTCACTGGAGCACAAATGGAAATCTTCCAGCAGATGTACGCTACAGCTTCGTTACAAAGCAGTGCAGACCAAGAGGAGTGAATCTGCAGAACAAAACTGCCAGTGCAGAGGACCCGACAGCTGCACTGTCCTCAGTTCAGGTGACTTTACTACTGCTCCAGCCTGCTCCCACGTACCCATCGCTCGCTTGCGGCAGGAAAGCATTAATTGCACCCTTGGAGCACATCGTTCAGCAAAGTTTCATTTAAAAGGAGCCCCAGCGCTGCACTCCAAAACCACTCCACGATGTCCATCGAAGAACAGCAAATGAGGACCGTCCGAAGGTTTGCTTAAACGCGAAGCTCCCTGTCGGAACTACAGCACTAGTGCAGACGGTGGAACAGGGCGTGAAGCTGCTGTGACACTGGCACATCACCTCCCTGCGACGGTGCTGCTCCACAGCGTGAGCCCATCAACGTAACTGCAAGCTCCCCTCTGAGGCAGCCTAAGCAGGTGGTTAGTAGGGATACCTGGGCATGGGCTAGAACACCATACCCAAAACCTCACCTTCATAGAACATTTTAGGCACGAACCAGATCAAGAACTTGCTCCCGCAGACTGCTGACAACACTCCAGCAGACCTCACGTGTCCCATCACGTGTACAGCTGAGGCTACGGAAGGACCACGAAAAAAAACAAACTAACAAACAACTTCCCCCCCAAAAGCCTGCGTTACATTAACCACTCAAAGTAGGCTACAAACAGCAAGAAACACGCTATGAACATGGTCTCTTCTCCCCATCAAACACGAACCAACTCCCTTCTCGGAAAATTAAGCTAGAGACGGCCAACAGTGCAGGTAACCAGACTTCCACAGCGCTGTCTCCCTCCCAGGCCTGATGACATTCACCAGCAGTTGATGTAGCATCTGGTCCAGAGCTCTTCCCCAGTCTTCACGGGACACAATACACCAAGGAAAACAGCTTTGGAATGCAGTGGCTCAGCAAGAGGGCGGCACGTTTGTCTCTCTCCAGATACTAGGCTATTCTGGTTTCTAGAAGTACTTCAGAAGATGAGAGCCCTGTGCCAACAGTCACAAAGCCCCACACTGACAAACTGTTCAACTAAACACCACCAGTTAACTGACCGAGGAGCAGAAGTAACCCATGGACTACTTTCTGGCACAAACTATCTCGCTGGATTTGAAGGACACGCCAGAGGAGCGCTGCCTCCAGGGGCAGCTGCACAGGGATACGGCAAAGCAGAAGGCTGGGAAATAGGAACAGCAGCAACAGCTCCACAGGATGTTTTTCCATGCGCAGCAGCCCCGGGCTCTCCGGAGAGCTGACCGCTCCCAGGGACGGCGGCTGGAGGAGCCGGGCAGCGCGTCACCTGTCCCACAGCAGCAGGGTGAGGAGGGACAGCACGTGCTGCAGGACAGACCGTGAGCAACACCGGGTCTGTGCAGCACACCGTTGCACCCACCAAGCAATGACAGAGTTAAACTTTCATGCTTCCTGGTTAAAAATGGGTAACTAAAACCATTTTGCCTGCAGGTATACTTTCAGCACCTCTAGTCCCCCTTTTATCCCTTTGCACCACGGTCACACGTTACCACTCTGACTATTCCCAAGCCCGATCACAAACGATCACTTTGTGGTCGGCAATATTCCCGCAGTATTCCCCTGCTCACTGCGGGAGCCGAAGGTCAGGCTGGTACTCTCACACAGGTCAAGCCAGATGACGCAACCAACAGAATCAAAAGACTATGATGCTGCTTTTGTGCTTATTCTGGGGAAAACGTAGTGCCAACACACTTTCACCAAAAGGCGTGCAGCTTACACATCCATCGCCACATTCCTGAGTGCTCCAGTGTGACTTAAAACGCTTGGGAAGGTGAGGTCCGGAAGAAATACCTCTGCTTTAGGTAGAGTTCCTGCCACAGGCACAGTAGCAAAACGCCTGTGTGCTCCCCTCCCTGCCACCCACAGGCAGGGAAACCGCACCAGACAAGTCTCAGGATAACAGCTCCACACACCAGCACCACAGCGAGGGGCAGCAGAGACGCTTCCTGACACACGGGTGTCACTCCAAGGAAATACCGACCTGCCTATCTGAGATGACCTCCTGAGGGCCCTGCACCCTGAGTTTTGCTGTGATATTAGAACTGTTCCACAAGCCTGCAGAAACCAGCCTCTAGGAAGATGACACCCCGTTCAGGGACCTGGCTTCTGCCACCTCACTGCCGAGATCCCCAGCGGCCACATCTCGGAAGGCACAAGCCGTGGGGAGGGGCAGGACACTGCTGCAGCCCCAGCTCCGGGGTAGAGAGAGACACAGGGCAGGGAGTAAATGGACAGTGGCCTCACAGGATGTGTTTCAAGATCTAAAATTAGGAAAAAAAAAGTAATGACACTACTCCTCGTGCTGCAGAGCTCAGAACAGTCCACAGCACAAGGCCCGACCCACATGACCAGCACAAACGGGCGAGCGGTGTAAAGTCCCCACGAGGTGCACGCAAGCCAGGCTAGGGTCCGCTCGGTGCAAAGAACGAGGTGCTCCCGGCACTGCACGCAAGCTGCTTGGGAACGCTCCAGTTCCGCTACGTGGGCATGCAGCACCTTATACCTGCTCCGAGGTACAGACACGGGTTAGGTGAATGCACAGATCCCAACATAAGATGCAAAAGGGAAAACAGATGTACAGAGAGCTCCTGACTGTAGAATCCAGAAGAGAAATAAATTTAAAGGGAATATGAAGATGGAGACTGATGCCTTTGTAAAACGTTTATTCTTTTAAAAGACTTCCGAATACACAAACCTGTCATTTCCTCCTGATTTTTAAATCTGTTGGGTGAGCTCATTGAACATTCTAGTTGTTGTCTTCAAGTTTTCCAAATACCGTTCTATTTAAAGGCGCTGTGAATAGGGAATTAAAATTATCAAATGAATGAAAGAAGAATTCTTAGCAGGAACCCTGGTGAGCTAATCAAGAGTCACAATAAAATGTCAGGGGTCCTGGAATTCTCTGCAGGAGGTTAACACCAAATTTGATCCGAGTCAAGGAAGACAAAATACGCTGTAGACTAATAAACTGTAAGTTGTGCACTGCAAATATGCAAAAGTTTGAACACAAACAAAGAAAATCTACTTAATTTTGTGCACTTTTTATACATTCTTACAGTTTAGCTGAAAAAAAATCAGAACACTGCCCACCACGATCATTTCATTCAGCTTAAAGATAATGCATCTCAAAGCAATCTAGTTCCGCTGCATCTTCAGCTGCAATGCTGTTCTGAAAATTAACAAAGCAACATAACTCAAGCGAGCTAAGAAACCCTTACATTACTCTGTACCTATGTTTAGGCTGGAAACCGAATCCGCAAAACTCATAAAACAACTCACTCTATCATCCAGACTTAAGGAGACAGAAAGGTTCAAGCCAACATCTTTCCCCCCACGCATCAAAAGATTAACTCTGCACTGCTCAAAAGGCAATCCTTATTTCCAGCAAGTTTCAAAGTTCTCTGCCCTCCACTTTCCCTAGTAAAAGCATCTGGATGCCAACTCCTGCCAATAATAAATTAGAATATCAGAGCCCACCATTAGAGTGGGACATCATCCATTATTCAACTCAGCAAATGAGCAGAGTCTCCATGGCGGGAGGAGAGACAGGGCAGGGGGAAAGGAAACAGCCATAAATGATCTTCCGGGAGAGGAAAACCAGTTGCAGTAAATACCACTTTGGAAATCAATTTATGGTCAATTATGATCTTAGTAATAACTATTTTATGCCTTCAGTCAGTCCATGAAACTCCCAGGGGAGCAAATATTCTCAGAAATATATCCAAAATGCCTCCAATTATATTATCTGATCAGTAGATGCAGACAGAATTCCAGAAGGATCAGCTCTTGCATGTCTGGATGCTGACACAGGGATGGAGGAATTGCAATTTCAATGGAGCTGGACTATCAGAGTGTTGCAATATCACCCAAATGAAACAGATTATATTTATCAGTCTGGGTTATTTGCTTCAAAAGCATGGAGTTTTGCTGTCACTGTGATATTTCGCCTAGAAATTTGTGAAGAACATTTCATAGTCACAAACGCAAGGAAAAAGAATCAAGTTGAGGATCTTTTTTTAAGCAAATCCAATTCCTAATATTCTGTGATTGTGTAAGCATTCGTCCAGTAACATAACCCTCGCTTTATTCAATTACTACACATAAGCATGGAGGCACAATATAAAGACTGACATCACTAGACAGTCCTGTTCATGCCCAACGAGACTCAGTTAACTTGGATCATTCTTTTCAAAAGTGAAGAACATCTACAAGTTGGATTAGAAGAACAGAAATAGTAAAAATTACTCATTCATTAAGCTCCAGTAAGTCCTATATAATAAGATCTTTCACCTGAAACAGTGCTATTTATACAGACTCTCCTCCTCAATAGCAGCAATTCTATTACTGTGACAGAACAGATTTAGTTCCACATCTGGATCAGACAGCTATATTTTATGGTGAACACACCAGAAAATATTAGAGTGTTTGTATTGCTACCACCAGGCTCTTTTCCTTCCTTATCACAAGATGCTGCATTTTTCACATTAATTTATGTTTTAAAGGCTTAAAAAGACAAGCATGCACCTCTTTATAGTCTATATTAGCTCATGTTATGCAAAGAGAAATCAAATAGCTTCATAAGCAGGAAAACAAAGAGGTACATTATGCACAGATGTGATCAGCTCTCTCACGCCAACAGGTTCTTTTTAACCCAACAGCATTTTTTTGCAGCATCGCAAACCAAGAACGAGGTCCGTAACCGTGTGCTTACAGCACCACAGTCGGGACACCATAACGAGACAGGAACGATTAGTTTTGCAAAGATGTAACATCTTTCATCACGCAGCCAGGGAGCAAGAGACAAACTTTCAAGTGGAGCATCCATTTCAAAGTTGAAAACATTGAACGAATCCAGACAACCCGAACACTTGTGCAACTGATTAAAAACAGTGAGAGGAAAGTTGAGACATGCAGACAGAACGAACCATGTTAGCAGAGGGCTCCTGCTCCAGACTGGTTTTGCTAATAAAAAACACCGTCCAAACCGTCTCACCTGATTTACACACTCCCCGTCAGGCTACGTTTGCAGTGCTAGTGAAGTTTTTAACTTCGCATTTCACATGGAACATCACCTTCAAGGCGGACATACATACTATGGACAAGAACTGAGTACACGCAAAACCACTAAAAGCCATGCCAAGGACCAGCTTCAACTACTGACCTTGTAAGAAAATGCAGTGAAATGGCAGTCAGCCCATTATGCATGTGTACAGCTGACTTATTTAAATATTTTTTTTTCCCTGCATTCTTACTTTTTTTTTTCCAGAAAGGTTTGTTTCAAAGCACTGGTTGATGCTGTTTTGTTTCACAGTAACCAGTTACTATTTAAAAACAAGCATCTCCACTGTCAGCAGTAATGACGTGGGCATCAACCGTGAAAACATTTTGGAATTCTGAAGAACTAGAAGACCCGAGAGTCCAAGACTGGACGAGAGTATGACCAAAAAGCAGACTGACACAACACAGGTATCTGGTTGAGCTTAAAATAGACTTGGCAGGAGTCACGTTTGAACTCCCGATCGATACGTGCACACTCTGACCACACAAAACCAGAAAGCTCTTCCGCTTCTCCTTGGGAAGTCTTGCAAATGAGAGAGAAAACAGTAACCTTCAAGCAGATAGCACGCAGACAGAACACAGGAAGGGAAAAAAAGGAATAGGAAGGAAAACAGCACATCTAAGAAAAACCAGATGTGCCATTCTAGGAGGCTGCTCCTGACCAAGACCATAAACAAAGGCACGACCCACTGCCCCTTCAGAAAGTCATCACGGGAAAACACGCACAGACCCCAGAAACAAGAACCCCGGGAGGGGGGGAACCAACAAACCCACAACAAAACAGAAGAATGGATTTGCCTCAGGAAAAGGCCCATGGGCAGGCACAAAACACTTCCTAGCCCAGAGTGGTTTTTCCCTTGCGGTGGAAGGAGGGTGGGTGTTACCTCTTCCTAAAGGAGCCCATAGCTGGTAGTCGCATGATAACTATTTTGAGACCTATAAACATATTTTTCTCTGGGGTTTAATTACCAAAAAGGATGCCAATCGACTTGACAAGTCAATTTCTTTTCTCTCAAAAAAACCAACAAAAAAACCCTCCAAAACTACCACCCCAAACCATTTCATTCAGTAGCAATTCAGAGCTTACTGCTAAAGAAGCCCCAACAGCTAAGGCATAAATATTAGCTATTTTTAATACAAAGCAATAAGCAATCGTTTGCATTTCTCATAAGCGAGATTCTAAAATACAGGATTTCCTGATTGAAATCTAAGTAAATGTGCAATTTTTAAAATGGATGTACGTTTCAAAACACAGAAAAAGCAAGTCACAGAGAGCTGTTTATTACAAATGACTTCCACCTCCACAGCCCTCAAAGGCAAACTATAAAGCTGTGTGCAAAGCGAGACAATCTGGGCACCCAGCCATGAACCGTCACTGCTGCAGCACAGATAACTGTTCTCACTCTCAAGCCATCCTTGGCTGTAAACCCACAGGGAAGAGCTCCAGAAAGCAGACCTCACTACCATCAAAGCGTCTAATATTTTATGAGCCTGAATTACACCTATATTCAAGACCTCAACACTGAAAAATTACGGCGCTGATTCACATCCAGGGCTGAGACCAAAACTAATTCAGGTTTTGATGCTCGGTACCCTGAGCCATGAGACTGAGGAGCAGCTAGCTGGTTTACGGATGTCTTCAGTGAAAGAAGCCTTTTCGTTGGGATGAAGGGAGACATAAGCTACCTGTTAAAGGAGACAAAAGAGTCAGACGCACGTTTTGAAGTACTGCTGCATTTCCCATGCATGATACAATCCCTGATACCAGCACCGTAACTATTCTGTGCAGGAATGGACAGCTTGTTGTTATGATCAAATTCAGACATTTTAAAGCCTGTTAGTGACAAGGTAAGAAGCTGCACAAATAGAAGTCTCAGAAAAGACAGTTATAACCGTGTACGGGAATCCACAGCGAAATTAATCATCATTAAGTAATGATAAAATAAGCATTAGTATATCTACATCGGGTAATTAAGATGTAAAACCAAGCCATGCTTCTAGTAGACGATTTTCATAAATAGCTCAGATTCCAAAAGGAAGATCAAATAATACTTTGATTCCTCTGCTTTCATACATTAAGAATAACCCTCTCTCATTTTACCACTAGCATTTACCAGCGAAGAGACTGTGCAGAGCGCATAGATCATTTAGTAATGCAATTTACTGTCACTTTTAGATCATCTCCCCATTCAATAAAGTATACTTCTCTTCTAAATACTATTTGCCCTGGCTGATATCTTCATAAGACAGCTGAAAACCTCAAGCCATTATCACTGGAAGGCATCAGCTGATCCTAAATTGGCTAGACTGCAGCGTCACAGGCATTTAAGAGGTTTCCTTATCATTCATCTTTAATACTAAGGGATCCACAGACTCCTACCTGCAGCTTCTAGGCCAAAGGGAAACCTTCTAATGGTATTACCATTATCTTGTAATCTGAATTTTAAACAATTAAAACAATAGCACTTTTGTGTCGCACATCTCTGCTGTAACCCGAGACGATAAATTTTTCATCAGTTCTCACTGAGAGTCTCACGTTCAGCGTCTTAACACAAAAGCACTGATTTGTTTAGAAAAGAAACAAAAAAACCTCATCCTACAGTTAAGTCCCAGTAACAGGCCTCGAGATACAAGTAACCAACAAAGACTGTTTTGTTTACTTCGGGAAAGTTTGGCCATTTGATTTTTAAATCGGCAGTTCCCCCGGTCAATACTATCTCGCAATTCTTTCCAAATGAAAGCCTCTTTTTAGTGAAGCAGGGGATGGCTCCACCCCTGACCTCCTCCTTCGGCTTGTTCTGGCAAGGGGCCAGATGACAGCATTTGGAAAAGCGCATGTTTATCTCGGCAGGGCCAGCTGCTAAGTTAACATGTTACCCGCTCCCACATACGCCAGTCTTGGTTATGACTTAACAGCTAAAACTAAAAGCAAACGCTGCCGTCGGGCTTTTAATACAGAGCACGGGAGAGCAGAGGCGTCTCTGCAGCGCGAGGAGAACCCAATGGACTCCAAAGCCACAGGGCACTCCGAGGGAAGGAGTGGCAGGTGGTAAATCCTGAGTAAAATTTCCTGCCCTTTCTGAATGAAAAATAAACATGAGGCTTGATTTCCAGACCAATCTGAAGCTTTACTTTCTATAAGGTTGCCACTCAGCAACAGTTTTCTTCAGGACACAGATTACAGCCCCTGCTTGACAAAACCTTTAACTTTACTCTGGTTTTACTGTCAGGTCAGCTCAACACGGCATGGAACTTGGGAGCTTTAAGAACTTCAGCAAAGGATCTTCAGGTTAAAAGTACACTTACGCCCAGTTATGTTATTTTGCCTATAAAGGAAGTGTAATACTTTTATTTTCCCAAGTCTTAAATAGCTCCTTCAAACAAAAAAAGACAGAATTACCTTCCTTCCCTTAAACATCAGCAAAAGATCACAAAAGTCATCAAAAGCATAGCTTGTTATTTTAATAGGAAAAAAAGAAAAACTGAGCCAGAGAGGTGGATTTTTCATTCATTCCAGGAAGGTTCAGCAGGCTTTGCAACAAGAGATGAGGTAAAAGCCTCATGCCAGGCACAGGTGATCAGAGGCACATTTTAAAAGATGCAAAGATGCCAGGTGAAGGGGGGGAACCTTTAAATTATCAAATGCTTCTTCACACACCACGTCAGGGCTGAAGGGGCAGCACCCCAGAGTAAATCCCACCATGCTTCACACCAGCACAGAAATGGCACAGACCAAGGCTCCCCACAAACGCAGTGCTGGCGAGTGGGACTAATGCCCGGTGTAACTACAAAATAATTCACATCCTGTAACAGCATCATAAACCAACGGCATATAACACACTACTCCGTTCAAGTCAGCTTTTAGCTGGATGCACCCCCAATACTTGATTTGTCAATATGAGAATCCACACGTGCAGGGAACAGAAACATTCACAGATCCTACGTATTTTACACTGCAATCCTGCAGAGCTCTGAATAAAACGGTTCATCTGCCCTGCTCGTTTCATTACTAGGAACAAAAAGCAGGGAATATCGCCTGAAATACAGCCCCTATTACCGTGCATCACTCTTGCCCTGAGGCAAGACCTGCTCCCAGGCTCCAGCGGTTTTGCCTCTTCCCCAAGGGCTAAGCCCAGACCTTTCCATTCCAGAAGCTGTGCCAGGCAGCTATAACCTCAACCAGAAAAGATACGTTCTCCGTTGAAGATAAGGACAAAGCAACACAAGGCATTATAACACTTCTGCTGGTTCTCTTTTAACAGCGACGTCCACCGAAAAAAGTTTAAATTAAATCTGCGTTACTACAGCTTTCTTCATAGACTCAGCAGTCACGGATTCTGAAGCAGCAAGGTTACCCAACACCCTCGATAATCTCACACCCCAAAAGCACCATTAGTCCTGCAAATCAAAGGACAAGCCTCCCAGAGGCTAAAGCAGCTTTTCTCACTAGTTGTGGCCAAACCTGACAGCGACGCTCTGATGTGCTGGAAAACAACTGCAGAAGCCAGAGGAGAAACAACAGTGCATCACCCGGGGGCAGGTCCCTCAGCACACCACTCCGAGTTCACAGACATCCCCCTGCAGGAGCCAGGCACACATCTGAGGGCTTTCTGAATTTGAAGAAGCGCAATTATGGAAAACTACATGACTTGCTAAGCACAGGTTGCACCTACTACTGCCTTGGCAAACATGGGGTGGGGGGAGCAATGAGAATGAGCGTGTGCGTTTCCACCACTTTCCTGAAACGATAAAAAAGTCGTTGCCGAGAGGAAACTACATTTTAATTCTCAGTCATAAGTGAATCAAAAAAAAAAAAAAACCCCACCACGCACTGTAGGAGAGGCTTTAAAGCCGGTGCTTTCTGCCCAAGGAAGCCCCAGCAGCAGCGCAGATGCTCTCCCGCTCCTCTGCACTCGCCTCGTCCTCCGAGCACTGACACCCACCTGATTTAAAGCTCGGTATCACCCAGCACCCCACTAACGGCGGCATTTATTGGATTTTTAATTACCTTAACTGGCCTAACGTCCAGAGCAAATTTCAGTGTATAGATTAGCGCGAATCCGTCAGACACTATGTGCATGTGCATGCGAGAGGAAAAACAGGCAACAGCCACGGGTATGACGTACTGAAGATTATTTCTAAATTTAAACTGCCTGTCATATTAGTATCTTCCCACAGATACGCTCGAGTTGTAGCACAAAATGAAGCAGCCGCAAAACAAGACCAGCAGTATTACATTTAATGGAAAAAGAGGGAGGGGGGAAAAAGCCCAATTGGGTTCACTAAATCCCGTAATTGGACCTCCAACTAATTACGTATTGAGACCAACCTCTAACACAAACTTGCGATGCAAACAGAGGAGATGCCAACAATTAACGAACTTCCAAGGCTTCAAGATTTCTCGGGTTAAGAACTGAACCGTCCCCGTCTTCCCCTTCAGCGCCGCAATTAAAAGCATCGACTCTGCTCAACATTCTCTCTCACACCGGGAGACCTTGCAGGTTCAGCCAAAGATCTCTCTGAACACTCGGCAGAAAATTGCAGTAGATTCCCACAATCTCATGGTGGGGGGGAGAGAAGAAAGAACGGATCTAGGTATCTGAACTTCTCACCGCCAGCTGCCACCAAGGACAAAGCTGGAGCCTCCCGGGCTCAGCCGGGCGAGCAGCGCCGCTGCCCCTGCCCACACGGCCCGTCCCCACACCCGGCACCATCTCCAACACGCCCGGCGACAATTTCCACACGTGTAAAGTCAAAAAGTGCACAGGGTCACGTCTGCAGCACAGCCGGCTCCACGCCTCGGTGCCACAACTCGCTCACAAGCGGCACCTGTGGTCCCTGCTTCCCGTCCAACGGCTCCTGCACCGGGGGAAGCACTCAATTCGCGCTAGCACAGGGCAAAAAACACGTTTCTGCAAGTTGTTTAAAACAATAAAAAAAACCCTGATAAAAATAAATGGATTTTGAAATGTTTGGAGGGGTTTCTTGTTGCACTGACTACTGAAGAGTTAAAAAAATAAAACCAAACTTGGGAGAAAAGGCAGCAGGTCTCTTGCACTGATAACTTCCACCATGCCCAGCTAACGGAGGCTATCGCCCCTTCTTACCTTTTAGTCTTTTCTTTATGGGGCTCTTTGGCAGCTTTCGATTCAGTCTTGCTGTAAAGAAGCAAGTATTTTGTCTACCGTGTAGGGGTCTTTCTGACGTGTTCCTTTCTTATTTTAATGCTTCTTTATTTTTTTCTTCTTTTTTTTTGTAAGTGTACCCGTAATTTTACCAATCTGAATACGAAAAAAAATCTCACACGGCCAAAAAAATCAAGTGGTTTTTGTTGTTGCCGTTTGTTCACCCTCCCTCAAAAAAAGGTCAGCCCCACAGGAGATAAACAACAGATCAACAGGAAAACACTATCCAAGTAGAAAAGCAACGAGCTTCAGTGTTATCCAGCCCAGAGGAGAAGTGCAGCAAAAGCAGGTCCAATTCCAAAACAAGCTTCTGATTTCCAGTGAAGCAAAAAAATAAAAACAAAAAAACAAGACCAAGAAACCAAGACAAAATACACCTTAAAGTCTCCAGCTAAGTTTTTGCACGAGTGTGTCTTAAATACAAGTTTATGTGTTGCAGCAAAACCCACAAAAGCCAGGATTTGGAGTTGATCGGGCTGAGTTCTCGTGTGTGTGCCTTGATGGGTTCTCAGTCCACATGGAGGAGCATCTGAGGGTTGGTTTTTTGTTTTGTTTTTTTTAAAAGTGCAAATAAAAATAAGAGAAACTGGGACCCGGAGGAGAGTTTCAAGATGGATCCCCCCTTCAAGAAAAAAAAAAAATTAAAAAAAAAATTTAAAAAAACCCAGCACGGAGCCCCAGGGCGGGGGGATGCGGAGTCTCACATGGGCTCCGGGCGGAGGCTCCCGCCGAGTCTCTCGCTCCGGGCGGGTCCGCGGAGCCGCCGCCGCCGCCTCTCGGGCAGGAGGATCCGCGTCTCTGTGGCGGGGACCCGGCGGAGCGATCCGGCCGTCTCCGGGGCGGGAGGAGGATCCAGCCGCAGCCTCTCTCGCAGGAAGGAGCGGGCGGGGAGGGATCCGAGGAGGAGGATCCAGCCAAGTCCTTCACGCGGGGGGGGGGGGGGGGGAAGAGGGGGGAGAGAGGGGGACGGGGGGGGGACGCGACGGGGGGAGCGGGGGAAACCCAACCGTCTGTCTGCCTCGCTCGCACAGGGGATCCGGGGGCAGCAGCAGAGATCCCGCGGGCTCTCTCCGTCTCCTCCGCAGGGATCCGCGCGGGGGCTCCGGGAAGGGGCGGGGAGGGGGGGGGGGGGAGCGCGGCGGGAAGGCTGCGGCAGGGAGCCGGGCGCCCGAGCCCCCGGGGGCAGGCGGGGAGCGGGGAGGGGGGGCCGAGGCGGCAGCGTCTCCCCAGGGGGCTGCAGCAGCGCCTCGGGCAGAGCCGGTCGGTCGGTCAGTCAGCCAGCCGGGCTCGCCGCGGGGGTGGGGGGGCCGCAGCGCCTCTCTCCGTCTCTCGTTCTCGCCTCGTCCGCTCGCAGGCAGGCGGTGCCGGGCTCAGTGCTGCCGGGACGGTCCCCCGCTCCTCCGCGCCGCCGTCGCTGCTGCCGCCGCCGCCGCTACTGCCGCCGCCACCGCCGCCACGGACGCCGCCGCCGCCGTCCTCGGGAGCAGAGCTGCTGCCACCGCGGCCATTTTGTTGCTCACTGACAAGAGCCCCGCCAGGCAGCGCGAGACCGCGGGGAGGCTTCGCCGCGCGCTCCCCCCTCCCCTTCCCGCGCTGACCTCAAACAGGAAGTCTGCCCCCCCCCCCTCCTCCTCCTCCGCCCCCGCCCCCGCCCCTCCGGCCCGCGCGCGGCCACGTGACAGGGGAGCCCCCGCCACATGCAAATGAGCGCGCGGGCCGCAGCCACAGAGCGGCGAGGTCGCGCGCCTCTCGGCCACGCCCCCCCCCCGCGGCGGCGCGCGCCCTCTCCCTCCCTCGCTGCCGCCGCGCGCCGCCGGGAGGGGGTAACGGAGGGGGCTGCTCCCCCCCCCCCACAAAGGGCTGCGGGAGCGCTTCAGCATCCCCCACCCCCCGCAAAGCAGTGAGGACGGGCTTCACCCCCGTAACGGCGCCAAGGGGTGCAGAGGGGCTTCTCCCCCCTCTCCCGCAAAGGGGTGCCGGGGGGCTTCACACCTCTCCGCCCCCCAAACCGGTGCTGGCGCTTTCACCTCCCCTCCCGTGCAAGTGAACGTCGGTGCATTCGCACCCTCGCCCCTCCCCGCGCAAACGGCGTCGGCGCCTTCACCCCCTCCCCGCGAACGAGCCCCGCGCTGCACATACCCCCCGCGGGGTGAGGGGCTGCTCCGCGGGGCGGGGGGGCACGGAGCGGCCCGGGAGGGGTAGGGGTCGGGTTTGGAACACAGCCCTGCTGCACCCCGAGCTGCCCCCGGTCCAGCGGGGTCCCTCGTACTTAGAAAATGTCTCCAGGTGGCTTCACGTACCCTACGAGTAGCGGCGTGCGGCTGCATACACCTCGGAGCAGGTACACCCGTGTGCAGGTATGCACAGACACGCCATTTGGTTCAGAGGGTACGTGTGTGTGCAGACACGGCCCAGCGCTCCCGACGGGCTCCGGGTTGGCAGCCCGGAGCGGGGGATGCCCGTCCCTGCCGAGGCGTCTGCAGAAACGGATCGCAAGGTTTGAACGGCCCCGGGGCTCAGCAGAGCGGGGCAGCGGCTGGGGGCTGGGCCTGGCGGAGGGGGGCTGGAAGTGCAGCGTTTGGGAGGGTCTGGTTCCCTCCCCCCGGTACCCACATCAGCGCTGGGCAGGCTGGAGAGGCAGGATCTGTGTTCTCCGAGTACCGCGGGAAGAGCGGAATGCAAAAATGAGTCATTTTTGCTAAAAATTGTTATGTCTAGGTCTTCCAGCAGATCCTCTTCTGTTGCCTCCTCTCTCCCTGCTTCCTCTCCCCCTTGTGCAGGGAACTGCGAGGAAATCTAAAGGCTGAATCGTTGTTTGCTCAGGCCGTTCCACTTAAATATGAATTCAGTGTGGGTTACGGAGCAGGGCGTTTACTAGTGCGAGTGGGACGACACACACAGCAGGAGATGGGGGAACATGAGGCAGCCCCGCTCCCACTGCTGTTCCCATTCGGATGCCGTGCACCAAAGCCACCCTGGGCAAGCGGCAGCGGGAGCCCAGAGTCCCTTGACCACTGGAGGGAGCCCATATTGTGCCAGAGTGCCACGGAAATACAACGTGCAAGACAAAAAAAAAACCCCAATAAAATATGAAATATCGGATCATTGTAGTCAGAACAAAGTGTCTTCTCCAGGTCACATCGTGATCTACATATATGCAAAGCGTTAGAAAAATCAGATTTAAATTGCACTTTGTCGGCACAAAGGAAGGAATTGTTAAGAACGAGGCTTTACTTCCCCGCCACAGTTTGAATGTCAGTCTGGCACCTTTTGCCAGGAGCGAATTCATACGCCGTGATGGTGGCAGACCTGGACTAGAGTGAAAATCCCTTGTGCCCCTTGGCTTGTGCAACCCCAAGAGCAGTGCTGGTGCCGCCGCAGGAGTCAGGGCAGCTCCCCGCCTGCTCTTCCTTCTGCAATGTAGGTCAGCACCTCTAGACTCCTTCCCACAAAGGCCTCCCCGGAGCAGCAGGAGGTTGCCACTCTGCTTCTTTCAAAAGAGATTTTGCTCTTCTGAGAAGCCCACAACCCCAAAGAAGCAGAACAGAGAAAGCCGCGTCCCCTTTTCGCCTGCGTGTGGGACAAGCAATCTCATACTCCTCATGTGCTCTCAGGAGGCTGCCCTAGACCAAAATCTCTGCTTGGCGATTGCACAGAGGAACGTTCCTGGTCAAATGTGGCCCTAAATTATGTGTTGTGAATGTACAAATATTTGTAATTCAAAACACACTTTTAACACACAAATATTTCCAAGAATGGCTGGCTCTGCAGAGTGTTGCCAAGTTCCTGGAGACCCTGAAATGTCAAAATGAAATAAAACTGAAAGTGATTTATGTACTAATATGTTTTCTTGGCCCTGGCAAAACTACCATTAAAAGTGTGATGTAACCTCAGCTGCACAGACAGGGAGGGCTCGCTGTGCTTGATACCTGTGCTCTAAACCACTATACGTGTAAAACTAAAACGCGTTGTAGTGAACCATCCCTTTCTTACCTGAGCTCTTTTACCATTAAATACAGGGCTTTATCCAATGCACGTTTGATTATTTTCTCCTTGCTTTGGTCTCCCTCTGGGCTTTTTGCCAGGGCTTTGCCCCCCGGCTCCCTTGCCTGTGCTCCCTGGGAGCTCGCAGAGATCTCGGGTGCGTTGGCACCCTCAGTGCCGTGGGCTGAGGTTTGCCAGTGGCTGGTGACTGCTGCCACCACGGAGGGTACCTCTGGCCCCAGAGAGCCCCCTCAGCCTGAGCTGAGGAACCTGGAGGGGCTCAGGCTTCTCCTCAAGCTTTGTTTTCTAAGAGCTGCTGCTGCATGGGAGCCATTGCTCCGGGCATCCGCTGCTGCCTTTGAACTCTCTCCTTCCCCCCAGCGCTCAGGTAGTCTTTTTCTGTCACACATGAGTAAGAACAGATGTGAGCTGGTGCGAAGGGAAGGAAAAGGGACTTACAATGCCAGCGGTTCATTGCTCGCAGAGGAGGAGGAATTCCTGTGCTTGCACTGCTGCCTTGTAAACCTCAGATTTCCCAATACGCCTGTGCACCAGGGAAAGGGCTGTGAGCAAAATGTTCACAGAGGGTTGGATACATTGAACGGATGGATGTGAGTGTGAGGAACCACACAGATACGGTGTTATCTTTGCTGGGAGTGACAAAGCCAAGCTAAGCAGAGGTCTTCATGCATTCAGGGCTGCGTTGGGGTGACTTAACCACACTGAGGCAAAATACTCCATGAAGACTTTACACCTCTTGCTTGTTTTCCTACGATCCAACTGAGCGCAAAAGTGGGTCAAAATAGTCACCAGGCACTTCTTAGCAAGCAATAACAGGCACATACAAAATTAATCTCAAGCCTGACAGCAGCACTAACCGTGTTTTAATGACAAATGTATCCTCCTGCCTTAAGGAGAGTCTGGTGTCTGGCGCTGAACAAGATTTCCTAGAGCCTGCACAAGGTGAAAGTACACCTCAAAAGCCCTCCCTTGCCTGAGCTGATGCTCAGAGGCAGGGTTTTATACATACGGCTGCACTGGGAGTACAGGATCCAGAACACCACGAGCTCTTCTCCGGGTTCCCAAGGGGGTTGTGGACGTGCAGACACTTGCCTCGAGTCCGTTCCTCCTGAAGGATGTGAACACATCCCTCCTGGCCACCCTACCAACGAACTGCACCTTTAGGGTGAATGCTGACGGATCATTCTCTTAATGGAAAAACTCACTTTAACAACTTACGTTCCTCTCCTCACGTTTTCACGCAAAAAGAATAACCATTCTTCACGCACTTGGTGGGACCGTGCCCCCATGAGAGACAAACGGCATGGGGTCGGGGGGGAAAAGGGGCTGAAATGTCCTTCCCATGGCACTGGCCCAAAGCAGAAAGGATTCCTGAAAGACTGGAACCGTGGGTTCCTCCTGATCTCTGGCACACTTAACATCAGCAAACCCACTGCAGCAAACATCATCACAGGAATCTGAAAGGCCATCTCTTACCCCTAGGTTGGAGGAGCTGGTTCCCCTTTTTTGTATAATAACCGAATATTTCAAATGCTTGCCCAGAAAACGTAACATCTGGATTCAATTCCCTCCCCGACCTGCGAGTTTCTAACCTGTATTTCCCACGAGAGAGATGTAGCATGATGCTAAACAGCAGTCTGGTAAGGGGGGAAAAACAAGGTATTTTTTATTCTTGCTCTCCAAGCAGAGCTATTGTATAAACAAGAACACAAGTGTCCTGAGGCCAAGAAGCAAACAAGAAGCGCATGACTCTCTACCCTACTTGCAACAGCACACAGCAGCTGCGATAACACGTTCTGCTTATTATCAATAGCTGTTTAACATAAAATACGTAATCCACCCTGAACAGAGCGGGGCCGAGCCCGGGACTTGACCCTATAGCTCACCCTATAGCTTACGCCAAGGGAGAGGAAGCAGCGTTTTAGAGGTTGTAACACGTGAGCGAGGCACCACAAGTTAAGTCTAGAGGCTGAAAACGTGCAGAGATGCATCATGCTCCTGGTAGTACAAGTGTTTCCAAGAATAGATTGTTCTTGCTCTGGTTTTTACCTTCACGGACATAATTTCTTGGTACTAGGGAACTGAAACAAGCGGAGGGATGAGACAGACTATTCTGGCGGCACACGGAGTGCTCATCACCCAGGCATGGCTGCAGATGTTACAGAAAACTCACCAGTGAGTGTGAAAAACCCCAGTGAAATACTGATGTTGTTATATCTGGCAGGCTGGCGGTGGGGGGAGGACACACATGCCAAGCCAAGTGTCTGTAATAAAAATCCTGCAGCAGGAAGGGGGGAGAAATGACTGCCCAACCTGTCAATCAACTGGGAGGAAGGTGCCAGTGCTTCTCTGCTGAAAGGGCCTTCCAGTCTCCTTCAGATTGTTGATTTTTATCTTCATCCCACACAGGTTCATGCATGTACAGGAAGCACTGGAGCTGTTTTCCTGATGTGCTGAAAACTCAAGGTGCTTTTGGTTTTCCTACCTATTTGCAAGTCTCTTATTCCGACGGAAATAGAGCAGAGTTGGAGGCAGCACACAAAAAGGTTAATTTGCTGTGTACACCAGTCTGACCTTTTTTGACACGGATAGCTCAAACAGCTGCACCACAACGGAAAACCCAAGGGGTGAAGATTCTTCTGAAACAAGTGGTAGGGAGGAGAATATCTTCTAGCACTCCACCAGCTATCAAAACAGTGGTTAAAGGACTTGCAAGTACTTAAGGGAGGAAAGAAACCCAAGTCTGCAGACCAGGCACTGCTCCCAGACTTATAGACCAAGGACCTGGACGAGACAAAAATAAGATTCTTGAGCCATTTTCATGAGAGCAGGTGATGAATCCAATGGTAAAAGAATTTTTCCCAGTGTCCTGGATAATTGTCATAGGAATCATTTGACATCTCTAAAATCTCCCTGTATTTTCAGAGGGCTGTAACATCCACTTCTTCCTTTCTTTGATCAAGCTGGGGATAGCTGCTGCTGCCTTTCATCCTGTTAGTGGCAGAGAAAGGTGTTGATGCCAATATAATGTACATTTATTGCCTGCCTTGGGATCTTCGGGTGGAAATGCCCTGGTGTGGTGGCTGTTACTGTGCACAGGCTTTCCAGGTATCCACGTGTCAGGTCGGGTTGTACCTCGGGCAGCTTCTGTATTCCTGGCAGAGCTGATATGATTTATCCCTGGGGTGAGGAGGTGGGAGAGAAAGAATTGCTTGTGACAGATACTAGTCATGCTGCTTAATGAAGTTTTGCAAGGTGTTCAGAGACAGCAGGATGGGGTCAAATCAGGGAAGGTCACGCCGCTGGAAGCTGCAGTCCTGAGTCAAGACCTGGCTTCCTCAGAGCCTGTCACTCTCTTCCTGACCCGTCTGGCAAATCCTGCTTGGGTTGCAAAGAATTTATTGACACCCACCCACCATCCCTAAAGTTTTATAGCAATATAGATCCATTAGAAATCCATTTTACAGAGGTATTAAAATAATGAGGGTGAGAATTAAGAGAGCGGCACGCTCCCCGGAAAACCCACTGATGATAATATACTGCTTTAAAGAAAGTTATCGTGCAGTCCCCTTAAAGAAAGTTATCAATTAGTCACCGTCTCAGACATGGGAGAATTGTTCCCTGAAGAGGATTTTAGGAGGAAAGCCATGGACTAAGCGATGAATTTATCACTAGGGGTTGCATGGCTCCATGGATTAAGATGACATGGCATGGAGGACTCGGAGAGCAGACTGAGAGCCTGGGGACTCCGGAGGGGTTTGGGAAGGCTCTTTGCGCTGCGTAGGCATCGGTGTTGGGGGGAGATGCTCTCGCTGCTCCCAGGCAGGGTGACAGCACGGTCAGGGAGGAGAAGTGACACCAGCGGGGTGGACCAGAGGTCCCATTTTCTCACGTAGATGCCCCACCAAATCCAGGGGACATCAGTGCTGGTGTCAAACACGCAGTGGTTGGTGTGTACGTAGGGGAAATTTGTCCATCCCTGCAGCTGAGTTATCACATCCTGGGGCGAACCAGCGGAAAACAAAAGGTGAAGTCAAAGTACAAGATCCCAGCACCCACTGAAGGCCAGCAGATAGACTCTAAAACTACATTTTTATACCCTGCAAGTGCTCTTGCTTTCTGCTCTGCTCAGCGCTCCCTTGGTTCCCTGCCACACGTGGTGCATGAATTGGTGTGCCAACAGACTGCCTCCGTCGTACCTAAAATCTTCATTCCCAATTGTCTACAAGGATTAATTATTTTTTTTCTGTATGTTTTTTCATCATTTCTCCTGCAGGCACTGTACACATACAGTGCTTCCCTACAGGAACGTGCTGTGTCCATGCTGATCCTCTCACCAAGGGATCTGGCCACTGGAGGATGTCCCTTTCCTCTACAGACATCCCCTCTGCAGCACACTGGATGCTCCATCCACTGGGATACAGCTTCTCTTAGTGCATAACCATCACCCGGTAATGTCACATCTAGACACGACGAGTAGGCAGAAGCCTGTTCCCACCCCAGCACCACGTGAGGAAGAGGGCTGGGGTATGAAAAGACTGGGTATGTTTTCTAAACCTGGAGCAAACCGCAGCATTTGGGTGAAATTGGAACGAACTTGCAAAATACTTTGTTTTGATCCAAGTCTATACTTTTCGTTGCAAAGAAGAAAAAAACCCTGTTTTGTGAGCAAAAAGCTGCCCCTCTTTGTTGCTGCCTGGCTAAAACAGCTCCTGGGGGGACCCCCGGGCAGTCACCTGCTGCCCACACCTCGCTCGGCTCCGCTGAGCGGCTCAGCAAAGCCCTGACAAATTGCTAAGCTCTCCTGAGATAAATAATCACAAACAAAAATATTTGTATTTGCTGTGGGGATTTGTCTGTGCATAATTATGCATTAGTCATTACGAGGACTACAGGAGAGTTTTACACATGTAAATATGTTCAGTTAATTAGACAGGACTGCTTTTGGTTTGTTTCTTCTCTGCAGTCTGATCCTGAAGTCATCAAACACTCCTGGATCACGAGTCGGGTTGAACGAGATACGTGAGGAAAAACAGTTCTCTCCTTCCACATAACACAGCTCTGGTTATCGACGTATATTCCTTTAAAATGCTTCTTGTAGGTTTTCTGTTAAAGCCTCGAGGTGCTTCACGCACAATGCAGTGCAACACAACCTTCACACTGTTCTCTCATGTTTGTGTCTTCAAGGGGAGAGTCAGATGTATTTCTCGGGTAATACAGCAAAAGACATTATTTTCTCCGGAAACATTTTTAAGTGCAACAGCTTTGAGTAATCTTCTAGCATCTTCTAGGTATGACAGAGTCTATTAATGTCATTTGCATGAGAAGTACACAATAACTCATTCATGCACAGTTTAGTACAGGTTAATTGTAGCAGCCTAACAGTGCTTTTCTCTAAGAAAATCAGAGCAGCTCATCAACTGGTGTAAGTCAGCGTTCATAGAATCATAGAATCATAGAATGTTAGCGTTGCTCCATCAAAGCTACTGAGTCACACAAACTAATCACCTGGCCCAGGGGAAAGCTTTGGGAAAAAAAAAGCAGCAGGGGAAGAGCACAACTCCTGCCACACTTGAAGGACTTTCTTCTGAGAGCTTGTCCTAAAAACCTCTCCAAAGAAAACCTACGAGCTGTGGGGCTGTCACAGCCCGGCTGGTCTGAGGTCCTTGGCTCTGCCACGAGCAGGTTCCCAGAGGGTGAGGAGTGTTTCTGGGGAGCCAGCCCAAAGGCAGGGCCCAGGGAGCTCTGCGGGGCTGCCCTGGCCGTGAGCATGGGAGAAAGATCCAATTGCCCAAGAACCTGCAGCTGTCATTTAGGCGAAAGCCTTAAACGACAGCAAAACAGGATTTTAAGACAGCCCAATGTCCAGCCATCTATTGATCTGCATTCTACCAGTTAGTTGCCCTCCAGGTTTGGACCACTGACCTCATCTGCTAACAGGAGGAGGCTGGTACCTGCCCCTGGGGCAGCAAATCCCTCTGGCAGGAGGTGCGGGACTGATCCGCTGTGCCCAGCCTGCTCCCTTATCTCTGGAAGGGAAAGGAAATTCCTCTGCGGTGATGTAGAATTTGTCACTGGCTCTGGAAAGGGGCCGTGTGGGCATGAGACGAGGGAACGGGTCCCTGGAGGGGGCTGGTTCCAGCTTTGCACTGGAAAAAAAATCCTGTTGCCCTTCACCAGCACTGATAATTTCTTGTCTGCAGGTGTAGGCACCGAGCGTTTCAGGAGGTGATTATGAGCGCAGCTTTGCTGAAAGATGAAGATCTTTCTCCTCCTCCCCTGGTTTGTTTTTTTTTTTCTCCCTCTACATTTTTTTTATTTCAGTCTGGTTCTTGTTCTCGCTGTGGCGGCGTGTGGGACAGAGGCCCATTGTTCCCGCTGCTCAGGAAACACGCTGCAGGACTGATCTTATTAGAGCCTGGGCCACGGCTGGGCCACGCAGGGACCGCCCGGCACATCCTCGGGGGCTCGGCGCAGGGGGAGAGGCAGCCCCTGTTCCCCACCGCCTTGGGTCAGTTTGGACGCTCGCCATCCCTGGCCCAGGGCCTGATTTTTGGTAGAGGTTTCAGGGCTTCACTTGTGCTCAGTTCCTTTGAATCAAGTGCCGGGTAGCTCAAGGTGAACAGCAAAAATCGATGTGAAAATGCAGGAGCAGGGAGGTGGTCGGCCAGCAGTGCCAACACTGCGATGGCAAGGAGTAAGCAAAGGCAAACTTGGTTGTTTTTAACCTGATTTGCCAAAGAAAGTGAGCTCACGCAGTCCTACTGCCCATTTCTTCCCACTGTCTCGCCGCTCGTTTTGGAACACAACATTCTACTCTGCTTGGCAGAGAAGTCAGGAAGATGCTAAGATCGTACAAATTTTGCACGGAGCGGGGGAAAAAAGTCTAGAGTGTCTCCCACAGCGATGCCGATGACTCCCTGGTTGTGCTCCTGGTTTGGCTGGCAGCGGCCAGGCAGCCCCTGGCTGCTCTGCATGGCCCCTCCTGGCCGTGCCACCGCTTGCCCAGAGCCTAGGGAGAGGACACAGAGGCTTCCAGCAGGCAAGAGGTAGGGGTTTATCTCAGATTTGGAGGAAAGGCTTAACTTATCCCGCTAGTTGTGGAACAACTTACTCGGTAGTTACCTGAAAGCTCGCAAAAATCAAGCTGACGTCCCCCATGTGAGTGGTGTCCTCCCACTCCCCGGCAAAGAGCCGGCACAGGCAGCATCACCCCCACGTCTGCCCCATCCAGCCCAGCCGTGCGTTTCAGCCCTAAACTGGCAGAGTCGCTTCTTGGGAGGTGCCTGCTCATCTCCACTTTCCAGCTTGGCTGCCTGAGTCCCGGAACACGCGCCCGGAGGTACCGAAAGGATGGCAGCACTGCCCGGGGCTCTGCCTTTACAGCTCAGGACATCGCCAGGATCAGGAATATTTTAGTCAGTGTGATTTTGCTATTAAACGTGGCTCGCTTTGCATCAGGCGGTAAGGGCAGGCAAGACAGCACACCGATTCTTGGGTACGTGTGCTCTCTTCAGGTGCTGCATCCCCTGTCCCTCTGAAAGACCCAGCTCATCCACAGGACCGTCTCTTACAGACTCATTTTTAACTCAACATCTCTGATCTGCCCATCTCGGATCTCGGTAGGGATGAATCTTCTAAATGCTCAGGTACCAGAAGGAAGTTGCGCATTCCCAGGCTGTTTATTTGTGGCTTATAAAGAACATCATTTTGAATGCACCGGCTAAATAAGAATTAATTGTGTTAAAAATTCAGGTTAACGAATGCTGTAAGAAGTTGTCTTGAGGGAAATAAAAGGGGGGAAAAAAAATCTCAGGCATGAATGATTAGAGCAAAACCCTGATGTTAGGGGGACTTCGTCTCAGTGGAAGCAAGTAACTCATCTCTTCCAGCAGATACATGCATGCATTGCAAAATGTTTATTTTGTACTCTCTGAAGTGGTTAATCTACATGCAGAGCAATGAAAAGGTGCCTTATTAGGCTAATTGCTAATAAAAAAAAAGAAAAAAAAACGACAGAACTACTATGAGCAAATATTTAAAAACAGATGCAGAAGGCTGTGAAAACAAACACAGTCTCATTTTTCCATGCGGTTTTCCCATCAGAAATCACACAGTTCAAAGAGACGTCCGGTTAATACGGTACCTCCAGGCTCCTGGCGCTGGAGCTGTTCATTAGCCGCTTCGTAATTCTGTGATGCAGAACTGGATTAATGGAAAGGTGACTGGGAAGCCACCGAGGGACCTGCTAATGATACTGCTTCGTCCTTAGAGAAGTCCTCTCTAGCCTTGCCCACGTGTGGCAAAACACACACCATCAGGATACAATGCCACATTATCACAGGAAAACACTTTTGAGAGGGGAAGAAGATGTCATCGCGGAGTGGTGCTGGGAACTGGCGAAACCCAAGATGGAAAAATAATTGCATGCATGTTTTTTAATACAACAGGATTCCCCCAAGCTCATTAAAGCAGATGGAAGTTTTAAAACCTGTATTACTTTAAAAATTAATTTACAGCTGTGGGGCTTGGTGGCCCAGAGAACATTAAAATGATAAATCCGGAAAGGTGGTGTGAGCAGAAAGGAGGATTACTTTGGTCACAACATGGCCTCTCGAAGCTGGGAAGGGGAGATGCTACAGTTCTGCGGGCTGCCCGACGGTTCCCTCTGCTGTGCTGTTTCTGGGCTTAACCCAGATTTTTAAATATTGTAGCGAACGATTAAAATTTCCTCCCAAACGACGTGTGATCCAGAAACGATCCTGGTGCCTCTCCGCTTCATTAGACACTGGCTTAAGTGGTGAGGAAGGCGATGCGACCCGACGGCCGGTCACTGGACCTGCAGGTGAGCCCCCGCAGAAGCCGGACCCCCGCACTGGCTCCCAGGGCCGGCTCAGCTCCCCTGCACAGCACCCTGCAGCGAGCTGCACGGGCTCAGAAATGCCCTCATTTCCCCTGCTCGGCGGCGGCAGCCTCTGAAGACAAGCCGTTCCTGTCTGGAACCATGGCAGTGTGCCCGGGGGCCGGGCCGGGGCGGGCGTTTGCAGAGCTCCTGGCACGCCGGGTGGGTGCCAGGCGGGGAATCCTTCGCCCTGCACAACCATCGCCCTGGGTTGGGGCATTCCTGGCTGCAGGAAAGGCCACGGACAACAGCGGGACAAAGCGAGGCAGCTCTGCCGAGCCCTGCGGGGGGTGGAACATCTTTTTATTGGTGTATGTTTGTAGGATGCCAAGTAACGGGGCGCGCGAGGTGCCGCGGAACAAAGGCAGGTTGCGTTCAGCTTACACCAGCTACCCCTGTTTGCTGGGAAGAAGGAGTCCTTTGTTTGGAAACAGCGGCTGCTCCCACAAAAAAACACACCCAGGGTATCTGTGCCTGCAAAAGCCCGGCGTTCCAAACCAAAGCCATTCTGCACAACACGGTACCTGTCCCCCCCAGCAGGGCCCTGATGGCTGCGGGCTGCTGGGGAGCGCTCCCCAGTTCTCCGCAGGTTTGGGCGTGCGGCCGGGGCTGAAACCACAGCCTGGGAACGTGCCGCTTCCCACGGCCCCGCAGAGCCCACTTCCACGTCCAGAACATCCCTGGTGCCACCCAAGGCAGGCTCCCTGCCTGCGTTTTGGCCTCTGAAGCACGAGCCAGGCTGCAGAGCCGGCCGATGTCAACATCAAGCCGTGTCTCCAGTGCCAGGCACGGGGCTGGCCCCAGGAAGGCGCAGCCGCTGGCCTGGCCGGGCTCCCACACATCCCTGCAGCCCCGGCACCAGCCCACTGCCCTGCACCAGGAATCTCCGTCGAGGCGTTTTCCACTCCCTGCAGAGCATCGTGCCCTCGCCTCGGACAGCCCTGCCCACAGGCCAAGCCTCTCCGCTGCTCCTGCGTTTATTACAACGTGCTTCTCGTTCCCTTCTCTTACCCAACAAATTAACTTTAACAGTAAATTAACTTTATTCTCTTGCTGGTTAGCCTGTCAAACGAGAGCAAGGCAGATTTTTGCAGTGGCCCATTAAGGGAGGCCCCGCGCCCGGCCGGCATCGCCGTGCCTCGCAGCGTGTCAGGCTGCTATTGAAGGGACCCGAGCCCGAACAAAGCCCCCATTCACTCCGGGGCTCTGCTAGCTTTTCTTTGAGCCCTCGCTGCTTTATTTTTATTCTTTCCCAAACAGTGTTGGCTAATTTCATTGACAAAATTCATAACTTGAGGTTGGACAGCTCGCTCCTATTCAGCTATGAGCGCTGGGCGGTTTGGTTTTTCTTTTCCGTGCTGCCCGTCCTGCCTCATTCTCCGCATCCTCCTGAAGCCAGTTTCCAGTCTGTGCTGTGCCCAGGGATGGAGCCGAGGGACCCAGCCCTGTCTGTCGCTTTTGGGTAATCCTCAACTTTCAAACATGGAAGAAAAAACACCACGACAAGATCTGGACCTGAAGAAGCGAGAAGGCACTGCTGGGGACAGCGCAGGACTGGGATCGTGCGCTACAGAATCAAGTGACCCCTTAAGTAGGAAGCAAACATACGAAAGCTCATTTAGCTTTTGTATCTGCGCTGCTCTGCATCCCCGTCCAGTTAATTCCAGCTATTTAAAAACATCTGCATTTCGTAAAGAACCAGCTTGCCTTCCCTCAGGCTGCCCCTCCTGAGACATCTCTCTCCAGGCTGCTGGGTTACACAGCAATTACAATCCCCGAGTACCTGACATCACCACCGGGTGCAGTGCATTATGGTTTCAAAAACAAGAGAAACAATATTACTTAAGATGAATCCCAGCCAAAATCCCAGCTCCAAACACCAGCAGTTTTTTTTTTGGCAAAGTTCAGCGCCGGAGCCCAGCACAGCAGCCGGGGCCCCCGAGTACATGTTACAGATGCAGAACGGAGAGCTTTCTTTTATTTTTTTTTTTCCTTTTTGATGAAAAAGAAGACATTTTGCCTGCTTGCTGACCCGGAGTGCTTTTAATAAGTGCAAGCGGAGAGCAGGGCACGACCGCAAACCACAGCGGTGTCGCCACACGATCAGAGGGCAGCACCCTCAGCTGCCACCTCTGCCCCGGGAGCTGCAGCCCCCTCGTCCCCCCCCCAGCCCAGCGCACGCCGGGGAGATGGTGCCAGAATTTTCCAGAGCATCGTTTTGGAGAGGAAGGGGGCTGGAGCAAACGCAGTCTTGAGTGGTGGGAGCAGGCAGGCACTGCCCCTGCCATCTGCCTTCACCAGCCCAGGCAAACATCCCCAGAAAGAACCATCCTGGGGAAGGCCCCAGTGTCGGTGCAAGAAGCTGCAGGTTTGTTCCCTTCGGCTGGGAGGAGGCCGAGCCTGCCCCTAGAGAACCCACAAAAAGCTTCTGTATACATACAGGCGTACAAACATACGCACGCGATATACACACACCATGTGATTTACGGCCACCAAAGTGCCCTCAGCTGGTACCTAAAGCAAAGTCCTTAATGGTGTTTTACGCAGCAAATCCCTTTTCTCCTGCTCTCCAGGCAGAGGCTGGTCCCCGGGTGGGAGCAGCATCAGCCCCGCGAACCTGCAGGAACACCCCCCATGAGCCGCCGCCTTTTTTGCTTTGCTAAGCTCTCGAGGCCAGGTCTCTTTTCTTGTTCATTTATCAGCTTCTTTCCCTGCAGAGAGGCAGTGGTTAGAGGAGAAAGAGTGTGTTTTTCGGTCCACAGAGCAAGCAATTTACTTTTTGAGGTTGTTTGCCAAAACTGCATTCCTGCTTCGGCTTCCAGTCCGAGCAGAGGGGAGGCTGAGATCAGAAACGAGAGTCGTGGGCTGATTTTGCTCAACTGGTTGTGCTCTCTTTGCTTTGTGTGAGAGCTGAGCTCACTCAAGGGTTAAGACATCCTCTGCACCTTCACATCTGAACAACAAGCAGGGAAAGAGAAAACCACAAGATTTCCTCTGCAGTCAGCAATACCCAATAAATTCACAGCAAGAGCAAGCCTTTAAAAGAGAAAAAAAAAAAAGAATATGCCCCAAACCAAACATTTTATCCTCTCCTGGTCTAATTGGGGAATAAACTTAACAACTAATTTTAAGGCTGAAGTGAAAAGGAAAGGGATAAAAGCAAGTCGAGCCAAGCACCGCACCCCGCCGTGATCACAAGCAGCTCTGCAGCTCAGGAGGAACCGGGAGCTCTGGCTGCTGGGCCCCGAGTCAGCGAGGCTGCGGCAGAGTCAGGCCCTTCGCTCCCCTGCACAGCCGGGGGGAACGGGGTGCCCTGGGGAGCGACAAGCAGCCTCGACTGGGGACCACCAGGAAGGGCTGGAGGATGGTGGGCACTGGGTGTGGGGCTGAGCTCCGCTGCCCTTACCTCGGGTGCAGCCACTGCCTTGTGCCTGTGGGGAGCCAGGATGGGGATGGAGAGCCTGGCTGGGGACATAGAGCCTGGCTGGGGACGCAGAGCCTGACCACCTCTTCCCTCTCTCTCTGCTTCAGCTGCCTGCTTGGCTTAGGGCCATCTCTCTGTCTGGACATGCACGGCCGCTCACACAGGGGTCACCGGAGGTGGTCCCCAGTGCTGTGCAGGTGCCCTGTGCTGTTTCCCGTGTCCCGCAGGTTCAGGGCCACCGAAGCAGTCCCCAGGGAGAAGGGGCACAGCCCCAGTGCAGGGAGACCTTGCTGGCAGCCAGGCGTCCCTTGGAACTGTCGCTCAGCTCGGCAAACCTCCCAAAGGCAGCCTTGCAATTCCCCAAATGGGAATGACTCTTCAAGAAAAGACGAGAAGTCTGTGCTTGCTTATCTCTACAGAGCAGTTTGCCAAAAAAATCTACTTTTAAGACCTGTTTCTGCTTTCCTCACTTTCACTTCCCCAAATCACCCTCCCACCTCGGCCGCCTCCGATGCGAGTGCCTGAGCGGAGCTCCCCTCCCGGGCTGCTGGCCACCCTCTTGTTTTCAGGTGTTACATCACATCAAGGACAGTTAAACCTACACTGGATGCTGCTCCTAGATGGGTTTTTCACGTACATGATGGCTCTGGGTCCTGCAGGGAGGTGATGCAAAGCCCCAGGGACAAGACAGAGTCCTGGCAATGTTGCCCATCCTCTTAAAGAGCCCCTTTCACCAGCAGTGCTGGGGATTACTCTTAATTTAAGGCTGTTTGCTGTTATTTTTCTCTCCCTACTGCCCGTCCCTCCTCCCATTTACAATCCTTCCACACTGTGTGTTTGGTTCGGTGCCAGGACCCCATGGCACTGGGATGCACAGACACCCACAGGTCGCACCGGTTCCTGTCGATCCAGGAGCATCCCAGAAAAGCCCATCGGTGGAGTGGGAGAGCCATGGTGCTCCTCACCACCTCTCCAGAATTCCATCCTTCCCATGGGCATTAAATCACGGTCAGGCTCACGCTTGCCTCGGCACAGGCAGTTTCTCAACACCCGGCCGGGTGTCCCCCCTCCATTTGTTCCCCGCAGTGGCACAGGGACAGGGAGGCACAGCCCAGCTTGGCAGGCTGGTGTGGCCTTAGGGCAAACACATCCTTCAAAGGGAAGGGAAAGGACTTGTCTTTCTACGTGCAGGGAAGATACATTAAAAAAAAAAAAGCAAAAAAAAAAAGCTTATTATATACCAGAATACCGTCCTCCCTCACCAAAGGTCAAACTTAGATCCAATTTCAGTCAGGAGGGAGACGTCTGTCAGACAAGCACTAATCACTATTTAGTATTCATATTCACCTATTAGAAGCTCCATGCTGTAAACATGTCTATGAATTAACAAGGCATCTGGCCTCTCTTATACAATATGAGCAGCTTGGATCATGAAGTGTCTGCAGAAAATAAAAAGTGCCTTCCATCTGTCTCTCCCAAATATCACTGCTATCACCAAAGCAAACAGACCGGCTCTTCCAAAGCGCCGCGCGTCCCCCTCCGCCAGAACGTGTTAGTCAAACAAAAACAAGCATTTCACGGAGAGCGCTTGACAGATCTGAAACGACTCCGAGGAGCGAGGCGCAAATTAAGAACCGGGAGGGGCGGGGGGGAAATTAGCTGAAAAAATAACTGGGGAGGGGGGGGAGCTTCCTAATAACAAAGTCTCTTCGTAGCACTCGGTAATTATTCATAGCGCTGGCACTGCCGACACCGTCAGAAGGTCGGCGCTGCCTGGCAGAGGCCGCATGGGCACGCTGGGACCCGCGCCAGGGCAGAGCCACCTGCGGGAAACGCTGTCCCCAGCATCTGCACCTCAGCGGCACGCTGCAGGGAAGGTTGCTGAGGGATCAGCATGACCCTTGGAAGGGCCAGAGGTTCTCCTCAGCCCTGAAGCATTTAAAAAAACCCCAGCCAGCCTCAAGCCACCAAAACTGCCCTGGGCAAAAAGCCACGCGCCTGGCTGCCAGGGGACAACTCGGCTCCAGGGATGCCACCAGAGCAGACCGCAAGCCCCATGCCAGGTCCATGAGCTTTTTTTTTCCCCTCTGAATCAGAGTGCTTCAGCTCACGCCTCTCTGGTTTTCTATATTCCCGATCTGCAGGGAGAAGAGGCGATTCCAGAGGAGCCGTGTGGGTGCAGGACATCGAGGCGTGCTGCTGCCACCCCCTAGGAACTGCGGCTGCTCCGACGGCTGCGGGAGGGAAGAGCTGGTGCAGATGGTTCCCGCTGGGTTACTGAGCATGGTGGGGCCAGGACAGTGAGACCATCACCAGAGCGGGGGCAGGACACCTCCCGTCCCCTCGTCTCTTCGTTCCCCCCATCTCACTGCCTCACTTCCCCTGCTTTCCTAGCCCACTCCAGATTTCAGCTCCAGTGCTTCCCAGGGCAAGCTGGCTGCTGGCAAACGGAGTGGCCTTCTCCTGGCTTAGCTCCTGCCAGGGTCTGGATGAGTGTCAGGACAAAGGCAGGACCTGAGGCGGGGAGATTGTCACCTTTGGTGGCAGCCGCTCACCCGAGAGGCTCCTGGGCCCCCAGGACACCGCCTGTGTCCTGGCTCGAGCTGGTGGCCTTAAACCAACTCAGGCTCCTCTGTCTGAAGGCATGGGAGGGTCCACTCCAAACCCTGGCTTTGTTTTCAGAAGATAAATTTAAACCAAGGGGAAGGAAGAATGAGGTTCATAAATCAGGCAGGCCTGAAAATGAGGCATGAAAAATGAATGAACGGAGAGCGTGTGTGAGCGCTGCCACCCCAACCTGCTCCGCTGACACAGCCCACCCGCAGCTGGCGGCCCAGAGCCAGACCCTCCCTGGGCACCGAGCTCACCTCCACCGCCAGAGACAGACCTGTCGGCTCCCTGGCAATTTCTGCTTCTTACCCAGTTTGCGTCCACACAGAACCCCCCCAACTCAGCATTAAACTTGAGCTGCTGGGTATGATGTGCTGGGTGGGCTCTACCTCGCTCCTCTTCCCATCCCAGGTGTAAAACAATTTTTTTTTAAAAAAATAAAAGTTCAACTCTTTGGATTGCCTGTGATGTTAAAACAGCGAAGGAGAGGGAAGACATGGCTTTCTGGAAGTGGTTCTCACATCCTCAGCACACATGGATGACAGGAAGAAGAAAAACGGGCGGTGTCCAGACCTCCCAGCTGCAGACACCCGAGGAGTTGGCTACCTCAGATCAGCCTCTCTCAGCTTAATGCCAACCAGCTCCTCCTGGAACAGTGATGTGGAGAAGTCCAGATCTCCTCCAAATCATTCTCTGGGAGAGAATCCCTCTGGGAATGGGGCTGAAGCAGCCTGGTTTGGTGACGCACTAAGGCCACCCTGACATCGGGAGGTGGACCTGTACCTCTACCGTAAGGCTTTGGTTTCTTGGGTCTACAACATGCAGACCTAGTTCAGATTGACAAGAAACCTTCACAACTTGGCAGCTTCCAGGGCCAGGTCTAAGTGCATTGGTAATCATGGCCACAAATATTTGCACTTTGCAAAGCAGAAAGGCCCCGACCAAACAAACCCAACATGGCTGCAGCTGCTGTGCTGGGACCTGAAAACGCAGGCTCTGAAAACACCCACCTGTGACATGCAAATATTTATTGACATGCAAATATTATTGACATGCAAATATTTAAAAGATATAATTCAACCCATGGCTAAGGAAGGAATGGTGGGAGAGTGGTCGGTGGCTGAGAGACAGCCCTGGGCAACTTGCATTGAGCTGGAGAAGGTGGGAAGGAGAGAGAAGGAAGAATAAAGAGGAGAAAATTTGGGTTTAGCTTTCTGTAAGATAATCAAAAGTGGCCCCATCTGGGGGACCTGGTGACTGGAAAAAGACCTCGCTGAGTGTCACCTGTCAGAACATCACCAGGAGCCTGCGTTACATCTTTCCACTGGGGGAAAGCTCCAAATAAGTATCTTTGCCGTAAGGATTTACCTACCTCTGTAACACCATGTTAACCACTTGCACTGCTGCAAAAATGACACAGAATATTTTCAGCCACCACAGAAAAGCTGACAACTCCAGGGCCAGGACACTACCGACGTGGTCCTTCAGGGTGGGTGGCTTTCCCAGCTCCAGGGTTGCCCTTCAGCCACAAGGCTGCCTGACCCCAGTCCCAGGCCACCAAAATCAATAGGGAATTTGTCACCCGCCTCAGTGGGAACAGGATCGGGCTCTGCACACACAAGGAAACCCTTCGAGCATGAAAGCTAATTTAAAAGGAGCTCATCTCCTTGTGTTCAGAGACACGGAGCAAGGAAAAAGCATGACAGATTTTGGCATATTTTAACTGAATTATTGTCCACTGGGGATCGAGCTAAAACCACAAACATTATTTCACTTTCTAGTGAGGCTGCAGTGATGAATAGGAGTTTCGAAGGAGAAGAGCTGGGTGGTTCTTGTTTCTAATCTTGAGTCATTCCTCCTCGTTCGGAGGGTGAGCGGGAACACTAGGGCACACGGACGCCGGAACAAAGGCTCCCATCTCTTAGCAAGGCATGCAGGCAGGCAGGTAAATGCAGCAAAGCTTAAACCGCGCGTATCAAAATGCAAGAGCGTTTTGCACCAGGCTCTGTTAAAAATATTCGGTTTAATTGATTTTTTTAAAAAATCTATTATGCTGCTCTTGGCACAGCTATTGATCTGCAGTGCTGGAGAAGTAATGAAGAAGCCTTCAAATCAATAAGGCCAAAGTATATCTCAAACTGTATCTGCTCCACCAGCACAACAGGGATGTGGCCGGTGAAATTCCCTAGACGGGGCCGGCAGTATGAACAAACCTGTTCTGACGACTGCAAAGATTTATTCCTATTGGCATAAACATAACTAATGAAACCCCGACGACTCCTCACTTCCGTGAAAGCTGATAATATATCGCAGCGCTCACAATGAAATGAGCAAGAACACATTTGCAAAGGAAGAAAAAAAAGCCAACTCCCTCAACCGTGAGCTGTATTTTCTTCTTGGTGCCCTTGATTCTCCTCCACCTCCTTCCCCCAGCCAGGATAATATTTCTTCTTGGAGCTCTTGTAGAGGTTTTAACACGGCTTTTGTAAGTCTCCGAGGCTGGAGTTTTGGGTTTTCTTTTATCCCTCGCTGTCAGGATGGAGTAGGTAGGCAGCTAAAATCACAGGCTGATAATATTGTTCGGGGCTGGCAGCCTTATCTTATCTTGTTCGTATTATTCATATTACCTTCGATAAGCCACCTGGGGCCGCACACAAGCAAGATTCAAGGAAGTGACCTCATTAAAGTTCAGGCGCCTATTTACTGTAATAAGAACAGCTGGACTAACAGAGCCGCTCTTTGAACTTGGCTGGCACCTTCCATCTGAGCCTTTGGCTTGATCCCTTTCACACTTCAGAGCGCAGAGGAACGGAGGAGTTAACCATCAGCGCGACTCTTCCTCCCCAAGGCCTGGGGTTGCAAAAGGGGAGTTTGCTCAGCGGGTTTGCTCCCGGGAGTGGTTTTGCGAGGGCGGCTGCACGGTGAACTCCCAGCTGAACCCCTCCGCCCCGGCACGCTTTTGCTAAAAATCTGCTGCCGACGGAGAAGAGCTGCTCCACATGCAACCAGCACTTTATTCCCCGACCAAAGCTGATGCTGGGAGAGACCTGTTGTTCTGCTTTAACAACCCAAAGCAACAGATTCGGCACGGGCACAAGATTGCCTCTGTGCCAGCATTTATTTCTGCTCAGCTTGGGCGCCGGGGTTGGCAGGAGGGAGCTGGGGGCAGGTTTGGGTGAGCGGAGCCGTGCCCAGGGCAGGGAGGTCGCGGGGCCGTAATGACGCAGGGACACGCGGCGGCGGCAGCACCAGCTCCAGCCCAGGACTGTGACAGTCACTGAACGCTTCAGTCGGTTTCAACCAGCAAATTAACCTAATTTTATTCTTTCTTTTCTTTTCCTTTTTTTCTTTTTTTTTTTTTTTTGTGTGTGGAAAAAATCTGAACCTCCGAAGTTTAAAAATATGGTAATGCAATTAGCGGCTTTGGCAGGCTAATGAAGCCACTTTAAACCCTTGCAAAAATACCATTAAAAGAGAATGCTTAAGAGCCTCTTCAAACTTTCCAAAATGAGAAGTACGTTCGTATACAGAAGATGCCAATCTAGTCTCCTTTCTCCAAGGTTCAAGATTAATTAGGGACTTGTTTAGTGCATGAATGAGGAAACAAATGAACTCTTGGATCGCAGAGCACTGGAACCAATTTTTTAATCATTTTTTTCTTTACAATTACATTCCTATCAAGAAAGTCTTCATTAGACTTTCTGTCACAGGGCCACATCATGTCAGGTAACTATTACAAGTGCTTGGCTTTCACCCAAAGATTGAACAATATGAATTTTCTCAGAAATAAATACATGTGATATATATTTAAAGCAGTATTTTCTCATTAAAATGCTACTGCATTTTTATAATAAATACATATAACCCTTCCTCAAAGCAAATGATTTAGAAAAGACCAACAATATCTTCCCCTTTCCAAAACCAGCCTGGGTATTTAAAGATTACCTTTGAGAAATATATTAATGCCTGATAAAAGAAGTGCCACACAATAGAATGAGATTACTAAGGTAAGCAATAATAGATAGGAAGAGGATTAATATATTCGAGACTAATTGTTAAAAGAATGGGGTTTGCATGTTTAGTGAAGGAGAAAGGAAAAAGGAAACTGCTCAGTTTTTTTCAATGAGTTACCACCTGCTCTGAAGGCTAAAGGGACTGGTTTGGCTCATCCCATCCACGACGAGATGCAGATTTGGGTCAAAACGGTACCTAAATTCAGGCGTTTTCTGCTCCAGCCCTACCTCTGCTCACAGCAAGGATCAGCTGAGAGAACCCACTCTTCACCTCTCCCTTACCTACGCTAGGTTTGTTTTGATGTAGAGAATGTCACCAGGAAAAATGAAGCACTAAAATAGAATAATTTGCAAAAAGGGGAAATTAAAAAAAAAAGAAAAAAAGGCCTTGTGCACTGTCATACTGGGGTAAACCTAATCGCTGCAGTCATGCTAAGAAAGGGAAGCAGAATTCACACAAGGTTGTGTTGCAAAGCAAGGACACGTACACCGCGCTGAGAGCAAATGCCAACAGCGCTGCTCCTGCACTGCTGGTTATAAGCTTTTACTTATTGAAAAGTTTAATTGCAGGTAGGTGAGCTGCAGCCAAAAGGCAGCCTGACACCAGGGAGCTCCCTGGGGAGGAGAGGTGGCCTTTACTCAAACGCCTCTTCAGAGGGACACAGGTACGCCCAGGTGTGCCCCTCCCATTTGTTTTTCTACAAGTGACAAAGAGTATGAAGATCCAACCCATAACCCAACGCAGGCTGGGTAAGAAATGGGTAATTCATAACGGTGACTGGCAGATCTACTCACTCTTTACCTTTAGTACCCATTTATCATTATCTGGACCTCTACCGGGGTGAACAGATAATGTTTTCCTAAGTGGAAAGGCAAGGGTGTAATTTTCATGGCTGGTTTGCTCATTTCTACCTCTCCTATGTCCTTTGAGCGATTGCAGGTCAGAGCTACGTTTCCCAGGACACCCTTCTATGGGCGTTTATAAATGAAGTAGCTCATCACCTCTTGACCACTCTCCCTAACCTCGTTTCTATCGGACAGCGTAATGAAGTCCCCGCAACAGATGCTCCCGGCGGAGGGGGCAGGCTGCAACGCTGATTTCACTCATTACCTCCTTAGCACGAGCAATATTTTAAGCTACATGGGGAGGAGAGGATTTTGCTCACAGACCACAAGCAGTTGCAGCCTCTTCTCACAGTAACCAGAGACAGGCACAGAAATCCAGATTTTTTTTTCTCGAGAGTCCACCGCCCGCCTCTAAGCAGCCAGCAGCAGAGGGAATTCAGGGCAGCCCGAACCACGGGCGTGTGAGCAGCGGAGAAGGTGTCCTTTTTGCAAGTGTCCTCCCACCACCAAACCTCCTGCACAGGCCCTTTGCACAAGCTGCAGGGAAACCCTGAGCTGCCCAGACACCAGAAGTCTTCATTTCCAGATCTCTCCTTACGTTATTTTCAGAGATCCACATCCCAATGGTTCCTAAGTCACCAGAGGAACTTGTTTGTTGGACTTAGACCAATTCCTGAGGGTTGGATTGCCTCCACTGTAAAATCTGGCAGGCTGCAGCCTCCGCCCGGGAAATCCCAGGCATCAATATCTATTCTTTTCCAGAACTGGCTAGTAACGGGGAAATCTCCTATCTGCCATCCTCAGCCAATATTACTGCAGAGAAGACAACAAATTCAGTTTTGCACCTCTTAACCACTGAGTAGTTGCTCTCTATGTCTCTCTTAAGACAGAGACCAGCTACTGCGTTTTCATTTGTGTTTCAACCTGTCTGAAACCATATCTTAACACAGGGTGGGGAAAGGGGGGCAATCATCCCAAATTGCCACCGTGCCCAACATCTTCTCAAAAAGGACCCTGCAGCTTTCACACGAGTGCTGCGAGTCTGGCACCACCAAGTGCTGCTGATCCTAGAGCAGTGCTGTTTAATTAGTAAGGGGAGCTAGAGTTTTGAAAGACACAGAAGAAAAGGGTCTGGGGTGTCAGTGGAAGTGTTACAGGACAATAGAAGGCTCTGCCAGCTGACAGTGAGATGCGCAGAGCACTTGCACAGATCCCAGCAAGCCCCGCTCCAGCGCCCCGCTGTCACAGGTCACTTATTTGCATTAAAATGACCAAAGACTTGATTGAAAGAAAAGAAGGGGCATGCAAATCTACCATTCTTCTTGTCCCATTATAAGCCTGGGAGCCTTGAACCAAATGCAGTGCAACTCTGGAGATGTTTTGCCTTCTTATGAGCCCAGATTTTGCAGCTCAGATCTTTCCTTGTCATAAAATACCCGTTTGCATTAAGTAACAGTTTACCTTGTCCCAACAATAACTCTGTAAGTCAGAAAAGTATCTCAGAAAAGCTAATATCCCCAGTGAGGATGAGACTGTTTGAATGTGGGAGTTTGGAGATTAGGCTAACTCTAAAGACCAGGCAAAGGTGGTTTGTTGTTTTGTTTTTAATGCAAATGCATTTTCTTCAGTGCCTTCTGACCACTGCTTTATTCAAAGTTGCCTGGATGGGCATAGTCAGTGACTACCTCGAGCGTGCCTTGCCGAGAGTAGAAGAGTGCATTGTAGAAAACACAACCCAGCGAAGAGAAATTCTGCATTGAAGGTGTCAGGCATCAATCCCCAAAGGGCGTGTGCCCAGAATAACCCTAAAGGGGACATCTCCCTTTAGGGCACACGAGTTACTGTCACTCTATTGGCATCTTCCAGCACGGTCTTTTCTAGAGCAAAACCCGAGCTGCCCAGCTTTGTCTCTAAAATGTTGGCTTCTGCCTGCTTAAGTGGAAATACCCCACATCTGCTTCTCCATTTTGCTGGGTCTCGCAGCATTTGATCACACTGGGCACTGGCAGACCTACAGCAGGTTTCATGAACCGGTCCCTGAGCAATTGCCAGAGACCAGCAAATCCTGGAAGTGGAGCGCGGAAGGAGAGTTTGCAAACTGCTTTGGCTTTTCCTCTTTGCAGTTCAAGAATAAGGAGGAACATCTACAGCTGGACTCTAAATAAGCAGGTTAACTGCCCTCTGCAAATAGACAAAACCTGCTGACCTGAACCCTGCTGCTCTCGTAGTTTTAATAGCTTTTGCAATAAAAACCAGTGAGTCCCAGAGGAGGGTTCCCCATTTATTCAGAAAGATGTTGCTAAATTCCTATACACAACATTTCCACTGCTGGAATACGTGCCTCTTCCCTAGCAGCTCTCCTTCCTGCCAGCCAGGTAGAGGCAAGGCATGTAATCATCTGTGTTATTTGATTTGCAAGGTTAACTGCCCTGCATCATAAATATGCAGGGATTTATGACCATGAAGGTGCGCTACCTAAGGCTTCAAGAGAAAAGTACCACGCTCACGCCTCCCTTCTCTCCGACTTCTGAAAAAGGGAAAGAAGGATGTCAAGATCCAGAAATTACCATGCCATAATGGAAGATCTTCAGATAGACTTGGTTTAATTACACAGTTCTATCATTTCCTGAGCGTTCCCCATGCCATTAGGAAATGACGGCGGTAGCTCAGCTAATAGATTCGCGCCGCGCAAACGGCCGCAGGCTCGAGCGCTCGGCCGGGGGGGACCCGGGGGTCCTCTCCTGCTGCAGAGAGGGGGGATTTCTTGCCAGAAGCAACATCCATTCCCCCTGGTTGGAGATACAAGGCTCTTTTTTTTTACATGTGAAATAAACCCCATGGCTTATGCTGGAGGGAGCGCTGCGGGTTTGGGCTCTCCAGCGGGAAACCCCCGGAGGCTGCTGGGTCCTGAGGGCAGGTCGGAACCAGGCACAAGATTTGTGGACCAGGGACAGGAGATGAAGGCTATTAAAGCAAAATGTCACTCACCACCAAAAAAAAATAATTAAAAAATATAAAAAATCAGGGGTTTGCATATTTTTTTCTCATGCAAGGTACAAAGCTGCCTGGTTGGAACACAGAGGCCGGGGCCATGTTCAAGCGTCTCTGTTGGAGTGTGCATCGTGTGCAGGACAATAGCCCGGGAACTACAGAGCGAAGGAAGGCGTTAAATCAGGCACCAGATCTCTTCAAACACCACGTTTTCTGTTCAGCCTTTCACTCATCCTTGGCAGTGGAGCTGACCTGGTCATTTTTCCCTTTTTACTTCTCACTGCCACTTTCCATGGCATTTTCATGAATTAACACAGCAGTGAGGTTTTGTGCTTTATAGATGGGAAAAAAAAAAAAAAGAAAGAAAAAACCCAACCCACTAAACCTTTCCTATTTAAATAGAGACATGTGGCAGCTGACATTTCTTGAAAACACTTTGACTCATATTAGGCTTTGTAAGTCCTTTTATTATCTTTAAAGACTGGTTAAAAGCATGGCTACGGCGGCAGGAAAAATGGGCGTAGGCAGGCAGCCTACCTGGGGGAGGCGGAGGGGGATAGAGATTTTTTGGGCTCCAGGCTCCAACCCCAGCCAGATACTGCTGGGACACTCCTCACCAACTCCTGCCTGGAGCAAAGAGGAGGGTTTGTAGGCACTGAAAAAGCAACAAGTCTCATCACCCCCTTTGCATTTAACTAAATGGGGAGAGAAGAGCAAAACCATCAAACCATGCCCTGTGATGAAAACCATTCTGCAGCTTCCCTGAGCTTGACTCTAAAAAAGCTACAAAACAAATTATTTTGAAAAACGAGGAGTATAAAATGGTTTCTACCAAGCACAGGTTGGGGGGGGGGCTCAGGTCTGTGTCCCCCTACAGCCTCGCTGCCAGCCTGGGCAGCCGAGATAAGGCTGTGGTGAGCCTGGGGAACTCACCCAGCCCCAAAAATAGGAAGGGCTGCGAGTGCAACGGGTTGGAGGTTAAACGAGAGGAGCCTTAGGAGCACGTGCCAAGCAAAGGGGGAGCAACGAGGGGCAGGGCACGCCGAGATGGCCTTCGCAGCTCCCGCAGGTGCGTTTCACAGAGAGGCGGCAGCGCCGGTGCGTGGGTGTTGCTCTGTTGCACCTACTCGTGCAGTGAAAACAGCCCCGCTACACCACACACATCCACGCTGCATCCACCTGACCGTGAGCGAAAGGAATGGGGCATTTTGCACATCATCGTTTTCTAGAACATTAAAAAAAAATACACCCATCAAATCTCTACCTCCCTGCAGCTATCCTCCCTCGCGCCTCTCGTGTCACACTCCTGCTGCTGTCACCGGTGACTCTCCTGCCTGGCAGGGGATGGGCAGGACCCCCCCTTCCCTTACAGTGTCTGAAGAACCATCCACCATTTGCCAAGGCATCAGAAGATGGGGCTGGCGGCGATGAGGGGCCCAGGGTAAGCTGTTTCACCCAGCCCGTCTGCGCGGGTCTGAGGTCTCCTTTGGAGGTGCTGCTGCGATTAGCACCGGTTTTCTCAAACCGACTCCTGAGGTCATGCAAATACTAGAAAGGAGCTGCTTGTGCTTGCTGGGAACCCTGGTGGGAAGGAAGGCATAATTTAGTCTTTTAGGAGAACACTTTTCCTTGCCAAGAGTCTATGGCTTGAAAAGTAATCAAACCCAGAGTAATATATGGGCTGTGAAGTGCAGAAGGCACCAGAGTTGGCAGTCATTTGCCTTCGGAAGGGTCACTGCCAGAATAACCCGTTCTCTGCCTGTAAACTGCAGCCCTGCAGCCAGAAACCAGGTTGGTGGGGACGGTGGCAGGTCCCAGACTGGGGGCAGCATGGTGGGGGCCAGCAGCAGGTGGAGGCCAGCCCAATGGGCAGTGGTGAGCTCTCAACCCGTGTCCATGGGCACAGGGCACGCAGGGGACTTCCCAGCCCTGCTGGAGCACGGGCCGGGTCTGGCACAGAGCCCCAAATCTCTCTTGGCAGGGATTTCGCTGTACAGCAAGAGATGCAACAACACAACCCCCCAAATGCTGCTCGCGGGCTCTCCCTGGACGGGAGACTGGTGATGGATGGAAGGTGTTCCTGGTCCTGGTCCCAGCTCCCTCTCCCACAGCAGGGCAGCTCCATCCCCATCTAACCCCAGCCCGAAAGGCTGGCAGGTTTTGTTTTACTCCCCACCACCACACAGCAGACCTGCCTGGGCATTTCAAGCCAAGCCTTGGTCCAGGGAAAGGGCTGCAGACCTCCTGTGACCCCCTCCAACTCCTCCGGAGGTGAAGGATGCTGCTCAGGCTAAGGAAAATCTTCCCAAAGTGCTATTCAAGAGGACAAATTCAACCTCCCCATAACCACCCCTATTGCCATTGCAACAGGATGTCAGCACCAGACCCACCGCCAGCTAAAATCTCTTTGTCAAGCGCTGACCTATTTTATGGGCAGAATATTTGAGGCGACCTCGGCTCCTCGCACGCCTTGTACAGTTCCGAGCACGCTGCTGCCATCAACCGCGGCACAAAATGATGAAAGGACACAGATTTTAGCACAAGTTTTCCAAGGGGAACCAATTAAAATAAAAGAATCAGCAAAACTGTTCAAAGGCTTGTGAAAAATCACTGGGCAATGTCCTTTTACAAGCAGAGATCTCACCTTTCTCTTGTGCTAGATCCTCGGGCAGCCTACCCAGCCTATTTAAGTGGGCATCAGAGAGAAACGTACAATTAAAATTTAACTTGGACCAGGCTGTTAATAAACCGAGCGGCACTGGGGCTGCCACACTGGGAGGCAGCAGGGCCAGGGCTGGCTGGTGACCCCCATCCCTGCTGTGCTGCTCCTGCGGATCTCCCTTCTCCTTGGGCATCAGCCCAGCAGGCAGCGCCTGGGGGAAAAAGTCTGAGCCTCAGCATCTCCTCCCTGCGTTAGGTCCATGAGGTTTAATGCAAATCCAAGGACACTGAACTGTTTTTTTTTTCCGCCACAGGTTTTTGTCTCTGGCTGGGTCTGGCTTTGGCCATCCTGTCTGCCCTTCCTCCAGCTCCGCCTGCTCTACCGGAGCAGAAATATTAATTGGTGTGTGTGTTTTTCCCAAACTTATAGTGGCGGTGTCTCTGCAGCGCTAAACATACACAGAGCATCCACTATGGAAGAGTTAAGTCAAGATCGAGATAAATCGGGGCAGAAGTTTTCTCTGACACAACACTTTGTGCGTAGCACTGAATCCTGGCTTTGGGAAGAGGCTCTTCCATGACCCTGCCCAGATCATGCTGTGCCCCCTGGAAGGGCAGCTCCTGCCCCAGAGGCTGGGGGTGTCTCAAACCCAGCCTCATCCATCATTGGGGAAGAACAGGGTGGGATTTACACCAGGAAAGACAGGCAGTTCTCATACCTTCTGCATGGGGAGGGCCAGAAAGCCAACCTCCCTCCTAGGGCAACTCACGGGTGGCACACCCAGAACCCCCCTGGATTTGAAGAGGGGGATGTCACACACAGCAGGGAAGGGGACATTGCACACCAAGGACCCCAACACTAAACCCTGGAGGTTTTAATATAAGGAGGAGCTGGCGCCCATTCTCTCCTCTGACCTCCGGCTACACCTCCACCAGATCAGCCTCCACAGTATCTCACTGACATTTCCTTATCGCCGAGCAAAGCCAACGCCGCCCCTCCCTCCTCTGGAAAGCCTTGAGTGCTCCGGGTCTAATTTAGCTCTGTACCCACGAGCCTGAACATCACGTTTGCTTGAAGCCGTCCGTGAAGAACCTCATCACACAGCTTTAGCCAAGGACAGAGCTTGCTGCCACCACCCATCAGATCATGCCTCTCCCAACTTCAGCTTTGTTCAGACTGTGATGCCGGTGGCTTTTGGTTGAGGAGCCAAGCCGAGGAGCTGGTGCATCCCCAGCACAGCCTTCAAGTTACGGGCCACTGCAAACAGCAAAGGCAGAAAAGCAAACCGGCAGCTTTGCACAACTTGCGCTGCAGAAGGCAGGGCTGGGCTCAGCTTGCTCCCCTCTGCCTGCTCCTGGGGGCTTCGAAACTGCAGGGAAACCAGGGACCCCTCGAAGGTAGTCCAGCTCTTAGCAGGGTTGTGAGGAGGAAATGCTGGGCCTTTCCCAGCTTAGGAGCACGTTGCTTTATCAGCGGCTGGGAGCAAGCCCTCGTGGTGGGTGGCGTCCGAGGAGGCAGCAGGGAGCAGGGTTGGATCGGCACCATTTCCCAAACCGCTCTGCCAACGGGGCTCTCCTGCTCCCCCCAGCACAGCAAAGTGTCCCCGTGAACTTCACCACCTCCCTGCAATTGGCGACTCCCGCGATCGCCAAATTCACCACCGGAACGTGCATTGGTGTGTTTGTGGTTGGTTTTTCTTTACGTGGCAAACCCCTTCTAACCCCCATCTGGCTCAGTCCGGGAGGTTGGGGTTTGAGGAATGGATTTTAAGTCGCTGTGGAGCTGCGGGTACCCACATGAGAGCCCCTGCAGCTCTGTGCCCAGCTGGCAGTGCCAGCCCTTCCCATGCCGTGCCCTGGGCAGCAGCTTCATTTCTCAGCTGGGGCTCAGGAGAGCCCGGACTGAAGAGAATAAAGCAAATATCCGCAGGGCAATTGCAATTATAACCTCTCCCAGCAGCAGCAGCCCTTTGCTGAGAGGCCCTGGCTGCCTGCAGCATCCTGCTTTTTGGCTTTAGGGAGGCTGTAGGCATCCCCTGCCCACCCTCTGGGGAAAGTTCATCCTCAAAAGCTGCAAGAACCTGTGGCTTAGGAGCTGTGCCAGGCAAGAGCTATAAAAAAGGCCAGGGTAGTTAGAGAGGAAAAATAGGGCTTGTCTTTTATGTCCTTCTGAGCCACTTGCCATAGGCAAAGGCCTTAAGAAATTATTTTATACAGCCACTTTCGTTGAAAAATAAAACCAGCTCAGTTTTGGTTTGGTTTTGTTGTTGTTGTTTGTGTTTTTTTCCCCCCAGATTTGAAATTGAAGATTCCTTCAAGAGAATCATTGTTTTTCTATGGAGCTGCAAGAGGGGCACCCAATCTGTGGTGACCCTGGGGGCTGCACCTGCCTTTAGGGACCACCCTTCACCCAGCAAGGTCTGGAGGGTCCTCGTGGACAAGCACAAGTGTGGCTCAGGACCCCTTGGATTTATACACCATGGATTTATACACCATGGATTTACGCCTCGACCTCAAGACCCTGCCTGATGCATGAGCCTGGCTGGGCTGGGGTACAGGACCAAGCCTTGGAGACGCGGCTGCTCGTGAGCCTGCGTTGAGACTAGCAAAAAGTAAAAAGCTGCCAAACATCACTGTTGCCCCCCCACAAGTGTCTCCTGCAGCTGAGGAGGGGAGCTGCCAAGCTTTGCGGGTGGCGTTGCAGCCTATTGCTTAGAGGTGAACACCAGAAGTCAAAGGCTTTTGTTATAAATCTCAGTTTTCGGTTAGTTCAGTGAAGATGACAGTTCCTGTCGGCTCCTGCTCTTCGTTTCTGCCTGGGGAGGGGCTGGATTTGTTTTGAAATTTGGAGTAAAAATAGTGCAACAGCTCTCAAGAAAGCAACTGATGGAGAGGTCATTTTACCAACACTAAAATACTTCCAGCCATTCAAAGCGAAATCCTTCTCGCACACTTGTGGCTTGGAAGAGCAACAGGCGGCCGCAGAGGCACGTCTGCGCAGCACATGCCGTACGGACCGTTCCTCCCCTCCATCTTCTGTCTAAAATCAGCTCTGACAAATATAAAGCAAGAGAAAATCAAGACATGACTATGAAGGACAATATGAGGCCAAGCCTGTTAAATTATCTCCCCTCTTTCTGTCATGTCTCATTTGCTCCCGAGCTGTCAGCTCCCACCCCTCATCAGCCAGCTTCCACCCCCCCCACACTAAATTTTCTATCTCCTCGTTTCTCTCCAGCCAAACCAGAACACCTGGAGCATCTCCCCATCTCTCCTCTTTAAATGCTTTAAATTTTCCCCAGTCAGAACACCCCCCGTAGATGCGCCAGCGCAGTCCCGGTTGCTCCGCGCACCCTCTGGAGCCGCGTGATGCTGCTCCCGCAGAGCTGGGCAGCTGCTGTGCTCCCCCTGGGGTGGGGAAGGGACAACCCCCCGGCTTCTCCTGCATCCAGCTAAAACGCTGCCCCGGCCCTTACCCACGCTGCTCCCCAAATGACAATCGTGCCAGCCAGCCACACCGGGTCCCTCTTTACCATCCCCTCCCTGGGTGAAGCCACCAGAGCTGCCACCTTACGCCTCCCCGGGCATTAATCAAAGGGCGCACGAAGCTTTTGATGTATAGCCTGTCCCAGCCTCCCGCAAGCAACACCGGCACACGCCAGGGAGCCACGATGGAGCCCAGACAGCCAGCGCCAAGGAGGGCAGTGAGGGGATGCTCGCTGTGCTGGGCACCTCTTCCTCATCTCCCTCCTCTCTGCTGACGCTTTGCACCCCGAGTCCCAGTCCGGATCCTGCTCTGGTTCCCTCGCTCCCCTTTTCCTTCCTCCCACAGCACAAGGCCAGACCTGGGTGGCAGCTGTGGAGGAGCAAAGATGTGGGGAGCAAAGAAATGACACAAGCCCTGCCCTGGGGTCACACAGGAAGGAGGTCGGTTCTTCCACCGGAGGAATTTCAGCGGCGTGCGCAGACCCTGCTGTGCTGCCCAGCAGGGAAAACGAAATAAAAGCCTCGTACAGCTCAGTTTAGATTTGACCTGAGCAGGAGCACAAGCACACAACATCTGCACGTCCTCCACTCCCTCCTGTCCCTCTTTCCTCGGTTACAGCTGGTCCTGTGTGAGCTTTGAGGTCTGGGTCACACTGAATTTCCCATGTGCAGGGATGGGCAATTCAGCAAAGCAAAACCCCGGGGTGCTTTTACACCCTGCAGCTTCAAAACAACCAGCGCTGTAGCTTGTTCAAAATGTAAATGTGCTAGAAAACAAGTTTCAGCTGGGTTTCAGAAGCAAAACCTCTGCATACAATAGCGATTGCATTTCTTAATGTTAATTTCTTATCTCACCTCTCCAAAGTCCTTTGCAAGGGTTTTATCCTGTTAGAGGAAATCTATCCCCCTGATTTTCCCAGGCTTGTAGAAAAGCAAAGAAAAGTATCGATCCTAATCAGATAACACTGACAAGAAAATGGCAAGAGCCAGTCCTATCTATTTAAAACTTACTCTATTTTTGACTGGTGGGAAAAATACATGATTATCAATTATCCATGCAAACAGGAGATGTCCAACCTAGATACCTGGTCTGCTTTTCATGGTAGCCTCTAAATTCCAGTTACCTCTACATTTTTTAAATGTTTTTCTCCACGTGTTTTGCTCTTAAAAAAAAACAAACTAAAACAAAACCAACAACCCAAACCCAAAAATGGTCCCTCATACAAACCAAGTCCCAGAACCACCGGCAGTTTCATATTAAAAGGACGTTCGGTGGCATTTTAATCTCGGAAGGTAATGTAGATATTTGTCATTTCTGATCTCCCCTTTCTGCAACTGTCCACAGATGACGAGATCCGTGAAATTGCTACTGCCAGGGAGTGAAATGAGAATTAACCTTGTGCCCATCAGCTCTCTCACCCTTTCCACGCCAGCCTTGACCACGGCCGTGGGGAGAGGCGGCTCTCGGGGCCGCGTTCGCTCACCCCGCGCCCGCCCGGCGACACACCACGGCCCCCCCGTTAGCGGGTAATAAACTCCCCCGCGTTAACAGATTGCTCTAAATCCGACACTTTCTTTCCCATTCTCATTTGCTTTGCCTTTCATGCTGCTTTCTCATGTATAAAAGGGGAACTGGGGGGAAAAAAAAAGGAAAGAAAAGACACATGAACACCTGAAAATCTTTTTCATATACCTGCTGCTGCTACCGCTCGGTGCCGAATCTGAATAGGAACGGATGGGAGGGAGATGGGGAAGGATGAATAACATTTCATGCCCTGTAGTCAAACATAATTTCAGGCAGGAGATGAGCAGGGACTGGTAAGATGGCTCAGCCCGGCAGATCGCTAATGTGCACTTCAGAGCCCGCTCTTTGAAGACTGGGGTCTAATTTCCAGCCGGCAATTATTGCACTGGAAATCATGTCTCAGGTAATGGGGTCACTTTCTGGGGGTGGGGTAGGGTTAGATAAGGGGAAGGGGGGGTCAGAGTCCCAGCAGAGGGAGGTCCTCAGGGGTGAGTAGGGGTGCCTGCCTGCGTGTCCCTGGGGCTGTCGGTGCTGCCGCTGCTCTCCCGGCAAGGGCACGTTCTGGGTGGCTCAGGAGCTGGGCACAGCACTGCCGTGCTGCCTTCGCACGCTCACACCTGGAGCAGCTGCCTCTGCACAGTGACAGAGACTACTCAGGACTGTCTTTCATGTCCTACAGCCAAGACCTTCACGTCGGTCTGCCTTTCCATCTCAAAACCCATGGCTTGATCTTCCAAAGCACCAAAATGTCCACGTTTCTCCTTCTGTCACTGGTGTTGACCAGAAGCTCAGCGCTTTGCACAACAGCTACACGAGCAGTTTCTCGCTCTGAACGGCACTGCAAGGACAGGAGCGTTACTGTTACACGTGGAGCTGCTCTGTCCATATTTCAACAACACGATGCTCTTGTCTGGAGGCTTTGCTTTTGCTCTTCCTAGCTTGGAGCTCTGGTCCCGTCAGGCAATGGTTGTTGTGGGCCAGGCTTGCCAAAAAAGAGCAGCACAGCAAATGCTTTTGACAGTTAAGTCACTTCTTGTGGTATCTAACAGAGCTGATGCCCTTCTGGGCAGGAGCAGGTACGGGAGTGCCCTGCCTTTCTGCCTTCCCCATAGGTCTGCAAGAAGGAGAATAAAGCAAAATGGTCTAATGACAAATGACATACAATGTCCCTTAGCAGGGCTGGGGACCTCACTGGGTGCCCGGCTCAGATTTAAGCCCGAGTAACTGTCTCCAGATGAGATTTGCTGCAATTCTGCTCTGACCCAAACTGACCACTCTCTACAGCTCAGACTTGCAAAGGTTTTAGAGCACCTAAACATGCAAACAGGCACCTGGCAAAGATTTTCAAAAGCAGCTAAGAAGATTAGATATCCAAGTCCCTTTGGGCTCTGAGAATTAGGCATGTAACCTGCTTAGGGGCTCTCAGAAATTCCTTTGGGGATTTAATTGTTTGGGTTGAAACTTTCTGCAGCAAGCGTGTGCCTCTCTGAACTGTCCTACCACCTTCTTCAGGCTCTGCAGTCCAGCTGGTTTTGCATAGAAATATGTTGGTAGAAAATTTTTGGACACGTTTTCATGCTTTGGAGGAGGGTCTTGAAACTCAGAGAGCGGTGGCCAAGGCCTTACAACAGACACGTGCTTCTCACTGTCGTGAGTAGAAGTTACACAATGCCAAGGTAGGAGACAGGACTGCCTTTCCTGGGCTCTAGTTACTGCCTGGATGTAAAGCTGAGGTTAGAGGAAAGAGCCAAGGAGGGGGGGACTGAGACTGGCAGAGTGAAGGGAGAAAAGGGAGACAGGGAGGCAGGTCAGGGAAGGGAGGAACTGGGCTGAGATGCCCAAGGGACAGGAGATGCAGTGATGGGAGCGGGACAGGAGATGCAGTGAGCGGGACAAGCTGGGGAGGTGACAAGTTCATACCAGGCTGATGGGGTCGAGATGAAAAGGGTCAAGGGAGCAGGGAAGAGGCACTGTAGCTTATGCCTGCTAAATCCTATAAGCTCTCCTCGGCCTGGAAGGGAGCCCAGGGTTTCTGATGGGAGCCAGCGCTCAGGTGCCAGCCGAGCTGGGCAGCAAAGCCCCCGGGGCAGCCCCCCAGCACCGCTCCCCGTGAGCCTGCGCCACGCTGGGTGCTGCCTCTTCTCCCCAGCTCCTCACCTCTGTCACCTGTGGGAACCCTGAGGACGTGAGACATGATAGCCCAGACAATTTTAAATTATAAAGCACTGTGAAAAAAAATAAGAGCCTGTCCTTACGAATAAGCAACCTGCAAAACAAATTGCTCTCCTTTCCACCTCGCTGTCCACCAGCTGCCAGCAGGCAGGGTGGTGTGCCAGGAGCTGGGGCATCGGTTCAGGTCTGGGTTGAGTCCCTGCTAATTTGCAGACTCGCTCCATGCTTTGGACAAGCTGCTCGGCCCCTCTCTGCCTGTCAGAAGGATAAATACCTCTTCCCACCAGAGAGATGTGCTGCAAATTAGATACGCTCGTAGGTGTGCAGACAGTACAGCAAGTACATAAAAAGAACAATACCTCCAATGCTTTATCAAAATCAGATAAGGCTGCCAGCAGCAGAGGAGAGGGCAGCGCAGAAGCCCGTGTGCAGCTGCCCGGGGTGCGGGCTGGCGCGCAGGTCGTGGCTGCGGCTGCTGGGCAAGGGCAAACCAAAGTGCCTGAGCTTCAACTGGCATCAGCCTGCAGCGGGGGATGACCTGGGCTGTGCTGCCCCAAATGGGGGCACGGCTGAGATGCACGGAGTTGTGTCGATGCTGCTTGAGAGCAGCGTGGGCAGTTAGGAATGAGGCTCAACCAAGCGGTAGCACCTTGGAGGCTTCACCTCCTTTTTCCAATCTGCTTCAGAAGACTGCAGGCAGCAAACATGCAAGCGCCCGGTGGAGCCTGCACGTGGGGCAGGCGATGGTGTGTGTCCACCGAGTGCGAGTGATGGGCAGGTGATGGTGCAGCTCCACTGAGACATGCTGGCAAGCACTGCCATGTTGCTGGGGTAGGGGAGCACCCGTGGGAGCAGCCCTGCACATCTGTTTGCCCATGGAGGGCCCTGGGGAGGGGGAACCCCACACTTCTGCCTTTTCTGTTTCCCTTCTCTCTGGCATCCGCACAGGGCTCACCCTCAGCACTCCTTGTTCTCCAGCCCAGATGAAACCCAACCCTTTCCTCTTGCCTCTAGTCTCGCTTCACTGTCATGCCCGCAGCGAATCTATCCTTCTCCATTCTGAGAGCTGCCTGCAGTTCATTAAATATCTTAAAGGTGTTAATGACTTTAAAAAAAAAAAAGACCCAAACTGTCTGATGTTTTTCCAGCTCATTTCCTGCTGCTATCTCCCCAAATCCGGTGGGCAGTAATGACACGTCTGAGGCAGAAAATGGGATTATGATGAACAGTGTGAACACTGCAGATATGTGGACAACATTAAACATTTGCAGCTTCTTTTCTCTACCTTTCCTTTCAGGTATCTATACAAGTGCATCCTCCTTGCACTGAGCTCAGCTGTGGCATCCTGAAGAAAGCCAGAGGAGAGACCAGGCAAAGCAAGAATTTTGCCAGAAAGTCACTATTTAACTGACCAGAAGCAAGATGTTGGATAAAGCCACTTTTTTTTTTATCCCTCTGTAAAATGCTTCCAGAATGCTCATGGCTAGTTCTTCCACAGACAAATGCTGCAAATGCACACAAGAAGGAGGAACGATCCAGGAGCGCATCTTCCAGACCCACAGGGGTTTGTGTTTTAACAGGCAACAGCAGGGAGCGGTGGAGGAGAAGGAAAAGTTCTGGCCAGGGAGAAACCAAGAGGTCGGGCAATTCATCCAAAGGTACCCAGCAGAAAGGGGATTCAGCCTGAATCTCCGAGTTGTTGGAATTAGGTTTCGAGCTGTGCAACTTTCTCTCCAAAGACACTTCAGGAAGAAAATCAGTACTTTTCAGAAGGGAAAAATAGGCAAACTCCTCCTCACTTAGTGAGCCTGTATTTCCATGTATTTTGCAGACCCTGGAAGTAAGCATCTTCCTGCCAACTACGGCCCTGAGGGAAGAGGAGGATTTTTCCGGAGCTGTGTTTTTCCCTATGATATGTGTGTCTGGACAAGAGGGAAAACTCTAGAAAACAGCTGGCAGTTTAGAAGAAAAATGTATAGACTATGCTAAGCATGTGACTGTCAAAATTGCCAAAAGAAACCCTGTTTCTTTCAGAACAAGCAGCACTTCTCAAGGGATGGCTTTTCCCAGGCCAGATCTCATCTTTTGGAAGTAACACCCTGCAAATACTTCTCACATAACAATAAAAAAACAGGGTTTCTTACACTGCCTTTGGTAAGACCAGGCTGTCGTACCTAGCCAGACTGATCTTCCAGCTATTGAGCTTTGTGCAGACACCCAGACCTGGAAAGCTTCAACTTGTCCATGAGATGAATGTGTGGAAAAGTTATGTGGAAATTCAAACATGGGGCTAGAGGGGATCCCCATCCCCTGCCCGGCCAGTCCCAACTCTCTGCCATCTCCTGCCCTTTTTCCAGCTGATAATTTCAACTTCCAGTTCTTTCAAGAGACAACTATCAAAAACGACTTTCTAAATCTCTTTGGCACTGAGCATGTTTGAATTGTGACCTTTTTGCCTTCTAGGTACCAGCGCAATAAACAGCAGCAAATGGAGAAATCGGCTAATAAATGCCCCCCAGCCCCTGCCTCTTCTCCAGGGCAAGAAAAAGGTCTTGGAAAATTGGCAGAGACCCCTCCCTGGGGCCAGGTCTTTCCCACTGCCATGGCCCCAGACTGCCCGTCTGGGTGATTTTCCCTGCCCAGCCCGTGTCCTTGCGTTCTGCCAGCGTTGGGAGGCAGGTCGGGCACGGGTCCAGGCCAGCCCGGGGGTGATGACCAGCCCGAGGATGGGCGCCCGCATCACCCGCCGGGAGCAGCAGCTTCACCCTGGGCAAGTCCCAGGTAGTTTCAAAGCTGGTGCTCAGGGATTGTGAGCAGGGACCTAAAACTGGTGAAAAAGCTGCCGTGATTCCCAGCAAGGAGAAACCACCAGATTTCCCATCGCTCCGGCAGCCAAAGTCCTTTTAAATCTATTAACTGGGTGCTGTGCAACCTGAAAATCATACCCATGCTTCCACAAAGATCACGGCGGGAAATAAAGGCTCAGAGAGCTCAGCTGAACCACCCACGGGTCAAGCACAAGAGGCTGCTGCTGCTCCCCGAGCTGGTCCATGCGACACCTCCCAGGGACACATGAGAGCCCGTCCTGTGGCGGGAGCCAGGCAGGTCACAGCCCTGAACGCGTCAGGTCAGCCCAGCCGCTCCGGGGAGAAAAATTAAGCAAACACTCCAAGGTTTGCCACATCAGGCAAACGACTCGCTGAAGTTAAACGAAAAATAAAAGGTGTTTCTCCTGGCTTGCTTCATCTTCCCTTCTCCCCCACCCCACAAATCCTACCAAGATTGCAGTTTTAAAAAGCACTTTCTCTTAAACGTGGGAGGAAGATTGCCTGAGCTTTCATGCGTTCACTGCTGTATTGTATTGTTGCTGCTTTTAACATGTTTCGCTCAGTTAAATAGTAACTGATGACAGCTACACACTTAAATCCTTTGGTGTTTTTATCGTGGATTTTATATATATATATATCTTAGAAAGAACAGTACACTGCAAGGCCTCTTACCATATCAGAAACAAGAAAAAAGCACCCTATTTTTGTGTAAGGTATCAAAGCAATAATGTGTGCCAGTGCAGCAGAGCCAGCCTATCAGAGGTTTATCGGGTTTTATTGGCCTTGGGCAACTCTGCACACGACGGTCTTTAGAGTGACATGGAATTTATTAAACTTTTCCACAGCCTGACAGTCTTCTCCCAGCTCGTCCCCACCCCCAAGCTCTTTGCTTTTGAAAAATGATTTCTGCCAATCTTGTGCTTTTAACACTCTTTTTCCTCTCTTTTTTTTTTCTTTTTTTTTTTTTTTTAATCGTTGGTCACTGGAGTACGACTCCTCAAGCATCTGTCTGAAGAACCCCATTAAGGTCCCACTGCAACAACAACAACAACGACGACACGGGGAGAGAAGCAGAAAAGCAGCCGCACAGCCCATTACTGCCCGGTTCAGCCTTACTGCACTACATTACTCGCTATGACAAGCTCTGCATACATATGACACACACCAAGGGCTGGGTTTTTTCTTTTCCACGATAGCCTAATTTAGGCGTTGCGTGGTGCCCTGCAATAAATTTCATCTCCCAGACAATAGCCGGCCTCCTTCAGCTGCTGCCCCTTCCACAACCCAGCGCTGGTGAAAGCGTCGCCCGCGCTTTGCCGCTTCCCGTCACCGCCGCGGCTCATCGGGGCTCCGTCGGGGTTTCCAGCAGGCTGCGGTGCCCTCCCTCTTTTCCCCGTCTCCCCAAATTCCCATCCCTTTAGCTCTTTGCAGCTTGGCTGCAAGATTCTGCAGCAGCCAAAGCCTCTGGCTGCAAGCGGGGCGTCTTACCGGGGAGCGCAGCGGGACCTCGCCGTGTGCACGTGCCGGGTTAGACGTGCGCGTTTATCTGCGAGCTTATTTGCACCCATCTCCAGGCACACACATGGCAGAAGGACGGGAGTACACATCCAGAGCCTGGCTGCAGGCTGAAAACAGCCGCAGATGGTCTGCAGGCTCTGCTCAGCCGGAGGGTTCGTGCTTCTCCAGCTCCCTGCGCCCAGGAGCAAGGACTTCTGCTGCTGACCAGGGGCAGCTGCCCCACTTACCCCCAGAGCCACAAACCACAGACAGCTTGACAGCAGTTTTTTGGACAGCATTATTATTTGTAACCTTTATCATGTCTCTCGGATGTGAACTCCTCCCTGTGGAGGGATGTGGTGGCTGCCACCGGGTCTTACTGGACCCACCGATGACCAACATTTGGCTCCAGTACATCATGCATCAGCTTCTGGACACCTGCCCAGAGCATACAAACACCACCTCAACACAGTCACGGGCAGGAAGGACTCCTATTAACAATGTTGTGCACCTCCTCCTACATCCCACCCTCGATCTCCAACATCATCATCATCATCATCTCCCAGTGCTATTTGTTACCTCGATGGCCAACAATATGATAGCTGCCTCACAGAGAGGGCTAGGTCCTGCCCTAATTAGATGGCAATCTAATTTCTAAATATCATCATTAAAAAGAAGTACATTCCCTAGGTGGAGTGTGTGGTACACTTTACATCTCCAGCCCCTGGGAAGGGACCATGTGGGGCTGCATTTCAGGGCTGAAATCTCCCCCCAGAGACATTCTCCACCCCTTCTCTCTTTGGGGGGATCCCCAGCACCACCATGCAGCAAGCCCTATTCTTGGCAGGGGGAGAGCAGGGCACAAGGCGGTGTTTTCGGCTCCTAGTTACACTCGTTTCAAAGACATTGACACTTTGCCCATCCAGGAGGCAAGAGGGGCAGCAGGAGCCATAACCTGAGCTCAGGCTGGATGCTGGGGCACCAGGACCAGGTTGCTCCCACCACTTATCTTGGCAGGAATTCACTATTAAACAGTTTCTCTGCAGTTTCCCATCTGACACTAAGCCCCAACAAGACTGGGGGTACGGCTGTGGGAGAGTGATGCTACCTTGGGAAAACAGCAGGAATTATCTCAGCATCCTTTTCCACGTGCCAACGCTGCTGGTTTCCAAGGGCAGCTTCTGCCTCCCCCTACTCCAGACGTACAGAAGTATCTACATCTGTGCTCGTCAGCACAACCGCCTTCAGGAAAATGAGCACTTTTAAAGCACAATCCATCTGACCTATTTTCTGACATGTACCTTAGGATGAGATGAATCGTGCACTAGCACTGCCTATCAGCTATACGGGGAATCTGGATGAATAGCTCAGCTGAAGCTGTCTAAATCCGGGCAGAGGAGCCCAGCCCCAGGGGCCGTAACCCAGGAGGCTATGTCAGCTTCTACACAGAAGCAACTGCCAAAATTTTATTTACTCCATTTATGCTCTTCCACTAAAATCCACCTTTCTCACCTTGCAACACTTCGCTTGCCTGCTTCTCACATGAGATGGAGTTGATGCTCAAAGACAAAGCACCCCTTAAGGGTCGATGGCCAAGACAAAAAAGTAGAGAGCTGAGAGGAGGAACAGGTGATGGTGCACAGGATTGGAGACGCAGCAGCAGTCACTGTCATCCCTGTGTGCTTGTAACACCAGCTGGGATGTCAAGGGTAGGTGTTGCAAGTCCAGAATGTGAGCAATGCAACCCTTTAGCTGGTCTAAGACAGTTTATTCCCAAATAAATGCTCTGAGTATGAAGACCACATGTCCTTTGATTCAAAAAACAAATGTGTCAATGTCAGTGACAACCCAAAGCCGCAGAATCTGCACAAAGCTATAAAGCAGAAGATACTCCTGAGAGCTCATCTTCCTGCAGAAGAAAACGTACAGTGCTTGGCTGGGTAGCTAAGCAAAAAAAAAAGGAAATAAATAAAGCAGCATCATTAGGATATAAATAAGTCAAAGGAGCCAGCACATAGCTGTCTAGCAGGAGCTTCAAATGAAGATCTCGCATTTTTCACCAAGCTCCAAAACAGAATTGACAAGAAAGAGAATAACCCCCCATATTCGTGCCATTTCCAGGGATTCAGGATTGATGGCTGCAAGCAGAGAAACAACCCTCCCTGGCAGGAAAACGAGAGCTGTTCCCTGGCAGCCCATAATGACACCTTTGCTGTGACCGTGTCACACGGATGCTTTCCTGCCTGGGCCAGTCCCTGTCTATACAGTGACATGATTTTTCTCCCAGTGTTACAACTTTTCCGTGATTAAATAGGCACTAATTAGAAGACCACGGATGTAGTGCAGCACGTTATCGTCTGGGATGCCTTTGTCCAACAGAAAGGAGCTGAGGCTGCTGCCGGGTGAGATCTGTGGGTGCTTCAGGTGCCCCGAGGGCCCTGAGACGGGGAGCGCAGCCTTGCACAGCCCCGACAGCCCCCTCCAGCATCGTGGAGGAACATCTGCTCACGGAGAGAAAACCCCGTGCTCGGCCCCTCGTGCCGTCTGTCGGAACTCAGCTGTGTGCTCTCCAGACAGATGTCTGCTGGGTGCTGGGGTCTGTTCCCCAAGCCAAGGGTCCACATTTCTGCCCCTGGTGAGGTTGTCCAGGGGAGCTCCTTGCCCAAAGATGCTGCAGAGCCTGGGACTTCGTGCTCTTTGCGGGGGAGACGGGATGGTTAACGAAAACTGAACGCACAAAGAGGAGTCGTGCAAATCCAGAAGAGCTACGGTGCGATCACCCAGCACGGGCAACGTGACTCCATTTGACTCCTCGCTGGATCCTAAGGAAAATGAGGATCCCAGCAAGAACCTCAAGTAAGTCTCAGCCCAAACCGCTGCCAAGATCTCCTGCCCCGGACTTTCACACCTCGTGCCTGCAGCCACGCTGCGCGGTCACAACGGGAGCTCGTTGTTCCCACCGACCCTCGGCAACGTCCCCTTCCAGCCCCCACCCGAACCCCGAGTATCAGAGAATGCACTGCCTTGATATTTAACAGATCTTTCTCTGCTATGCGTTTCCTTTATTAAATAAAGAAATAAACCAGCATCTCTTTGCCCTGGAGAAGCTTTCAATAAGATGGATAAATATATATAATTAGCCAAGGAGAGAGCAAACTCCAGTGAATACAATACACCCTGTGAGACAACCCTCCATTAAAAGCCTCCTTGTTTAAACTTCAATATTTTAGCAATAGTGACAAAGAAACAGAGAGAAAAGCATTTATTTTTCACTTTTTATTTAATTCCATCAAAAGGATTCATCAGGTAACTCCCCGACAATTTTGCATGCCTTAGAGATCCCATCCCCTCGCCAAAAAACTTCACGTTTCCCCAGGTTTCCTTTCTAAAACGGAGCCCAATAAAGCAATCTAACGGAGATTTACTGCCTGTGGGATCTGCACTGCCTCTCCTTGGCTTTCTTGTTTTACCGGGCAGCCCTGGAAGATGCACAGTAGAAGACAACCACACTCGAAAGCCCAGGGGGCTGTGTCCCTGAGGCTCAGCATCCTACCAAGAGCCGTGACGCAAGAACGATGACATTTGCACAACGTCTGCGGGAGGGACCTGGCCAACCTGCACGGGCTGACAAAGTCCATTCAGAAATCTATGTGCACCCTTTTGCTGAGCTGCTGTTCCAGTTTGGCGAGCTGCCACCGAAACAGCCATGGTAAGCAGAAAGAAATAAAAAATACAGAAAATCCCTACTCAAGCAGTCATCCAGGTGCTGTGTTCTCTACGGGTTTGAGAAGGGGAGCTGGGGCCGCGCTGCTCAACGTGCTCTTTGAGTGCTCTCTTCCAGCCTAGGGAAGGGGACCAGCCCACTGCCAAAGAGAAATCAAGGGCGGGGGAGAGTCAGGGGGAGGTTTGGCTTTTTGCGTTGTTTCCTTCGGAGACGAGATTTGGACTGACTGCAAACATCAGTGCGCCGCGCTCCCGGGGGAATTCGACGCTGAGCTTATTCCTCCTGCCCTGGTAAACACCGCGGAGCCGCTGATGCAACCTCCAGCCTTCGTGTGCTGCAGAGGCCCCGGCTAAGGTTGCATTTTTACCAGCAGCAGCCCAGTTTTCAGGGCTGCTGTACTGAGCAGATCCAGAATATTTCCCTAGGGAAGAGCCATTCATTCATTTCCACTGTCTGCTAATTTAAAAATGCGAATATCCACTCGATTCTGCACGCCAGAACTTAGCCTTCGACATTTAGACCAGCGTGAAATTTAAATAAAGACTATAGCGATGTTCTCGGAGCACAGCAAGGGGATCGGTGGAAATGATGCTGCAAAAGCCCAAGTGAAAGAAGGGAGTGGGTGAAGTATTCACTCGGTAAAAAAAAAACGTGTCGATATCTATGGTCCAAGTCTTGGGACGCGTGTGATCCAAACCAGATAGAAAGAACCTGGGCCCTTGTAGAGGAAAAAGGGGGATGAAAACCACGCATTCAAAGCTCCAAGGGCTCTAGATTAAAAAAATGTGTGTTTTTTTGGCAGTACTACCAGTTTTGTAGGGAACGCACCGCAGGTAAGGCTCATGTCTGTGAAGTCTCAAAGCATCCAGCCCTCATCAACCCTTTCTTGCACAGTTTTGAATGTGCTGTACACAGAAAAATGCAATTTCTGATATTTTAACGTATCTATGCAATCTCAAAGTGGATTATAATGACCTTAACGAAACAGAAGGATGAGTCCAAATACTGAGATCAGTTCCTCTCCCTCTTTTATCTTAGTCTTTACTGAGTAAAAATTGAACCAAACAGGGAATAAAAACCTAAGCTCATGCTAGCTAGTTTTCTGGTTTAATTTCGTTTACATTCTGAGGGATTTGCACAAAGTCACAGTGAAAATACTACTATTTCCACAAAGGTTTATCGTTGTTATACTATTGCCACAATTACCTGTCATTACCATCAAATTTATATCAGGACAAGAAAATGGTTCCTCAGAAATTAAACAGCACTCCCTGGTGGGATAATTCCTCCTCCTGAACTTTCCAATAATGGAAACTGTGAGTAAATTTGCTGTAATTCAGACCACAGAAGACCCTCTGCTGTTAAACCAAATTCTAACATTTTTACTACAACGACTTGATGTTCAGTGGAAAATTCCTGAAGGTACCTAAAGCTGTAGGTGGGCTCCTACACAAGGTGACAACATCCCTAAGCTGGGCTCCAAAATCAGACAGCTGAGGAACCACTCCAAAGCTTATACAATGAGTGGCCTTTTCCCACCTTAGGCAAAGAAATCACAGAATGTCAGGGATTGGAAGGGACCTCGAAAGATCATCAAGTCCAATCCCCCTGCCAGAGCAGGAACGCCTCGATAATGCTACATAGGAACGTGTCCAGGCGGGTCTTGAATGTCTCCAGAGAAGGAGACTCCACAACCTCTCTGGGCAGCCTGTTCCAGGGCTCCGTCACCCTCACTGAGAAGAAGTTTCTTCTCGAGTTTAAGCGGAACCTCTTATGTTCCAGTTTCAGCCCATTACCCCTTGTCCTATCAATGGTTGTCACCGAGAAGAGCCTGGCTCCATCCTCGTGACACTCACCCTTGATATATTTGTAAACATTAATGAGGTCACCCCTCAGTCTCCTCTTCTCCAAACTAAAGAGCCCCAGCTCCCTCAGCCTTTCCTCATAAGGGAGATGCTCCACTCCCTTCATCATCCTAGTTGCCCTGTGCTGGACTCTCTCCAGCAGTTCCCTGTCTTTCTTGAACTGAGGGGCCCAGAACTGGACACAATATTCCAGGTGGGGTCTCACCAGGGCAGAGCAGAGGGGAAGGAGATCCCTCTGAAAATCTAACCGTGCATGTTAGAGTCCCATGAGCAGGGTGTTCCTGGACACATCTCCAGTGGCTGCTCCTCGGTCAAGGACGGCACCAGGCACTAAGCACCTTCCGGTCACACTCCCTCAACTAAGACACACCCGATGAGATCCTGAATGTTTCAGTGGGAAGCATCCTTCGCAGCCTCGCTAGCACCTTACGATCTCCACAGTTTCCCGTGCTGACGGCAATGCCCGGGTTTCTAATGGCCATTTCCCTGCAGGGGTTTTGCAGCAAACGGCATCGCTGGGCAAACACCTAAATGGTGGTCACCTTCCCAGTGAGATTCGTGTCATGAGCTCTAAAAGTCAGATGCTTAATTTCAACAGGGACTTGAAAGCTCCCTTTAAAATCAAGGGAAATAAGAACCCCTCCAGAGTAATCACTGTGGTTTCCCCTCAGATTGGGGTGAATTGCCCTGCTCTTCCTAATGACTGAAAGGGAGTCTGCAGTAACCAGCTCACCCTTAATGGCCAAGCTGCTGTGTCAAGGCCAGATGCAGACTAAGGAGTCAGAAGGGGTATTAGCCTCAGCCTGGAACGAGTCTGCAAAGAGTTTTGTAGTGCAAAACTTCTAGACCAACTTCTTGTCCAACTTCTGGACAAGGATCCTGTTTGGGAATCCTCTCAGGAGCCCATCGTTTTTGTACTTTGGATGGACCAAAGGAGCTCTACTGAGCTATTCTACCTCAAAAGTTTGAGCCCCAGAGGTCTGGTTCACCACCTTTACATGTTGGTTTATGAAATATCATTTATCAGATGGTTGAATATGCAGCTGTGGAAACACAACCTCCATGGCCAGACACCTGGCCTCGTTCCTTCCACAGCACGGACACGGCGTACGGCAACGGGATGAGCCCTTTTTGGTAGAAACCTCCCAGCAAGAAAACTTGAAGACTACCCAGGGTCTGACAATTTTTTTTCCTCTGGAACTCCTCACACTAAAAAAACAGAGCTCATCTGAGTGAGAAACTAAACCTAGAGCAGACCAGAAACTGAGACTCGCTGCCAAACCCACCACTTCTGCTTCAGATGCTCCGCACGCGTCCCTGGCCTGGCTCTCTCTCTCTCAACCAGCAGATCTAAAACATGTTGTTGTTTTTTAAAAAAAGACCTAACCCCTACCAAAACAAGACGCTCCACTGCACACGCTGCTGCCCCTGGGGAGATGATGAAAGGGCAAAATGCCCCAGGTGAGAGCTGCGGGTCACAGTGCTCAGGGGGTTGCAGGAAAGGGCTCTGATGCCCCGCGATGACGGGTCCCGCACGGAGCCAACACGTCAGGATTTGGTGCCGTCTGTCTCCATGCATGCATACACACACGCCTACACGTACACCCACCACACAGCCTGCTTGTTGCCCATCGCTGTGCTCCAGTTCAGCCACTCCAGTTTCACAAGCGGGCTCTGACCCCGCACAGGTGTGGGTACCCAGGGAGCATTACCCTTTCCCAGCATCCCGTGGCTCCCCTTGGCCTCCACCTGCACGCCTGGCCAGGAGCTGGCCCTTGTCTGACGGTGCAGAATTAGACCAAACATCATAATCCCCGGCTCAGAAAAGAAGGTCACAGCCAAGCGTTTTGATTCAGACCAGTTTACGCCCGGCCTTTGAACCTCCCTCGGCAGCGTGGGCGTGCGGCTGAGTCACACCAGCCAGCGCGTCCCCAGGAGCGACCCGGAGAGAGCTGCCGGGCCCAGAGGAGACCAGATAACCGCAGCAATGTGCCCCGCCAGCCCCACCAGCCCTCCTGCTTTGCATCACTCACCGGGAGCGTGCAGCCGCCCGCCCTTACACCCACACTGAGCCCCCAATCCTCCTCCTCCTCAAGCAGAGAGCAGCTCGGTGGGTTTCACAGCCTTTGTGCCTCTCCTTTTAGTGTAGCTCTGTGGTACCAGCATGAGGAGGGAAATGCTGCAGAAGCTCACTGCGGGGTTTGTATCCCCATGGTCTTACTGCGGTCTTGTCTCCTCTCGTGGACGTGCATTTCTCTGGGTGCCCAGGTTGCCTTCCCTGAGTGCTGCACCCTACTCCTGCCAGTTAATGCAATGGAAAATATATGTCTGTGGGCAATATTCAACTTGCAGCCGTTCAGTCCCATCAGGTGCTCCCTGGTTTCAGTCTCACGAGAGAGGGTGACTACCAGCACTGATTTACTGTCTCTGTGCCATTTACCACCTCCTTTTTTACGCGCATGGATCATATCCCCTCATATTTATCTCATCTTCAAAATAAATGTTCCCCCTCATCCTTCAGTCTTTCCTCACCCGGTAGTCTTTCCGTGTCTCTGATAATTTTTGTTGCCTATCTCTTGACCCTTTCTATTCCTGCGGTATCTTTTTGAGACGGATTGACTAGAAACAAACACACTATCCCAGGCAAGTTCACGGCACTGATTTATGTGCCGGCATTATAATACTCTAAGCAATATTTTTAATCCCATCCTTCCTCAAATTTTCTTTATTTATCCAGCAGTGGCTGTACACAGAGAGTAGAGATTTGCACATGGATGTCTCTGTTGATGCTGCTCTCCTCTTTCCAGACGGTTACAGCTGATTTAGACCTCACCATGCTCCCACTGCTCCTTCCCACATGCAGCATGCTTTGTGTTTCAGTCTCTCTGCTGGCCAGCACGCTGCCCAGCCCGCCAGTTTTATGAGGGGAAAACGCTAGTGGGGTCTTCCACCTCTTTTCTTGGTACCTCAGGCACTTCTAAATTTTGCTATTCATCTGTTCACCCTTTTTTTTCCAGTTCACGAGCAAACACACCACGTAGTACCAGGTCCAATACATATCCCATTTGCATCCCCCTGTTAAATCCTAAGGGTTGTTTTTTTTCCTGTTGGGTCTCCGACAGTTCCTCGCCCCCAGCAGCAGCCTGCCCTCCACACAGCCTTCTCCTACCCTCACCTTCAGTCCCAGCTGCAGAAAGGAGAGTGATTTTTCCCCACTACTGACTGATTTGCAACACCCTGCAGAGGAATCACCCATCCTACGAAGTGTAGCCTGAAGACTTTTCTTTCCTCCCTGGGATTAAAGATTTGAGACAAAGAAAAGGCAAAGGATGGGAAAGAGGTCAGGAAACACTAACCAGGGACTTGGGCTCCAACTTTGCTGGAGAAGAGCATCACACAGCGCTAGAACGCAGTGGTGCAAACAGCCGTGAAAGGATCGCAGCCGTCTGGGGCTAAAGAAATTCAACATCCAAGGAAAGTCCCTCCGTGCAACCAGCTAACGCGTCTCTGAGCCTGGACACGGGCAGCAGACGTGTGCCCACACCACGGGGCCTTATCCTGCCCAGCAAGGGGTGCCCCGTTCCTGCTGGGCGAAGCACAGGGCACGGAACTGGAGACACGTCTCCCAGCCAAGCCCTCCACATTTTTCCAAGAATTGAAAATGTGTTTCCCCCCTCACCAGGCTTGTTTCTATTCAAATCAGTATCAGCCATTCCGCAAGATATTTGCCTTCCTGCATTTATTTTCCAATAACAAAGCTGTCCTCAGCTCTTTAGAGCTAGTATTTTTATTTTATTCAGTTAATATTTTTAAACATTACTACTGCTATAATAAATGTTAACTATTTGTGCAGAGCTCTCAGTGCCTTGGCAGGAGCCTTTATATCTGCAAAATAACAGCAAATCATAATAAATAATAATAATAAATTATTATGGTTGATTATAAGGGAATGCGCTACATTTTTATAAGCTCTAGACCACCTACAGCTCACAAAATATAATGGGAAACATTAAGCCTTTAACTGGTTTTATACATTCCCTTCCCCCGCTTCCACTCCCCATGTTCTGTAATAGATTTACAAACAGTGTAAGGGGAAAAAAATAATAAAAAAAAAATCTTCCCTTATAAGAATAGCATCAAAATTCTCCTCAGCTTTCCAGCTGCTGAGTGTTTCTGAAGCCTTCAGTGAAATGCAATTAGTATCTTTTACCGCCTGCCTTCTGGGGATACTGACATTATTATCTTATTGCAGTTTCACCTTGACATGCAGATCACAAGGCAGCGAGCTGGATTCTGTCTCGAGACGCCTTGAATTGTGGCATTGCCCCAGCTGGCTCAGCGAGTCGAGAAAAGGAGAAGGAGGAAAAAAGGAGAGGAGAGCCATTTTCTCACCCTGTGGGTCTCAGCTTTTAAAAAAATGCAAAGGGAAACGGGAAGAGGGGGGAAAAAAACCCCCCAAAACATGCTTTTCCTTAGCTCCCAGGAGGGTGGGCATGGCAGAGGGGGCTTGGCCAACCAGGGAGCTGCCAGCACAGATTTGGGCTTCGAGCAGGACCCGCTCCCCCTCCCCTCCAACCCCCAGCACGTTTCAGTTCCATACGGACGCGGTCCCAGATCTCTGCATTTTGCTGAGAAATGAGGGAGGGAGGAAGGGAAAGAGAGGAGGGAAGGAGGAAAACCTTCAGAATCCCTTGGCGTCTCTCACAGGTGACGGCAGGGGCACGGCGTGCCTTCCCGTAGTTGCACTAAGCTTGGCCCCGTGCGGTGCTGAGCTACCCCCCAGGGAACGTCTGCAGCTGCACCAGCCTCTCCTCTGGGGCTCCTTGTGATCGGTAAAACACATCACTAAGCTCCAGGGTGCACAACCTGAAAGAACAAGCTATGCTATCTCCACCAGGCAGCGTTTCTCCCGCCCCCAGAGCAGTTTTGGGGAAGCCCTGAGCCTGTATCTCCCCGTCCCCACAGCATCTGGGGTGGGGAGCGCCCGCCAAAACCAGCCCTGGAGACAGTGAGATGGGTGAGGACGAGGGGCATTTGGAAGCCCATTCCCATGGGCACAAGCTCCTCTCGAGCAACCCAAAAACAGAAACCAAAGCATCCCAGGGCCTTCGATCACCTCAAATCTGAACCAATGAACACGCTGTATGAAAGAAAGTGTTGCTTAATCTTATTTAACACAGACGCATCGAGAAGCAGTATTGAGCTGGAATGTGCAAAATGGATGGTGGGAATCTGTCTGGCTTCACCTTTCGCAGGTCTGTTTTGCTACACATGGAGTCCACTGAAAATCCAATCTGTTCCCTGCCCTTCTTCAGCCCATTCTTTCCTCTTATTACTCTTAATTCTCTGCACTCAACTCGAATGGTCTCATAGCCCTGAGAAACCAATATAAGATAATTTTCCAGTGTTCAAATGTCTCTACCCCTAAGTGGGATTACCTAGGAAGCCTCAAAGGATTCACACCCACAGAGATCCCCTCAGAACCTATTTGGTCCAAGTTGTGGTATTTTTAATTCCAGAAGAGATGGGAAGAGATGCTTTCCTGGCACTTGGTTACTTCCAGTTCTCTTCCCATCAAAAAAACATGATACTCAGAGAGGTGAAAAAATGGGACTGACAAATATTCAGGACCTTTCCAACCTTCCGCTCTCTCTTGTGCTCACTCCCTGTCCCTGGCCACCTTGCTGACTTTGAGACTGGTGTTGCAAAACCCAACTTGCACGTATGTCTACTAACGCAGCAGCATGCACAGCTATTTCAAAATCACACCTCTTCTTCAGGATACACGATTTAAAACACAAAGCCCAAGTTATGTAAATCCCCTGTGAACCCAAATGGAACTCCCTACAGCTGCCAGAGTCCACAGCGCCTCTCTGGGGAAGACCAGAGGGGGCCGAGGTACCAGGACAATTATTTGGTGTCCTAAAGCACTGTTTCAGAAACATGAGTAGGTTTGCAAGAAGCCAGGCATCACCCCAGCTCCCTTGTCTTGTACCATGACGGCTGCTGACGAATCATCAGAACAGCCCAATCTACACCACTGTCATTGTTCTATACAGGTGGGTCTGGGGTTGTAAAAGAGGTGCCCTGCAAGGAATCCTGCTGGCTCTTGAAACTGGAGTTTAAAAATTTCATTGAGAAATATTTGGAAAGAAAGGATGGTTCAACAAAGAAACAAATACTAAATAAATCTCCTTGTTTTTTCCTGATGCTAGACTGGCACAGGCAGCTTGTAAGAATTAGTGATTCCAGAGAGCAACTGGCTAATTTCCAAGGGAATAGGGAGAGGGGGAAGTGAGGAACAGCAGTAATTTACAGCTTAACCCATTTGTATTTTCTCTTTACAGCTCTCATCTGGATTACCAAATGCAAATTATTTATCGTGTTTTATTGGCAAACCCTTTTAGTGCACTGGTATGTGAAATTCCTGATACCTTCCAAAAACCCAGTTTTGCAGCTAAGAGCCTGCATCCCTCAAGGGTCTTACTTTGAAAGATCAGTGTCCCTTCAAAACCAGAATGGGCATCTCTCCCATTACAGCACCACAGCATCCCAGTACAGACCCTGTCTCTCGGGGACAGCATCACACAGATCTCCCTGAACTATTGTTTTCTGCTGTTGTTGTGAATGTAACAGGAGTGTAAAAGGACCCAGCTGGTATTAGAGACTGTTACTTTCAAGATTCTAGGAGAGGATCAAATGAAGGAGAAAATTAAATTAAACAAGCAGCACTTAATTATGTAGGCTGCTTTTGTACTCTCCTCTTCCTCTACGTAGTAGTTTCCACCTGAAAATCTTGAAGTGCTTTAGAGACAGTAATTAAATCTCTGAGCTACTGCAGAAAAGGATACAAGGGAAAGCGTATGCAGTTCACTTGATCTTGTCGATTTGATTATACATTAACTTTGCATCTCTCCAGACCTCTGCTCTGCCAGGACACTCCTTGCAAGTTAACCTAAGGTCTACGCAAATGCTTGTACTAATGTTTCTGAATGAGGGAGTCTATTACAAGGGAAGTCACAGACTGGATGAGGAGGGGAAAGGCACGCACGGACAGTCCTCCTGGGCACCCAGCCCGATATGCTGGGGCCAGGGGAGGCATCCTGGGACACCAGAGTGTCAGAGATCCCCCTGTCCTCAGCATCCCACCTGCACCAGTAGAAAAGTGCTGCTCCCCCAGCATTTACTCTGATCCATGGGGACCCAACCATTGTGGTTGAAAAACCTGACACGAAAACATGAGCTTGGAAAGCCCTGTCACCTCCTTTACTCCATTCGGGGTGTTGGAGACAACGAGCAGCTGGGTCAGGGTAGCAGCATGGAAACCCCCAAGAGCCAAGTCCATCCCCCATCAAAGCAATCCATGTAGGATTATGCTTAGAAATGCCCGTGGTCATGTAAATACAGGGTTTGGTAACACCCCTATTCCTGTGCAGCAGCCCAGAGCTACTGACACCCAAGCCCCTCACCCTTGCAGGTACGGAGCTGAGCACCTTATGGGGCCAAACACTTCACGTCAGGGAAGACTGTCCTATCAGGGTGGATCTCGTCCCCGTCAGCAGCCCGGGAGCTGGGATCCTCCCTTTGGCTGTGTGTCATCACTAAATTGCTTCAGAGAAGACTGGCTCGGTGGCATTCGAGAAGCTGTGGAAGAGCAGCTTCAGCATAATGTGGTTTAAGATGTTATTTTCAGAGAGCAATGAAAGCACAGGGCGATGCTCATCTGGCAATCAAAAACATTAGCAGAAGTTCTGGCAGTGGATCCCAGAGATGATAAAAATTAAAGTGTCCTTGAAAGCATAAGCAGAAATCTGTTTGGCACAGATGCTATTGGAACACCGAGACAACTGTAAAGAGGGGGATCTTCTGGGAAAGTGCAGTTTCATGGCATGAGAAAGCCCAGCTCATGTTTTTCAGATTCCTGGTATGAAATCACGCTTGTTACTCTTGGGTTGCTGCTCATGTAGGAGTCTCTTGGGAGGCTGAGGTGGAGACAGCTCCAAAGTGTCTGGCTTTCCTCTTGTGCTGAACGAGGTGCTGCTCTGCAGCTCCCTGCGAGCTGTGGAAGCAGCGGGGCTGGTGCCCGAGCTCGTAGAGGACATGGCACAAAGTGGAGGGCGGCAAGATGTTGACCCACGGCACAGCCTGGGTGCGACGGCAGCCCTGGCTGCAGGATTCCTGCCCAGGGGATTCAGTGTCTGAAGGGATCTCATTTCAGTAGCTCCAGTATTCTCTGACAGCGAGGAAATACTTTAGGAGTCAAGAGAGACTTGACATTTTTAATAGCCCGGGAAGGTTCTGTGGTTTTACATCTAGGGTTGGATACCAAAAGCCTGACTTTCCTCTTACTTGTTCCAAGTAAAGCAGGAGTAAGCCAGCAGCATCAGTTGGGCACACACCAGCCTGTGGAGCTGGTCAGGAAAGTGTTTTTCTCTGCCACCAAAAATGCTCAAATTGACACAAAAAGCCAAAGTTACAGTTCCGCGTGTAAAACAAAACATAAAACTGGAGGGGAGAGCAAAGAGGAATTACTATTGCTAACAAAAGCCTTTTTATTTGTAAGCTTTTTAAACATGACTCCAACATATTGAAAATCTGACTGTAAAGAACTTGGAATGGGTTAAGAATGTCAGAACAGATGTTGTTCCTCCTCCCTTCCGAGAAAAGTTTTGCCAACCGTTTCACAAGGAGATTTTGCTGAGCTCAGTGCAATTTATGAAAAACTTCAGGTGAATTGAAACAACCTTTTTCCCCTAGAAGCTGAGCTTTCCCCCCAACAGCTGAGCTCTCTGCAGGACCGGCTGCCCGTGGAGCCCCAGGGCCACAGGGCAGCTCGATGGAGACCAAACCTCAGGCTCTCTCAGCCCAAGCAAGGAAGCTGCCCACAAAATTATTGCAGAGAGGGTAGATGGCCCTAGCTACACCCTTTCAAAAGCAGTTTATCTATCCTCCTTCCCAGGAGAGGTTTCTGGCTGGAGGGTCTGAAGCTGGTGCAGGCTTTTCCAGACGTGACTCAGAGAAAACAGAATTCGGTGTGTCCGGGGGGTCCTGCCACAGGGGCGACTCCCTGAACCGGGCAGTCCAGATCCATTTCTGGCTCACGGCTCGGGCAGGTCTCCTGCATCTTAGTGATAGTATTTGCACGATTCGGGTTTTGGCTGATAAGAAAATCTATGTTTTTAAGCTCCCATGCCTGTCAGCACATATAGGAAATAGGTAGGGCTTATTTGCCAGAGCATTCAGCATTTGCTGCAGAGGTTTCACTCATTCTCCACCCAAGGAACAAAAACATAAATAACAAAAAGATTTAATCATTCCTACGCAGAAGACAATGCTCTCTCTTTCTGCCCAGCGGTACCACCTTGGGAGGCGTTCTCATGCCAATTATAGCTTTCAACATGCAAAGTTCCCCCCTTTTCCCATCACAAGTCTGATGCAAAGAGCCAGGGAGCCCATCTGAGCAGGGTCAGCCCGGAGAGAGCTGCTCAGCCCTTCCACTGCTCCAGAGACCAGACCCTATTGTTCTCTCCTGTAGCGTAAGGGTGGCAGATAAAAATAACTCCCGACTCAATTCTTCTGCTATTTATACACCGAAAAGTCAACAGCATAAAGGCCACCAGCCCCTGGGCTGTGCTGGAGCTGATGACCCGTTTTCCGCCTGCTTGTCCTTGTAGGTGCCGTGGGGAGGGAGAGACGATGGGGCAGAGGAAATCAGGCTGTTTGGAGATAAAGAGGCTTTTCAAAAGCCCAAAGGGCAGTTGAGCCTGTAGCTTGCAGGGTAAAGAGGCCCATTTGGGCCATTGTGTTGCCAACACCAAGCAAGTCCATGACAATGCACAGAGTCAGCCCCGGGTTGGGGGGTTGTGTTTGAGAAGGGCCCAAGCTATCAGCTCCAGAGCACAGGTCTTCAGCTGGACAATGAATAGAAAAAGGTGCTTGCCAAGGAAACAGATGAGTCTGAATACAGATGCAAAGCAACCCTCATCGGAAGGCCATCAAAGAAACCAGTCTTTCCAGACCTCAAGTCTGCAAGATAATGGGGCTTGTCAGGGAGATAAGAACTGAATTTCCTCCGTGTCATGCACCAGCCGCAGGAAACAAACCCCACCTGCCAAACCTTGCTTTGCAAAACGCTCCTGAATTACTAAGCAGCTACTTTATATTAGGGTTTTGGTAGGGAAAGCCACTTTGTGGATTTAGGGCAGCCAAAAGCACCCAAAGCTGCTAAAGCATCGGCATCTGGGCAAAATAAGCATCCCCTCCTACTCTGGGTAGTAGTGAGCAAGGGCTTTGTTCTGCAAAATAACCCCATGCGGGAGCACCCTGACAGACCAAGTGACCTCTAAGGTATAACCGGTGGGATTCGCTGGGAAGAATGCGTCACCAAAGTGAACATTACATAGGAAAATTCATTTTCAAACGGGGAAAATATATTCAGCTAATACAAATACCATTCAGAATGAAGGTATGAGCTCTGCTCATTAACTTTTAAATTACCCATTAACTACTGCACACTAATTATCTACCTTTCTGTGTTTTTCTGTGGTTTGTTTTGTTTTGTTTTTTCCACAGGAAAAGATTGTTCATCTTAAAGCCAAATAAATGCCAAGAAAATCATGCCACCCACTACATTTATGATCAAAATAACCATTTCTTTTGATAAGTTCCAGCAGTTACAATGGCCCAGAGAAAATGTATTCAACGAAGATCAGTCACTGCTGAATACTTCCCTCACTTCTTCCCTCAAACCAGTTATGTGGGGTTTTTTTCCTTTTATAAGCAGTGTACTTTTTAATAGGGTAATTTGTACTACAAACTCCTGAAAACATGTTTTGATTTTTTTTTTCAATTCCTAAAGCCCTAGTTTTGAAACACATACAGATAAAAGTGCTTTTACGTTTTTATTTCTTTTATTTCCAGATTACTCACTAGAGAGCCAAAAGTCACTCCTTGCCTCTCAATCAAGGTCTGTATGAAATTTAGACACTTGCATAGATAATCAGACTTGACAAGTTATTCCATAAAAGGCACAAAGACCTAGGCTAATGTTTTCCAAAATGCTGACGCTCTGGATTATGCAGACCTTTATGAAGGATTCAAGCACAGATTTACCCCCGCCTCCTGCAGGTAGACGTTATTTTCCTACAGTGCGTCTGTAGGAGAAGGAAATTTTACTCATTGTTTCTTAGCAGAACAGAATAAAGGAGCAATTCTGTTGATCTAAGAAATTTCCAACCAAAATGGTGTGAAATGCAGCTACTAGGGCTGGGACAGAGGTACCTCTGCTCTCCTCCAGTATGGCTGGGGGCTCCTGCCAAACGCTTTGTCATCCTGTTGTCACTTCACACCCTTCATGCCACCAGTCTTCATTTGTCTGCTTCACCCGCTCGCTGCTTCCTGACATAAAACAGGACAGATGTCACAGAAGAGAGCCTCCCTCTGCAGTTACTTGCTCACGCCATTTATTGAAGACACCTAAATTAAGAATCTTGTCCAGTGCCACGCAGAGTCACCATGAGCTTCCAAAAGAGCAGGGCTAAGGGAAAACATTTGACATGCTTACTGTAGGTGATCCTGCTCTGGCAGGGGGGTTGGACTAGATGATCTTTAAGGTCCCTTCCAACCTTTAACATTCTGTGATTCTGTGATGCCGAATAGCTGAAACATCAGGATCCCAAGCCTGGAAGGTGCTATCAGGCCACTGCTTCCATAGCTAAACCTTGAATTTTGCCTACCTCCACCTGGAGTTATCCCAGAAGAAAAGGAATTTGGGGTTTGGAGATGCAGAGAATCACAGCCCCACTAACAGGGATATCGTGGACTTCTGCAGACCAGACTACACATGGGCCAGCTGAAACCTCCCTGCTGGGCACTGATCCTGCCCAGCAGACAGAGGTGGAGGGTGGTCTCACTCTCACAAGGGATACAATGGAACCAGAATGTCTCATTAAGAGACACCGGAACCCATTAGTGCTCCCAGCATCAAACACCAGAAGCTTTCTCCACCCTCTGCAGGTAACCTGCACCTAGAGACCAGAGCTGAACAGCAAGAGGCAGAAATACAGAATAGGTATCTGAAAGAGCACAAGTCCTGTCTCCCACCATCATGCAAACACCCAAATTCTGTCACTAAGCACCTCACATTTTGGTAAGATTATTACACTTGTAGTGAGGTCCAAACCGGATCAAAGAAAACACCTTTCTCCTTCGGCTTGCAAATGTTTTCACTTTCCATTCCCACAGCGATCCCTTTTCTTCAACTCTGTCATGCCCCAAACATAACCCCTTGCATGTAGCCTTCAGGAAAGTGATTCCCCAAACATTAGCAGGGCTATGGAAACAAAAATTGCAGCATCTAAACCTGATCTCAGCTTAACATTTGTCTTACCAAATACCTAACTACATCCCTCACCAAAGATGACAACGGAATTGGACCTAGGGCTCCTAACTGGAGAGTAGAGAAGAGGTAGTTGGGCAAATAGTTAAGTATAAGGTGGAAAAAGCCATATTAACTGATCCTAGTTCTTTTTGAAGACCAAAACGTGTGTTTTCCCCTTATTAGGCACCCATCTGTGTCACCCAGCTCTAATTAAGCATCTGCTCTCCAAGAGGCTAACAAGTTCTTTTGCTGATAATCCCAACCAGCTTGGCAGCATTATTTATAATACAGCCCCAGTGAGTCTGTGCTCTGTTCTGAGTCACTTCATTGTTAGAGTAAGATGTAACTATATCATTATTTTAGGAGACATATAAAATATAATCCAATTATATGGTGGATACGTGGAATTCCCAACGATTTGAGAGCACGCCGCTTTACTCAGGGGTGGAAAAAAAGATTTAAAGAGACAGGTTGTCACTGGGCATCAAAGGATTTGGGATGATATTTAGGATAACAGTTTATAGACATGGAGCAAATCCTATTATAATGCCACATGGCCATCAGGCTGTCACGGTGGCAGGTACACTGCACGTCTGAGCAAAGATGCCAGCCCGGAGCGTGGTCATCTGAGAGATGCCGCACGTTGTAGTCAGTGTGTCCTGTGTTCTGGAGGGAACTGGAGGGCTTTCATGTGTATCAGCAGCTCAGGTACCCAGGGTCTCTGGGGTACCCTCTGCTCTGCGGCATCCTCCCGGCTGGTTGCACCCGGGGCTACTGGAGGACCTGGATCCTCCAGGGTGTGAGCTGGGGTTTGCTCTGTGATCCCCCAAGGGCAGGGCACAAAAAGGAACATGGATCTAAGCAGGGCAGTGAAAACAGGCATTTAGCAAAGCATTTGCTCTGGAACCACGACGCTGTGCGAGACCCGGTCAGGCAACCGCGATGCCTCAGCATGGCCCAGAACTTTCTTTGCAAAAGGGCTGGTTCAAACCCCGTGGAAAAGGAGCTTCTCCACGGATTTCACCCAGCTTTGCGCTAGGCCCAGCAGCCATAGGAGAAATAGAGAGGAGAGCTGGGAGAGTGGTAGTGCCCGAGGAGCTGGCTGCTCTCAGAAAACCACTCACAGCACAAGAAAACCACTCACAGCACAAGCATGTCTTGGACTCTTTAGCAAATGCCTCCTAATCAACAAAATTCCAAGGGCAGTGAAAGTGTAAAAGCTGCTCCCGCACCCAGGTACTACAGGAACTCTCCAGTGCCACAGGGCTGAGCTCAGAAAACAACCCAGATGGATGGACACACACATCACTGCGTCACCTGGCCAGGAGCTGCTGAGGGAAATTCAAAATTCAGTCCAGCCACCTCCAGAGCTGCCCTGGCTGAGCAGGGGGACTCACAGCCCCCATCCCACTGATCAGAGGTGCTGGGGGGGAGCACAAACCATTCCCACCACCTCCCACAGCCTCCAGTCAAACAACCTGTGCAGCCAGGAAAAGCCATTCCTGCCTCCCTTTGCTTTTTTTCCCCTCCCTCTTTGTTTGCTCTTTTATCTCAGCAGCACTCCCAAGTTTACGAGCTCGACAGCCGCGTTTCCATCCCCCCAGCCTGCAGCAGCACCTTCCCTTCGCTCACCATCCACCTCGCTACTCCTCCCACTTGTGTCTTGGGCACTGGGTCCCTGGTGCTGCAGGGCACCGTGGACGATGGCACCTGTGTCCCCAGCGAGGTAAAGCACACCGAGATGCCACCCCACTGTGCTGAAGGATTAAAGGAATAAATATAAATTTGCTGAACAGAACATACTTCCCTTGCATGCCGTCCCTGGGGAGCTGGGAGGACTAGCAGCAGGAATACAGAAAAGCTCTGGATAATTTACAAAACAGAGGAGATTCATCAGGGTCTCAAAAATCCAGCACAGTGGCCTCCAAATTACAGCTCAGCCTTCCTGCTGCCAAGGGCTCTGCCTGCTTGCAAGGAAAGCGAGGACATCTGCACGTTACCAGGAGCGACGAGATTATTTTTTTTTCTTTTCTTTTTTAAATACAGGTGTTAATCCAGCTACTGCAAATGGCAGTAGCATCCACAGCACCCTTTCCTGGGCAAGTCGTGACACAAAGGTGTCACCTTTGTGACACCACCTCATGCAAGGAGCTCCACAAAGGGAGACAGAGACACGTGCCCAGGTCACGCAGACCCAGAGCTCCAGAGGTTCTCGGTGTCTCAGGCTCTGGGGGACTGGGCTGGGATAGGCGCAGGGTGTCAGTAGGGACGTGCCACCGAGGTAAGGGACACGCCAGCGACCGGCGCCAACGGGAACGCTCCCGCCATGGCCAGATGGATGCAATAAAAGGCTCATTAGTGAGGATCGTTGGACCTCAATTTCAGATTGCTGGATGAAACCCCCTCGGTAAGTATCATTATTACGGCGCTCTCAATCAAGTCAAGCAGCTTTATGACAAAATCAAAAGTTGTGATACAAGCAGCAGAAGGACAGGGTAAGCAGCCCATTTATTTTGCTTTGGTTTCACGGCGAGGACCCAGCCAGCTGCCAGGACACAAGAATAATGACCACATCCTCCGAGTGGCTGGGGACAGCTTTAAATACCACCACAGCCCTCTACCCTCTCAAACCCAGACCTCCCTGGGGCCGCAGGGGGATTATGCAGATACCCGTATGCTGGTCTGCAGCTCAGAAACAAGAAGGGAAAATTGTCTGGAGATGGGCTCCTGCTGCCTGTATCCAAATCACTGTTCATAGGCCAGGGAGAGCCGGGTTTGCATACCAGCCTCATCTGGGCTTGCGGTGAGCTCAGCACGAAAACATCATTTGAAATGTGTTACCTGTTAGTAGGACTGTCCCTACCATTTTTTCCCCTCATTCCCACACAGGTACAAGATGTTAAAAATCAGGCCCTTTGCAGTCAGGGCTTGATATCTGCAAGACAGGAGGTGAACAGACACAGAAAGCACAAGGGAGAGCCACTGACCAAAGCGAGCCAGCTCCTGATCGGGGAGATGAGCTGCAGTGTCCCAGCCATGCCCTGTGGTTCTCCTACAGAGCACTTCATGTTGAATTCACTCATAATGCCTTCTAGATACCTTTTTCCATCAACATTCTTTTCATTCATTTGCACTCCCCTGTCTCCATAATACCTGACATTTTCCCATTCCATATGCAGCAATTTTGCTCCTCTGAGCTCTCGGGGGTTCAGATGCCACCAGAGCTGGTGCACACGTGAGGAGCTGCTGGTCCTCACCTGCAATCCCAGCCACTCATTTTTTGGCTGAAGGTGTGACCTTTCTGCTTTTCCTCAACTGTAAGGCACCTCCAAAAATACACAGGAGCAGGATGGGTTAATCACCAGGCTGGTGGAAGCAGGGTCACCACTGTGCCTCACCTCCAGCTCACAGCTGTGGGACAGCAACACCACATGGCACCCAAGGACCTTTGGATTTTGGAGAGACAACTTCTCGTTCTTCACGTGCATCTCAAACCACAGATTTCTTGGCTCCCCTGCCAGCACATCTCAGCTGTCATCTCCACTCAGAGGTGGAAAGCCAAGATGTGGGGCTGCAGAGCTGCTGCTGACTGGCAGGGAGGGAAAGAGATCAGAAGATCATTCTCTGAAGAATTAAGATCCTAATCTGCCTTAAGCTGCTCAGCACAGCAACCACAGGCCCTCCTGAGGCAGCATCTCATCTCATCTGCAAGGACAAGCAGATGAGGCAAAGCAAGGCGCAGCTTGGCATGGGGTTTGCAGCCATGAAAGAGAGTCTTGCAAAGTCAAGATCAAGCTTCAATTAGACTTTGCCCTTCATTATGCAAGTTTATGTCGCCCTCGCTCATTAAAAGCCAGTGGGAAGAAGCTGCAGGTAGGAGGAAGCATCAGACAGATTGCACAAACCGCAGCTGTGCGAGGAGATCCGAGATCTTTCAGCATCGTCAGGCACAAGAGCCAAAGTCTCTTCCTCCTCCTTGTGCACGGTGCCCGTCCCGCGGAGCGCCGTGCCGACGCGGCGCAGCTCGCTGCCTTTGCGGCATCACCCCAGAGCAGGAGCAGCCGGAGCCTTTTCCTGAACGCGCTTTGCTTCTCTTCTGATGGGATTTGTCGCAGGGAATCACCAGTGCTGCAGAAGGCCACGCTGAACGTCCTTGGCCAATGGATACTGGTGCCACGTGGGTTTTATGCTTCCTTCAGGGCAGCTTCACCCCAGCCGGTTTCCAGAGGACACAGTGTACCCAACCCCTTAGCTATCGCTGCAGGAATTGGCTCCTGGCATTGGGCAGGAAGGGAACACATCTAACCTGGGCAAGAGAAGGTGAAGGTGATGATGATGGGCATCTCTGCTGCACGCCTGCCACGCGCACGGGTGGCAGGGCCGGTTACAGCAGCAGTGCTACAACTCACCCCGTGCCCCAGCACCAGATCCCGACAGGAACGCTCCTCTTTGCAGCAAGTGGGCAATTGGGAGGCTCAAATCTTTAAAACTCCACAATATTTTCCTTCATTACTTTTTCCACCTGGGAGCAATATCCTGCTGCTGCAGCGGGGTGCTCCGGGGAACCTTTCCAGCCGACTGCAGCCACTCCTGCCCCGGTACATCGCATTTAGCCCCATGCAAGGGAGCAGCCCAGCTCTTCACGACCTCTCAGCTCCGGGATGCTGTCGTGGGGTGCCAGTGGGAAAGGAACCTTCCCAAAATACACTGAAATCAAAACCACACAATCCCTGCTGCACAGCGAAAAAGAGGAAGGGAGTCAGTGAACAAATATTTGTCTGGCTACCCTGCTTTCTAGTACAGAAAGTCTGAAGAAGAAAAAAATCCAGCTTTCCAGTAAAATCAACCCACCAATGCCGCTGACATTCTGAGATCGCAGCAGCTTGGTACCGTCCCAGTGTTTGGTCTAGTGTTCTTTTGAAGAAACCGGCAGAACAAGGAGGAAGGAGGTGGTTTCAAAGCACACAAAGCCGAATTGCGGAGCAGTAAATCAGCCAACACCTTTCTTGCTCCTCCGGTGTCACTAAAAGTCATGCCAGCTTCTTTTTTCCTCAGAACTGTTGGCTTTATGGCCTCTCCAGAAGTCCCAGGACTGTCTCGCTGTGTGTCTCAGGTCCCGTCTGGATCACGGGGCAGAGGGCTACCCTTGAAGAAGCCTGGCCAAGATGGGCACTAAGGTGGTGCTCGCCAGCTGAACGGGCATTATCTCACTGGCACAGAAAAGTAATTCTGCCAACAGATTGTGAGTTCAACCCCCTAGCAGACACTTAAAGAGTCCAATGTGGAGACAGACGTGACTGTCCCGACCATGGGAAAAGCTTCTGAGACCATCCTGTTACAGACATCAGTCACTGCACTTACAGAAACCTTAGTCAGGAATAGAGTCTCTGGTGCCCAGTATTTCATAACAGGACTGTATTTTCTGCCTGTGTTGAAGATATCTGTGCCTGGGTGGGTCTTCTGACATTTCATACCACCAGAACCCACCCTGCAGCCCTTCTCAGTGGGGTCTGTCACTGTTAAAGCCTCTTTCCTTTACCTGCCCACCAACTTGTACGAAATGTGTAGTTAAAATCATTGATATTTTACTCCTCCAATCACATGACAGTGAAGCAAAGCACTGAGCTGAGAAGTTAATAGGTTAGGTTTGACAACCGGTCTCGGCTGAGTACAAGGAGTGCTATCACCTAAGCCACGCTTCCTTAGGAGCCAGTCTAAAAATAACACAGAAAAGGCTACAGAAATAGGATTTCCAGTACATTTTAGGGTAAAGAAAGTGTAAAGGTCTGATGTGAATCTTTACTTACACTCTCATGACACGCTGACATTCCTCCCCGGTGCTCTCCTCTCCCAGCCATCATCAGTCTGCTTTGCCAGGTTCTGGCACCAGCCAGGGAAATTTCAGTGGGAAGTTGTAGTTCAAGGAGCGGCTTATTTTCCACTGTCCAGAGCTTGTGGTTTTAAATATGGCCCTAAGTTTGAAAATGGGGCCCCTGTTTTTTACAGAAAGCCTCATCCATCTTAACAAATACCACTCCAGGCTGTGCTGCAGCCTGGTACTTCCTACGACCTGTCCTGCACTGCCCAGAGGCAAAATAAAATGCAAGAAGGAGTATTGGAAGAGGCAGGCAGCATCGCTGCACTTCTCCGTTGCTTGTTCTCACGTCCTAGGCAGGGAAATAAAAGCATTCCCAAGATTTTCACTTGCCCCAGTCCTAAGAAACATGAGACTCATTACAAAAGCATCTACTCAGTCTGCCCAGGCAGCGATGGATAATGCAAATGAATCCTCCAGAGCAAGGAAGAAGAGACAATTCCTAGCCCACTGGGCAGAGCAGCACTCCCGAACACCTTTGGAAGAGTCTGTTCACAGCTCCCAGCCTCACCTGCGGAGGGGGGGGGAAGAAAACCCACAGTACAGGGCTAAGGGCGCTCTTTGCATCACACGGCAATGAACAAGGGAAAAACGATAAACACGGAAAGATTTGCAATTTCCCTCTTGTACAAAAGCCCTTGTAGAAGCAATCGCCTCTGCTCACCTGCACACAGCACGGCTTGCTGGGAGAGGAAAAGATTTTGCGTGTGAGCACGTGTGGGTGCACGTGCACACGGATGCACACGCGGAGCCAGCGCTGCGCTGCCTCGCACGGGCACGCCGGGGCTGGCACAAGGGCCACCGCCGCAGGAGCTGTGACACTCGTCCTGGCAGCCAGAAGGAACCATCGCTGCACCAGCAAAGCAGCAGATACGCTAATTGGGTCTGAGCGAAGTGAGGGAGGGAGAGAAGGGAAAAAAAGAAGAGGCGGGGGAAGGAAGGGGGAAGAAAAAAAAAGCAGGAAAGAAGACTAAACCCCTGACTCAATGGGAAAACGGTACAATCCAACGCCGACGGGATGAAACTAACCCAGTACAACATTGTCCAGTTAAACTCGCGGCCCTGTATTATTCCCAGCTCGCATTAAGTAGCTCTGTAGTGTTAGAGCTGTTCTTGAAAGATAACTTCACCTTTCACCCCTTAAGCTCCGAGACACTCCTAAAAGTACCAGCATGTTATTACGAACAGAAAAGCAGTGTTAATGCTGAAATGCTCTATCCCCTTCTCCTCCCTCCTTGTCGCTGCTGGATTTTAAAGCGCAGCATTATTAAAAAGGAAAATATATGCTGGGAATGCAGCATCCCCTTTCAGCAGCAAGCCCTGTGCGTGGAGAAGATTCCCTTGGTTTTGTACAGCCAGTGCGGAGGGGTTCCTGTTTCCAGTCTCCTCAGTTTTTATTCCTCGATGTTGCCTGCCCTCTGCTTCTCAAAGCCATTAGGTTTCTGCTGTCCCCATCACCCTTGTCCCCTCGGCAAGGCGGGAAGGGATGTGAGCCTGTCCCTTGGAGGGCAGGGACGATGCCCCAGAGAAGACCAAGGAAAGCCAAGTCATCTTCCTGCACTAGAAAATATCCAAACAAACAATTAAGAAATGCCTCAAACCCAAAGCGCTCGAAAGCTGCTGAGGCACGTGCTGCCTCCCTGGAGCCGGGATGAGCTGGTGGTGCCGAGGGACCCAGGATGGTTCACCCTGCAAATGCTGGGCTGAGAGAGATACACAGGGTCTCCCTCCCAGCATCTCCCAAATGCAAGAGCATCCTCTTCTCTCCCTTCCCATCTTCCCTACCTGAGGCACATCAGCAGCAGTCCCCTCAGCTCTTCCTCCCAGGATCTGTTGGTTAATGTTTGTGCTGCTTTGTGGAGACTGCAAAGTCTTTGGGGGCAGGAACACACTGTAATCTGTGTTTGTCAAGTGCCATGTAAACGGCTGGCTAAATGTGTTTGTTTTCAACCGCTTATTTGTTTTTCTAGAGGGGTAGTTACAGGAGAGTACACGGCAGAATAGGCAATTGGTTGGGACACGGACTGGAGAAGCGGCTGTGTGGCAGCAGGGGTGACCCTCTGGAGAGAGGCAGATGTCACCAGTAAGATTCCCTCTTGCTTTCTCCCCAGTTTCCCAGTCAGGAAGGGACTGGGAGCGGCACCCGCAGCCCCTGCCTTGGCAAGCGCTGCTGATGCCGGGGTTCGCACCCACACCAGCTGCCCCGCTCCCACCTGGGGGTTAGTCCTGAGGGCTCACCTCTTTGCACTGCTCTTTTCAAGGCTTTACACCTTCAGGGCATCTATTTTCCTGTCTTCTCCTTGATAGGCATGCCCCGGGTCCCGCTTCCCGAGGCTGAATCAAACCCCTCCTGCACGGCTTTCCTCCTGCCCGCCTCGTACGGCTAATGAAACTGTAATCACCTCCACAGCAGCATCTGTGGTGCTTTGAACACTGAACTGAGAGGCAGACCATCAGAAAATAGGCTGATTAAAAAGGAGTTTGGGGAGGGGGCAGCTTGCCTGAGGGTGACAATGTCTCTTACACTTGAAATGAAATGTATCTGTGTTGAAGAGTGGGAAAGAAGAGAGGAAAACTTTGGCCCCTCCGGAGGTTCAGAAGCCCTTAGGCTGTTGGCCACTGGATTCATGTACACTGCATTTTAGCACTTTAAGAAGTGCCTAAAAAAAGCAAGAAACTGCTAACCGGTGGACTGTAAAATATCCCATCACCAGCCAGCCATACACGGCGAGGATGTCGTGCCATGGGGTTAGCAGCAGTATCATATGCAAGGTAAAGATGCTTCATTGCATATATTAAAGGCAGCCTGAGCCCTAAATGCACCCTAAAGAAGATGGATCTCCTTGGGAGGCTCAGATCTATTCATCACAATCTGATTTCTAAGTGTCAATTAATCTTACTGCTTGTGTGTTGTTCCCCAGCCCTGACACATCTCTCACTGTCCCTGACTTGGAAGAGTAATGGGAGACAGTGTTTGAGTATATAAAAGATAATTAATAGAAAACATCCTCCCTTTAAAAAACAACAACCAAACCAACCTTTTAGTATAATATGTCTTTCCACCAGCATCCATTTCCACAGATACAAGTCGCAGCTACTGTCATTTGGGGAATGTTAATTGCCCAGCAAGAAACTTAGAAAGTGTTTTAAAAGGGTGAGAACGATCCTCTTAAAGTATGCAGCTAATACAAAAGAAATGGAGATTTTTTTTTAAGCCCCTATTGTTCCCCTCTCAGCACTGAGCCCTTCTCTGACTCCTGCTCTGACATTACAAAAATCCGCAGAGCCCCTGGCAAGGAGAGATGTAATGCAATGAGATAATGTTATTTTACTTATATCTTGGAGGGAAATGAAACACGTGGATGGGGCTCGGCAGAGCCTGTTGCTCGCTGGGAGCCATCCTGGGACACTGATAGAGCAGCAGAGTGAGGAGGAGGAGGAGGAAGAGCTGCGTTTGCTGGCTGTGGATGGGAAGGCACTGATAGTGGCAATGCAGGCTGCTGGGAGGAAGGTCCCCAGGGCAAGATTGGAGCATGCCAGGAAAAAGTCCTGGGAATGGAGGGAAAAGAATTTCTTTCCTGTATTTCAAAGCAAAGAGGTTCCTCATGATGAATGAGATTTAGTAAAGGGATTTGTTGGTGAATAGTAGGGTTTAGGGTGGAGCTGGGGTGACTGGCTTTCCTGTGTTCATTTATTTTTTTAAAAGGACCTGATATGGAATTGGACAGGATCTTCCTTCCAGAGGAAAAACCTCTGGGAGAACAGGTGGGGGACCAAGGGGGCATCTGGATGGGTCAGAGCCTGGCTGAATGTGGTCGTGGCTTTGCAGGAATCGATTTCCTGGGGAGAAGGGTGGAGAAGCTGCATCACTGCTCAAGGCACTAACTATGAACTTAAATGTTTCTGCTCTACCCCTCATGGGAATTGCAAAATACCCACATTTGGCAGCATCAGCTAGGAAGGTTTCCCCATGTATTCTGCCCCTTTATCGTCAAACAGATCTGTCGGGGTTGGCTTTGCAGTCGAGCCAGGAGCATGGTCCTTGTGCTAGAGGCTGCAGGGATAAGGCTCCAGCCCTCAGCTACATCTTGACATCTGGAAGATTTCAAATAGCAAGTCTAGTAAAAATCTAGGCAGAGAGCCCTTGCAGCTGCAGGATGGTACAGGACATGGAGGACGGGGTTAGCAGAAATGGGCAGCTTTGTTTTCAAAACATCCTGTAGTTCCTGCTTGGAGAGGGGTCAGGGAGAGTTCCCACGGGTTTGTCCTTCCCACTTTGACTCCTGAGACAGTAAAATCTAAGCATGGGTTTAAGGCTTGGAAGCACCTGAAACAAAACCAAGAAGTTCATGGAAAGACACTTTCCTCGGTACCTCCATCAAATTTTCTGTGGTCCTTTGGCCTTTCTTGGCTTCAGCTGGTTTTGACAAGTGTTTCTGGGGTGCTGATTCCCAGACTTCCAACCGAGGGCTATGGAAATGGCACATGTGGTCAGAGAGAGACCAGAGCTCTGCATGCACTGAGCTCCAGCACAGCTTTCCAGCCAACACATGCACATGAGAGCAAGCAGGACCACACCAGCTGCTGGGACAGCAAAGGTAGGTGGCCCTTTCCTAACTTCACCGACAGCAGAAAAAGCCTAGAGGGTCTGTTTTGCAAGGTAAACCACTACAATGTCACCCTGCTATGAACAACAGATAAAACTCTTTGTGCTCTGAGGATGGGAGATGCAGTCGTAAGTTTGGAAGTGAAGGCAGTAGCTGTCAGACCTATTCAGGTTTCATCAGCCTGTATAAACAGGCTGTGAATCTTGTAATTACAGGTTCCCCCTTAGGATTTTGGCACATCTACTCCTAACCCAACCTTGAAAAGTACAGAAGGTATAGAAATGAGACCTAATAAAACCTAAATATTATCTTCCATATTCTGAGGCTCAGCGGAGGTTTGATTTACATTTCTAGCAAAGGTTCTTGCATCTGAAGCAATGGCTTGTGTATTGTATTTGTATAAGATTATAGGTACTTTATGGCATTTACTATATCTTGTAAATATTCTGTAAAGTGCTATCGACAGAACAATTACAGTAGAGGAAAAGGCATAACAGTTTCGAATCAACTCCTCTTCGAAGAAAACACAGATTTTACCCCTTGCTACTGCAACTCGGTGAACCTTACCCTCATGTCAGAACACTGTTAAATTAAACCCCCTGGGCTAGTGTTTTCAAAACCTTGCCTCCCAGCTGTGCTCCTGGGAAAGGGGACAGGGTCTGGGAGACTCCAGGTCACAGAAGGATGTTGGAAAAACCAGCTGTCCTGCAGACGAGAGCAGCAAACCTCACCCTACTTGCTCACAACCCAACCTGTGCGCTGGCACTACAGGTAAGACCTCTGGAAACGATCTCACTCTCCACCTTCTCTTGCAGCCTTTTCCCTATCGCTTCTCCAACAGAACCAGCCAGGGTAGGGGTTTGGGGCAGCAAAGGGTTGGCGCGAGTCGTTCTGCCACGTGCGCTCCCAACGCCCGTCTCTCCTCCGACTCCTCCGGAGCAGCTCGTGTTTGCTCCTGCCAGGAGAACCACCCCCCTCTCCGGTCTGTCCGGCGTTGACAACAGCCTGCGAGCGGGCGGGAAGAGGCGGCTGACGGCGAGCGGGACGCGCGTCCCCGCGCCGTGCCGCTGATTGGGCGGTGGCGGAGGGATGATGTTTGCATCCTATTTTTAGCCCAGCCTGCAGCAGGCTTGCAAGGGCTGCGGGAACAATGCCACCACGGACGCTTCATGCTCGGCGACGTTAAAATCCCACGCTCAACACCCGTGCCACTGAACAAAACAGCAGCTCCTCAGCCAAAAAAAAAAAAAAATAGACCTCCCTGCCTTTGGGGATCCTCCACAAATCTTTGCAGGCAAGCAAAAAAGGGCGCAAGAGCTGCGCGGAGGCTTCTGTGCCTGCCTTTCCACAGCTTCTCCTCTTGCAAAGCAAGGAAGCAGCACACAAATGCTGCAGCCTCCATCCCAGCTCGCCCTGCGAGCGAGCAGACATCTCCCTCATGACCGGCCTCGGCGTGGCGTCAAAGCGGTGCAAAGAACGGGGAGCAACTCACAGAGACATCGCCAGGGCCTGCCAACGGCCAGACGTGACACCAGGCGGTCCGTGTCCCTCTGCGGGACGGGGAGCCGCGGTGCAGCAGCGTGCCCCGGGAGCGGGAATGCATGTGCACGGCCGTGCAGGCAGAAAACCAGCGCCCTGGTTTGCAATTCCCATGGGGATGTCCCAACGGACCGCCGGCCACCAGTCTGACCACAAATCCATGCCGTGCAGGGACAGCCCCCCGCCACCAGCCCTGCAGGCAGCAGGAGCCTTCGCAGCACAGCATCTCTGCACACCCAGAGAGCCCAGAGGGGCTGGACGGCGCTCAGAGGACAGGAGCACCACCTCCCCTTCCCATGACTTCCTCTTGCTGTGTGAAATATCTGAATTTCAGTGTTTTCTGGCTCCGTAAAATGAAGGTCTGACCTCCAACACACCTGCAGAGGAGGTGGGATGTACCTAGAGGAGACCCAGGAGGTGGTGTGGCACTGGAAAGGACCAGGGAGGGCCCCAGGCACCTGGACAGCAAGAAGGGGAAGGCTTGGAGGAGGCTGCTGGGGACTAGGGGTGATCAGAACCTGCAGCTACCTCAGGCCTCAGCCCAGGGACACAAGGACTTGCACCTTCCTTGCCCTGGACACTGTGGAGGTCTCAGCAGATGCTTGGTGAAGCCCAGACACTGGTGCTGTGCAAAGCATGTCCTGGAGGGTCACCCCACTGCCAAAGGGGTCTCTGCCCCAGCCCTGGCTCATGATCCAACTTGTTTGAGGCATAAAACCCACCTGATGTTTCCTTCTTGGGAAAAACAGCCAAGACACACAATTGAAGCAAAACACAAGCACAGAAGACAGGAAAAAAAGCTCTCTCTAAGCAACTGCCAGCATGTGCAAATAATTTTTTGGAAGTGGTCACACACGTGGCAGATTTGCTGGCCCTGCTGCAGCGTGCCTGAGATGGGAGCAAGCCGGGGGAGGGTTGAGACCCCTATGGGTGGCTTTTTGGGAATCACCAAACCAGAAATGCACCCTCCAAAGATCTTTCCCACCATCAAAGCCACATGCGTGGGAACTTCCAACAGCTGCAGTGCTACAGCCCCACTGGGGGGACAGCTGGACCCAGGAAAGGACATTTGCCTGTGGCCTGAAGCTGGAGAGGAACTGATTCACCAATGCTCCTAGCCAAACCAGATCCCAAATGAACCTTTCTAACAAGCTGAAGTTGGGAATTATTGCTCCTTTGTTTGGCTGGATCACATTTCATTTCGAGTTTCTCCATCTTCCGAATCTGAATCCAGCTTCTCCAGTTTCAGGCTAGGTCTGTCCACAGCTTTCCAAGGCACACACAGATTGAGCGGTGAACTCGAGCCAAGTGAAAACTAACAATTTTACACCCAGTTCATGCAACGCAAAGGGCCAAGCAGTGATGTGGCTGGGGACAACATCAGCTGGGCTAGCCTGCTGTCCCCTACCCTGCATCCCCACTGATGGCAGTTCCGGTGACATCCCATGTCCAGAGGTGCTGGCTGGAGGAGGGCGATTTACATTGGACTGAACTGACAGGAACAGCTGTGGGGTGTCATAGAATGGTTTGGGTTGGAACTGCACTTTAAAGGTCATCTAGTCCAACCCCCCTGCCATAGGTAGGGACATCTTCAATAGGATCAAGCTGCTCAAAGTTCAGTCCAACCTGACCTCTAACGTTGCCAGAGATGGGGCTTCTACCTTTCAGAGGTGTGCTCAGCTGTGTCCTTCACCAGTACCGAAGGAAACATTTTTTCTCCAATCCTAGAATCCTAGACTGGCCCAGGCTGGAAGGGACCTTAGAGATCCTCTAATCCAACCTCCCTGTCACGGGCAGGGACGCCTCTCTACTAGATCAGGCTGCTCAAGGCTCTGTCCAACCTGGCCTTGAACCCCTCCAGGGAGGGGGCAGCCACAACATCTCTGTGCAATTTATTCCAAAGTCTTGCCACCCTCGAACTGAAGAATTTCTTCCTAAGATCCAATCTAAATCTATTCTCCTTCCACTTAAACCCATTTCCCCTTGTCCTATCAGTGGATGCTCTTGTCAAAAGTCCCTCCCCAGCCTCCCTGTAGGATCCCTTCAGGTACTGGAAGGCAGCTCTTAGGTCCCCCCAAGTCTTCTCTTTCCAAGACTGAAGAATCCCAGCTCCCGCAGCCTGTCCTCGTAGCAGAGCTGCTCCAGCCCCTGGATCATCTTTGTGGCCTCCTCTGAACACACTCCAATAGATCTGTATCGGTTTTATGGCGGGGACACCAGAACTGGACGCAGTATTCGAGGTGGGGTCTCACCATCAGCAGCAGGGATGCTGATCTCACACCACACTGGCACGTGCACTGATATTGTGTGTTGGCCACATAAACCCTCACAAAGTCCTGGGAGAAACAGGACACGCTGCTTTGCTCTCACAACATGTTACACCAACCTTCACGTCCACCCTGGTCCACGTCCTTCCAGTGCAAACGTGGTAAGAAAGTAGAGAACGGGTCCTGTGACTGATTTCCTACGGATGGTGGGGTCACCTGCCAAGTTTTCATCTGACTCGCTCTGCTCCGAGTTCCAAACAACTCGACTGCTTGTCGAAGCCTGGGCTGACACCAAGAGCAAGGTGCTGCTCCCCGCCTTGCTCTCTTTCAGACAGCAGCCAGGACATGAAGAGCAACCTAGAATTTAGGTAACAAACACACTGCGAGAATCCTCTCAAAACACCCCAAGGCTTACTTAATTATGCAATTGCACCACAGGAGATTACTGACTGGAGGTCTCTCAATTACCAGAGGCTCCCCAACAACTGAGGGTGCACCTGGAGAAGGATTTTTGAGGGAGTGGAGAAATTTTCTGCTGAGGCCTGGAGATGAGTAGGGTTGTGTTCAACCCCCTCGCTCCTGAAAACTCTAAAGTTATATTTCTCTGAGATCCGCCCATGGAAAGAAGGATCAAGTTTTACAGCGGGAAGGTTGGCCCTTCCAGAACATCATACACACACGAGCCATATTTGCAGAGGCAGGGCAAGAAAAAGTATTTTACCACCTAATCCCATTTAGCTCTTGGCTCACCTTTTGTTCTGCCTTTCTCACACAGTAGGAAATTCTGCGTATTGTTTGAATAGTTTGGGCAATCAGTCATTTCTTGTAATGCTGCTTTGCTGGGAGCACGAAGATATGAGCATTTGGTAAGTTTTATGACATTTAAAACAGTGTAAATAGCAAGCACCTCCACTCACGTCAGGGATTAACTTCAGATTCCTCGGCTTTAATAACAAATATTTTGACTTAATGAGAACAAACTAATGAACTTCTTTGACTTAGCACTTCTGTACTAAGGACACAAAGCTTGCGTCTGGCAGTGACCAGAAAAGAAAGTTTAGAGATGTGAACCTATCTGCCTGTTCCTCTTAATAATTCAATATAAATGGATTAAGAAAACCACAAAGTCCAATAGCTTAGACCAGAACAGAGAGGCATATTAATGTAAAGACCCAGAAGCTTAATTAAAATCAATTTACGAGATACAGTAGGTTCTCAAGTGTTTGCAGTCTGGATATTTTTCATAAAGATATTCTGTAACTTCAGCAGAAGCTGTGAGTTTGGCAGAGGAGTTATTTGACAGTGGAGCTGGGGCTGAGGATTGAGTCAAGGCAGGTGAGGCCACACCACACCACCACTTACACAGATGGGCAGCAGCCTGCACGCTCGTTTACTGCTCCCAGAATTCAGGCACCAGTAGCTGAAGTGAGCTCATCCCCTGCCGTGTCTTGCTGAGCCCCGGCACACTTCAGTGCTCTGATGAGCCCCAGCAAAAAGATGCTGCATTAGAGCACCAAGGGTGTGAGGGGGATGCTTCAGTGTTAAACCAGCAATTGAAGCAGCAGGATAAGATTAAGAAAAAGGATAGCACAGGAGAAGTGAAAACCCAGTGGGTTAGGTCACCTATTGCTGGTGATATCTGGGAGTAAGGGTAAAGCCCAGCCTGTCCCCCGGCAGCCCCAAGAAACACAGCAGTGAAGTGGAAATGGAGCCAAGACATGAAAAACTCACAGAATGTCCCAGTCTACCAGGCTTCCACATCTCCCCCATGAAACAGAACGGGAAAGACTACAGTTTTTTTGAAAAAAACCCACAAAACCCTAAACCCCAAAAAGCAAATCCCCGGACAAATTAAAATCTACTGGCTCTTTTCCCCCTCTCCGGCACAGCACGGGCACCACCAGAATTTCCACGGGACCCCCCGTGTCAAAATCGCTGCAGACTGCCACGTCCCAGGATATCTGTGCAAACCAGGAGGCACGGCAGGATTTCACAGCAGGAGGACAAATTCATTTTGTAAAAGGTATTTATATAGTTCAATAGGTGTGTGCAGTGCTTTAGAGGTATAAAACATGAGATCCCTGCCCTAAGGGGCTTATAATCTAATAACATATACCAGGTAAATTAAAACATACATCACGGCTGCGATGAATGCCCACACCAGCCTAGACGGGAGGACATTCGAGCCATATGACAAGTCAGAACTCAATTTTCATTTTAGATTTGTAGTTTGCCTTTAAACAGCCAGCGTTCCCTAACCCCCAAGCGAGGGAGAAATTTATCAGCATTACATCTGGGGGGAGGGCGTGCTCCAACACAGGATCATTTATTAATTGTTATTTATTATCTGTTAAACAAGGACAGTGTGTGCAGCAATGGCATTCCTTTTTCTGGATTAATTGTTGCCGTGCGATTCCTAGGTTTTATATTTTCAGCAGCCCTGTTCTAGCCTAACCCACTGAAAGAAGGGAAAATGGAACAGGCACTCACACAATTAATGTAATGAGAGTAATTAATTTGAAAATAATACCCAGGGGGTGGGAGGGTTAAGGCTTTCTTTTTAAAGAAATAAAAGTCGAACCAAAGCTCCCACGTCCCTCAGGACCCGGTGCTACACTGACTGCACTCGTTATGTTCGCATTTGAATACTCATTCGAGCACATTTCTCATGCTGTTATTTCACCACTTCCTCAGCCTTGCATAATAGATGCAGTCATTGCCACTAAAGAGCCAGCATTTACCCACAGAGGTAAGGAAGAATACCATAAAGCAGGCAGGAGACAGAAATAAGGCTCTATCCATCAGGTCTCTCCTTGGAGCTTGCTCACTCTCCACAGAGAAAAAAAAATAAAATAAAATCAGAGGATCAAACCACAAAAAACATTGGTCAATGAGTCTCTGGGGTCCCCCTCCCCTTTCGCCAGCCAAGTGGACCGAGTTCAGCATGCTCCATCCCTCCTCTTCCTCCTGCACACCGCCCTGCCGGCCCTGCAGCCGCCTAACTGGGTCGGGGAAGTGTTTTATTTCATTTCACCTGGACGCTTCTTGCTCTGAAGTCGGGGAAACTCTCCCCAGAGGTAGCCGCAGACAGGGCACTGACAGTACACAAGTAGCGATGGGGGCCCTGGGACCAGCACGGGCTGGACAGGAGGGTGCATCGCCCCTGCTAACACACATGGTGGTTGGAAGGAGGTGGTGGCAAAACATGGAGAAAACCCCCTTGATGCACCTTCCCGTCCCCTCTGACGTCACACGGCCTTGCTGATCCCCTGTGCCCGCCCTAAAGAAGCTGAGAGGGCATTTTCCGTCTTGTGCATCGGCAACAAGTAGCACCCAGGCGCGTGGGAGAGGCTGGAGACGCGCTTTGGTTAATGGAGACCAGAAATTGCACGATGCTCGAACTGTGAGATGCTCATGGCACCGTCTCCAGCTGCTTATCAGGATCCAGAGGAGACGGCACTCACCACCACTCTAGCTCTGGATTGCTGCCTGCCCAATTAACCCTCAGCTGCCTGCTCGGAGGGGGCAAATCTAGGGTGCAAGAGACCCTACGAGGAGTCCTGGCTCATGCTGCCATGCATTTGTGAAGGGAAAGGCAGGGCTGACACCCATTACTTGGCATTACTGACGGATCTTGGAAGAGAAGAGGGACAGGTTTGATGCCTTCCTCTCTGAGGTTGCGTTTCTCTGCCCAACACATGAGCAGGAAAGGACAAAAGCCCACATGGAAGTCAAACAGTAACTCACAAGACACTAGAAATTCAAATCTCTCAGACATCATCTGAACCTCCAAGTAGTTCAAGTTTTTCTTAAAACTCAAGGTATGGCAAAGATACAGTTCTTGGTCCCAGCTGCAGCTTTGCACAGTCTCACTCAAAGCAACCTTGACTGCAACAAATATTTGAAAACACTATTGTGTGAACGTGCATTGAGTTATGTCAAATAATAAAGTCCCTTAAGGTTTTGCTGCATATCAGCAAAAGAAATAAATTTACATTGAATCTATGGTGATCTCACTGGTCACACAGACATGACAGAACAGAGGAGGATTTCTACCTTCATTTAGAGCAGGTTGTAGAGGACAACCTGGGGTGTGAGGAGCTGGCAGTGTCTCTAAGGAGCCTGGCTCTCCTTTGGTTTGATATATCCATGAAGGAATAAAGAATTACGGTAGCATGGAAGACGTTTCAAAATGGGATGGCAAGAAACGTTAGCGTTCTCTCCAGATCCACCACATGTGGGATTTCCAGCGAGCCGCTGGATCACCTTGTATCTGATTTTCCAATTAGTAGAATATTGGCATTCCTCGAAATAAGAGGGGAAGGGAATGAAGAAACAGTGATGGGGAATAAAAGTTTCTGAGCAGAAGCAGAACAAACACCACAGGAATTTACAAAGACAGCAACAAAGCCTTAACTTCCACACGAAACGGCAACCTGCGCACGGCACGACGCAGAACAAGAGCGGTTTGGCCACACGGTGTTTGCTTTTCACGAACTCAACAGGGAGTCGTAAGGGCTGTCGCAGCCCGTCTCCCCACCATCACGTCACAGAGAGGCGCAGGGCAACCGTCTACTTTTTAACAGCAAAATGCTTGGAGAGAACTAAAAATTGTAATATGGCAGCGAGGCAGCAAGGAACCAGGGGGAGGCTGTGGGAGGGCAGCAGGGGCTCGACACTCCCGTTTGGGGGCCCAAAAACCGCTGTGGGCACCTCTCTGCCCTTCCCCACGTCCGAGGACAACCCGTGGGCACCAGTCCCCAGCCAGGACAACCCCTTCTGCCCACATTTTGCTGACGAGGCAGAGGATGCTGAGCCCTGCCACTGCGTCGGGGTGGGACGCGCCACCCTTAGGTGGGGAGGGGCGACAGGGAGCCACTACACCATCCCCCTTATTTTTGCACGACGGCAGCTTGGTGCTGTGTTTTGTTCGGGTTTTAATTTTTTTCTTTTTTTTCCTCCCCCCCCCCACTGGTGTTCGTTAGCAGAAGTGACATTTCTGCGGACAGGCAGGCGATGACGGCAGCTAATGGCTCCCGGGCCCTCTCTCTGGTTTCCTTAGCAACTGCGGGAAGGGAAAACAGAACCTGTCAGATGGAAAATGTCAATTATAGCGGATGCGGAGGGGAGAGATGCTGCGAGCAGAGGAGGCGTGCGGCGGGGGGAGCGCCGCGGCGGAGGGCTGCGCAATGGCGGGCAGGGTACGGGCTGGCGGCGGCGGGGGGGGTTGGTTTGCCCGGCAGCGTCGTCCCGGCACACGGCGTCGGGATGACAATGCTCAGTGGCAGATAGGGCCTGTCGGGTGGAGGATTGCACCGTTTCGCGGGCAATTTTGTCAGGCAGAGCTCATCCTCATGGCCAAGCGCCTTGACTGACACCCCTGTACCACCACCACCCCCCTCCGTGCCAGCCCAGATTGCCCTGTGGTAGATGCAAGCAGCTGGAAAAATATAAATCAGATTAACTAATAAATAAATAAGAGGGAGGAATAAATAAAAGGTGGCAGGCGAGCTGCGCCCGCCTTTTGCCTATTGATCCTCACCCCCTCGGTGGACTCAGGGAGGATCGATGCTGAAGGAGAAGCCCTCTGCTAAAACGGTGGGGAAGGAGCTGCCAACGCGGCGTTAATATTAATCAAAGCGACTCGTCCCCGCACACGCTGCCAGAGAGACAAAAGCAGGCGGTGCCGGCAGCTGGGGGCAGGCAGCGCTGCCCTGCGGTGGGTGACCCGGGTGGGGAAGGGGCTGCGGGCGGGTGCCTGGTGCCGTACGCCCACCCTGATGATGGGGTTCGCCCAGCCAGAGCTGACACCAGCCACCCACAACCAGCCAAAACGGCAACGGGTGGCTGGAAGGAGAAGTGAGGCTAAAATCAGGGCTCTCCTCTGCAGGGATCCCCAGGGTGGCACAAACCCAGCCCAGCCCCGTGGCATTGCCAGCAGCATCTGGGACCAGAAGCCACAGCACGTCTACTGCCTCAGGCGGCTTCTTGCACCATTTGGATGCTTTTTCTTAACGCCGCTTCCCATCTCCACCTTGCCGACAACTCCGAAACACATCTGGTTTTAAAACTAAAAGGCAAAACCCCAACGCAGCAGCCACTCGGCGGGCACTTCCAGCACGCGGTCTGTGCACAAACAGCTCTTGCTGCAGCAGCAAGTGCACCCTAAGGACACCCGGGGTTGTTGTTCAGTCACCTCGCGCTGACACTGACTTGCCCGTTCAAAGTCTTTTTAACACAGAGAGTGCTAAATCAGCTTTACTCTCTTCACTTAACCACCGTCCAGCTCTCCTTGTCACGCTGTGACATGGGGGGATTCGGACTTTCCTTGTCTTGACTGACATTTCCATCCCGCCGGGAGGGCGCGAGCCGGCTGCTTGTGCACCGTGAATGCTAAAGCGAGTGGAATAAAGAGGAGAACAACTACCCTGGGAAAGTGGTCACCTGCAGTTAGCTGAAAGAATGAGTTCTATTCGGTTTTCCTCTGTATTTTTTTGTTGTTTAGTTGCACGGATCAAGAAGCCTATGGGCTCAGGAGCTATGCTTTCTCTTTCCTAAGGAAACAAATGCCTCACCTTGCTGGTCACTTAACCTGCTCAGTTTGCAAGCTCTCCCATTATTGAACAGTACTTGCCCGGCTCTGCAAAGCCCTGCGCCATCCCCAGGTGAAAGGAAACACCAGGCTTTCCTGCATTTTCCTCACTCTTTCCTCTAAGTCATCTGTACAAATGGGAAAAGCATCAGATGTGAGGTACGGACCAGAAGTGCCCCGATCCGGCACTCTGCCAAATCTGTTCCTAAAGCCAAAACCCAAAAACTTGTTTGGACCCTGCTCTGCAGAGCTGTCCCTCTTGTCCTCCAAAGCCCCAGCTCCAAGCAAACTCCATCACCTTGCTCTCTGCCTTGTCTTTTGGGCCCCAAACCATTTCAGAGCAAAAGATCATTTAATACTTGGCCTGGCAAGGCTGTTTCACCGCCCGACCCACTCTGTTCCCTTCTGTTTTCCACTCTGTTTAATTCCTACAGCAGGCTTCTGTAGGTTGAAATAATCACCCCATAAGACTGATCCAACCAAGAAGCAGAAGCATCTTTACTGGAGCCAGGACAGCTCCAGGAACTGTCACACAGGTCCACTTCTGTGCTTTCCCTTCTCACGCTCATGGGTTATTTTTATATTTTCTCTTACGTAACCAGGTCAGGCTCTGCTCTGGTTTCCAATTCTGTCTGAAGTCAAACAAAAAAAAAACACAAGCCATGAATTCAAGTAATGGACTTCCACCTAATTGCCTTCCCAAGTGTCACCCCAGGTCTTTGCAGAGGCACCTGGGCATGCAAAGCTCCAGCTTCTGGGGAGCCCTGGGGATTCCACCTGCGTGGCACAAGCAGCCCAGCATCACAACTCCAACCCTTGGCTTTAGTCAGCCTCTAGTTGCACCATTTTTGTGTACCTCAAATTTCTGACCTTTTTCTGCGCCTTACCGCAAAGCGTTCATCAACCAGAGCTCCCCAGTCCAGTTACAATCACAGGGCAGAGCACAGTTCGAGCATTTACCCATTGCCTGCAGATCCAGTGCCCGATGCACAAGCTGGTGCCACCACTGAGTGCTTCAGATGGGACCAGAGCAGAGCACGGGGACCGGCCAAAGGCCATGTTTGCACCCCAGGGAGAAGCAGTGAGCAGATCCCTGCTTTTCCAGCCTGACAACCCACGCGCTCAGCATCGCACGACAGCATTTCTGAAAGACTTTGTCTAAAAAGTTGGTTCTGTCAGTATATCTTAAAGCAGCGGCGCTCATCCCATCCAGCCTTCTCCCCCTATTTCCACCGTCCTTCGGAGCTGAGATAAACATCTTCGTCAGCAGCAGCTCAGCCCAGTATCAGACCTCTTCTGCTGGCTGCAAAGACGGGGCTGGCCACGGCAGGGCTGTAAATATCAATTGTTCTAACCCCGTTAGAGCTTAATAGGCTCGGCAATATCTACTGAGGAAAGGGCCTGACCCCGCTCGTCAGCAGTCATGACATGGAACAGCTCTAGCATGTTCAGGGTATGCAAAAGGCTTAAATGCACATTTAATGGTTGTCAGGCAGCAGTTCCTATTAATATAAAGACAGTCACATCCCAGGGCTATGGAAAAGAGCCGAAAAGCAGGGAAGAAAACCAAATTTGTTTCAATGGATATTTGCACGATCAAAAAAATGATTCAAACAGCTAAAGCTGCTCCTGAAAGAGACACTGCAAGATTGAAACTTGGATAGCAACTACAAAAGTTTCTCTACCCATGTGACTCAGATCTTCAATTATTGACATTTCAGTTCATTATCATTTATGCACTTTCTTTATTTGTGTTTTGCCCAGCAAAAAGCAGCGCAACTCAGGCAGATAATTTGTTGTTTCTTTGCGTATCTCTTTTCCATCATTAAATTTTTATTTCTTCTCCATCAAAACTAACTGAACTACCAGCCCTCTCAGCACCCTGATACCATAATATAAATAACAACCGCCTCCCCCTCAAAAAGATTAACTCTCTACTACATCCATAACTCCCTCTTTCCACAAATTTAAAACAAGGAACCTGAAAGTATTTACCACCAGTTCAAGACTTTGGAAGAAATATCCCTCATTTCACCATGTAAGATCTAAATTTCAGGCAAAGCCAAAACTGCCATTATGATTTTTTAGCACTAAACTGATTTGTCCTGGGGTGACACTTCATCCTCTCTCCTAACACGGTTAGGACCGATCTTTTGTAAAGCTTTGTAATGTACCAAATTGACTCTCCTTGCAGACTGTACAATTTTACTAAACCTCTGAATTGGTAAATTATGTAAGTGAAGGCAGACTAAAACCCTTCACAACGACACAAGAAATAATTTCCACGTCGGGTGGAATTTCCAGTTCCCCTTTTCTATTTTCCTTTTTTTTTTTTTTTTTCTTTTTCCCTTTTGGCTTGTCATGCTCATTTGAGCAACCTTTCCAAGACTTGAAAAGGTCAGTGCCCTCACATTTGGGCCTTAGGATTAGAGGTGACGAGCTGTGTTGAAAGACATAATTGAGCCTGGGCGACTCGAGAGATCTCAGCCCGCCCGGGGTGCCCGGCAGCCCCGGCCCTTTGATGGATCCGCAAGGTGTTCGTGGTGGGGATGATGCTGGAATTTTGGAAAGCTGCAGGCTAGCTCAGAAGGTAATTAATACAGTCAAATTGGTCTCAAGGCCCTTGATACAGAGGCTCTGTTGGCACTTCTTTCCTTCAGCCTGAGGATCCTGCAGAGGCAGCCACCACCACCTCGCCCGCGTTGGGGTGGGCTGCAGGCAGGGGAGCTGGTGGTTGCCCGTCCTTGCAGCCAGTGCTGCAGACAAAAGGCTGCAAATCTGCACGACTGCCTGGTGGGGAGCCCTGCTGCAAGCAGAAATGCAATGCAAAAAAACCCCCACAACCAACCTCGAGCCGAGCAGGAGCGTCAGATGCCTCCACCACCCTTTGGATACCCCGGCAGCGGGTGCTGGTGTCCCCACCTGGGGTTTCCCCAGTATCCGCCCCAGCTGGCCGAGCACACGGCTTCTCTTTGCTCATCTCGGAGTGCAAGAACAGGTTTTTGAAACCAGTTAGGATGAAACTTGACTGATATCTTTGTTAGTTGCACACTTCTGTCTCTTGCAAAGAGGATGTGTTACTCTCCCACACCAATACCGTGTTTTTCCCTGTGTTTCTGCTGAATTAGCAGCCCTTTCCCATAAGGCAGGAACAAGCAGGGTGCCTGCCTGGAGCCAGCACCTCCCAGCTGGCGTCTGCAAGATCTCGGGAAGCAACCTAAGAAATAACTGCAAAGAACCAACAGCCATTTACAGCCCAGGTGTGTGCTTTCTCCTACTCAACAGAAGCAAATAAAATGAGGGGAAACCACAACAATAAACACGTTTATTTATCCTGATATTCATTTCGGTTGAGGAAAATCCTTGCAGCAGCACAGCTCAAACTGACCACCAGCAGGGTTGTTCATCAGGCAAAGGAGAATGAGAAGCATCAATTGCCAAATTTTTAAAGTCTGTAACAGGAAAGCATCAGCTGTCCTCAGTGGAAGAAGCCCATGAAAAAAGCTTCATTTTTTCACCATCTTTCCACCATCACCACAACCAGTGGGTCCTACTCACCAGCCAAACATGGGAAAAGAAAGCAGAAGAAAATGTTTTACATCTTTTTGCTGAAGCTGCCCCATCAGTCACTCACCCAGCCGAGCGGCAGGACACACAGCAGAGCTGACCCTGAGATCTCAGAGACAGCCTGAGGAACACAGCCCCAAAACCAGTCCATGCAATTGAGCAGATTTCCTTCCATTTTTTTAATTATCCCTTTTTCCACATGGCCCAGCCCTCCCCTCCTGTCTCATCACACTCTTCACTACACACTGTCTACTTAGCAAAATAAATGGCTGCATTCTCAGCACAGAGGGATGTAACGGTTGCTTGGCTCGCTAACAGTCTTGGGTTGCAACGCAGCAGCCATGGGGTTAAATATATCCTGGCAGCTCCAGAAGCTGTACCCAAGCAAGAGAGCACAAGCGGAGCAGCAAGGATGTCACCAACGTGTTAAGCTTTCATGGTAGTGATCTTTTTGTACTCTGGGCCACCCACAACGTACTTGAAGGGCCAAAGCACGTCAAAGTAGCGTTTTCTCTCTTGCTTCTTACCCTTGGAATAAAAGCAAGATCATAAGTACCCCTTGTGTATCTCAAATTTCTTACCACTGACTCAAATGCTAAGCTGAGCAGGTCTTGAAACCGTGGCCCTGCTCCCACCAGCTGTAGCAACCAGTAGCTGCAGCAACTGCTGCACATCCCCAGCTACCCGTGCTAGGGAAAGGACATGGCTCTGGGCTGCAAAACTGGGGAAAACCCCAGTGAGATTCCTCTCCTGTGCAGCATCTGTCAGTGGGGCACAGCCATGAGCCAGGGGAGTGCAGAGCAAGTCCCCTTCTCCACCCTGGGGCTTTGGTGACTGAGGGATGCTGTAAAAGCTGGGCAGATGGGCAAAATTAAGCCAAAACATTTGTGGAGAGTTTTTCTGGGTTACCTCTACAATGATGATAGGGGGCCCAACTCAACAAAACGTTCTTTGTCCTTTCTAAAGATTAGGCTTTCCTACCTATCCTGTATCACCACATTTCCTTATGAAGAGCAGTTGCCTGCTGTAACACTTCCATTTTCTTTTTAGTTTTCCATGACTGCAACATGCCTTAGACAGATTTTCTGGAAGCCAGCCTATAGTCAAGCAAACTAGAGTTTGCTACCTTAATTTGTCTGTTAGAACAAGAGCTTTGGAAGCGGCTTCTGGCAGCAAGGATGCTGTCAGGAGGGTTGGAGGGGTGAGCTGGCATCCCAGACCTCCTCCCAGCCCTGTGACTGCCTATCTGGGTGAGCCTGGGCAGAGCCCTGTGACGTCCCATAGCAGCCTACAAGGTAAGAGTGATAATGGCTTTCCAGCATACAAGTATGTAGTGAGGCTTAATTCAAGTTGAAAAGCACTTCAAGCTCCTCAGCACAAGCTGTTTTAAGCAAGAAACACTATAATAACAAGCTGGTTCGGGTATGAAGGAGCCTTGAAGAGGGACAGTGACGCAGAGCAGTGGCAGGATGGCTACAAGAGGTCACCGGGACCATCCACACCTGAGCCTGGCTTTCACCACAAATTCAGGTTCAGGTGAGACCTGAGCTCCTCGTGCCTCTGGGGAAAACCATCCCCAAACACAGAGCATTCCTCCCATTTCCTAACAGGGACTGCCCGAGCCCATCGGGCATCCCAGAAAAATGCTTTCCAAGCAGGACCATGGAGGGGGGTGGGGAAAGACTTGAATGCAACTGAAAACATTTCCCTGCCCCTCCTGCAGTCTGCAATATCTCTTGTCCTCTGTTTCAATGATAAAACCCTTTCTCTGGGGGGACATTGCTCCTGCACACAGTGACTGCCCCAACCGAGCTGATCCACAGGCACCTCTCGTTTCTGGTGTGCTCTCCAGTGACAGAACCACGTAGGACGAGGGGTGTCACACCACGCCTCGGTGCGCTCCACGACCGAGATCTTGGAGCTCCTTCATCCCCAGGACCTGGCTCATGCCCGAGTCTCCTGGCAGCGCTGTCACCCCAAGGTCCCTGATTACGGATGCTGCGTATCTGCGTTCTCCCCTGTATCCTTAAGATAAACATGTCCTTCACTGTAGTCACCTACTCCATCATACAGTCCTATCAAATGAGCCTTGCTAGCTCGTAAATTACTGTGCAAACCATTCCAAACAATAAAGGCAATTTTACTTACTGAACCATTAAATTTACATTCTTAAATTAGACTCAACCAGACGTTGAGAGGGGACGTCTCGCGGCCAGACAAACAATGAATTTAGGGAAAGAGCTGCCGTGTACTTCCCCACCTCTCACATGAAATTAATGAGGTGCTTCAATTTAATCATCATTAAAATTACATCTTTATTTAGTTACTTAGCGGAGTTTGACTCGCCGCATGGCGTGGAACGCAGAGCAACGCTTCCAACATCAACCCTTCCACAGAGGGGAGGCAGGGAGGAGGTCCCTCTCCCAAAAAGCCCTTTGCACCCCAAAGCAGCCAGACTGGGTATGTATCTCAAGATCCCAAACCTTTCTCCAGGGCTAATTATTACAGTAAAGCAAGGAAGGAAAGAGCAACTTGGAGTAAACTGAGAAATAAGGTCTGGGATGAGTCTAAGACGGGTTTGAGGTGGGCAGACAGAACAACACTTTAGATGGTACCAACAAACAGGAAACTCTCGCAGCACCATTAGTCTCAAAGCTCAATGCAAGTGGCATGGAGAAACTCATTAAAAAAGCAAGAGTTTGAAACAAAAGCATATAGGGATACAAAGAGACATGCCTGTTCTCGTGTGCACGGGCAATTTGTTCTGCATTTGCTCTGCCCCACACGTAATTTACTCATCTCAAGACGCTCCCGTGCAGTTGCAGGGGGAGGCTGGTGAGAAGGGCTCCGGCCCAGGGAGAGCAGCGCGGGGCTGCGGGTTCAGCCGTGCCCAAAATGGTGCCATGCGCTTCCCGGTGAGAGCTCACAGCCCGTAAACCCAGTTGAGCAAGGGCTGTTAGAGCCACAAGCGTTCAGTCTGGGGGGTTCTGTATTTCTGGGAGACAGCAGCAAAGCCTGTGAGGGTCGGTGGGGACAGAAGGAGCAATGAAGCTGGTGGGGACAGGTGGCTCACTTTGCACAAAAAACAGGGGGAAGGCAGAGATGCTGCAGCCCAGAGACAAAGGTACCTGCGGTTCACCCAAGGTCACTTCTGGTGTCAGAAGCCTAGCGAGGTCTTTCTCAAAATCAGCAGTAGGCTACAAAAACACAGACCGTTTTTGTTACTCTAAAATAATTTTCATCCCAACAGACTAATTCTGCTCTCCTCCACTCAAGCTGCAGGGCTCAGTGATCTCAGTGGCCTCATTCCTGTTTGACACTGATGAGAACGAGCAAGATTAGGCCTTAATGAGTTACATTTGGAGACATGAAATGCTGAGAATCCCTCTTCCCCCATGGATACCCACAGCTCTGCATGGATGGAGCACGTCCGCATTATTTCCATCAGAAAATCTTCGCTTCGCTTTGACTCATTTAATTCACTCCCGCTCCAGTAGCAAAGGGACATCAGCTCCCAATGAGCTCATGGTGACACCGTGGGTAAGGCAAACCCCCGAAAGACAAGGGATACCTACAAAGCCATGTTTATGTGGCCCATGGTCCCGTCTTCCAGCAGAACGACTGACCTCAAGCTGCAGCACTGGTGCTGCCAGGCACGGGGCTGGGAACAGCACGCCCACAGCTGGGACTTCACTGAAACCACCCCAGCTCCCAAGCAGGCGCTTTAACACCAACAATAAAAGGGGAAAAGACAGAAATAGTCAGGGCAACAAATAAGGACTACATTATCTAGTCACTGCCTGAGAGCTGTTTTCCTTCTGATCTCTGCACAAGTCCTGTACTGGCAGGTGTTACAGAGGGAGCAGTTAGACCTCAGCTCACACCATGACCCTCAAAGCTCAAGCAGGACGTAAGGGGTTTTGTCTGACACCCCCTTTGGGTGGCATCTTTCTTCAGGTAGGGAAGATAAAAATTAGTTCTGTATAGTGAGAGGGAGTGCTTGCACCTGAAAGCTCACTGCATTAGGAGGCGGAAAAAAAGAAAAAGCCCACAAAAGAGTAAACACCAAACTGTCAACTGCTTTTTACCTTCTGTAAATCAAAATACAGTTTGGAAGTAAAAATTATAGCAGGCAAGATGAAACATTAACCCACAAAGAGCGGAGATGGCAGTAGCAGGGATACACAGACCAGAGCCAAAGCTACAGTTTGCCTACATTAAAAATGCAACATCAGCAGAGGCGTCTGAAAGAGTCATTTATCAACTCCTGGATTAGAGAGACATCTTAAAGTAAGTGCACCATTTATACGCACATATGCACAAATTGTCTGCTGAGGAAGGAGAGGAGAGCTGCAGTCTTTGTGCCTCGGAAGTTTGTCTCTGGTCCTCTGGGTAAACGTAGGGCCAGAATGACATTAGGCATGGAAAATAGGAACCTTGCTCATGGTAACAGGGGGTACAATTCATGTGAGCAGCCGGGATGGAAAGTAATCTAATGCTGCAATTTCAGAGAAACAATATAGAGTCACTCACATACATCATGATTAATGGCTGGATACCATAGTGTGAAAACCATTTAAAAAATGGCATTTTTGTCACTGACAATGTTACACATATAGTAAAGGTCATACATGATAAGAGCATTATCCATATTTCTTCTGCAAACATGCTTAACCTTGTAGAGCACAATTCCCTGGAAGATTGGTGATCCATCTCCGGCTGCAAACTGCGCTCTTCAGAACCCGAGAAGGCCAATTTTACATTTATATCATCCGCATCCACGCACACGCAGGCGCTGGGAAGCCTGCACGCTTTGGGAAGCTGAGAGGGAAAGGTTTTACTGCAGCACCTGCTCCAGCCTCTTCTCCCTCCGCCCTGTCTCTGTCACCTCACCTGGAGCTGAGGCTGGGCTCCTCGCTGCAGCCGTGTTGGAAACCCAGGTACCTGCAAACGCCCTCTCTGAGGTCTCCTTGAGGAGCCCCTTTGGCACCTTCTGGTCACAGGTAGGTCCCCCCGGTGGGTCTATACACACCAGCAGGGCTGGTCTCTCCAGCTGGCAGTGTTTAGCAGTAGGATGTCGAGAGCTGGTGGACCAGCTGCCGTCTGCAGAGAGATCTCACCTCATTCAAGGACCACCTTGGAGACAGCTTGCAGAAAAACTTTTCTGAGACCTGAATTTTAAGCATAAAAATTCCTTCCAAAGAGTCAGCTCAGTCCATGAAATCCCTCCAAGCACCAGATGAGTCACCTCAGATCCAACCTGTACCACCAACTCAGACCCCAGACACCTTCTGAAGCCCCCATGGCTTGCCATAACCATTCATAACTGCCTCCCCAACTTGCAGAGTCCTTCAGACCTGCTGAAGCCCACGGACACAGATGCTATGAGCCGGAGTGCATCCCTGCCTTGCAGCTGCTGAAGCTTGGGTATCTTTGCTTAAAGCTGGGGGAGCAACAAGGTATACGATATGTTCTGCAGCAGATTATGTGACTTTCCAGAAACCTCACAGAAAGTGGCACTAAGCTGTACATGTGCCATTGCCTGCTGGCTGACACACAACAGCCCAAACAATTTTTTCAATATGCAGTCACATATCCACCCGTGTTTGCAGTGTTCCCTGCTTGACCACACTGAGCTCTGCCCATCTGCCTCTCGGGGTCCTTTTCCTGCTGGTACTGAGCTCTCCCCATTAACCTTGGTTAATGCTGCGCTAACAAGCTGAGCACAAGATCTTAAAGGCAGTGCATCAAACTGTAATTATTTTACAGCAAATAAAACCCCTGTACGAAATAAACATTTGTGTAGCGAGATGGAGCACAAGAGAGGGTCAGGCTCCACTCTGAGCATCTCTGCGATGCCTCACCTTGAGCAGGGGCTGGGTACAAGGACAGGGGCTGCGCTCACCGTGGGATGCTGTTATCCTTCAGAAGGGCACAAACACGAGAACACGCCAAAGCAACCACTAAAGACAGGAGAAGAGCAATGCAGTTTGCCACCGTTGCGTGCTGAATCTTTGCTAACAAGTAAGTGTCACTATGAAAAGCGCGGCGATGCTGGGACACCGTGCAGGAGTCGGGTGAGCAGGGTCCAGAGGCTGCAGAGGCAGGATCTCTCCCTCATCGCTCAGTCCCTGTTCCCCAGCAGATCTGACCTCCCGCGGAGAGCAGGGCATGATCTCACCCCGCAGGAATTTCCTCTGTGGGAGACCCTGGAAAACTCTATGGGAAGGGACAGCAGCTCAGTGCCTCCTGGAGCAGGGAGCCTTGCCCCCAGCCAGATGCAAGATGGGCTGAAGCATCCCGGCCCAGGGTTCAAGGAGAACGATTGCCACCCTGTGATTTTTTGCATCGCTTGAAAAAGTGTGACCCCAGATCCCCCTAAGAGCCCCCCAAGTCCCCAGCAGCTGGTGGGGGCCAGCCCCCGGCCCAGGGAAGTGATGAGGCAGTGCTGGGCGTGGAGGAGCTGCCTGCATGGAGGAGATGGAGGGGACAGAGGGGACACTTCACGCCTGCATTTGCAGCTTGTCAGATCAGCTTGTGCTTTCTTATGTGAACAGCGCAGTAAAAGCTTCCCACTGCACTCGGGGTGGGAAAGCTTTTCCCCAGAGTGGTTTGCAAAGACTGGCTGGACCAAATTATTCTTCTCATCTTGAATGCCTCTCTCTGAGCCACCTTACCCATGCAGATACTCAAATGTTATTAATATGAATGAATGCATCTTGTCTCGGGGTGTCTCATGGTAGGAGCCATTTCAGAAACACTGGGAGGGTGGAGGGAAGGAAGAAATACAATTGAGCAGCCCAGGTTGCATCTGTCCTGTTCCGCAGATGACAATTTCCCTCTCCCAGGAGCACGACAGACTAGAAGCACTCACAGATTACACATCATTCAGTCTTTTGCTTTGCAAAATCAGCTTTCTTAGCAAGGAAACAAAGGATTTGCTGTATTGGATCAGGCTACCGACATGTCTGCTGCTGCATCCAAGCTCTGGTGCTTCAGAAACGCAGCAGCTCTGCTCTGCGCTGTGCTGGCCGAGTCCCTGCCCGGGGAGCTGCGTGCACAGTCAGAGATTGCTTCCAGATTGCCACAGAAATTCATCCGATGCTCAGTAGCAGGTAGTTTAACTTCTCTCTTAATTTTGCCGTCTTACATACCCACAAATGGCCAACATTTTTTAGTCCTTTTAAAAACTCAGCCGGAACGTTTATCTCAATAAGTGCCTTTAGCACTGCCCTCCATAAAGCCAACTACAGACCACATGAAAGGAGTTTCTTTTTACTAGTTCAAAATTTACTGCCCTGGATGGTTTCCTTTACAGCCGTTAACACAATGAATGCTTTTGTAAGGAGAGGATGGTGTTGGGGGATCGGGCAGGAGCTAGCAGGAGTCAGAGATAACAGCCTGTGGCTAATGCAAGGGCTTCATGCGCCCGGCTCGATGGCAAGACCATAACTCACACCACGTTTAATGGCACAGCGAGCAGAGGGACCGCCAAGAGCATTCCCCAGAGGTCTGCGGCGCAGACCCAGCATCTCCTGCGGCAGGTGATGGAGCGCTGTGGGTACCACAAAAGCAGCAGTGGCTTTTAATCCTTCTCCTGTGATGTTGAAGGAGGGATGAAGGGGTTTTCTTGGCCAAGCAGAGCCTGCCGGTCCCCCCAGACCCAAGGAGAAGGGTTTATAGCCGGGGAGAAGCACTAAAGGCAATACAGAGGCCTGTGTCTGCAAGAACAGGCTCAGGGTTGCAACCTGGGAAATGCCAGTGTCTGCTACGCCAGCAACAGCCTCTTTTCTATTCACGTTTAACTCCTCCTGGCCCAAAAGCAGCACACACAAGGCGAGTCACTGTGTTTTACAAAGCCCCGGGTCAAACGTCTAGTCCCCCACATGTGCAATAAGAGAAGGAAACCAGCCCAGCTGCATGCAGAAGGGAAAACTTAGTGCTTAGTGCCACACGGATCCAATCTCCATACCCAAAAGCGCCACACGGTTGCTGCCCACCCCTACCCAAAAGGCCGTTTCAGACTTGGTGAGAGCACGTGTGCCCACGCAACACCTGATCACACACCTCTGCGTGGCCCAGCACACGGGAACGTGCTCAGGCAAACCTCCCTGAGCCCTTGGACTGCATCCGTGCTGGGGTCACAGCAACACATGCACTGTGGGAGTGTGTCTGGGTCTCAGGGCACCGCGTATTTTCCACCAGCTCCGTCCTCCCCACCAGACCAGAGTTAACTGCAGGGAGTGCTCTCTGCCATCTTTTGTGAGCTGAGAACCAGGAACGCTGTATAAATCATTATTCTTGCTAATTACCAGGAAACATCAAACAAGACAAGCATTTTACTCCTCATCACTGAATTTTGTTATGCTAATTAGAGTTGTATAAGCTGTTGCTATTAAACCTGGAGAGTCAGAAAAACATTTGCATTAATACCCACAAAGCTGCATCAAAACCTAGTTATTAGTATTTCAATGAGGCTCAGGTTATGGGGAAGCTGCTGCCATTTCAGGGGCTGGTTTGTTGTTTTTAAACCCCGCTGTGAGTGAAAATATAAATAAATGCAGGGTGAGGCCTCACGCAGACAATACTTCTTTTAAATGGGGAATTGAAAAAGAAAAAGGAAACTTTGATCAGGAGCAGATACAAACGGGAGGGAGAGGGGAGGCACAGTGTTTGCGCTCACACACAGCACGGCTCAGCCAAGGGCTCAGTGCCCATAAACACTGACTGGACTTTGCTTTTTTGGATTTCACAGAATGGCCCAGGCTGGAAGGGACCTTAGAGATCCTCTAATCCAATCCCCTGTCACGGGCAGGGACGCCTCTCTACTAGATCAGGCTACTCAAGGCTCTGTCCAACCTGGCCTTGAACCCCTCCAGGGAGGGGGCAGCCACAACATCCCTGGGCAATTTATTCCAAAGTCTTGCCACCCTCGAACTGAAGAATTTCTTCCTAAGATCCAATCTAAATCTATTCTTCTTCCACTTAAACCCATTTCCCCTTGTCCTATCAGTGAACGCTCTTGTCAGAAGTCCCTCCCCAGCCTCCCTGTAGGATCCCTTCAGGTACTGGAAGGCAGCTCTTAGGTCCCCCCGAAGTCTTCTCTTTTCAAGACTGAACAATCCCAGCTCCCGCAGCCTGTCCTCGTAGCAGAGCTGCTCCAGCCCCTGGGTCATCTTTGTGGCCTCCTCTGAACACGCTCCAACAGCTCCATGTCCCTCTTATGGTGGGGACACCAGAGTTGGACTCAGTATTCGAGGTGGGGTCTCACAAGAGCAGAATCAAGGTGGAGAATCCCCTCTCTTGCCCTGCTGGCTACGCTTCTCCTCATCCATCCCAGGACAGGGTTGGCCTCCTGGGCTGCAGGAGCGCCCTGCCGGCTCATGTTGAGCTTCTCATCTGTCAGCACCCCCAAATCCTTCTCTCCAGGGCTGCTCTCAACCCACTCTGTGCCCAGTTTGTATTTGTGCCTGGGATTGGCCCGACCCAGGTGAAGGACCTTGCATTTTGACTTGCTGAAGCTCATGCCCTTTGCACTGGCCCATTTCTCCAGCCTGTCGAGGTCCCTCTGGATGGCATCTCTGTCCCCAGGTGAGTCCACGGCACCGCACAGCTCGGTGTCGTCGGCAAACTTGCTGAGGGTGCACTCAGTGCCGTCGGCCATGTCGCTGACAAAGATGTTGAACATCTCTGGACCCAGAACAGAGCCCTGAGGAACACCCCTTGTCACTGGTCTCCACATGGAGTCCCTGCTGCTCCCAGACGCTTTGCTTGATCCGGGTGGTTTGGGTTTGACTCTCTGGAACGCAGCCGAGAACAGGAGCTGGCCTCTACGCTGGCTCCTGCCTTCCCTTTCTGTGGAAATTGCCTGGTCACTCACCAAAAAAACTGCCTCAGAGTAAAAACCAGGGAGTTCGCTGGAGGGGTGGGGGGCAGGACTTCTGGTCGCCAAACCACACACACCAAAACACATGTCTAAACCCTCAAGGGGAACCAACCCTGTAACAAGAATTGGCAACTCCTCCTTTTTAGTGCCAATCACGGCAGCTGAGCGTTTCATCTGAACGTCTCGCAGCACTTCAGAGAGGCAAATCATTTCCCCACGTGCCCCTTTGATACAACAATTATCACCATTTGATGCATCGAACGCATCCGAAAAATTTAGGGGAGTCCAAACAGGCAGCTGCTGAGGAAATGAAGGGGTACTTTACCCCTTAGCTCCTAGTGCTGAAGCATCGTTTTGGTGAGCTATTTGCTCCATCCTGTGGAGGTGCTGGTATCAAACCCACATGGAACTGGGATCACAGCAAACCTGGTACCGTGCAGGGTGGCCGTGACAGGCCCATATATAGCAGAGGGAACCCATCGGAGAAGGAGCCGGGGTACAATTTGAGCTAAGACCAAGCGTCCTTACCCCAAGCTAACCCCGGTGTCAGAGCACTGCGTTTGACCCGTGTAAGAGGCCAGCGAGCTGTCCTTCTTGCCGGATCCTCGGAGCAGACTTCATCAGTTAGCAGGCTCGCCGGCCCCTTGGCTCAAACCACAAAGCTGCCTTTGCCTGGCATTTATTTCTCAGTAAAGAGCAGACCCTATCGACAGCTGGCCACAGCTTAAATAACACATCTCAAGCTCTCTCTATAACCCGTGGTGTTACTCTATTGACAGGGCTACAAGTTATCTGTTTTTAACAGACCATTTTTTACCAATTCCTAGAGAGGGAGAGCCATCCGCTCTCTCACCATACATTTCCATCAAAGAATTAAAAAAAAAAAATAAATTTCTTCCATTTTCTCTTTCTGGTGGGAGCACGCAGGTGAGCTGAGCGGTGGCGTGAAGGAAGCTGTGTTTCAGCACTGATGGATTATAGCGGCAGCACCACGTGCTCCATCATCTTGCTGACGTGGAGGATCTCGGGCATCCTCCAACACCTCCCCTGAGCCAAGAGAGCACTTGTACCAACTGCACCGACCCGTGGGGTGTGCTGGGTGAGACACCCAGCCTGGGCTCGCTGTGCACCCTCAGCATCAGCCCTTCTGATTTTTGGGAGCATCTCCAGCCTCATTCCCCTCTGCCATCCATCCAAGGAGACAAACCACAACACCTTTGCCTCCAAGAAGATGATGTTAAGGTCTCGCTCCCTCTACCTTGATATGAAACAGCGTAAGAAGAGACAAACAGAAGCTGGCTGCCACCCTCGCACAGGACCTGTTCTAATGCTGCGTCCTCCCTAATCACAAGCAGATTAAAAAAAAAAAAAAAATCCACATCAGCCACGCTTCGGTAAGGAGAACTCTAAGAAGGATGAGGAAAATGAAGACACTGTGAAATGCAATAGATGTCAACTTCTACTTATTTTTTAATTTCATCTCTTACAAGCTTTTTGGAAGCTAACATGATTAAGTTCTCCACACAATTTATTAGCATCGTGTTGAAAATCCAGCAGTATATTACACTGTCTGAGTAATCCAATTAGTAAAATGTATTTATTTAACCGGAATATTAGCTACACACAATCCCAAATGAAGTAAAGTCCCTGATCCCGGGGTTCCTCTCGCTTCTCAGAATTCATTTACCAGTTACAGGAAGGTTCACTCTAATGAAATAAATAACAACCTTATGTTTTTGGAATAATACAAGAAAACCAATCTTGCTGCTCAGCTAACTGCTTTTTTTCCCCCCTGCAGATGATACTGACGGCACACAAATTCCACAGCAGCATAAAGGGTTTTGTGGCTCTTCCACCTTCCTCTCACCATAACCCCAAGAGTGTCCCCAAATTCCCCCAAGCCCACCCAGATCCCCACCCTTTACAACTACCAAATCACTCCCAAAACTAAGAATACTTTTTTCCCTTAGCAACCCACAGGCAAAAGTGAACCTCATACCCTCTTTACCCTGATTTGCAGGAGCTTTGAAATAAAATGACTGTGGGAAGTGAAAGCTCTAAACCACTTTTTTCCCTCCTAATGAAGGAGCTGAGTGACAGCGCCCGAGGCTGGAGGGCCGAAGCCACCTCAGCAGCATCCCCACCCTGCTGCCCTGACTCGGTGCTGAGCTAAAGGGACCGTACTGGGAGCACTGACCGCTCTGTGCCAGGTTTGGGGGTATTCTGATTTGGTTTTCTATCTTTTTTTTTTTTCCTCCCCCTTTAATTTTGTTATTCCCTTCAACACATCCAGCTCCTAACGCAACAGCATCCCCACCCAGGGCTCCTGGCCACCACCGCAGGCTGTCCCTGCGGGGTACCTCTCCCAGCCAGTGGCATTTCGGTGCGGCGAGGAAAGGCGAGCGGTGCCCTGCAGCCCCCGTTGCCTCCGCAGCCCACCCCGGGGAACAGCTTGCTGTTGACCGATGGTATTTTTCCAAAGCTGCTACTCTAATTTATCTTCATTAATTGGCTTAATGAATTATTTTCCCCCGTGAGCGGCAGCGGGAGATTCAGTCACGAACAAGAGCCAGGAGGTGCGGTGCAGCGAGCCGAGCGCCCTGCTCTGCCCTCATCCCCGCGGGGCAGCCCCGGCTTTGGGATCGGTGCCCGTGGGCACCTGCAGCCACCCCCGTGTTCTCCCATCCAGACAGAGCGTGGGGACAAAAGGCTTGGGGGTGACCCCGTGAACCCAAAATCTGGGATATTGGGGAGTCTGTACGTGGCAACTGCCAGCAGGACAAAGCACAGAGAGGGTGGATTTGCTTTACTTGCTCGCAACCCGGTTTTCTCACACCTCCTGGAGCTGGACCGCGTTCTCCAGCTCCTCACGCTGCTGCAGCAGCACCTGGGAGACAACTCTGAAAGCCACAACTGCAAAGCCAGATAGAGAAGGAACAGACTAACGGCCGGAGTTAATAATAGACATCATTTGCAATGTGCCACAAAAAAAAAGAACGTCCCGAGGCAAAAGATCTAATTTTGCATTTCCTTTCAGATCCTTCGCTGAATCCAGCGGTTGCTGGAGGAGGGGAGGTGTCTGCACCAGCACGAGCCCTGTGTGATGCTCATTCACATGCAGAGAATTTGAGAGAGATCCTCCCATTAATGCAAACAAGAATTACCCATGTAATCTAGGGATTAACAGAGCCCAAGGAATTATTTACATTTCCTAAATGAGGGAAACTGTATCAAGTGGGTAAGTCAGAGACAGGGAGCTGAGGTGTGGGAGAGCGACCCACTACCTGTGTCTGCAGGAGCCACCTTCTTGAAAATGGGCTCACCTGAGGCTGCACAAAATATTTGGTGTCTTTGGACAAAAAGCTGCTGCTGAGCTGCAAAGCAGATGGACTGATGCTGTTCTCGGGTACATTTCCAGGGAGGAAGTCGTGCAAACTTCAGACCCCAAATCTGTGCCTGCAGATACTCCCTGCATCACAGGGAATGCAGCTCCTCATCCTCCACCAGTGATTACAGCAGCAGTAGGAATAATTAAGGCCATTTTCAGACACGTTTATTTAATTTCTCTTGCAAAGTCTTTCCCACAACAATCTGTGTCCCCTCCAGCGGTGCCCAGTGCGACTGCGGGATGAGGACACAGACCTGCTCCCTCGCTGGTCACACAGAGCATCCCTGTCATTGACTCCACCATCGCGCTTTGAAATCAGGCTCGAATCACCCAGAGAATTCACCGCTCCGTGCTTTTCACTCTTTGCTCATCAAAAGCTGCAGTGACAGGCAGCAGAGCCCTCAGAGCCCAATCTTCTCCCAAATGCTATAATACTCATAATAATCACAGCAACAACAACAACAGTTACAATAACCCTCCATCCTTCACACACCAGACGACGATGAGTCAGACTCCATTTCCAAACTAAGACATCTCGCGCGCTATTCTCCCTCCCCTCCAGACTAATAGCTGACAATGTATGCCTTCCACATTAATGATAAGGGTTCAAGGGGAAAGAGACTGCTCTCCCGTTTCGCTGACATTACACTCTCCTATGTACCCACCAACATACCCTAAGGCAACAGAACTAGTAATAGGTTCCTCTAACTGCCTCCTGCATCAAATTTGACATCGGGTGCTTTCTTCTCCTTTCCCATCGCTCACCTTATAATTCTGTCATCATCATTGATTTTGACTTAAGGGAGAAAAAAAACCAACCCACAGCCCGACCCTCTCCTCCTGCTCGTACGGCACCAGGGTGGTGATGCACAGCTGCTGCGGGGACCTGGAACAAGGAAGAGGCTGGCCAAGGGGACTGCCTCTATTTTGCCTGAGTCTCCCTCTTTCGTGGAGGGAGCAAGCCGGGAGCATTTGCTGCACCCAGCAGACTGCACTTGCAGCCCCGGGACACCATCGCTGCCTGTGGGAATGCTCCCCAGATTGCAGGCAGCACCGTATGGGTGCTCAGTGTATTTTTGCACTGGGCTCATTTTCCCACCGAGGCCAGGTTTATTAAGGTTTATGCAGCACTCTTTTCTCCTCCTTCTGTCTTTCCTCCACAGAAAGAGAGTGGGAGTGATCTCTATCTCCTTCTGGACTGTATCACTCTGTACAGTGAAACCCCCTCTGTTAACTCCCCAAATTCTCTGCATCGCCACCCGCAGCAGAGGTGATGCCCGGCCCCAGCAAGCCCTTGGCCCTGGCAGTGGGGAAGAGCGAGTGGTGGCTTCACCATGGTGGGGTGAAGAACCCTTCCTAGCAGCAACCCTGGGGATGGTGGCAGGTGTGTCCCATGGGGCAACAGATGACAATTTCCCCCAGTTCAGTTACTAGATGATCAAGGCTCGCATTTGCTTCCAGAGAAGAGGGCTGAGCTCCTGCGCCAGCACTGGCTGTTCCCTGGCACGATGCTGCCAGGAGATACCTTGGTCCAACTGACAGTGCCGGTCTCGTGCAGCCACGTCCTGAGATCTGCCTTACAGGGGGCTATAACCGTGCTGGGAGGGAAAGGGATCTGTCAAAATCGCCCAGCACAGGGCAATCCTTCCTACTGCAGCCCAGATAAACCCTGCTCAAGCAATCTGGGAGAGCAGCAGGCTCCTCCTGTCTGGTTTCTCGGCGGATACACAGAAGTGAATCCCCAGAGTGCGGCTGACCCGCAGCTGGTGTTTTCTTTGATTTATGTCAGAACCTATTTACATCCTCTGCTTAAAACAATCCAGTTCATGTCAGCAGTAAATGAAACTGTGTACCATCCAGCAGCTGTTTGGCTGCTACCTGAAATGAGTTTCACTCCAGTTCTTATCAAGCAGAAATCCTTTTAATCATCAGAACTGCCACAGCCTCGTTGGAGCTGTGATGGTGCAGTGATTATAGCAGGGGAAGGCATGCTGCAAGCCAGGGATATGGGAAGAGCCCTGGGATTGCTGGTGATTTTCTTCAGGGTCACAGCCATTTGGACACGGCGACGTGTAAATGAGAGTTGGTCTTCGGCCAGGGAGACCAGTCCACCATGGACTTGGGTACCAGTGAGATTTAAGTGGGGCTGCAAGAGCAGGGCTGGGCTGAATGGGGTGCCAGACAGCCTTTGGCATCTCCACTGCCATCTTGCTGGTGGCCCACACAGGGCAGTTACCATGAAAATACCCAAAGCCACTAAGACTTGCTTATTTTGAAGCTCTTGCTCCTGATAAAACCAACAGACCATATGGGGACCAGTTCAGGAAAAACCCAGAAGGGATGGAGTCCAAATCCATGTTGCACCCTGATGAGTCTCCTAATGAAGGACTTAACTAACGAGGCTGTTGGCTGCAAGCAGGGATGCTACACAAGGAACGGGGAGCATTCGTCCAAAGCTATTCTGAATTTATTAAAGACGACAGTAAGGGCTGGGCTACTCCACTCAGGGACCCAGCACAAGGCCACATAACCTGCTTGTCCCACCGCAGCCTAATGATCGCAGCTTGACTAGCCAGGATCAGATGCTCTCAACACGTTGCTTGCAAACAAGTGGCAGACCAAAAGCAATTTGAAGGAAATATTTGGGAAGTAATTCTAAATGATGAATGAATGGAGAAAAGTGCAAGCTGTTTACAGATAACTCACCCACAGAAAAGAGCTGAATTTGCCGAGTAGATGATTCACTATTGATTATTTCCCCAGCTCTAGCTGTAACCTTACTTAAAGCATTAATTAAGACAAGTCTTCATAGTTCAGCATATTCTAATTGGTTACAGGAGGAAGAGCTCTCGAGAGCTCAGCCTTGCCCTCCTGGAAGGAAATCCGGAGAGTCTGCTTCTGGCTCCTGTCTGGATGGGGAGGAGGTGGAGGGAGGGACACGGAGCAGAGCTGAGCACCAGCCCGTCTGAAACCCAGCGACGGCCGTGAGAGCCGGTGCAAAACCCTTCATCGCGCTGCGGGTGGGGGCCGGCGGGTGCCTGGATATGGCCGGGGAATACAGAATCCTACCTGGTTGTTGGCTGGATTTCAAATGGGACAGCTGCCTCTTGGGATAAACCCTTTAAAGACAGCCAAGGCAATCTGGTTATCCCCGCGGATGGCTGCCCTCAGATGACCTGTTGCCAAGTCTGCCCTGATAACAATACGTAAACACGTGTTCTAAAACGTGCCCCAAAATGACCCTGGCTGTGCAAGTGCCCCTTGTGCCACCCAGCCCTTCAGAAAGGTCTGCACTCCTCCCTCAGGCTTCAGCCCTGCCAGCCCAAATATCGGCTCCGGTAACCAACCTGTTGTCCGAAAGCACAAAGCTCCTGGTGTTACACCAAGAAAAAGGAACCTGTGTTTCCTTTCAGATATATCAAGGGACTACAACTGTGCCTACCAGTAAACCTGCCAAGCAGCAGCACATACACGGAAATGCAAGCACAACCGGTCTGCTCTTCAGCCAGGGACTGGCACCCGTAGGTATGTCTTGCTGACAAGAGCACAGGCTCAGCCCGTCTGCCTGACAGCACGTTATGGAACCAGCCTCCAGCTAATGAAGCACAGGATTGTGTCTTCAGTAATGCACGGACACGAAAATCCAGCAGAGAATCCAATCCAGCAGAGCAAGGCTCCTCAAACCCCAGATCTCTCAACACCCAGAGACACACGGCTCACAATGCTGAGAGCAAGGGACAAGTTGTTGCTCTCCAGCTGCGCTCCCCAAGACAGACCTGTAGCCTTGTTTGTTCTGCAGAGCCACCGATGCCCAGGGCTGCTGCTGGCACAGCACCTTGCAGGCAGACGTGTGCTTGCTTTCCCCACATCCTGAAAGAACGAGAATGTGATAACCTGGCACCTAACTGAAGCTAAAATACTCTTTCTTTCAACCAGCTCATTAGCTCAGCATTGCCCAAAGCATGTTTGCATCATTTCTGGAATGACTTGCAATGTGGGTAGAGCAAGTAAGTATCTGCATTAAGCAAGCCCAGCACACGACTGATTTTTGTTCTCATAACTTTTTTTTTTTTTCAGAAAGAAAAGCTCAGGCAGTGAAGCTTTAGCCAACTATAAAATCCAGGCAACCAAAGACTCTAGTCTTCTTAGTCCGTTTCCACATCCACTGTGAACTACCATAGCTCTTCCTGAGACCTGTCCTCAGTTCACATGGGTCCAGTTTGCCAGCAGAGACACCAAACCCTTTCTCACCACTCGGCGCTATTTGGTGTTCTGCTCATTCAGCATCACGTCATAGCCAAGGCATGACCAGCTGCCTGGCCCACACAGCCTTAATTTGTCCTAATTTATGCACAAAGATTAAAAGCAAGATTCCAGTCCAAGCCCCTTTCTCCCCCATCAGATGCAATCAGCCACAAGCTGTGTCTCACAGGGCTGAGCTTCAATGTAAAGCTAGACTTGACCACTAACCAAGGGAAGATAGCAGGAGGGGAATTAAAAATTCAAAAAAAATACAGCATAATCAGCTGAATTTTCACTGCACATCTAGTTCTTTAACAATTTCAATGCTTCTACAGACTGTTTTGGGGCATGTAGTGAAAATTATTTCATATTGCCTTTGCAACAAAGCCTTGTCAAGATTGCAAACATTTGAAATAACTGTTTGAATGACACATGGCACAATATCCAATTTCTCCTAATCCAGGTGTTCAAGCTTAACTTTTCAAGGTGACCACATGAAAGCAGATAACAGCGCATTGGTCACAGCTGCACTGGTTTTTATGCACACAAATGTGGGATGGAGTGTATTTCCTTGCGCAATACGTTCACTAAAAGCATGCAAAAAGGGGTGGAAACCAAAACCTCAATAGCTCACTTCATCTCTGTATCTCCATGTCTCTCCTGTCTGTCTCATGACCGCACTGGAGGTCATACACTGCCCTGATCTCGCCACCCCTTCCTATGCCAGGTGGTGCTGAGCTGGCCACGGGTGGTCCCCCAGGTGGGAGCCGAATCACTTGGGCACAGGCACGCAAGCTGCTCTGCCAGCCCTCAGCCAGCCCTGCGCACGTGCCCTCGTGCCAGCATTGGGGCAGGCTGAGAAGTCTGCTCTGAGCTTGGTTTTGGCTGAGCAACGACCACGCCAGGCCAGCCCCTCTCCTCCCCATCACGTCCCTCACGGTCGCACAGCTCATCATCAAACACACAAGCAAATATTTCTCACAGATATCATCCGAAGAAAAATCCCTACCTGCTCTTGGCTCCTTCAAAGGCTGGCTTCTGGTAAGGGCTTATCTGATGGTTTACCCTTTGCTGAAAGACACAAAAAACCACAGAACAAACGCTCGTCAAACAGCAGTTTGGTTAGAAAGGATAAGGCACCTACATGGGGAGAAAACATGCATTTGTATTTACTTTCATTACTCTCCATTGCATGTGATGCACACTTAGAAACCTGCATAACTCTCCCCAATGACACTGCAACTAATTGCCTTTATTTAAAGGAGTTTCTAGAGAACCTCAGTGATAAAACTGGCAAAGGCCTCATGTTGTATTTGCCCCACTTCTAAAGCCCAGCAGTGCCATCGGATTTGATGACGTTATTTGGGAGCGATCCTGTCGGAAGAAGCCACTGTGCATGTCCCCCATGTGGGAGCAGTCCAGGAAAAATCACTCTGGCTTCTGGATGAAGACCTTTGTCACTATTCCCTCAACACATCAAGAAACATGACAGTGGTCCTTGGTACAACCAACATTGCTGCCAATGGAAACATCCAGGTCTAAAACCCACCATCAAACAAACACCTTGGCATGGGAGTGAGCTTTTTGCACCAGATGGACCCCCTGGTCTCTTGGTAAATCCAGTTCTTAGGCTTTGCCACAAAGAAGCTTAAAATTAATTAGCAGATTTTTTTTTTTTTAAGAGTTCTGTGTACAAGGAGTATATGAGAAAGGACATTCATTAGGAGCTTTTCAGTACTTATAGGAAGATTTAGAGTTTGCAAGAGAATTCCTATTAAAACGGGCAATTTCAAACTCTTAAAGGTCGCAAGCAGATGTCTTCACAGAAAAAAACAAACCAAAAACCATTCCCTATTTTCCCAGAAAGACAGTCAAGAAGGGGGAGGTTTTCTGATTTTCCAAAGGTGACCACTTTGATCAGAAAACATCTGTCCCCTTTCACAGAATCACAAAACTGTTGAGGCTGGAAAAGACCTCTGAGATGATCAAGTCCAGCCCATGACGCAATCCCACCACATCGGCCAGATCAAGTGCCACATCCAGCCTCTTCTTAAACCCCTCCAGGGATGGTGACCCCACCACTTCCCTGGGCAGGCAGGGCTGTCACCCAGCAGCACTGGGGAGGTTGATAAGCCATGAGAACTGATACAACAGTGTGTGGTGGAAGAGAACCTTCCAACAAGCAAATCACCATGATCTTGGAGTACTGCGTCCAGTTCTGGAGCCCACAGCACAAGAAAGATCTGGATGTGCTGGAGTGTGTCCAGAGAAGGACCATGAGGATGTTCAGAGGGCTGGAGCACCTCTCCTATGAGGACAGATTGAGAGGTTTGGGGCTGTTCAGTCTGAAGAAAAGAAGGCTCCGAGGAGACCTTATTGTGGACTTCCAGTATCCCAAGGGGGCTACAATAAGGCTGCAGAGGGGCTTTTTAGGATGTCGGGCAGTGACAGGACTGGGGGGAACGGATTAATGCTGGAGATGGGTCGGTTCAGATGGGACGCTGGGAAGAAGTTCTTCCCCATGAGGGTGGTGAGACCCTGGCCCAAGTTGCCCAGAGAGGTGGTGGCAGCCCCGTCCCTGGGAGTTTTCAAGGCCAGGCTGGATGGGGCTCTGGGCAGCCTGATCTAGTGGGGGATGTCCCTGCCCATGGCGGGAGTGTTGGAACGAGATGATCTTTAAGGTCCCTTCCAACCCTGACAATTCTATGACTCTACGATCTTCAGCTACCGAGAGTCGACTCGTCTGCTGCCGATCACAGACAACTACTGAGATTGTTCTGCAACAGCCCCCACCCTAACTGCTCTACCAACACGGGTAGGTGGTAAGAAATCTGTCTAGTTAAGCAAATCACTCCAAAATATCCTTCAAACATTTGCTCCCGTATCGATTCATTCCTTGACCTTGGCAGAAGCCTTTTCAAAAGAGGAAACGCCGGCGAGGCTTTGGAGGGAGGGAGTTTTTAAAACAGGGACACGCGGTTGCCTCCCCTGGCAGTGTGATTTCTGGGAACTGCGCTTTTTCCATACGGAAATAACCCCCCTCAGCAAGGTGTCTGCAGGTCCCTGCCAGCACAGCTCGCCCTTCGGAGCATTCGCCCTCTCTGAGGGGGTTTGGGTTCAGCGTTGAGCCGTGCCGAGCGTCACCGCGCTGAAGGTTCCGTCAGCCTCCCCGCTCAGCCACACTCTCTCCTGTCTAGCTGCTCAAGCAGCACCAAAAATGGAAAATTTAAGGAGAGTTAGGCTATTTTAGAATTAGAAATGTTATTTCAAGGACTCAAAGAGCTGGAAATGTGAGAAACCCGAAGCGAAAAAGACGTAATTTGTAAAAAGAGAAGTCATCTGAGGGTGGTAAACCGGATTGCAAACCTCCTCCTGCTATCCCAGGTTTGGTCTAAGGTGGCAGAGAAATTTAAATCTTATCCTTTAAATCATTAAAAAGGGAAACCATGTCTTTATGGGACTTGAGGTCGCACAGATATTTGGAAAGAGAAGAAGCTGGGTTCCCCGAATAGAAATCATTCCCCACTCCTACTGCCAAGCCCCTAGGAAAAATTTTGCGGAATGCCTATAGCAAACCTGCGTGATCAATATTACTTCACTGACCCAGTTCTTACTCTCGATTTTCTATTTTATCCCAATAAAGGTGGATTTCATGTACAATAATCTGAGGATAGCAGAGGTGAGGGTATTTGCTGTAAGGAATCCATAAAGAAGATAGTATTACTAGGCTGGACTACATACAACTATAACTGTTCAAGTATTAAATCCATTTTTCACCATCAAGAGTGTTATCCAACAGCATGAGAAATACAAGCAAGAGAAAATATTCTCAGCTAAAGGAATTGACAGTCAAAGCCTGAAAGTTGGGTAAAACGTTTTTCCACTTCATGTCCTACAAGCTGTCAGCACTAGGATGGAAAACCGCAGATCAGTAATTGCAAAGGACACTTCTTCTTTCTCATACTGTCTCTGTCTGTAAGGCAGGAGGATGGCAAGTTAATTAATTATCTCCAGCATCAGTTTACTTGAAGATCTTTCTTTCCAGCAGTGCATCAAAGGAGACTGATAGAAGCCTTGATTAGAGGGATAATGAAGGAAATCTCTACTAGATTATATCATTTCTTGCCCGTCTGCAGCTATTCTCAAACCGGATGCTTTCACAAGGCTGGGATTCACGTCTGGAAAATATCACAAGCATGTAAATCCACCTCAAATGCAAAATTTATGGAAAAATTCAAGTAATTGCATATTTACCATATTTCTGTCAAAGGTCTGGAAAAAAGATATCAGACCATCTGACTTGCTACAGAGCGGAGATTTTTTCCATGTGTCCTGTTAGGGTCTGTGACTCCGTGGAGATAATCCATATTTTGAAGTCACATCAGACATGGCTAGAGAAAATTTATTAGATTATATAGAGCGGGACGAGAGCAAAGGCAGGAGGAGAGCACATGCTGATGTGAGGGTAAGACAGGCGGTTTGACATTGACCTTCTTATCTGTCCTAGGAAGCCTGTTACTAACAACGACCATCAACAGCGGCCCTAGATGAGGTGCTTCATCTGATTTTTTTTCTCTCTTTCTCGTTATGCCTGCTTTCACCTGCAACACCCCTGTCCTCACTTCAGAGCAACAGGAGCTCTCAGAGGGCAAAGTCAGTTCCCATTGCACGGAAGGAAACTTTGGTACTGCAGAGTCCCAGCTCTGCATGCCCAGCACACCAGTTCCCCGGGGTTTATCTCTGCATTTGAAATCCCTCGGGGACTTTAATGCCATTTCCCTCTTATCCAGATCACGCACTTGCGGCTAAATCTAATAGTGAGGAGAAATGAAGTGTCAGGTTCTGATACACCAAGGCATCGTGCTGATCTCTATGTCACACAGATAAACCCCAAGTCAATCCCAGTGGCACATTTAAGCAATCTATTTCTTTTAAGATGAGACTGAGGATTCTCCCTTGGTCATGTTTTGTGCTTAATAAACTACTGGTGGCACTAGTTGTGCCGACCTTTGAATGCTCAGGCACCCCAGCACCAACATCTGGAGTGAGAGTTTGAAAAAAAACTCACTGTGCTAATAAAAGAATTATTCGTCTCATGAAAGAACCACCGAGGGAGACCACCATCACCACCTCACCCATCAGAGCCATTCTGCTCTTTCACATGCATCTCCATCACCCAGGTCTCATCCTGGCAAACAGGTGGCACAGAGAGATGCTCCAGCCCTTGCCCTCATAAAATCATAGAACAGTTCAGATTGGAAAAAACCCTTTGGGATCATCAAGTCCAACCATTAACCCTACACTACAAGTTCACCCCTAAGCCATCTCACCCAACACCACATCTAAGCGACACTTAAACACATCCAGGGATGGCGACTCAACCCCCTCCCCAGGCAGTCTGTTCCAGTGTCTGACCACTCTTCCCGTGAAGAATTTCTTCCCAATGTCTAGCCTAGACTTGCCCTGTTGCAACTTGAACCCATTCCCCCTGGTTCTGTCCCTAATGACCTGTGAGAAGAGACCAGCACCAATCTCTCTACAATGTCCTTTCAGATAGTTGTAGAGCATGATGAGGTTGCCCCTCAGCCTCCTCTTCCTCAAACTGAACAGTCCCAGCTCCCTCAATCGCTCCTCGTAAGGTCCATTGTCTAGGCCCTTCACCAGCTTTGTCGCTCTCTTCTGCACTCGCTCCAACACCTCGAGATCTCTCCTATACTGAGGTGCCCAAAACTGAACACAACACTCAAGGTGTGGCCTCACCAGTGCTGAGTACAGGGGGACAATCCTCTCCCTACTCCTGCTGGTCACACAATCTCTAACACAAGCCAGGATGCCGTTGGCCTTCTTGGCCACCTGGGCACACGCTGGCTCACACTCAGCCGGCTGTCGATCAGAACACCCGGGTCCTTTTCCACCAGACAGCCAAACAGCCACCCGTCCCCAGGCCTGTAGCGCTGTGTGGGGTTGCTGTGACCAGAATGCAGGACCCTACACTGGGCTCTGTTGAAACGCCTGCAGTTGGCCTGGGCCCATCGATCCAGTCTGCCCTGGGTCCCTCCTGTCCCCCACAGCCACCGACAGCAAAAGTAACGGTGCCGTGCAAGGGAGCAGAAGTAGAGGCAGAGGGGGAGCAGAAGGTGTTTTATGGGGTTAAACGTCCCAGTCTGAAGTAAAGCAATTTCCTTCGTTCTCCTGCCATTTCCTTGTGGAGGCTTATCATCTCCAGCTGGGACAATATAAAGGCCCATTTAATCGAGATCCATTTAACACTGAATCACGCTAACAAGATTACTTAGCCAGGGCTAATTCTGCATTTGCTGAAGTGCAGTATCCAGGGTGAGTAATCTCTGTGTGCTGGTGGCAGGTTCAGAGACAGGTTAGCCACTGGCTTAGTACCACAGACAAAACATGGAAAGTACATGGAAGACCACGACAATGAAATTGCAGCCCGTTTAGCCTATTGGGCTGTTGCCTTTCCCCTACTCAGTGTTATTTCAGATCAGGGCAGAGAGGGTTTCCTCATTACCCCACAGGATCCTAAAAGGGGAATTATTTTCTTTGTCCTCACAAGCAGCTGAGCAGGCAATACAGCAAAATCCTCTTCAGTCATTATCTGTTAAGTGCATGGCATCCTTTTGTGAGTTAAATGACACAGTATTTCTTGCACAGGACTGAATTCAAAAGGTTTTGCCTTCCATCAGGAGATAACTCAAGATTTGAGTGCTAATTGAATACATTTATATGCACACAAGTGATAGGCATTCATACAATTTCTTAAAGTAGATTCTCACCATTCAGTCATTTAAAAATATAGCACTAAGGGCTCTATTATTTATGATTATTAAATCACAAATCTGAGTAGCAAAATACTTCACTCAGAGAAAGTGTGAAGAGGCTGTTTCAGAGGAAAATCTCCTTTCTCGGAACTCACAGAACACCACATCCTCGCAGGAGGATGCTGATAACTAATATTGTTTTACAGCTAAGGCTCTCAAAGTGACTTACTCACGTAAATGGATTAATCCTAATCACCCCTCCAAATGTTCCCAAATCTTCAAAGCAGTCAGAGCTAAGGTTGACGTGTTCTGGTGAAATACTTTTTGGTGCGAGTTGACTCATTACACCGTCAGCGCGGGGACTGAGGCATCCCCAGTCATTCCCTTCCTTACTTTGAGAGGACGGGACTTCTTGTCACTTCAGGAGGGATTCATCTCACCTGGTGTCAGAGGTCCACCAGGCAAGTGTCTACACTTGAGTTATTCTCTTAAAAGCGTAAGTGGAAAGAAATTGGAGTGATTTGTCTGACCTATTTTAGGCAACCACCTCAAGATGAGAGCAATTGCCTGCTGGAGGTGGCCATTTCTCTCCATTGATGGTAAATGAGGTCTGAGTGCTCAGTGCAGATGCTGAGACCTAGGTGAGATGGATCCTATCCACTGTAATTGCAACCTTTCAAAAGGAGAGTCACTTTTTTTTTTTTTTTCTCCCCAGGGAGTTTATTTTAACCATTTGGGAATTGTCACAAGTTTTTGTTTCTGTCCAGTGTCTTTTGGTCTTTCTCCCCATTTTGACAGACAATCCTCGAGGCACAGCAACCAGGCTGTCAAAGGGAATAGATGATGGAGACAGAGCCCCCTGCCCTTCCTTCCACATAACAGTGACCCGAGCCATCTGGTTTTGTTTTGCAACTCAGCCCAGAACCTCTTTCAATACTCTGAAGGCCTCATCCAGGCAGAGATCCGACTCGAGGGTGGGTCAAATCCACCTCCAGAGGATGTCTGCAAGCTCTTCAAGGGTGGGCAAACAGTCCCTTCCTGCAAATGAAGAACAAAGCTTTGCCAGGTCAGAACGACAAGACCAGTGATCTCTGGAGAATGGCGAGCTGTTACATGATTCTGTGGAAAAAGCAAAGCTCTCCAGAACAATATCTTTCCACCTGGTATGGAGATCCTCATACCCAGGGTGCTAGCGGGGACATGCTTTGCTCCTGGTAACATCCAGCCCTTCAGCACAGCTGGGCAGGCACCTCTGGGAAGCTTTAAGACAAAGATACCTGGGTGCCCTTAGGGTATGGCAGGAGCTGGGCAAAAAGCCTTCAGTTTCCTTATTTGTATTCAGATTTCTAAGCTCACTTGAATCTAGCCCACATCCCATTCCCAAAGAGTGACTCAGGCATTCGGGAAACTAAACACCAGCTAGACACGGGCTTGATACGCAGAAACATGCAGGTGCTGCTTCATGTGCCTGACATACACTGATTTTGGGATGAGGTTAACTCCTTACATCAGAGCTGGAACCATGCCCCACACAATTCTGGCCAAGTACGGAGATCACTTGTAAAAGTGGAATTTCTGTTGGATTTTTAACTTTTTTTTTATCATAGTCTAGAGCTCATACCAGGCATATGCACCTCTTCTTCCCTCCCTCCCTCCATTAAACTCAAGTACTTAAGCCATGCCCACGGTATCTGCACACTGGGAAGGCAGTTTGTTGGTCATCTCTAGGCAGGAAATTCTTATATTTGATATCACCTCAGCATCAAATCGCCTAGAAAATAGCCAACAGATTTTGAAGATCGTAAGAGAAAGAGGCGAGCATACATGAAAAACATGCCTGCTGGAAGATTTGTTTCCTTGAGAAGTCAAAAACATTGAGAAAACCCTTCCAGCCGCCCTCGTGACTTCATCCTCCACAGTTGAAAGCACCAAGATTTTTATATGTAAAAGGGGAATTAAAATCGGCTTCAAAAGTCACAGTGGAAATTTGAGAGACTCCCTTTAAGCAAGTGCTCAGGGTGTCTCCAACCACACAAAACCAAACCCTATCCCACTTGTATTCTTCCAAACTGCAGTTGGCTAGCCAAGGCGTTTGACTGCACAGCTCTATGTCCTGGACACTGTGTGAGGAGCCAGGAGTCCTGAATGTAATTTCTGACACAGGCAATGGTGGTGTACGGCCTCAAGCAACCACCTTCTTGCCTCATCTTCTTCCATTTTTGGACTAATGGAGCCCAAAATCTCAGAGGCTAACTCCCTGCTGCAATTCGTGATCTGGTGGGACGTGCTGCCGTAGGGCTGCGGGGCACGGCATACCCCAACAAATCTCTGGTGAAGGCACAGGCTTGCGTGTGGCAGATTTAAGCCTAAAGCTTTCCTTCCTCAGTTACCTTTTCTGAACCTCGCAATAATAATCTTCCGGCTGCAAGTTGAAAACCGCTCCGTTACCTGTCATCTTGTTTTGATATAATGCCGTCGTCTCTAATTGGTGGGGCATAAGGGCTTGAAAGACATGAAGCCCTGGCTGCACGCATGCTGAGCGGTTAGCTCGGTGTGACAACCGTCCCTCTGACATCTCCCTGCCCCAGCCCTGCCTGGCCACACTCACAAAGGCAAAGTGCCTCGCTCCACACAACAGGACCAAAGAGACTCCGTGGGAATCGTTATTAACTATTGGCTTTAATTACAAACTCATCTCCTCCTGCGTAGCCAGCAATTTCAAGCTCTGTGGAAACTACATGGAAACAACAGCGTATCATTTCCCAGCAAAACCACCATAAACAAACAGACAAAATTCAGAGCTTTAGAAGAGAGCGATAGGCTTAAATGCCCCAAATGCAGCAATTTTCTTCATGCTAAGCAGAAAGCACTCTTCCTCCTTCCAACTAAATATCTAACTTTTAAGGTTACCCAATTTTGCCAAGTTATAAGGAAGACCTGGTAGATCTTTATAATAGGAGCTGCCGGCACCTAAAATATGCAGAGGTTACCACCTCCCCGTAATAAGCCGGGGCTGTAGGCTGCTCAGCGGCTCGAGCGCTGCTGAAACCGTACTTAGCAGCTGACAGATTGCAACGAGAACTGGGGGAGCATGAAGGCTTGTTAGCGGCAAGGTTTTCCCAGCTGAGGCTCAGACACGCGTTGATTGGCAATTCAGATCACGGCGTTTTTCCCGGTGGAGCCTCCATATGTTTCTTCCCCTCGAGGAGCGATGAATGTCAATTCACCCCTTGGGGTGCGTCAGGCGAAAATCCTCCCGAGGGTGAAATGAGAGCTGACAGCAACCGGCCACAGGTGCCCGGACCAACCTCCACGAGTTGGCCAATTTTGCGAAGAGCCAGGAGAAAACCAAGCTGTGTTTGTGGCATTTCCATGCACAGCCCTGGTGTATACATCCCCCTCTATAAGCTATATGGAAACATAAACAAGGATAACACGTGTTTACGTGCCATAAAACAGGAAAATGAATGTTTATGCCTGTAACTCATCAGCATGCCTGGGATTTCCCTGGAGTTCAGGGCAGTACCCTGAAAACGCAGTCCTGACAGTCACAGTGAATCGATAGCTCCAGCCTATTCCACACCCTCAAACCCACTGTGATATATTTTCCTTCCTCATGTCCACGTCTCACATCAACCACTTCATCAGAGCGTTCTGCCAGCAGGTCTTGACGGGCTTTTCAAGCCTTAATTAAGCTTTGAGACACCTCCGTGAAGTTGACTAATATAATTAAGTGAATCTTCCAGATGAATAAGCCGAGAAGAGTCGAGATCAAACAGCAAAATGATGGAGGAACAGTTACCCGGTGGCAAAGTAGGTCACAAGACCCGTAGACCCCTATCCCTGATGTCTCACAAAAATTATTGCCTTTCCCTTGCCATATCGATAGTGGATTATGCTGTGATTTTCTCCTGCAAAAGGTAGTTTGGACCACTGTCTTAACAAAAAAAAAGCAGCTGCTTCTGTTAAGAAGGCATCAAGGTAGAGCTCCTGTCTCTAACACTGGCACACAGGGATGGTTCTTACAAGTATCAAGAACAGTTGAGCATGTACATGCACAATATATTTTACTGTTCATTAAGCTGTAGTCCAGTGGCTTCTTTCAAATAAACTTTCTGAAATTACAGCGATTATATAGCTTATATTCAAATAACTCTCAGATCGCTTGGGTATCTCCTAAAAACAATCTCCCATGAGATTTCTTTCATTTCATAGTAAACTGGAAGAATGACCCAAAGCAAAAGCAATCTCGGTCTGAGTCCTGCTACAACCCAAAGCACAACTTGTCTGAAGTTTAAAAGGACTATCGTGGACTCGAAAATAAACATGCACCAAAACCTCTGCATGACTGAGGGCTTTAGTTGGGAAGACCACTCACTTGGGACTTTTTCCTGCAAGATGATGTTTAAAATGTGATTGTGAAGCATTAGGGTGCTACAGGAATAAAACGGAAACATGGCATCTCACCTTCCTAGGGGCACTCTCCTTCGTAAGAACCTTTCCCAGGAAGTTCAGCAACTCCTCAGTGCTTAAAGAGCTCTTGCAAAAGGTTTTTTTCTTCTGTGCCTGTATCCAAATGAGATTATGCCGCTATATTGCAAGCGTCATGGCTACCCATTGCTTAGGAAGCGGAGCCCTTAGGGGCACGAGTTCCAACATCGTCGTCCGTTACAAAATTCAACAGCAGAAGCACTTGAGAAGAAATCACTCATGTAACACTTGTCGATGAGCTCCCAAGGTCTGCGGGGCTGTTGCTTGGCTCTGTGCTCGCCCGTCCAACACAAGCATTACAGCTGTCAGGGAGCAGCCGAGAGACCACTCGTTCTGGCTGTTTGCACCACTGGCTTCTCCTCTTCCCACCTGGGATGTGGCGACAGCATCACCTGACGCTCTTCCTGAGCCTGCCAGGGGGGACAAAACCACACGGCTCTGGGAAACTTCATGCGACACCACTTCTCTTTAAAACTGTTGTTTCCCAGTGCTGGGACTCTACAGAAAACTCCAAAGCGATGGCAGCTCCTGGGACCTAAGCCATGCTGATTTTTATTTTGTTTTGCCTCATCTGTTTCTTTATACTTCTCTGTGTCCCGAGTGACTCCGACATAGGAATTCCTGCTTTTCATTTTTCTGCTGTACAAGATGTCAGGAGATAACAATCCATGCTTCATTGCTGCGGTTCCGTAATTGAAAGAGCCAGCAATATATCAGGCTTGGAGTCTGCAAACCCCATCAATAAGTACTCTATTACTTGGGCATAATTTTCCACCACCCCCCAGATGAGACTTAACAGGCAGTAGGGTTATATTGCTGAACCCACACTTCACTGCAAACTGTTTAAGATAATGTCTACTAAACTATAGTCTATTGTCACAAATTAGTTTCTCAGACAACCAGCGTCTAGCAAAAATGTACTTAATATGCAAAGCTGTCTGTTTAGATCTATCTGTCTTCCAGTAAAGCTACCTCAGGGAAAAGAGAACTGCAGTCCGAAATAACGGCACAGGTTTCTTTCCAAGTCAACGTAAACAGATCTACACTTTTCTCTAGGAAAAAATGTTTCCGGTGTCTCTAAGAGGGGTTTTTTTTTTGCTTGACTTATCCTGCATCTTCAGCATATAACAGAGACCTTAACAGCTTCTGCAGCGTTACTGATCGTGCGAGGGCAGTGTGAAACTTGCTTGGCCTCCCTTTTTAGATTTAATTCTCTGAGCTTTGCCACAGCACGTTAAGAATCAGCTTCCCGGTCCATTTCAACAAAATCCCATCAAGTCCCAAGAGTTGCCCCTTTAAATAAATACCGGGGGCTTGAGTTTTAATTACTTTCTGCAGAATCCCCTTATCAGCAGTAGCTTTGACAGGCACAGGCTATATGTTGTCTGGAAACACAACTGAGATCTCTAACTCCTTCCATGGCTCTAGCCCTTGAAGCTTGTCTCACACCTATTACACAGCACGCCCAGAAGCACTACTGGACTACGGGCTCCCATACCTGCACAGGTAGCTCTTTCCCTTCATTGCTTATTGCCCCAGAGGGTCCTTACACCCTTCCCTTGTTGCTGGCACAAATGCATTGCTGATGATTCAGTAGTGCTGGCTACCTACCTGCACAGCAGACATCTCCTAAGTGTGCTACTTGTTGCACAGAACCCTATTTTCATCCAGTTTTCATCCATCAGCTTTGGGGCTCTCTGCAAACTTCCCTGAGAACGGTTGGTTTTGTTACCCAGAGCAAGCAGCCACCAGCACAGCTGGTACCACTCTCTCCTTGCAGGGCCTCTCTGAGGGCACTCACACCTCTTCTGTGTTTCTAAGACTAATCACAAGAACTGGTTTATATTACTAAAAAAAGACGAGCTAGCCATTGCTTAAACTTTGCATAAAGGCAATTGTGAGTTTTGGATAGAAGCTTAGGTCCTTTAATACATGATCTCATCCAGATCAACCATCTACCAGTCTAGCAACTGCCTTATAGAACCCAGAGGGAGCATATTTCACCTCAAATCCTCAAAAATCTGTCTGCTGCACTGCAAGCATGCTGACTCCAACTTATTGAAGGACCTCGTTGCAGATTTGTTCGAATGCCTCCACGTTTTCATCCTTGTAACCCCCAGTGAGACACACTGCACTGCCCAGTGAGAACCATGGCTCTGTTTTCCACCTCCCACACTGTTCCCCAGTCTCCCTCCATCCTTCACCCACACAGCTGGTGTCTGGTCTGACTTGTCGCCCCCAGAAATCACCAAGACAAGAGATGTAGTCTAAAGCACCTGTGTTTCTGCTCAGCTGTTTTTGAAGGCTTAAAGAGCTCCGTTCCCCATCACATCCATGCCTAAACTCTGACTGCAGCCCATGCTTTTATGCACAGCAGAGCCGTGCCTGCCCCAGAGGGCATGCACCTCCTGCCTTTTTGCCATACAAATACTCCTGGTCTGCCTCAATTCTCCATCATGCCAGAAACAAGGGAGCCAAACTTCACACCACTGAGAACAAAAGCAGAGCAGCCTCAAAGCAAAGGTAGGCATAAAAGCCCATTAAATCTCATGGTTCAACACATAAGCAGAGCACAGGGAGGACCTCCCAGAGTCCAGAGCCTGAATCCAATAACCATCCATAACTACCCCTAAGGATAGTTTCTAAAGAGGGGAGAGCAATAAACAGCACTTCCCCTCTTCATTACACAACTCCAGCAATAACTATGATGAATGGCAACGAACAACTGGGTTTCATTGCTAGATTTCCAAGCTGTGGTGTCCAACAATAGAAGCGTAATAAAGACAGATGGCAGTGGATTAACTCTTCTCACAACGTGGCCGGTGCCGGCTGCTCAGCCACGCTTCCCCCAACCCAAACGCAGGCAAACGCTCCCCGTGTCTGTATGGGAGCGGGTGGGGATCAGGCAGAATGAAATCCAGAGGTTTCGTTCAGACCTGGGCAATATATCCTCATTCCGGTGTTGTGTCTTGCTTTTAAGCTCAGCTGCTAAATAGGCAGAAAACTCAGAAGAAACCAAAGTGGATTTTCCACAGAACGTTTCTGCTCTTTTTCAGCTTGACTTCTTTTTTTTTAATTTGGAAACCTCTGAAAGAAAAAAAAAACCTAACACCCTGAAATTTTTCGCTGTTTTGATGCAAAAGAGATTGCTTTTAAAAAGTTGCTGCATTTTCTCCTCCAAGTTTTACCCGTTTAGCATAAATAAAAAAGATTATTTTGCATTCCTGTTATGGTAAGCTTAATGTGGTGTTAATAGGTGTGTGCTGGGTATAATTTTAACATTATCAGGAAGTTTTATGTCAGTTCAAACAACAGAGGAGAAATAAGGTCCAGGAGAGTTGGGGAGGGAGGAGATCTGGCTTGTACCCGCAGCTCTGGCAGTTCTTTGCTGTGTGCAAACGTATGGAATTCACTCTAGTCTTCAGAATTAAATGGGTGCATGCACTGCCAAAATTAGCAGGGGAGGGGTCTTACCACAACTAATCAATTGAGTTTGCAAAGTGCTTGGAGACCTTCAGATGGAAGGTGCTAAACAAAGTGAAAATTATCATTATTTCTGCTCAAGTGAGACTGCCAGGCAATGCTACTTCAATCCTTCATTGCAAATTCAGGTCTTTCTTCTGTTTATAAGTCCACTGTAACCAAGCTTAATTTCTGCAGATGTATTTGCTATTCAGGAGCATTTGTTGGTTTGAATAATTTTCAGACAGAGTTTTTGGGAAACATGTTTCATTCGCCTATTCATTATCTGTTACTCCGGATGCGTGATGGGCTACACAAGGCAGCATGTTGCTGGTTCCGCTCTCTGCCTGAATGGCAGAAAGTTTATTAGACGGGAGAATAATGAATAACCAATAATGAATACTCTTGTTTTCATGGGAAAACAGATGAGCGCGTGAAAAGCAGTGTCCCGCCCTGCAACACGTCCCCATTCACAATAATGTTCTCCAGTAGAGAAAAGCAAGCAGACTCTTGATTCAGCCAAATATCTGTCCATTCACAAACTCAAGTTCTAATGTCTTGCCAGAACAACCTACATGCCTGATTGAAATACAGAGGTGGCTACTCTGAAGCTGATCTGCTGTCTTTAGAGATATGAAACAATAAAAAGAAATATAATGTCCTTGTTTTAAACATGTGCGTTAACCAGCTTTGGGCTTTTTGGTCTCTCTTGGGCACCAGCAATTTCTCCCAACAGTACAGAGTAACTCCTGCTCTATAGGGACTTCTCTGTAAAGCCGCATCTCGTCAAACCAGCGCGGTCTAAGGGATTTCTGCAAGACCACGTGCCACATCTCTGCTCCGGTGCAAACGTCAAACGCCCGACAGCGAGTCACACCGAAGTCTGATTGCACCAACCACCCCGAAACCTTGTCCCCGAAACCCTCCTCCCTGCTGAGAGACAGAAAGCTCGAATTTACACAGAACCTTTCCCTCGAATCTGTTTTTGCTGACCGCGTGACTCCCGGTTGCATGTAATTATTTTGGTATGCTGGTGTTAATGATGTGTCCAGTTCACTTAGCCTGTTCATCAGTATTGCTGGTCATTTGCTGTTTCTTTGTTTCTTGCCTCCCAAAAGGTCACTACATCATCAGCAAAACCCAGAGCAATTCATCCATTATTTATCAAGCCACATTTACTGCTCACCTGTCCCTGGTTTCAAGGCCACGCTCCATCCTACATCTCAAAGCTACATGCACCTTCAAGCCCATACTTGAAGCAACTTCTTGCATAAAACATTTAAAACAGAAATCACGGACTGTAAAAACGAAGCTTGTTGCACTGCAGACAGGAATTTGACGTTGTTCTACACACCCTGCGTTTCCCAGCTTCAGGACCCCAGTCCTGCTCATGCTTTGCCTTCTATCGACTGAAAAACTATTTGTAAGTAAATCTAGGCAATGGAAGACCTGCCTTTTCTATTTGGCTGGAGTTGTGGCCTCTTTTAGCTCTCCACCAGCGAAGGCTGCTTACATCTGTTGTTTTCTTAGTCTAACTGGTTGCTGAGTGCTCACAGGGCATCCTGCAGGCAGCCCCACTGCGTTACTGACACCTTCCCCACGAGCAATATCATGGAACAGTGTTCCTCGGAGCAACATCATGGAACAGTGTTCCTCATAGCAACATCATGGAACAGCGTTCCTCATAGCAACATCATGGAACAGCGTTCCTCGCGAAGCCCACGGATGTTGTGAAATGCCCTGTGCAAATACAGGGACGGTCATCACGCCTGCGCCTGGAAACACCGGCACCTTCCCAACAGCAGTGCCCCCCACACCGGTCCTGCCCCTCTGGAAGGAATTTGCAGCCTCCCAGGCTCTCCGAGGCGCTGGGGTACAGGTGATGTATGATGTTATCAAAGCTCCATCTGCCTCCAGGGAGTCTTTTACATCTCAGCCCCTGAGAAGAGCAATAACCTTCAAAAAAAAGCACTCCAAACAAACCACCCCACCCGGGACTTATTACAAAAGGGAAATTCTAGCCTACAAATAAAGGTGATAAAGAGGCAGACCTTGGCATCCCAATTGCATCTAACACCACCTCAGAGCAAGCGGAGGTGCCCTGATGAGCTGCTGAAGGGGTAAAGGCGACGTCAGAGATCCCCTGTGCGGCCGGGAAGGGTGGTGGCACTGGCCAAGAGCCATCGAGCATCGCCGAGGTCACCCGGGGTCAGCGCAGCTCTCCTCTAACCCACCCCTGGGGTTCGGCTGATGGTGTTTATCATATCTATTGCTTAGGCTGAAAGCCAAGCCAGGAAAGTGACTCCATCAGGAGGGATGCAGGGAGGAGAGCAATGCCACAGCCACTCTCTGCTCCCCCCTATTTGTCCTGCTTATCAGACTGGAAAAGATCACCAATTACCCTCTTCCCAACCACCACTGCTCCTGCCAACAAAAGATGAAAAGCACATTTATTTCTCTTAAGTGAGATCTTTTTGTGACACATAAGGACCCTTGTATACATGACAATTACTTGTAAAAAATGTCTCTCTGTCTACAGCACATCTGTAAATGGATTTAAGCCCATATAAAGGATGTAAAAATGGCTATAACCGCCCCAGTGCAGCTCCTTGGAAGCTCTCAACGGTGTTTTTTTCACATATATAAAAACCAACACAGAACAAAAAGGCCTCTCAGCAAAGAAAGGTAGGCTTGCCTGTCCTCACCTAACTAGGGAAACTTAATTTTATTTATTTTTATTGACAATTTCAACGACTATTTCTCAATCATAAAAGCAAAAAGCACAGGCTCAGCTAGGCAGCCCATCATTTCTATTTAGCTTTTTATCTGCGCGAGGAGCTGTTTGGAGATGCAATATCTTGTTTGCAGAGACACCCTAGTGGCAACGCGACACTACTCAAACCACCACAGGAGGCTGGTGCAGACAAGGCAGCCTTCTCCTCCTGCAGCTCCCCCTGCAACTTGGGGTCCTCTTGCCTCCACTGCCCAAGCCCCCCTCATTACCACCAGCTCCCGCCTTTGACATTTAGGGAGGATGGACAAAGCTTCATTTGAAAACAAATGCTGTCATTGTCTAGTGGGTAATTATTGACCACGGCATCTTATTATTATTGGGTTTACTGCTTATTTTTTGACAGACACTCCCTGGGGTCCTGTCCTGCTGATGCTCATCACACACAGCACTACAAGGCACTGCGGGAAGTAGCCGTGTGAATTACGGACACGCCACTCACCCCTCCCTGGCCCAGGGGTTTCTAAGGGTTCAAGAATTCCAAGGATGCACGGTAAAAAGAGAGGAACCCACTGGGATCTGCCAGCTGAGCCGTCAGGCTCCTGTATCCCAGCGCAGCCGGTGGGAGCTGGGTACCTCACGCAAATCTGATGGATGGACGGCCCTGGCTTTGGGCGCCGTGATCCCTCTGCAAAGCCGGCCGCGAGCCCAGGGTGCGGCGGTGCTCACGCTGCGCTCGGGTATGGGGGGTCCCTGCTCAGGCGTCACGCAAAGCAGAGCCCACGCCTGTCCTGGACTGTGCAGATCAAATCCGTTGGCTCGGCGTATCAGGGCCGGCCAGTTTCCGTCTGTGATTTAAAATCTGGGAACCAGAGGCTTGCAGGGATCTATTGCTGCTGGGCAAGGCTCTTACCAACTACCCGGAGCGAGTCCGTTTGGCCACAGCAGGTAATAAACCCAGGGTTACGCTCCCCCGGCGTCTGCGCTTTCACACGAAGGGAGGAAGACTCTCGGCTCCGATGTGCACCCGTGCCCTGACAACAGCGCAGGGTGTCAGGTGTCGGCGAGCTAAAGGCTTCGCTGTCTGCAGCACGATATTAAAAGCATATGCAATGAGACTGCACCTTCTGTTCACACTCTGTCAGTAATCCCGTGCAGGCAGGTTTGCTGTTAACCTTCCTAATGGAAAGTCTGTTCAATGGCTTGCTGGCTTTGCCTCAGCTAAGCATTATCTGCAAAGATGCAGACTGTTGATTCGTGGGCATCTTTTAAAGTGAGAGCTGCAGAGGCTCAAAAGAAACGATACAGCCCGGAGCTGGCGAGGGAAGGAGATTTTTGCCCAAACGCAAGGCCAAGACAATGATATGTAATTCCTACAGAAGAAATAATTTGCTTTAGCTGATTTGGGGAGAGGGGAAAAAAGAACTCGTCTCAGCCTAATCACAAATTTACTTCTCTTCTTTCCTCTCTTGCCACCCCTGCCCCTCACCCCCTGATAAAATGAGGGTAAAAAGCCCTGCAAATGGCAATATCCAATATTCATTAGTGGCTTGTGAGGGAGACAGAGACACACAACTCATTACTGGGTTCTTCACCTTTACCCTTGACAATGGTTATTTACATAATAACCTGACCCTTAGGTTACTCTTCATTAACAAACACATGTGCAAACATAGAAGCAGCTGGCTACAACTCATAAATATATATTGTTAACCTCGGCTTAGAAGACTTACTTTCACTTACTAAAGGAAAAAAAAAAGAAAGGGAGACACTATTTTGCATAGCTATTATGTTATAACCTCAGTAAATGGTACAATGAGCCAGAGGCTCGGCGTGGAGCTGGACGAGCTCTACCAGACGTGTGCTCGGAGGCCACGGTGCGGTGGTAGCTCTTCACGCCTGCTCCCAGCTGGATTGAAACCAGCTCGCTGTGTTGTCCCTGCCTGGAGCATCTTCCTCTGACTTGGTGGGGGACTGTCCCAGCTGCGGAATGAGGCAGTTGGGGGGGAGTCAATCCAGCTCTTCTGTTCCCCAAATCATCTGACGACACCACCTGAACTAGACCATGGTGGGACAGTGGGATGAAGTGAGGAAGGACCTCTCCAGAGAAGCAGGTTTTCCAGCTAAGATGAACGGTGCCATTTAACCCTCTGAAAATAAGGTTCAGACTCCATGTGTGTTCCTGTGCAAGGTCTTACAGACGAGGATTTAGAGCTTCCTTTCATGCTTCTGAAGGCATCTAAAACAGCTTCTGAGACTTCAAGTTCATCACAAAGCTCTGGAAGCCACCTCCCATCCCTTGATCTGACATGGATGAGAAGTGCCTGTGTCTCAAGCAGAAGGTAAGGTGCCCTGCAGCTTTCTGGAGGACGGGCAAATACCTGCTCACATCGACTGTGACGGCTCAGCTGTATCTTCCTCAACGGGCACTCCCAAAGTATGGCTTAGCATCATTTCTGATAACACGTTTCCTACACTTCCTTACCATATTCTCAAAACATAGGCCCCGTGACTTTGCTTCAGCCGCAGGTTTTTGATTTTTCGTTACATACTTCATTGGCCACATATCAGATGCTCAGTCCCAGCAAGAGGAGGTGCCACGGACACCACTTGCAGGAGAGCAGCTCTCGATTTGGGTGCACCTTTAAACGTGTCCAACCAGACCCCTTCGCACAGATAACTTGCCCCTCTTCTGAATGCCCCTGCCTGCAAGCTCAGAGAACCATACCCTCACCATCCTGCATGTGGGAATGGTGCAGCAGGTTTGTAGGACCACGGACGCTCACTGTGAGCTGCTGGCAGGGGCCAGCTGGGATCCCAGCACCCCACCTCTCCGCAGGGGCAGGAGGGGCTTGCTGGGCCACTGCACGATCCCTCTGTGTTTCAGCTCCTCTCAGCTATGATATTTACACTCTCTTCAAGTCTTGCCCTGTCCCAGCCTAGATGCCAGAAAGAAGTGTTTTGGAGATTGTGAGCGTGGGTCTGCCTCGAGTTCGATGTTTGGGAAACAAAGGAATTGCTTAATGAGAACTTAAATGAGGATGAGGTGCGATCGAAAGAGAATTATATCTAGTGTTTACAGAGTACAAACATTAATTGTGTTTACGTATCAAAACGTGAAATTACCAACTCAACACTACAAAATCTTGCAAGAAAGCCAAACTCCACTGTTCCAGGCAGTCTGTATTATCCAGCACAAATCACTCAGAAGCCTTTTTACCTATTCACTCAGTATTTCCAAACCAATTACTAGCTTACAGTTTGCAAAGCAGGCTGACACTGGGGGTTTCAGGCAGGGACTTCCTTCAGTCCCACTACCAATCCAACTATGTTTTAATTTAGTGAAGAGGGAAAGCATATAATTTTTTAGCTCCAGGGAAGCCAGAGGCAATCACAAATATCCCTTGAGCTGAGTCAAATTCTTCAGTTTAAAGAAGCAGCTCGTTCTATTGCAATAATTGGACTTTTGTGTCCCTTTCGCTTAAAGAAACAATAGCTGATCTGGAGACCTGATGGCTAGGACACAGGGTGTTTCACCTCTGGGACCCGAGTCACAGACCCAGCCATAATTGGATGAACCCAGAATAGCAAGTGCCTCGCTTGTGTGGAAGTAATAACAGCACCACATAAATAATAATAACAATAATAACTATTATTAACAACAATAAAAGCAGAGATTCCCCCCCACAGTTGGGTCTCTGTTAGCATTCAGCCTCTGGATGATGCTACACCAAGATAAACCCTGGAGAAATACAGCTTCAGGTTGATGAAGAAGTGATGGGTGAAGGTTGGAACTTTTGAATAGGGCAAGAGCTGCCGTGACCACCAGCAAGGCTGAATGCAGAAACCCCTACAACACCTCTGTACCACTCCAGAACATCTCTGGCGAGAAGGACTGGCCAAGAGAGACATCCCTGGAGATTAAACGAGCAGATGGAAACTACCGTCCTAAAACAAGGCTGAGAATACTTGTTAGAGAGGACGCCCAAGAAATGAAGCTCCTTGCAATGCCAGGCTGACAGCCAACCTTCAGAGCGAAGCGGCGGCGCTGAGCAGGATTCCCCGCGAGCATCCCACCAAGCAACAGCAGCACGAGTCTCTCCAACACCAACGTGCTGCACCTCCTGCCAAAAGAGCTTTAATTGCTCCACGGGCAGCAATCGGAGAGGCCTCGTCCCAGCCTCGCCAGGAACTGGGCAGATGAAGCGACTTGGCTGGGGTCCCGCAGGGAGACTCCCGGGAGGAGAAGGCAGCTCTCCCTGGCGTGTACCAACAAACCACGCTTCCCCCCGCGCCTGGCAAATGTCAGCCCAAAATTAGATACGGTAGCGGTGCTTATAAATCCGAGTTAGAAAATGCCATCATGTATTTTTAATCCAAGCGCCTCGTCACTGCATAATAAAACGAAAGGATTGCCGAGTTTGACTGGCGTTTGTAAGTAGCATGTGAAAGGGGCTAATAGAGGGAGAAAATTAGCTGCATTTATCATCTTAACTGCATTCATATTACACTCACGATCCAATTGTTTAAAAATTGGGCTTTTAGAGCAGGTCCTTTTGAAAGTTTAAGCATCCTAAACAACTGCGATTTATTCTCAGAGCAAACATTACCTTTAAAAAGATTTATTCTGTGGTCTTTGCGAATTGTAAAAGGAATGGACTTTGCTGCCTGGGTTTCTGGAAAGTACAGTCAACACCAAAGCCAGTCAAAACACAGGAATTGTGTTTTGCGCCGAGTGATGATGTCTGGGGAAAAAAAAAGTGGAATCGGAATCCATTCAAATGTTGAAAAAATCCTACGAAACGTTCCCTCTGAAAAAAACCTCAGTTTAACAAAAATCTCAAAATGCTCAAATTTTGAGGTGAGATTTTTAAAAATATATTTTACCAGTCTTCTACTATAATTTTACACTATTGCTTAGCATTTAAGTAGTGGCAGCAAGCGGTGTGCCTTAATGACACACCACAACATCAGACCTGAAACCCTATGGTATTTGTATTTTTGAATGGGTCAGATCATCGGTTACTAAGCCCTGATTGAAACATATCATCTAAATCATAGCAATTCCCATTTATGATGTAAGGAATGCTGGTAAGTGAAAGAAAACAATTCCAAAATTTAGGGGAATGAAAGAACACGCCACGCACAGCTGAGAAAACCTGACCTAGAGACGATGGTATTTCAAGGAGTATTAAATACCAGTATCCCACAAATGACTAAACGATAACATTAATAAAATATCTAGTTTCAGGCCATAATGTGATAACTCAGAGGTTGTTCAGCGCACTGTCCTTGTGTATATAAAAAATTTTTAGTGGCTCCGTGTGACGTCAACGATCACAAAATGTCCTTGTGTATATAAAAAATTTTTAGTGGCTCCGTGTGACGTCAACGATCACAAAATGTCACAACTTTCTAAAATAATCTTCTCCTCCATGCTATTTTTGCACACTATTTTCGCCAAACACTGAAAGTGGTATTTTTGAACCAAACCTGTGGTTTGCCTCTAATTTTTTGACGATGCCAGACGAACGCAAACTTGAAAATCAAGGAAACCGACATTTCCCCGTGACTTTTTGGTGGAAGTGCAAAGCTCCTCCAGCCTGTGCCAGGCTCTGCCTGCGGCTGAGGGACACGGCTCTCACAGCTCTGTTACCCGCGGTCCTGCTCCAGCCCAGACACACAGTGATCTCAAGAGAAAAATCTCCTGCAACGGGAAGCTCCCACACAAAATTTCCACTTCTGCCCACTCCCTGGGGCAGTTTCTTCCCCAATTAGTTTTTATCATTCCTTTTGATCCTAGGATGACCCGAGAATTCGCTCTGCTGCCCAGATGTCTCCTCTGCACATCGGCAGCGGGAGATGGCACCGGGAACCAAAGTTTCCCTGCCTGCTCTGCTGATGTCAACTCTGGGGAGATGGGGGCTGATGCTCTCCGGGAGCACTCCTGGCAAATCTGCAATTTCAGTTGACGGTCAGATGCACCTTGACACAGCCCCACATGCTCAAGAACAGGTCACGGACTCTTCTGCAGAACCTGGGGTTTCCCCAGTGCAGCAATAGCTGGGTGTGCGGAAAGGAAACCTTGCAGCGGTTGCATCGTGGCCGAGACAGGGTCACCCACCCGCTCTCCCCTGTGACACCGTGAATCACCCACGTGGAGAACAGCACCCTCTTTTCTCAGAGAGATGGGGAGAAGAGGAATGTGCTAAAGATGGCAAAACAGTTTGGAGGAAGGGAAATCCTACGAGATTCAGGTAACAAGCTCTTGCACTAAAGACCAAAGCTCTGAGGACACCGCGACATCTGCAGGTCCCTGATCAGGCAGGGATGGCTCTTCCTGCCGTAGGAGGTGGCAAAGAGCCACTTCATTTCTCCTGCTCGTTGCTGGTGGAAACCAAAAACCTCAGAGGCAGACCGTTGCTCTTCTCTCCAGCTTCACCTCCTCGATGTGTGCGGAAGCCTCCGCTCGCTGCCACGCGTCACCCAGCTGCCGAGGGGGAAGGCTCCCTTCGTCCTCTCCCTCCACCCCTGTCCCGAGCACACCACTTTTGCAGCTTCCCATTCACGCTTTGAGGGACCAATCTGTTTTCTAATTAAGCCCGCGGTGTACACCCGAGCGATAGCGAAAGCGTGCAATTAGCCCTGAGTCATCGTTTGCATTCATTTCCCCAACTGCAAGCTGCCAGTCCTCCAGCGATAGAGATGTCGCTTGCGAGGCAAAGCATTTCAGACCGGCTTGCTGGGAGGAGTCACTGACCCACTCAGTAATTACTCATGCTAACAGCTTAACTAACATGCAAATTCCTCCGCTGACTGACAGGTAAACAGTGAGATGGCCCGCCTGGGTTTGGGGGGAGCGGAGGGGGGCGGAGTGACATAGATGTAAAAGCTTGTGTCAAATTCCAGATCTAACGTGGCTTCGAAGTGAGACATGATTCATTAGCCTTATTTCATGCCCAGGATAACAAAGTTGTGGTTGCTGTGTTAACTGAGGAGGGAGGAGCAGGGGGGACTTGCTGGCAACAGCAGCTCCCGGGCTAGCCCTCGGCACCCATGCTCCTACCACAGGGATGTTCGACACCTCGGCTGGCACCCGACTGGGGGGTTCTCTGCCTTTGAAAGAAGTGGGCCTCTGCCATCTTCTGCCGTGCTGAATCCCAGTAGCACGCTGAAGAGGCTGGAAGTCAGCTCGAAGGAGCTGGAAGCTGCTCCAGGGGCTGCTTCTCCTCCAGCATCCTCCACCCAGGCTTAGGGCAGCTCCTCCGTCAGCTGCAAGCCCTGCTCTTCTCTTCAAGCAAGCGGTTTCAAAGCAGAAAGAAAAGGAGCAGGTTTTGAGCAAAAAAGTCTCCAACTCTTGTCATGTTGATCCTTGCAGCTACGCTCACCTCTCCCTATGCCCCTCAGCTCTTCCCTCACCCTTTTCTCTAACACCCTGGACTTGTAAAATAAGCCCAGCTCTGGTTTAGATGAAGAGGCCGAGGCAGGCAACAGGGATTCTGGCAGAGGAGGTGGGTGGGAGGAAATTGCAAGCCTGAATTTAAGCCGTGCTTTGGAGTGATCTAAAGCAGCCACTAAGCCCAACAGCTCCCTCATTTCCTGCTCCTCGCTGCAGTTTCTGCCCTAAGGTTTGTTGACGCTGGCTTGGGTCCAAGAACCTGAAGAAGTCAGACAAATCCTTCTGTGTCACCAGGCAGTGCGACCTCTGAACGCTAACAGGGTTGGAAAGGAGGCACGACAGGGGCGAGCACTCCGATTAGCAGCTTTAAAACATGGGTGAAACCGAGACAGCACCTCATATACCAACACCCAGCAGTTGTGCCTGGCTGCCGAGCGCTAGCTCGGGTCTACGGGGAAGGATTTTATAGTCTCTGACATTACAGGGTCTGCAGACAGCACAGGCTGGGATGCTGCAGTGCTGGGCAAGCACGGTGGCAGAGCCTGCTCTCTCTCACGAGCCATCCCCGACCTGCCCATCTGCACGGCGAGCTCAGGCTTTGACAGAGAATAGAAAATCAAGGGCTAGCGCTAGGCTGCACAGCTCCGTGCCCCACTCCCCAGCCCACCGAGACCCTCATCTCACCGACAAACTCGCTAAAAGTTAAAGAAGGAGAAAATATCCGACAGTAAGGAAGCAAAGCGATTCCAAACTTCACCTGCTGCCTGTAGGGGAGCGAGCATCCGCTCTCCGTGGGGGCTGTGGAGAGGCCAGTGGGGGTTTGGGAGCTGCACAGCACTGCCAGAAACAGAAATGGACCCTCACCTGCCAGCCCGCTGCCGGACCGGTTCATCCCTCCCTTTATCCCTCTCCCCATGTATTTAGTTTTAAAGTGTCTGTCAAAAGCATCTGTCACGTAGCACCTCAAGGGGGACGGGGAGAGAGGACCGAGCTGCCCCGCCGGTGAGGCTCCTTGCCACAATAACCCTCTCCGCTTTATTTATTTATTTATTTTGGGTGCAAACCTCTGGCATCAGCGCTCTGCACGGAGCCTGCTTACAGCTCCAAAAAGCACCTCTATTATTTTCAGGCCATTTGGTAGTGGTTGCCATGGAGATCAAAAGCAAAATGGCATGCAAATCAACACGAGTCCCGGCGTTCAATAACAACGGTAAGAGGGCAGCCGGATAAGATGATGAAAAAACACCCCAACACTTAAAATGCTTCAACCTGCATCGCTGGCTGGATCTAGAAGGCAAGAAAAATACCCTAATGGGTTACACCAAAGGACTCGAGAATACAACTCAGCCGTGGCCTGTGTGTCGGTTCCAGTATAAACCCCCCGTACACATACATGCCCACGCACATACACTTATTAAAGCAAAGCAAATACTTTACAGTGATAAATTCATGCAACAATTTCCCCCCACAGCCTCCTTATTTTTTTTCTTATTTGCAGACTATCCGCACGCAGCTGCCAGGTTCCCGGCGCTTCTCCGCAGCCTGCCGTAGCGCCGCGGTGCAACCAAATCTCTTCCCAACTCTCCTTTCCCCCCTTCTCCTCTCCGGGGACGGGTGATGCACGCGGCAATTTCAAGCCGGGCTGCTGAGTATCCTGCGACCGCTGCTCCGAGGAGCTGCCTGTGCAGGTTCACTTCTGCCGAGCTTAAACAGCCACCTGTGCCAGCCAGCTGTTAGCCACACAGCCCCCCAAAACACACCTAAATGTTAAAAACTAGCACCAAATGCTTATTGTAGTCACAGCTTTTACCCTTAGGTGTTGCAAACGGTAAGATAAATTATAGAAAAGACCTTTAAGGTCATCGAGCCCAACTGTGAACCCAGCACTGCCAAGTCCAGCACTAAACCACATCCCCAAGCACAACATCTACACGTCTTTTAGATGCCTCCAGGGATGGTGACTTCTCCAGGCAGCCTGTCCCAATGGAACTACCAATGCTAACAGCTGCACAGTACTTGGAAAACCGAAGCCAAGGCACACAGGTTCCAGCACAGCACGGATGATCCGCTGCTAATGATGTCAGCACTCACACCAGGGCAGAAACACGCCATAGCGCGTTCAGAACCTTCCTCTCGAGCAACTTTCTTCTCCAGTAAGTGGCTGAAGAAGTGATACCAGTTTCTAATTAACAACATATGGAATCATGTAACACAGCTCTAAGGACAGAAGTGCCTGAACAGTTTTGCTGTAGGTTTTATGATGACTCTTCCATCTAGTTTGCATTTTAGATTTCCTAATTAATCTGGATTTTCTAAAGCCAAATTGTAGGGGGGTGAAAGCATGCATCCAGAAAGGAGATTTTTGGGTACTCTGCGGCTGGCTGCCTTGTGATATGTTTTACTCCAGGGGCCCCGTTTTACTCCTGCCGCTGCGTGGAGGAGCAACGCTTGCTTGCTTAACGAGCGGCTCTTCAGTATTTTGTTTTCTCTTCATTGTTAACGGACAAACTCAAACCCTCACACAAATCAACCCTGCTTTGAAGACAGAATTACTCATTTTTCACAGGCCTGCCCACAGCATTACAACTGCACTGCTTAGAGCTTCAGAAACATGAATGAATTTATTATACGCCACAACAGGCAGCGTTAATACCGTCACCCTTATTTTTACAGAAAGGGAACAAAGACTTTGGAGAAAAAAAAAGCATCAGGGATGACGGATTCTTGTTTTTCTCAAGGTATGTAGTGCATGTGCTCAAGGGACACGTCCTGCCAGCTTCACTCCCAAAGCAGAGCCCAGCAACCCAAGCCAAAAAAAAAAAAGGGCAACACGTAACTGAGTGCCCATCAGTGACAAGTTTGGCCTTCAAGTGAGTCATTTGAATTGTGATTTCTCCAAAGGCTTCAAACTTAGTCTAGTAAAAGCCAATTCTCTTCTACAAAAAAACAGCTCCTGCCAAATTCCAGGAACCTTTTCCTAAATATTCTGGGTATGTTTATGCACAAGGATCTCGGAGACTGCTGGATGTGCCTGAGGTCCAGCGAAGCAGCTTTCGATGTGTGCCCAGAAAGCTGTGCCCTGGCTGCCCACACGCTCTCCTGGGCAGTGGAAAACACCCCGGGACAGATAAAAACGTGGACAGGTTGCTGCCTTGAAGGCCGGAATTTCTCTCTTCAAATACTGTTTTGGTTTAAAGCCAGACTCACTACGAGCAGACTCAGGCTGTTTCAAACTCCCTCCATCCTGACTTTGGTACGTTTATTTTCAGGCTGCTAAAGCTTTTAAGACAAGGCATGGTTTTGTTTCAAGGAGCACATTTGGCTGAGAGCACTTGAGCCAAGCAGTTCAGAACTGCATGTTTCTAACGCAAAAACCGCATTCCTCCTCCTCCTCCTCGCACGAGCCAGCTAACTTCCCTTCAGAGAATTGAAAACAATTTCTGGGCAAAAGCTTTTAACCTTAGTCATGCTTTCCTCCACTTTGAAGCATCCCAGAGCCGTGAAGCTCCGCTGCATCCCAGCTCCACGTGCAGCAGCGTTCACCTCCTCGCACCACCCATCGCAAGACCTTTTCCACCTCGAGGGCATTTTTAAGCCTGGGCTAAGGCTCCGCTTGCCACTACCTTTGCATTACTGAAGGAGTTAATTGGAAACCGTCTCCTTCGCCTTGGCAGCACCAGAGCCCCTTGCTGAAACGTGCAACACACACCTTCCTAATTACATTTATTCACAGAAATCAAAAGGAGAGGGAAGCAGTTGAGTAAAGGTCACATTAATAATACAGGCTGAAGGAAAGTCTGTGGTTATATATTTTTCATTAAAGACACATTTGACTGAAGGGGACGGTGCGGTTTTGGACTGACAGTGTTTCTCTGGGAGGCCATCAATACCGTCAGAGAGATTTAGCTATTTTTCTTGTCATAGCTGGCTGTCTGCTGGAAGTCTGTTTCCTTACCAAGAAATACCACCCCATGCACTCAAGCCTCTTACGTGGCCAAGCTATCAAAGGAGCATTTCTGCCCCACAAGAGCTGTAAAATTCACACCAACCTCCACTTCTACATCCAGTGCGCATACCTGCAATGTCCTCTTTCCCATGCCCAGGCTGCCGTAGCTCCAGCAAAAGCCTTCAGTGGATAAATCTACCACTTTTCTGGGTCACTGACATCAAAAAAGGCCACTTCTCAAGTTGCCAGGTCCATGTCCAAACACTGGAACCTTGATATTTGTTGTCATTTTTGTGACCAGCCAGCCCTGTAGTCCAACCTCACTGTGGTCTACACAGAGCATCAAGTGAATTGAAGGGCTATGAAAGGTTATTGCAGCTCCATTTTTCTAGGCGCAAAAAGGCAATAAGCTGAGATTTAGGAACCTGTTTATTGGATTTGGATGGCTGGTAATGCCAGTGGCCAGTTCTGCGATACCCCACCCAAGTCCCCTGTGCTACACATTGAGCTTTCCCACGCATCTCAAAACACGCAGCTCCCTTGACTCCTTGTTTTTCCATTTATTCCCAAAGCACCTTTTCTTCAAGCCCACCACGCACCACCCTGCAAGACCACTTCAAAGCTGGGTGATCCTGAACTGGTGGGAAGGTGCCCAGCCATCCCAAGAGGGGCTGGAAAGCTTCTGGGAGCTGCTTAACCCAGTGGCTACCAGAGGCAGCCATCGCCGTCACAGCTGTCTGAACAACACATTTTGCCAATTAAGTTAATACACTCAAATCCCTCCTATCCCCCAGAAAGGGCAGTGCAAATCCAGGTGAAACAGAGTGGAGTCTTACAAGTCTCCTGCACGTCACATGGCAGAAACACAAAGGAAAAAAATAGGAGAAAAAAAAAAATTGAAATCCACTGTTAATTACCACGAGGTATCAGGGGCTTCATTTATACCTCAGCCTGCAGGTCTGCAAGGAGGGCAGGGGCAGGAATATGCCCAGGAGGGGGTGCACGCTATGGCTCCCTGAAATGTGCTTTAGGAAACTGAGCAGCTCTGCAGGTATTCGAGATGAGGCTTGACCCTGCAGCGGGGCTGAGCTGCCCAGCTCGGGTGCACGGCAGCCCTGCGGTGGCTACGGAGGACTGTGGCTATGAAGTCAGCCTTTAGGGGTAAAAGCTCTTTCTGGAGTTCCCCAAAAGGGAGCTATTAGAGGGAAACTGGCTCCCTAGAGTAAAATATATCAGACTGGAGGAGCAGCTTGTGTGCCTCAACCCTTTGCTTTTTCCAGCTACATCAGTTCCTTTAAAAAAACCCCACAAAACCCAAACAAAAAAACACCGGCGGGAGAGAGGAAGAAAAAAAGGAAAAATTGTTTGTTGTTCTCATGCATCCCTCCATCCCTCTGTTACAGGCTGTGCTGGGCTTAGGTCATAGCTCCTGACCCACGCAGAAGCCACCAAGGCAGGTCCCAAGAGCCACTTGCTGCTTGTGAGCATCCTCCGTGCCCAGGGCTGGGGAGGGGCTGGCTTTGGGTCCTCATCACAGCTGGGTTTGGCACAGGGCGATGTCCCCACCGTCCCCCAGCACAGGAGGCAGCACCCTCCTGCAGCTACTCGCTGAGAAGCCACTGATGGAGAGCAGCTGCCTGGGGACACCCAGCGCCACTGGACAGGGACCTCCCTAGGGTGGACAAGCAAGAGCTGTGACCCATCTGCAAAAAAAGGGTGAACGAGGCAGTTTTTGGTCTGCAAAAGACTGAGAGGGAATGGGATAATCCAGGCTGCTATAATGAAGCTAGCAGGCAATTGTTTCCTGTGTCCTTAGGGGCATCACAAAGCCATCAGCTTAATTTGCAGGAAAGACTTAAAGGAATAAATATATATATACACACAGTACAGATTTTCACCTACATATTAAATACGTACATGCTTACTGTCGTTTCACCTGTATATATTAACTGTATAATTAATAAACATAAAATACTTCAATATCTCTGTGTGAATAATAAACACATTTTATAAATGTATAATTAATGCAGCTTCACGTGCACACACACGTACATATAAAGGAAACCCCTTTTCTCTCTGGTGGCTCTCCTGAAGTCCCAGAACTGACTGTGTGTGGGAGCTGTGGGACTCACTTCTTTTAGGGTTTTCAAGAGCAGGTCGGACAGGAGCGCCTCAGCAGCGTCCCTCCCGAGGGCTGAGGAGCATCTCTGGAGGACAAGCTTTCTGCTCACGCAAACCACAGAGCTCTGCCCCATCCCAGCCTGTGCTCCTGTTGCTGCCTACTATTTATTTCAGACTTTATTGTATTTTTTTAAAAAAGGGGGGGTGGGGAAAGCCGTCAGCAAAGAGTAGCAAGTGACAAGTACCAATTTCAAGACAGTTTTGCCCCTGGGCCAGGCTGGCAGGGGTGTACTGGGCAGGGAAAAGCCACGTATGATGGGCAGGACAAGCACCCACCTCAGCTATAGCGGATGAAGAAAGAGTGACCCTGGGAGAGCTCAAGCAGATTGTGATCACAGAATCACAGAATTATTGAGGCTGGAAAAGACCTCTGAGATCATCAAGCCCAGCCTATGACTCAACAGCATCACAACAGCTAGACCGTGGCACTAAGTGCCACATCCAGCCTCTCCTTAAACACCTCCGGGAAATAATCAGAGATCGCGGTACTGATTTTCCATCTACTGTTATGGGGCAGCACTAGTGATATTCTCTTCTCCGGGTCAGCCCAGGCTTCTCTGCGGGGTGAGAAGGAGGAAAACAAACCATGCTGGAGAGATGAACCCGACATGCCACCACAGCTGGACCAAACCCAGCCATGGGGCAGGGACCCGGTACAGATGCAGGAATGGGAAATGGGTCACCAGCAGCCACCAAACCTCAAGTGGAGGATGCTTCACGGACAGGAGTTGGACCAGACACAGACTGGGAGTGGAGGCAAAGGCTGCTCTGGTGTAGTGTGACCTCGCAGCCCCGGGAAGGGCAGAAAGAAGTGAGGGGCAGCAGGTCTCTGTTTTAGGGAGTCATGCTCGCAGTGAAGTTGGTCTGCTCTCCTTCCCGAGCCACAGGCAAAGGACCTAACAAAGACTGCGTGTGGCTGACGGGTGACTAAAATAGGGAACAAGCTACAGTAAATAATGGAGGTAAAACACTTACACGCACACACATACAGGGTGGTGGGGGGGGAATTCCAGTAAAATATCACCAGCCTATTGAAAACTGGAATGAAATGAATCAGGAGGGTGGTTAAAGCATGGGACTCGTCTATAACAGCAGCAGGTCTCGTATTTATCAAGAGATGTGACCAATTTGCTGCGTGACGCAGGGACATCTGCCAACTCCACGAGCTGCAATTAGCTGCCACTCTGCTACCCAAAAGAGGTCACCAAAAACCACAGGTCCCCCCTTCCTGATGGAAGAACTCCTGGGCTCTGCATTTCCATTAAGAGCGATGGCAAGTTCAGTCTTCACCGTGACCGAACGATCTGCTGGAGCGATGGCCTTTCTGGGTCCTGCAGTTTGTCTCGCGGCACACCGATTACACTCCTTCCACAAACACGACGCAGCCCCTCCAGCTCAAGGACGCACCGGCTCTGCCCGCTTGCCGCTCCCCGAGGGGCCCTTGCTGGGTGCACGCAGGATTAGCGTGAGGCTTTTTTTAAATTACCTTCCATTAATTAGCCTTATGGCTTACAGCATCACTTCAGAGAGCAGGCACTGTGCACAGCTCTCGCCCGTCACCTGTGCTGGCCACTGGTCGCCCCTGCCCCAGCGCGTCGCTGACCTCTGGGGCCATCCCCGTCCCTGCAGATCCCATCGCTGCTGGCACCAGCTGGGCTTTACAACCCAAACAGCAACCGGGGCTTGATTTTCTAATTGTTATGTTGAGGGTCCTTTTCTTCAACAACTGCAGGCAGCTTCTGTGCCACAATCTGAGAGCAAATCTCTAACAACAGTTAAAAAAAAAAAAACACCTCACCAGAAAAAAAAAAAAAAGTAAAAATCACACAACGAGTTTCACTTCTGCTCGCGAGCAGCCTGCAAGCTGCAGCTTTCTCAAGCTGAGCTAAATTTTCCCCCTAATAACATATGCAAATACTGCACAGCCTGGCACCGCTTTACAAAACCGTTCCGAGTCGCAGGCGGGGGCCCCGCGACGTTTCCCTGCGTGACGCTCGGGACCTGGTTTCTTGCGCCCATGTTTGCGATCGGGCTTCATCCCTCGCTCCCCGCAGACCTTCCGGAGGAGCTGAAGGCATTTGCTGCCTCCCTGCACAAACTCCGTGGGGAGAATTAGCAGCAAAACCCCCCGACGGGCCCCAAAGACAGGCCAAGGGAATTGTTTCCTGTTTTGAACCGCTAATTGCAGAAGGGGATGAAGTCATGATCGGACCACAGAGGGAGGAGATGGGAGATAAACAGGGCTCTGAGCCCAGGCGCTGCATCAGGTGGTGCAAACAGATGTGCTGGGGCTGCTGCAGAGCCCGTCCTCCCCCTTCCACCTCGCGCCAGCCCAGCCCACGCCTGCCACCAGCTTTTAAAAGCAGCCCTCGCTCGCTCTCAACAAATCTTCGCTGCACACACATCAGTAATATCAAATTAATTCAATTGAATTAATAACAGTAATTAATTCATGCATATTAGCATAACACCATGCATCATAGATGGAGGCTAATAAATGCAATACTGATTTTCTTAATCGACTTCTTCAGCTGCCATGTGTCTTAGTCAAAGGGAAGCTGTGGGGTCTTCCCCTCTTTTCCAAATGCAGCCAAGAGAAAAAAAAAAAAAAGTCAAAAAAATCCCAACCACCAACAAACCATCAAAGGTATTTCTGATTCAGATTGTGCTTCTGCAAAAAAAGCAGCACAGGCTTTGCTCTCTCGATTCCCTGCCACCCTGCCAGGTCACACGCTACGGTCTGGGCATATTTAAAGGTCACCCTGAAAGTGTCCCTGTGCACGGCTCTGTGACAGAGACACTGCCCCAAAAGCGGGGAAAGGAGTAATACTGGCCAATGACCACTGTAATAATCATATATCTGGATATTATTTTCTTCCCTCACACACGGTTATTAAGAGACGATGCGGGTCTTAAAGCTAGAACCTTTTGCTCCGGGAAAATTATATGTGACACTTTACATACGGATTGGATAATTAATGTATGTCCTGATTTCTTCCACCGTAACATAAAAAGGGTGAGAGCAGCGCTATAATTCCAGATAATTAAAGAGCGATCGAGTTACAGCAGCTTCCAGTGCGGTGGGAGTGCTGCCCGCTGTCATTAGTGCCGGGAGAAGCCCTCTCGATTCTTCACACCTCGCTGCCGGCTGCGCTCGCCTCCCCAGGGACCATCCATCCCCGGCCATCGTCACCAAACCCTGCCCGGTCCCCGCCCCGCAACTCCAAGATGCTTTTGAGGAGGCAGGACCCTCAAATCGCAAAAGCCAGACTCCAAAACACGCTCCGAGAAACAACCCACCCGGTTTTGCTTCAGCAGGTGAGCCCGTCCCCGTGGGGTCTGGGCTGCTCAGCCAGGGCAGGCCACCAAGCTGCCCCCTCATTGCTTCAGAGCCTCAGGTGTGCCCAGCAAACGGCTCAGCTACTGCCACCTCACACCACTCCTCCTCCCGAAGGGTGTCAGAAGCAACAAGCGCGAACCCGCGCTGGCTACGCGTGCCTGGCAGGGCAGGAAGCGCTGCTGTCGGCTGAAGCGATGGGCGAGCTCCCAAAAAGGGACCAGCACGCAGGGCTGCAGGGCAGGATCCCCGTGCTTGGGCAGAACAGTTCACGGGAGCCCTGGTCTGGCAGGGAACAGGCGTCACCTGCGTCCCACGGCGGGGACCCGTGCACCCGGGCTAACACCGGAGTGCGAGAGCATCTGCAGGCATTAGAGATGCAGCAGAACAAGACAGATTCCTATCAGCAGCAATATGTGCCTCACGCTTGCTCCGAGCCAGATTTGCATGAAGCCCAAACTAGTTTTTTCCAGTGAGGTAGGCGAGATGAGCTCATTTAATGTAAAGGAAATGCATGTCGGTGCATGGGCACTGAGTATCTTTTGAAATCCCTGCAGGACCTCCCTGCCTGCTGTGATCAAACATTAAAACCTAGAGCTGTCACTAAGCAAAACAAACACAAACTGTCTGCGCTTTCATCTGCACAGCACCCTGCGAGGCGCCCGCCAACGCGCTCCCCGAGGGCTCCCTGCCCGTGCCCAGCGTTGCCCTGGGACCTCTGCCAGGCAGGGGGCAGCGGGGGGACAGCAACAGCACCCAAGGCACGCTGCAGGGTGACATCAACTCAGTCCTGGCAATCAGGTGTTTCTGGGCTTGATCTTTTAGCAGGAAGGCGCTGGCCTATTTATAGCTTGGTGCAGCCTTTGACGAGCCTCTGCCCCGGGGAGGGCGCAGTCCCTGTCACTCGTTTACCCTCAAAGAGGGAGTAAACATAAGCGACTGGCTGTTGAAGGCAGGCAGGCAGCCCCAGGTGAGCGGGGTGGCTCGCAGAGCACTGTCCCCCCTCACTCATCACGTCCGTGTGCGTCAAACCTCCCCGTTGCTGTGCAGCTGAGCTCTGTTTCCAGAACAGAGCAAACCAACAACAACAGAAAGTCCCCCCACCCCGCAACTGCAGAGCTCTCAGACAGGCCTGTCTCATTTACTGTGGCTTGAGCACAAATTTGCCGAGGAGAGGGAAGCACGGGAGGCAGGTGAATAATTTCCTCTCTCCCGGGTTGCTCGCTCCATCTCACCGTGTCGCCTGCTGCAGCCTTTGTTTACCCGCGCGGCTGCTCCTCCATCACATCACTCAACGTGTCTCAAGCGCTCGCTGTTCCCCCTGCTCCCCTGCATCTTGGCAATTTTGTATTTAAAACACTAACAGCAATAATAATCAAGACCGGTTATTGTTTCTCCTGCAGGAACTCCTAAGGCTGTGAAAGCCTCAACCGCCTGACCGCAAGCCTGATAAATGCTCGCCTTCAGCAATGCACTTTCTTGTACCACCTTTGAAATATGTATGCACGTGTTATGCAGTGTGGATGCATATCAATGCCATATCTACCTTTGCATATTAAATCATCGCCACATCTTCACTGGCAGTAAAATATGCAGAGCATATGCTAAAGACAGCATCTTCCCTGCCTAACCAGAGCAGCCCTCCCCCTGTGTGCTCTCCCCCAGCATGGGCTGCCGAGCCCAGGTATTTCAGCCCTTCTCCTTTGTTCTTCTCCTAGGAGAGGTATTTGTTTATTTTTTTTTCCTCCTCCCTCATTGCTGGTTTTAAGTACTTCATGTTACTGCCTGTTTATATATTCTATCTGGAGCTGTATTCTAACTTCTCCTCTCCCTCATCAGAGGGAAGACAAATAAGAGAGACTATGGGAAAGGTCCCTGAAATAACAAGCCAGCAGGAGCCTGGGACTGCCTTCCCAGTATTTACCCTCTGTCCTTACACAAACCTAAGGAGGCAATCGGGGATTTCAGATCAACCTGAAGCCCTGCCATTACTGGTGCCCCATCTCGTGTTTTTACACCTGAGCAGTCAAATCTGGCTGATGTATTTGAAGTCAGAAAAAAGGGAATGAGATAGTTGTGGTAGAGAGTGGGAATATTCACTTTGATGATCACTGGGATAAAAGCCAGAAATACGAATAATCCAGTTTGGGGCATTAGCCAGCTACTGGGTGCTGGGATTAAGTAGAAATCTCTCATTGGCAAGATCTGCTCCTTAGAAGGAGCCTTGGTCCTGCTCTTGGCAGCCATGGATTTATGCTACACAGAGACGAGACTCCAGAGACTCTCCCAGTACAGGGCTTCTCATTCTGCTGGTTTAACAGAAATGTTAACATTTACAACAGCGATGCACAAATTCACGTGCACAACATGTGCCAGCCTCAAGTTTCAAATAACGGAGGTGGTTTGTCCAAAGTAATCCCTTGGGCATCTAAATACACCCACATGGGGGTGTCAGACCTGGAAGCAAGGAACGTGCCCACACCGTGGAAGAAAATGGGGCCTGAGATGGTTGCTCTAATGTTACAGATGTAGTAAATCAAATTATTATTATTTATTATTATATTCATAAAAAGCAATAATATCTGCGCCATCCAACCCAATCTGTGTCCTGCCAGTCCCCAGGAACAGGCAGCAAGTTGTCACGCCTCTGCTCACACCAAAGCTCTCCCGGATCGTGGAGCAGCAGCAGAGAGCAGCGACCAGCTGCACCGCACCGCACACATCTCTGCAAAGCCTCCTTTACTTCCCTCTCTCGGCAAACGAGGACAAGGCTTCATGTTCTCCATTCTCCTGTCACATGGGCAGTACCTTGCCATCACACAGCCAAGCTGGCTAATTGTCATTCCTCGTGCTTCCTCAGCTGGTACCTCTCCTCTCCTACCTGTAGGCTTCTGTGTTTCCCAGGCATTTCTCCTCCAGATTAACTTGCTCTCCCCTCCTCCTCCCACCTTTTGCTCACCCTAATTTTGCAGATTTCAGAGAAGTGAGAAAAGCCGTCACTACTAAAGGGAGCTCTAATAGAGCAAGAGAACAGCGTGAGCCCTTTTGTTTCTCTGCGAGATGCCAAAGGGAGCAGGATTAGCAAGAAGCATTTTCTCCTCGGCTCCCAGGCAGCTGCTTTCTCCTGCAGGTATCGACCTGCTCGCCTTTCCCTGTTCTCCAGAAAAAGTCCTCGAGAACCCCCAGACCATCCTGAACCTGCTCCATCACCCCAGCACCAGGAGGAGAGGAGAGGGGTGCAGGCATCCTGCCTGGTGCTCCCACCTCTCATCCCCATCACGCAGCGCCACACTGGTGTGATGAGTTGTGCAGGGCGTCAGCCTCCAAACCAGCTGCCAGATCAGCGCTCTTCCTCTGCTACCGATATTCTTCCTAAATTAAAGCAGGCTGTGATATATGGGCTGAGAGGGGTTCTTCAGTGCAGGAGCCTTTCCCTCCTGGCTGTCACCACTGTCATTTTCCAGGAGCAGAGGGATCAGGCCGGCTACGTTGCCAGGCTCATTGCCACCCACAGCCACCTTCTTTTCGATTACTGCCTGTCCCAGGTCAAAAAAATGCTTGACCCCTTTCACACAGCGAAAACGTGCTCAGCTTTGGTCTGTGTCAGATTAACAAATCCCTCAGCATAGATTAACATCATGGGAGGCACTTTCACTCCTGCGCTTCTTCTCTAGTTCCCCTTCAAGTCTTGCAAGAGGTCACGAGGCACCACGTGTCCTACAGAAACCACAGGGAGAATTAAAATCTCTCCAGCACGCTCCCTGGTGTTCCTCAGTGCTGGCACAAGCCAGGGCAGGCCAGGGCACCCTCAACGCTGCTCACCAACCCAGTAGCACACCCGGTACCAAGGTGGCACGTGTCCCCATGGGTCACCCCGAGCCACCTCTCCTCAGTAGGAGCTGATGTCCCCGAGCCCATGGGGTCACTACCGGGCTCTTGGCAGATGATGGCAATGGCAAGCTGAACCAAGGCAAGAAAAAACACAAATAAGTTCACTTTAAAGCCATGCCACCCTTGCGTTTGCTGGAACTGCACCACGAGCAGCTGATTCGGGTACCAAGGGGTGCTTGAGTGCAGAGATGACGTGCTGCCAGCGAGACTTTGGCCACAGCAAGTACAGAGCAACCATCAGCCAAACCCGTACTGCTGGCAAAGAGCTGCAGAAAACCAATTCTAGGGGAGAGCAAAAATGAGAAACAGACACTTCACAGCACTGCTCCCACAAAGTTTTAGAAGATGGGCCAACTGCATGCATCTCTTCACTGGAGAATAAATTACCAGAAGAAGACACAAGTAATTGAAAAAGGAAAGTCTCTCCCAGTGTGAGCAGGGATCTTGATCTCCCACGACACCATGAGCATGGTCCCCGTGCTGTCCCTTGGCACAGGCTGGGCCACGGCACCAGTGGTGTCACCTGCCCCGAGCATCGCTGGCACCGCCAGGATCGTCCGCGTCGCCGCAGCAGCTCACGGCCCGCGGCGTGCGAGGATGCAGTGAGTAAACCCTCGGCAGGCTCCGTCCTCTCTCCTGCCTGTTGCTGCAGCTCTCTGATGCCAGGTCCGCCTGTCCCCCACTCCCCAGCCACCCTACGAGGTCTGCACACCTGATTTTTGCCCATTTTCACCGGGATGGGGATTTGTCATTAGCGCTTGCGTTCCTTTCCGTCTTTCAGGATGAATCACGGCTGTTTTAAGCACACAGCAAAGATTTATGCAGTAATAGATGCAGGGAATAGCTGTGGCTCCGGGGTCTCAGAACAATAATACATAATTCAGAAATTAATACAGGGTAGCAAAGACAATGGGATTTGAAATGAACACTGTCGGCCAAAGCAAAAGGAAAACTCCACAGGCTCATCATGTGCAGATGCTTCCGCTATCCACACACCCAATTATAACTTTAGCTCTTACAAAGGGAACTGACTTAAACCATTAAATCTTTATTATTTTTTTCCCGGTGGTGGGAGGGGGAGTGGGAGTGCAGATTCCTTAAAGATAGAGAGTTTAAATTAAGCTTTAAAACTGTGACTGAGCAAGATTTAATACTGACAATTAGCCTGGACAAACAGTTAATCGTCCTGCAGGCATAATTTATATATTCTCCGTGCAACAGGGAGAGAATGTCAGCACATTGCACTGCAAATTAGTGCAATAAAAGAATCTCATAACCTCTAACAGCTCGGCTGTCTGACAAAGAGAGATCATTCCTCCGCTCCCCGTGCTGTTGCCTAGCCACACTGCCAGCACCCTGGGCTCCTGCTCTCCCCATCACACTGGATTTCCCGACCTGCTCTGCTCCCTGGATCCTTCTGCCAGCCCCACCACCGGCAGAGGGTTTTTCCTGATCCCCTGGGATCAACCAGATTAGAGGTTTGGTGAGAAAAAGGTAAAAAAAAAAAAGAATAAACGAGTATTCCTACAGGACGGTGGTGCTGATTCAGATCCTGACGTTTGTTTGAAGAACACCTCCAGTGCTCATGTGTTTAGGCCAAATTCTGTGATGTGCAATAAACCTCCCCCCTCCCACAATGATCTATCTGGATATTTTTATCTGGTAAGGACACACGGACAGGAACACTTTTTAGTGGACCATGGCTATATCTCATTCTTTATATTCTCATGCTAAATCCTCTTTAGAGGAAGTTAGATGCGCACTCAATTTTCCCCATAGGTCCAACGGCTATCGCTGCAACCCGCGTGTCATATCACAACAGAAAGAAAGTAGGAAATCACAATGAAGAAAAAAAGAAAAAAAAAAAGCCCAACCTTTAATGGCACACTCCATATCTAATATTATTGTTTCAAAAGTATTAAATCAATGGAGGCATTCATGATGACTTACTGACCTAAACTATTAAACACCATCCCCGTGTCTACAGTAGAACAGATGAAGTACTCCAGAAATAGCAACGATTCAGTGATACATACATTATACACTCTGCAAATTTGTTGAGAACCTTTTATAAGAGGGTTATAGAAAATTAAATTAATTATTAATAAAAATCAGCAATATCTTTTCCCTCATCTCCTACTAGAGCCATACAGGTGGCCTGCACTGCTCTTTTCTTCTATACAAAATTCTTTTCCCTGCTCAAATGCTTTGCCTCTCTGTGCTGAAGGCGCCTGTGGGAGGCTGCCGTATGCAAAGAATTTGTTTTAAGAAAGGCAAAATGTTAGATCCCTCAAAATTAGTTACTAACCAGTGGGAGACAGAGATATTGGCAAAAAAAAATTTCATCTTATTCAAGTATATCCTTATTTCCTATGAAATCAAATTTGCATTTCTTTTGGGGTAGAAGAAAAAGGAAGTAGGGAATTAAAGTCCAGAGAAAGCCAGCGCAGGGATAAAATATAAAACTCTACTGGGACTTCCAGCTCTTAGGCACAGCAGGAAACTCAATACAGATTTACTTAAAATAGGTTAACAAGGCAGTTTGCCATCATCTTCTTTCAGCACTAGAGGACTCTGCTTTCGAAGGACACAATTAAAGGAAAGGAGGAAGAAGCAGGACTCAGTAGCGCGTTTCCAGCGCCAGCGCTCCCTTCCACGGCACTCGGAGCTGAGAACCTCCTTCTGCTTCGCTTCAGCTGCCAAACAGATGGAGATAACAGCCCAGGTGGGGCAAAGAGATCTGCTCTGGCATCCACCTGCCTCCTCAAGACCTCAGGATGCTTGAACGGGAACCGCCTGATCCCCTCCCAGAAAACCACCCTGCAAACACAGACCGCAGCCTTCAAATCCAGTCCGGTTTCACATCCTTCTGCTCCCTCTGAGTACATTCCCCGGTGCAGAGCAGCTGCAAAACCCAACGTCACCAGCCAGACACCAACGTCCTCCCGGAGAAAGCTTTTGGAGATGAAGTGGTCCAGACTAATCGCCTGGCATCAGGACGCACTAGAGGTAAGAAGCCACGAACGCGCTGGCTTCCTGAAGATTTATACCCCATGATGTGCTGCTCCGTGCCAGACAACGCGTTTGCATAAAACACTGAAAACACCACAGGTTTCCAATGCCATTTCTCTAAAGATAGCAACAGCTCACTCCAAAGCACGTACACACAAACCTAAATAAATGCACACACGTACACGTGTGTCAGCTCAGCTGCGTACCTGTATTAAAAACACCGACATGCATTTTTTTAATACGGAATTTAAACAAAGCTTAGGTAGAGGAAAAAAAACCCCAACAATACACAAAACATCTTGTCTGTGAGACTACAGCATCCCTTCTGCTATAAACAAACAGCTCTGGTACGTCAATAAAACTTCATAACCCAACACTAACACCTTGGCAGCAACCACCAGCTTCTGAGATGCAGGCACCAGAGACCAGCTCTGCTCAACCCTGCGAGTTCATTTGCATCACAGACTGTCTCCAGGCTTACAGGACAAGCAAAATTAAGGAAAGGCAGGGAAAGCAATGGCTGAAAAATCTTACTGACAGATTTCCCACGAAAAGATGGTGTTTTGTAAAGCCTTCTGTTCAAGAAAAGCCCGAAACATCAACACGACGTGCATTTCATTCTCCTATTTTTATAACTGTGCATCAGTTTGCCTACTGTGATTAGGATCCACCTACCAAAACAGTAGGTGAAATGCTAATTTCTGTTTACTATTTCTTAAAGTAATGATACCTACTAATAGTCATCAGAAGATCTTATTGTCCTCTGTAAAGAATAAAGCCTTCCATAACAGATGATGGCCACTTGGACACATCATCAAATAAGTGAGATGGCCATGGGAGATATTTAATAAAAGCCGAAGGCAATCGAAATGAATATCAAGAATTCCAAAATTTAATTTTCAATTTCGAAACAAATTTCTCCGAACTGAAGACTCCTGAGGAACTGTGAAAAAGGAAAAAAGGGTTTCAGTGAATAAATGAATAAAGAAATCTACATTTGGAAATAGTTCCTTTGCCAGAGAGACAGAAACTCGCAGCTTCAGCAAGAGTCAAGTCTTGGGAGTTAGTGGAGTTGTACCATGAAGGACAAACTTCTGACTGTCTGGAGCAGCTGACTGTCACTTCTCTTGGCAAAGACCAGGGCTAGCATCACCTAGTTAAAAGTACTTGATTATCACCTGCCAACAAGTGAACTGAAGGCCCGGCAGGAGCGACTCCTACCAGGATGGATGCGGTGTTGCTAATTAAGTCCAGAAGCGCAGCCGGGAGGTGCAAAGTGGCTCGTGCAGATGAAGTGTCTTTCACACCTAGTTGCGGCGCGTTGTAAATTCGTTCCAACAAAATTAGTCCTTAATCATCCATTTTTGTCGAACGAGGTTTCACATTAGTCAATCCCAAAATAGAAATCAGTGAATGGTCTTTATCCATTTAAGGAGGGTGGTAATCACCTTATTTCAGCGGGCACAGTCCGTAGCCCACTTACACACTTCATAGTACTCAAAGGATCCTTCTCACAGTTCCAGCTTCCAGTGTTGGTTTAATGAACTCCAGACAAGGCAAATCATGTTTTAGAAAGACTGGGCTGTTTTAGCCACCTTGGTTTTTCCCATTGTTTATTGCAACTCTTTACAAGTTTAAAATGAAAATATCTATTGCACAAGCACACTTGCCGTCCTTGGTACCTGCTGTTGGCTTGTTGTGAAGTGTTTCACACAATCTCTGGTTGTAAATCTATTGATTTACTAACGAGGAAAGGGGTGGTGAAGGAACATGAAGGTGGTCCCAAACTGCAACACCAAAAGCAGGCAGATCTCAGAAGAAGGCTGAGCTCATGTTCCTCTACCACCACTTTCTTCATTAGTAAATCAAATATATTCCAAAAAGGTTTTTTTTTTATTTGGCTGTGACACAGCAGTGGGGCATGTTTTAGGGCAGGTTTTTTATTTTGCTCACAAGATCTTTTGGGGGGTATGGAGGGACGAGAATATACGCAGATTATCTGCAAAGAGATATAACAGAGGAGGGGGCTCTAGGTCACATTTTTAGGTTTACTAACATTAAAGGTGCCCCTTTAAGGAGTTAGTGCTAACGAGCCAGCAAATTATTGCAGTGGAGTCAAAACCAGCCTGCTGGTTCTGCAGATCCGGAGAACCAATCTGGAGCTGCCCAAGTGGAAAATGATGTGGTTTGTGGAGGTCAGGATTTTAGGTCAGTGTTTGTGAGAGCTGCTGGGGCTGCCCACAAATACATCACCACCAAAGTCGCTCACAGCGAGCCGCTGCGACCTTTGCAAAGATTGCAGAGCAGCTGCAATCGCAAGGAGAACGGGTTGGGAACAGCAGTGGGGCTTGTATGGGGTCCTTCCAGCAAAATTAACTCACACCGGTTCAAGGTGGAGAGGACATTGTCCACCCTGAAAGGTGGTTATCCCTGCAGGTAAACCAGCAAATACACAGGGAAAGAGGGGGGAAAAAAAAACCCAAAAGAAGATCTCCTGCAAAGGGCATTTTCTCAGTGAGAGTCTCTAAGGAGAGGCTCCTGCTAAAATCAAGGCACTGGAGGCAGGGCTGCTGTGCAAGCTCCGATCTGATTTGCTTCTCATTAGAGCACATACATCTCTGTATTTTTACTCATTAGTGTTTCACACCCCTCTGAAAAATCCATATTTTGCGCTGGCTGTCTCAGTATTTAGTTGCATGTGCTTTCCAGCCTGAGTTTCCTGCCTGTTTCCCATCCTGTTAATTCTCTATTTTCCCATCTTCCCTGGTTTACGAAGCACCTCTGAATCTGGCACAACCTGCCAGGAGGCTGGCTGGCAGAAGCCAGGCAGCCGTTAACACCAAGGTAACTCAAGGAATGGCACAAGGAAGGAAAATGACCTATTTGGCCTCAGCTGCGGGATCAGCGTCTCCAAATTGAGACCTTCTGCAGTGGGGACAAGAGCAGTTCTCCAGGGTCACCACGAGCTCTCCAACGCATACATCAGCGAACCCTTAAAAACAGGAGCAAGGAGAAACTCCTTCCCCAGCACAGGAGGCCACTGAACGTTTGCGCTGTTTCTCATAACAAGAGTGGGGGGAGTTACAATGGAAACTGAGGTACAATTAATTACCTGTTAACTGGAAATGGAAGCCCTCCTGCTCCCAATACCTAACCTACTTTAATTATAGGTGTCTGGAGCTGGAGTTCACGTGTGTGGTAGGAGGTGGTAATAGGCAGCTCGCTCCCCCCACTGTAATCCTGCTTCCAACCTCTTACTGTACCTGTTTCTGATATGTGCAATGAGCATGAAGAAGGGCTTCGGATTACAAAGAGAGATCTCCCCCCCACCTTGTAATTACCAAATTAACACATTCTAATGGGTGAAGTACTCCAGCAGCAGACTATGATTAATGCACAAGTCCAATTAGCTGCAGATTCTTTCCCTCTAATTTTAGCCCACTTAAATAGCATGAGACAATCTGTAATGTCTCTGGGGTGAACCTCCCCTCTACACAAGCTCCCTCCTCTGCCATTTAATGAAATCTCTGGTGCTTAACGCGAGAGGCAGCTCAACTCTGCCACTCTGCTGGAAGCCCCGTTCCAGCACAGCAACGGTGTGGTTGAGGCACAGGCAGGGGAACACTATCTCCCTTAAAGACAAAAAGAACACCTCACTTCGAAAACATCAGCTGATAGCAGCTCCTCGGCTGTCACACCAGGTGGAGAGGCGTGGATAGCTATAGAAAGACCACATTTCAGCTCCCTAAGAAGGCTGCTGATGTCCCCAAACCTTACACCCACGAGGAGCCTCGCTGGCAGCAACCCGAATATTTCTGAAAATGACTACTCAGTCACAAGGGTTCTCAATCTGGCCCCTATTTAAACACAAGTCCATCACTCTAACAGCACCACAGATACAGTAATTGTTAAAGCACCCATCTCTTTAACAAAAATACTTGGTTCCTTTCCCCTTGAAAGAAAAGCATGAAGAATTCCTCTGAAATTCCCTTTGTTGAGCCCTGCTTCCAGTGTAAGAGGGGTTTCCAGTTGTCCCCACGGTGATTTCACTGGTTTAATAGGGACCAAACCTAGGAACTGACGGAGAAGGCGAATCAACATGAAGCTCAAAACATTGAGGGTGGCCTGACTCAGCCTAGGAATGGAAAGGAAAAATAGTCATTTGTGCAGAAGCTGGAGAAAAGCTCAAGCCAATGCTGGCTGACAGAACAACCTTGCAACGAGAGCCTCTGCCTAACAAATAATAAAAGCTCTTTGGGCTAGGAAGGTGGGACAGCAGTGTACCCCCACAGCTGGCATCCAGGCACAGCCCTCTGAGGAGCACCCATGGGAGCCCTGGGCAGGAGGCAGCCTGTGTTCCAGGGGGAGCAGTCCAGGTGATCCCACATCTCCCTCACCCAACCAGGAAGTGCAAATGTCAGCTGCTAAGAGCCCAGCAAACTGCTAAAAGCACGTACACCTCCAAACGAGAACCTTCACATGGCAGGAAAAAGAGGAGGAAGCGGTCGCAGGAAGCCAAGTGGTGCCACTTCCTCGCTAGTGGAGTGCAAAGGACCAAGACACCAAAAGCACAGACTCTTTCTAGATACAGACCCTCCTGCAAAGCGGTGTTTGCTATTACAGCCATGCCCGTCCCCTCCTTCCCTGTGCTGTCCCCTTGGACGGGCCAGCACTGCAGCGATACCTCATCCTGCCGCAGCAGTGAGGCGTTCAGTCCTGCTGCTGGGGCAAAAAGGTTTTACAGGTCCCACCCGTAACAGCCGCAGGAGCAGTCAGGCTGACATCCCTTGGGCTCCCCTGTTGGCTGGGGATTTTTTGCACAAAGTCCTCCAGCAGCAGAACTCCAGTGGGAAGCAACAAAAAAAGATTGGCACCAACGCTGGTGGGCAATGGGACAGGTGCAGGGCCTCTGACCTGTGGTGTCTGCAACATTTCAAGCTGGTTTACGAAGTTCACGCCCACTGTTAGCAAAGGAGGATGGTGTTCCTGCCCAAGAACACTTGAGCACAGGCTGGTGACAAGTGACAAGGTCACACAGCGCGTCTGTGGCAGAGGGAATAGTTCTCTCAATCACTCTGTTGATGGCCTCTCTACCCAGCCTAGGACAAAACTCTCACAACCTTGAGCAGACGTATTTTATATTTTATAAACATAACCTCATATTTTTATTAATAAAATCCACCAAACAGCAGCTCTTTACTGAGCCACTCCCAGCACTGCCCTTTTTTACCATTGCTTGCTTTTTCCAAGATGTGAAGAAATCTAGTAAAGCTTTCTAAGCAGATGATGTTGTGTACAAAATATTAATGCTGCTTATCCCTAAATTGATATTTCTTTGAAGACTTCTAATAAAGCCCAGTTCCTCCAGAGCCTTAACCATGACAAACGTCAATAAATGTTATGAGTCCCTGAGGCTGAATTTTAAAGGAGCATTAAAGATTAAAGAATGCACAGGTCAATTACTGAAACAAGCAAATGACTTTAGGAGTAATTACACATAATTTTGCCTTGTTTATTTTGCATTAGTTATAAGTGTCCATAATCCTATGTCCCCCCCCAGGGTCTCTTATGGTTTGAGTTGGAAAAATTCCTTTATCTCTCATTTGATTTTAAGTGGGGTTGCTAGGGCCAAAAAGTGGTTTTAAAAAAGGTCTTCTGGTGCCAGATATATACACATACGTATATATACACATGGACACACACACGTATACACAGACTTGGCTCTGATGTCTCATCTATCCAGCATGTGGGTGCCCGCCTGTCCTAACACCACTGTGTCCCTATATCCCTCCTGGCACAGCCCATTTCACTACAGCAAGGCGAACAGTTCTCTATTTCAGTATCTGCACATACTAGTAGCTCAAGCTACTAAGTGGCATTTTAAAGTGGTTATTATTCACGCGTAAAGCACTGGTACCTCCAGGTAAAACCAGGGTGATGGGACGGAGCTAAGAGCCTGAGCTGCTCTTTCATCCCTGGGCATCTTGCCTCCTCCACCCCGTCCAAGGTCTATCCACACGTCGCTGTTTTAACATTAGCCTCAGACCTCACAGCTTACCAGGAGAACCTTCACCTGCTTATCACAGAATCACAGGCTGTTCAGGGTTGGAAGGGACCTCAAAGATCATCTTGTCCAGCCCCCTGCCAGAGCAGGATCACCCAGAGCAGGTCACACAGGAACGCGTCCAGGCGGGTTGAAAAGTCTCCAGAGCAGGAGACTCCACACCCTCTCTGGGCAGCCTGGGCCAGGGCTCCGGCACCCGCACAGCCAAGAAGTTTCTCCTCATGTTGAGGTAGAACTTCCCATGTTCTGACTTAAACCTGTTATTCCTTGTCCTATTGCTGGGCACCACTGAGAAGAGATTTTCAAGTCCCTTCATCATCCTCTTAGCTCTCCGTTGGACTCTATGAGTCCAACGGAGAGCTAAGAGGATGATGAAGGGAGGAGGTCCCAAGGAGACTCCACACCCTCTCTGGGCAGCCTGGGCCAGGGTTCCAGCACCCTCACAGGGAAAAAGTTTTTCCTAATGTTTTTGTGGAACCTCCTATGGTCCAGCTTGTACCCACTGCCCCTTGTCCTGTCAATGGACGTCACTGAAGAGCCTGGCTCTGTCCTCTATCTAGCCCGTGCCAGGGGTTGCCCTCACATCCATTAACACTTGCTCAATACTTGGTTGGCCAAACCAAGGCAAACCCAACACCCTGAGCAGGTGGCTGGGCAGGACTGGCCCCTGGGGGGACACAGTGGTGCTGGGGGAGGAAGGCACTGCGGGAAGGGGACTGGCAGGAGAGGAGAAGTGCTTTCGAAGGGCTTTCAGCCCACTTCTCCTTTTGTGCTCTCAGAGCGTGCTAGATTAGCAGACTATTTACATAGCCCTTATGAAGTACATTTGATGTTCAGGGCAGACTCAGCATCTCTCGTGTGGCTGTTCTGCCTCTAATGTCATTTTATAGCATGCCTGCTTATAACAAGGGTAATAAAATAAATTTGGGGAGGGAAGGGAGGTTGAGGAGCACATTATGCAGGAATCTGGACCTCTCTGCAGCCATCAGGAAGAGGAAGCTCAGTAATGGACATGTCATAATCTTTCTGTGCCGGTTAATCTACGTCCGGTGTTACCCTGATGTTTTATTGCACTCCACACGTTCAGCAGAAGCCCATTTCTTTTAAGTGATTTTGATAAGCTGATTGATGCAGTCCCTGTTTTTCTCATATGTGTGTGTTTGTAAGAGCCCGTCTGCCTGATGCCATGGGCTTCTATCTAATAAAGGACCTATAATGTACTTATTTTCCTCGACCATGACTTTCCTCCACTTTCCCCTGCAATTTACTACTTTAGAGAAATTTAATCTGCTGCTGAAATTCACTGTATTATTAATGGAGAGTCGGCGAACAGCCTGACTGTAATTAAACTACGCACCAAGGAAAAAAATAAAAAAAATCTCAACCCACCCAGTGTTCAAATAGCATCGACGGTTTCACTGAAACGATTTGGAGCCAAGAAACGTAAAGGCAGGCAGAATAGCTTCCTCGGTTACAGAGCTGCTTGCTGGTTACTGCACAGCCGAGATGGCATGCAGAACTCCAGCCTTCACACGGATTAAATAAAACCCCCTCGTTGCAGGTGTCGCACGTGGCAAATTCTGGGCTGAAAGAGGGATGGGCTCCCTCCTTTTGACTAATGAAACACCACAGCCCTTGGCATGGAGTTTCGGAAAAGGTTCCCACAGGAGGCTGTGGGGGCCAGGAGAATAATACCAAGGGGCAACATGGCGCTGTAGGAATTGGCTGGTGGCCTGGGTGACCCTGATGCGCGGATCTCTGAAGCCGCCGGTAGAGCAGGCAAGGACAGGAGCACTCGGCTTTGCTGTGACCAGCACCTCCAGGCCTGCAGACACCTTCAGAATCTCTTTTCCTTACTTTTAGCCCAAGGCCATAATACTCGTTGCCTTTGTCCAGACATGCTGAGGCTCAGCAGTTCAACCCACCGTAACACCGAGGGTAATAGCGTAAGCACCCCTTTAGCAGGCAAAGACAGAAGTTGCCCCTGCAACCTAACACACGAGGCTTCACCTCTATCTCTTAGACCCCAACTGAAGGCACAGAAGGACTTCACCTCTATCTGTCAGACCCCAACCTAACAGGGATCTGTGTCTCTGGTTCTTGTGCAGCATAGGGCAATACTGAAAAAAAGCGATGTCAAACTGCGCGAGACCAGGGAACCTGAGAGTAGCTCATCTAAGTTCATTCAGATCCCAGCAAATTAAAGAATTATTGCAAAAAATCTCCCCGGCCAGCTGGTCTGGTGCCTGGGGGCGCAGCACACGGAGACAGCTCGTCTGTGTCTCCCTGACAGAGGGTTTGCTGTGGGGTTTTGCCAGGTCAGGAGCCCCAGTAACGGGAAGCAGGAGAGGGTTCACTTTTGATCCTGACACATTAGCTGCTGCTGGGATGAAAAAGGCAGGATATTGCATATTTTCACGGGGGCTGTGATGAGATTCAGAAGCCACAGAAGATCGCCAGGCCACTATTTGAAGTCCTCTCCCTTGACTTGAAAGCGGTCAGAGAAAACGGGGCTGCCAACGTCTTTTTTTTTTGTTGTTGGGTGTGTGCGTGTGTCTCTTTTCATTTGTCAAACCTCCACAGCAGGATTAAGCTATAAAGAGAATATTTGGCAGAGGCAAGCGAGGTCGGGACATCGCGTCTTGGGAAGAATGGGAACGGGGTGGAATGCAGAAGGAAAACAATGCGATGTTATCTCTGCTCCTTTCATTGGGACTCCGCGGGGTTTTGCTCTTCAACTCCGCGCTCCCGAGTAACACACCTGTGAAAACACCAGCTGGGCAGCCAACAGCTCGCATTTGCAACGAACACGCTGGTGGAAAGGAGCGAACAAAAGAAAAGAGAGCAGAAAGAAACGCCCGTAATTGCTTCTATGCAAGAGTTCCAAAGCGCTGACAAACGCGCCGGGGCTGCAAACCTGCAAAGCGCTCGGAATTCCCAAAGAAAAATCCCGCTCCTGACACATTTTATCCAACTTGATAAAGCAAATTAGGTGTCACGTAAACCAAAAGCTGGAAGGGTAAAAATACAGGGTTTTGAATAAAATCGGACTCAACTCAGCGAAAGAGTCATTGCTTTCAGGAGCACATGCACACTCGTGAACACTCAGAGCACCCCAAAACTAGGTTAAAAATATGACCCAAAGCTGAAGCATCCTTGCCAAGGACAAAATCACCAATTTCAGCTGCTCAGTGCTACTATTTCTCTGTTAAGTTTACAAAATACATTATTTTCAAGCTATAAAAACCTGCAGTTAGCAGTGGGTTTCTTAAGGGAGGTTAAGAGGCGCACCCCTAGCAGAAGGGTCGCCCCAACCTTGGCAGGGCTCAGGGTTCTTCTCTACAGTGAGGACAGACAGGAGATTTTCAGAAACATTGGACATCACAGTATTCTGCCTTTTTTTTTTTTTAATGGGTAGAGCAAAAATTCCCCCCACCAAATCTCCTGAAACGTAATTCACCCATTTTGCCCAAGACTAAAACAAACCCATACATCTGATAAGAGCTGAAGGAGAGCCCTTGTGACTGCACCCCAAGGTTTTATACTCAAAACAGGGAGCTCTTAGACAACCTTGATGATAGGTGGTTCTTACCAGACCTGCCCACTACCCGCTGCTGCCTGAAGAGTGCAGATACCAGGGATGAGGTATTTTGCAGGTAATTATTTTATTTTTTTTTAGCAGAAAGCTCACCAGTGTGATCTTCTAGAAAATACGGATCTAGGCAATGGCAGTGGACACACAGAGAGAAGCAACACGAGAAATAACTCAAAACCTCAAAGAGTCTCTGCGTCCTTTCAAGAAAGGTTTTCAGTTCCCTATCTGGAAGCAGGCAAAAGCTGAAAGGAGAAATATATACATATCAAAAAAAAAAAAATTAAAAAGCCTCATTTGTCTCACCTAGGGTTGAAAAAGAGAAGGAAATTCCACGCCTGAAAACAGCCACTTGACTTTGCGGTGCAGCTTCCTATTGGTATTTATTTGCCAGGCTCTAGTCCCTACGCTTCCTTCACTCATTGGGAAGATTTTCTACAGTGTATTTGTGAAGGATGATTGACTACAGGGAGTCTTTGTTGTACTATCTGCTGTAATTATTTTAATTCAAACACATTCCCTTATAGGACTGACATCATAAACGCTGTTTTCTATAACAAATAGCTGTCAAGGCTGTCAAGCAGATCTGCTTACTGTTTTATATCATTACGATATTTAATTTCAACTCTGCGTTCTTTGTCAAATGTTCTCAAGATTTCCTTTCCCTGGTAGTAGATCAGACAGACGCCTTCAGTTTCAAACAGATCATTCTTTAGGGTGAGGTCAGAAAACAAACAACAACAACAAAAAAAAAAAGACAGAGGGAATTTGCAGTAAGATGCTCATGTCCCAAAGGGAACTCGTGGCCAGTCTTAACTTTCCTACAGTGCATTACTGTACATATGAGTGTTATTAACTGCTAAGCTGGTTGGGTTTTATGACATGCTGAGACTCAAACCTTCTTAGTAATAAGATCACAGAGAAGCCTTTCTATTATCAGGCTTTAAACAGGACCGGGAGAAACAGGCAGCACTTAATTCCCAGCTTCTTCCTATATTTCTCATTTGTCTGACTTCCAGTCTTCCTTGTTAAATGAAAAGTTGTGGTTCAAAAACAAACACTTCATAGTCCTCAACGGAGAAGGACTGTGGCACTTCCATCCCTGGAGGTGTTCAAGGCCAGGCTGGACTGGGCTTTGAGCAACCTGGTCTAGTAGAAGATGTCCCTGCCCATGGAAGGTGTGTTGGAACGAGATGATGTTTAAGGTCCCTTCCAACCCAAACCTTTCTACGGTTCTATGGCCCATCACCATACACTTGAATTACTGGAGCGCTTGGAAGCTTCATAGCAGAATACAGCATGTTTTGCTTAGAAAAATGCAAGTTTCCATCTCTGTTGTTCTCATTAGCTCCTCTGTCCCGACCTACAACTTACCTGGCCAACACCTGCTCTGTTTACCTCCTCTGCCTGCTGCTGATATGTCAAACAACCTGAAGAGAAGAGGTACCAAGAGCCCCAAATACCACGTTTTTATCATGGTTTGTTGAAATGCAAATCATTTTGCAAAGAAACAAAGCAGGGAGCTGCTCCGTTTCAGAAGAGTTCTGGAACCACGTGCCCTCTCCCACACGTAGCTTCTGACAGCCACGGGCGTCGCTGATCCCTCTCCATTTATTGGGAAGGGAAAGCACAGCGAGCGTCTTACCCTGCCCATCTATGGGTGGGCAGGAGACACCAAATGGAAATGCAAAGCTGATCCGACCTCTCCATCACTGCAGATGGATGCACTCAACCCATGTTCCGTGGACTGGCACGTGACGCCTGAAACTGGTGTTAGAACTTGCACGTGCTGCCAAGTCATTTTCAAGGGCTCCTGGAAAAACTCGCCTGATGGGAGGTGGCCAAAAGCCACCTTGGTATCTCATTGCACGTGTAAACGTGCAGGACCATACAGAGGGAGTCACAAATGTCCCTCCATCTGCTCCTATCTTTTCAGAGCAAGAGAAGAGTAAAGTAGCAGAGAATTCTTGGTGTGCAGGACCAGCCCAGAAGGAAGCAAGATGCCTGAAGAGAGGGTGTTTCACAGGGGGCTGAGCATGGCCCACCCTGGCCACAGCAGGCTATGGAGATGTCAGAGACATCAAAACTCCCCCAGCTGCTCTCAGCCCTGCTGGGAAAGGTCCTTACGTGCCCAGAGGGCTCCCAGTTCTCCAAGGCAGAAGCCACCTTCATGCTAAATATTCTTACCATGCCTGGTACAATGCAATCTTAATTCTAGGCTATTGACAGAAATGACAATTAATGAGGAGCAAGACGCAGGCATGGCACGACTTCTCTTTCCACAGCAGAATATGACTTCCCCACACAAACCCCAGTGCACACGCAGTCATAGACGCAAAACAACTCCCAGCTCCCTTCAAGGGAATAAGCATTAGCACAGCAAGCGTTCCATTCACTCAGCTGCTGAGACGTGGGGCTGCAGCCTGGTCAGAGCCCTGCACGTGCTCTGCGATTTGGAGCTTATCATTTAATTAAAAATAACACACAGGTTTGGGGGACCGAGCCAATGATGTACAGCGAGCTGCACTCCTCTCCCTCTCTCACGTCCTCCCTGCCTGCCACGTGTAGCCATATAATACTGTAACCTTGCTTTCCGGCACAAAAGTGCTATAAACCATCAATAAATTTTACTGACTTTCCAGTGACCTTCATGAGGACTGGAAGAGTCACATCTCACACCAAAGACGGAGCTGTAAATATTTCATCTGTGCAGTAAACACAGTGCTGACAGCAGCAGCTCACTCATGTCCCCGGGACTGCTCCGCGAGCACTGCCGCTGCGCCGAGATGGAGATTTATCTGCTGCTTCAGGAGGAACCTGGGCACAGAGGCAGAGCAGCTCACAGAAAGCTGTCTTATTCCCAGCAGCTTCATGTCACCGGCAGCGGCTGCTGTCTCATTACAGAGCAACCCTCTGGCTCCGCGAGAAAGGCAGAGAAGAGGAGCCAGGCTGGCAGCAAAGCAGAGGTGCTCACTGCTCCTTCAGCGAGGCCCTGAGCCAGCAAAGCACCAACACGTGCTGCAGCCTGACAAGATGAGATCTCCGCTGGCTGCTGTTGAGTTTATGGTACCTGGGGTTTGCTCATTTGCAGACCCTGGGACTAACGTTTGGGGGAAGGCTTCCAAGACAATCATTAACTCATGTTTCCTCCAGTCATATTGACCTATTACAAATTCAAGAGTATTCATACCCAACCAGATTTCTCACTCTTGCAGGGAAGAGCAGGCTGACCCGTTACAACAATAAAATAGACTGTCCTTACCCTGCTTTACAGGGGAACTCCATGCTGATTGTTCAATAACAGCAGCCTACACTCCTGCCATCCATCACTCAAATCAGCTGCACCCAGGCTTGTCCAGGCATGGGTCATGGTGCTGCCACATGTCACAGCTGCTGTCTTAGTGCTCCGACACCCCCAGATACCCCCCAGCCACTGCACCTGGGCTCTGGAGAAGCTCTTTGGTGCAGATCCCCTCCTCAGCGCCTGCAGTGGAGAAATGGGGCCCCACAGTCCTCTCTGAGCTCTGGCTGCTGATGGTCACCCTCCAGGAGCAGGCAGCCAAGTTGCATTTAGCCCTGAGGACCACAGCAGCTATAGCCACTTGCCTGCAATGAACTGCCATTCTAAAGAGATCACCTTGTCTTATGCAGGATTTCTCTTAAAATAACAAATAAATCTCTTTTCTGCTAAGTCCAAAGGCTGTGGAAAGTGAGGAAGAGGAGGGCAGCGAGCCTCTTACAAACCAGCTTCCCTGCAAAAGTGAGGAGTCACTCACATGGGAACAACCCAGCTCTTGCACCTTATGGCTTAAATCTGTCCCATGAAACAGTCTGTTATGTCCAATTTTAAATACTTTACACACCCAAGGATGAACTCCTTCAAGGTTGCACTGCTCTGGATCCCCAAAGGGGAAGTAATTTGGCACCATGGTGCATGGACCACAGGACCTCCCTGCTTAAAAAGCCCAAATCCCTCCCAATATCTTCGTTTTTCCTCATCACCCTGTGTCCTCCTAGCCTCCGCCGCACACATCCACCCTCTTGCACACAATCCAGACTCAGCACGCTTGCATCAACCTGGACACGTTGTTATTCTGTAATATTTCTTAAGGCAAAACCACATCTACAAGACAATCCCCAAGGATACATCCCTTTGTTTTCCAGCACGCGCTACCAGGAGACAGGCGCGTGAAATGCCTGCTGCTATAATTGAGCCAAGAACAAGCAAACCTCCCAGGGTTTAGCCGACAGCCTCCACGCTGGCTTCCCTGGCTCCATCACTCCTGCTGCTGGCAAGGGCTGGGACTACTGGGAAAGCTGCCTGAGCGATGTGAAGATAAGACGAGCTACTGGCCCGGCTCCCATCTCTCCTAGCCGTCCTCAGATGTCCTTCCTTATTCTGCTGGCTGCATCTGGTCCCAAATCTTCATCTTTCTCCCAAGTAAAATAGCCCAGCTTGCCCTGGCATGGCCTGGATCATCCTCATTCCCTGTGGAAAGATTCCAAATCTCCCTCCTGCTAAATACAACCTCACTCCAGTAGCTTCAGAGGGCAAGGGGCAGCCCAAATGGTCATGTCGTGGCATAAGGCAGCACCCCAATTTGGGTTGTTTTCCCACCCTGAGATCCCCGTGAGCACGTACACAAAGACAGGGCACTCACGGGAACGCGGGCTGCTCAGTTCCTAAAGGGTTACCTCGTGAGAGTAAAGGGTTAGTTTTGTCTGGCAAAGGCTCCCAACCGCCACCCCCCTCCCGATTTATTTCTGCAATTGTAATTAAGGCCCTGACAAAGTGGTTTAGCTGCCCGAGTCTTTTGTTCAATTTATTGATTAGCTATTTCTCAGAAGTTCATTACCATCCAGAGGCTGGGAATTGGGAATTGGGTCTATGTGGTTTTTCAAGGCTTCATCTCTGCTTCAGATGATTAAATGCAGCCACAACACATCCATCCTGCATTGAACAGCTCTGCCCAAGGTCAAACATTCATGCAAAACAGGAGTGCATATCTGCATGTCTAAATATCATCTGCATGAATTTCCAGGAGGATGTTTTTAAAGCCTTCCTAGCAAGCAGGATAAAAAAAAAAAATTTATGGAGGTAAGGCAGGTCATATCTTAATGCTTTTAATACAATATCCTTTAATTATAGACTAATACTTATAAAAAAAATAAATCACAAGACCAACTATCTCAAAACAGGAATGGGGGAGGTGTGAAATGGCACAAATTGGCAGCTCTTCTCCTCAGGAGTGAAGGGCTGAACGACAAGGTGGACAATTCTGCAAGACGGAAACATGGAGGAAATCCTGGGTACCACCATCCATCATACAGTGGGGGAAACAAAGGATTCCAGTACACGATTCTGTCCATCAGCAATCTTCATTAAGTTCAATATTTATCACAAGGACAACATACCGCGCCTCCCCCATCTCTTTTTAAGAAGCACAACCTGCTGTCTTTCCTTGAAAGATTTTTCTAGGCAAATGAGATGCAGCAGGTTTCATCCAGATTTCCATAGAGCATTTGTCATTAGCTAAGCTTGAGAAGACAGGATTTAGTAGAAGCCGTGACATGAGTGAAAGTCTCAACAGAAGCTGAAGGGCACAGCACTGGGAGGAAAGAAATTCTTGATGGAGATACCCAATAACTTGCCTTATTCAAGGTTTTCACCACAGCGTAAGAAAAACCAAGGAAAGGTGCAGGGGGGCAGCAGGGTGGGTGCCAGGGCAGCAGAGCTGGAAGCTGCACGGGTCAGGCAAGGAGGGCTGAGGATGGGGTCAGAGCTGGCTGTGTGCCCAGGTGGCCAACAGCATCCTGGCTTGTATCAGGAATGGAGTGGCCAGCAGGACCAGGACACTCATAAAGCTACACCTCAAACCCTGCGTTCAGTTTTGGGCCCCTCACACCAAGAAAGACTTTGAGGTGCTGGAGCAGGTCCAAAGAAAGGCAACGAAGCTGGTGAAGGCTCTAGAGAACAAGTTTGATGAGGAGCAGCTGAAGGAACTGGGATTGTTCAGCCTGGAGAAAAGGAGGCTGAGAGGTGACCTTATCGCTCTCTGCAGCTCCCTGCAAAAGGGTGGTGAGAGCTCAGCACTCACCTGGGACAACGTTTTAAGCCATTTCGGATGTGCAGCATCGTCCAGCTCTTCCACGCCTGGCACGGGCTCCTTTTCCTTCATTTTAACCAGGACAGGCTGCTGCTTTAGTGTTCCCTTAATACCTGACCTGCCTTTCACAAACAAGCTCTGCAAAGTGTTGAGAGGCACCGAAAACCCCGCTCCCATAGTACACAACCCATTCTCAGCAGCCACATCCATACAAACTAAGAGCACTTGGACTCCCACAGCCAGCATTATTCAATCCTTTGCTCTAAGAGAGGAGGAACAGTAAATCTCTTCAAAAAGTCGCAGGAATCACCAGAGAAACAACTTGTCCTCTCAGCACACCGCTCTCTGAGATTGCACCTTGCCTTTTTCAAGCTTGTCCCAGTGCAAAAAGCCTTTATAAAAAAAAAACAACAAATAAAATAACTCAAGGACAGGAGGCGAGCAGTTTACTCATTTCAAGAAAAGATGCATTGCTTTGCTTTCCAATAGCTGATTTGCCCCCCCCCCCCAATAAATACCATTTATACTCAGACAAGATCAATTCCTGCCTCCCCTTTTGAGTCAGCACCTCCAGGTGTGTAGAACCACAGTTATTTTTGCGGTGACACACTCGTGATCTCAGTTGCACTATTCTGGGGTCGATGTCACCTGGACCAGAGAAGCTATCCCACTCGTACATAGGGAGAAGGTGCTGGTTATTGGTAAGGAGTTAGAAGAAAAAAAAAAAAAAAAGCAAGGGGGTGCTTTTCCCTTTCCTCCTCTCTTCTCAAGATTTTGTCTCCAATTTTCTCCCCTGCCTTGGGGTCCCTTTCAAAGGATGTAATTGATATAGTCACTGAAAATAATGGAATTTATAGCCCAGTCTCAACACTATAAATTCAGCTATTACGTTCCTGATGGGAAAATGAAGAACAAAATGAATTGAGACAGAATATTTGTCTTAATAATTGTCTCTTTTCTACGCTGTATGTGTTTAATAGGTCTACATGTGTATATGTGTGAATATATACATACACATACATGTAGCAAAGGGTTTATTATTTTTTTAATTATTTTTTCTTCATAAACAACCACATGAGCACAAACCCCTGGTCAGGCAAGCGCACATTAAGAAGCCATCTGCAACAGAGCAATGAGGTGAATTTCCCATCCTGGAGCTCTTTGATGAGGGAAGAGCCAAACTGCATAATCCAGACACAGTAACAACCAATTCCTTTGCTTTGCAAAAAGTACACAGCTTCTTCTTGGAGCTTTTGGCTGTTTCTCAGATTTATTTCATTTTTTGCCAGAAAAATCAGAGCTGAGCCAGCATTCCTCTGCTCAAAGCCATAGCCCTAAGACTCTGAGATAAGGCTTCCCAGTGAACCCTTCCCTCTTCTCCACTCCTCCCTTCCCAGCACTTTTGGTGTTTGGGGTTGGATTAACCCAACATCATCTCCATCCCCTTGTGAATGCACCACCCAAAAAAAAAAAAAAAAAGTAGTGCATGTCCAGGCTGTGATCATTTGTCATTTAGATAGAGTCTATGATATGAACCATGGCAAACACTGTAATGACTAATTTCAAACATTTATTACAACACTTGAGAGACTTGAAAGCTCTCCCTGCTCTTGATTTTAATAAATGCAGTCTTGAAGCAGCCGCTTATCAAAGTGACACAAATTGTGTGGTAAATAGATTATGGCACAGCTGAAATACTGGAAAATGAGATCAGAAATGCTACTATCTTCTATTTAAGGCTTTGTAAGGTGCTCCGATCGAGCGGATTCCGGAAAAGTGGCACGGGCAGGGCTGGTGGAAGTGGGAAGAAGCCAAAATGCCAGGGGATCAGCGCAGGGCCAGCCGGCTGCTTATCATCCCCCTATTTGCATATGTACAATTTCTTGCACATTAACGAGTTTGTACACCAAAGGGCTGGGGAAGAGATACCAACAGTCCTTGAAGTCATCATTTTAGAGCCAAACTGAGATATAAGACCGGCTTCATCTGGAAAAGAGTTATCACACGAGCAGCAAGACTTATGATGTTCTCTGCTCCTCAGTCTCGTTGTCTTAATGGAATAAACATAACTTTATCAAAACTTACCAACGGGACTAAAAAGGGAAATGGCTTGTCTTTTTGGCAAATCGCGTATAGATTTCAGTGTGCAGATAAATTAAAAGCTGAATTAGCATTTGTTTCCATAAAGTTCTAAAAACTGAGACGAGAACTTCTTTCTTGGAATATGCTTTGACCGAGTAAATTGTTAAAAATCTGGAAAACAGTTGTTTCATTTTTAAAAAGGATTCCCAAAGGGCACGGAGCATAGCAAACCACACTCTTCAGCCAGCCACCCAGGGACTCTGTAGGCCAGCTGGTAAAGAAACTTAAACTCGAGAGACAGGAAAATGAGCTTGGAAATGTAAGAACCTTTTCACTAGACCAGGATTCATTTTTCGAACCAGCTGCTGCCAATTGTTTTTAGGGTACAAAGAGGAAAAAAATAGTATCAGGTATCTGCTGTTACAGGATTCCTCATTCAATATAGCAAACACCGTGGGTCAGATTATCTCTATTTATAGCTCTCTCTTCATACCTAAGCAACTAGTCCAAATCTGCATAAGAAGGAAACATAGCTGGTTTCAGTGAAATGAGAAATACTAGAATTTGGGGGTTCAGCTCAGCTCAAGACGAGGTTACATCCGAGGTCACCCACAGCAGCACAGACCCTCGTGCCAAGACATTCAGCCCGACTCAGAGCTCGGTCAGGCTAAATGGTCCCGTTTCCCGGGGTCCCTGGGCACTGCACTGGCAGCAAGAGCTGTCTGCAGAGACAGCACTGGTCACAGCAGGCACCTGGGCTCCAGATTTAGGTATCTAACCTGGATGGTTTAAATTTGACAGAGAATACGCCCCCACTGTGCGAATTTTGGAGGATCTTTGCCTAAATCCCCTGGACAATCCTTCTTCACCTCTTTATGGTCCATTCCTTTGAAAAGATGCTGCCTAAGAACAAGGCTGCAAGTTTTGAATATGCAAAGCAGGAATGTTCCCCATCAGATATTCTTTTGCTTTATTCATATGATTGAAACTCTTGCCATGGTTCTTGCAAATCCAAGGAAATGTGTTTACAGTCTCATCAACTGAAAAGAATTGGATTCCCACGTTGCGGCTCAGGGGATTTTCTAGGGTTTCTATCAAACACAGCGACTCCGGCAGTAGAAGGCTATTTTAATAAGTGCCTATATTGCAGTTTCATATTGGAATACACAATTAAAACCAGAAGAGAGGCAAAAAAAAAAAAAACAAAACACATGCTTTCAATCTCCTTTCAGGAAAAACTCCAGAAATCCAGGAAGTGAAGGAAAACAAATTCCTCCCAACTGCTCCAAGTTCACTCCTGTATTTCACTTGCTCTTGATGCTGGGGAAGTTCATCCCCAGCCCTGGAAGTCCCTTTTGGTTACACACACCAAGGAACAGGAGAGGATAGCAGGGGAGATGGAAACATCTTCACGGCCAGTGCTGCCCCTTCACTGGCACCTCGATCATTGCTCACACAGAGTGAAGCAGAAAGGGGAGAGGAGAAACCTTTTGCTCTCCAGACCAGTGTTAGAGATGCCTTCCTGGGGGCTCAAGTTAACACACAAAGCAGCTTTCATTCCTCATCCAGAACATTTCCCCTCCTGCTGCAGCGCCTGCCCGAGCAGAACACGCGTTAAAGGCTTGGCAGGTACCAGCCTGTGCAGGGCACAAGTCATCACATTCCCCAGCACAGCAGCATTTCTTACAGAACAGAGGCAGTCAGTGGCATCCAGCACAGAGGAGGCACACGTGGCACAGGACCGGGTGGCTGAGCCCATTTAACACATTTTACCTTCTGGCAACACCTCCCCTTTCCATTGATGGGGGACAATAAGCTCCGGACTCACTGCACCGAAGACATGGCAGAAGGATCCAGGCGCTGCTAAGCTGGATATGCACTAGTGATCACACACACCTTACCTACACGAGATAAATTCAAAATGCAGCTGGTAGGGATTGGCTTGAGACAACCTGATTTTTCCTCTATGCACGATCCTTTGGCCAGCAAACCTACTTGTCTCATTCCCAATCAACGTCCCCAGGCAAGATAGCACATGTTCAGTGGGGATGGCTGGATAAAATACAAGCCCTGAAGCTAAACAGAGACCAGCTTGGCACCATAAACAACCTGTGAAGATGCTGAGTTTTGCTTCCAGTTGCCTTTCAGCAGAACAGTGGGAGCCTCACACCCCCTTCCAGCCCGGCACTGGGGGCTCCCAGCCAAAATCTCCTCTGGGTTTTTCAGCCCTGCCATATGTGATACTGGTCCCATGGCCTTCTATAAGATTTTCATGCTCAGTGAGGGAATTTAGGTACCCTGGTAGTTACATCCCACCAAACACACACCTCTACCTTGGGAGCTTACTTTTCCTTCTGCTTTACAGCAGAGATCAGGCTCTTTTTTTTTGTGACACAAAACCACAACTATTGTTGCATGACAGAGGAGCTGCTCTCAGAACAAGCGTAGCTCAGCCTAAAATGTAGTTTCAGTGACTTTCATCTATAAATCACGAACTACCTTCAGGTAGCAGGTGACTGTCACCCCTTCGCTGCAGGGGACCGCGCAGGGATGCTCGAATCGCCTGTCAGCAAGGGCAGAGCTGCAGCTCGGGTTTCCCAGCTCTCAGTGCAACCAGCTCCCTTTTGCTTTTCTCCTTTCTCAAGTCATAAACAGAGGCGGCATTTCTGACAGGTATTTCGAGCTCTTGCTGAGTTCGCTTTTTCCAGTTAAGGAGCAACAGCTTGCCCACCTCTAACTCAAACATGGAGCTTGTTTGCTACCCGCTGCTCGTCACCTCTGTGCTCGTGTGGAGCCCCAGCCCAACAGTGCCCAGGACTGGGTGGGCTTCCGAGCACAGGCAGCGACCCTGGCAGAAGAAACGGCGTTGGGATAAGGAGAGAGATGCTCACACTGAGATGTAGCCATGGCAACATGCTTTTGCAGAGCAGGAGGCATATCTGCCAAGGCTCAGAGATTTGCCATTTGATCGCACGGATTTCCATGCTCTGGATGCGATCACATCACACAAAATCCAGGTCAGGCTTGATGCCTTGAATAATTCTTTACCCTCAGGGGCACAGAACGGATGTAGGAAGCTGTGTCTCATGGAGGATATGGTAGGATTAAACAGATTATCTTTCTGGCCAAAAATAAAGGTGAGCTCTGCAAATGAAGAGACACCCGGTTCTGCTTTTATTGCATGGGAGGCAGCAGGGAAGTAGAGCTGTCCATGGAAATGTGCATTTCTCAGGGAGGACACAAAGCTAAAGTCTCTAGAGCTGGAGTTCAATCCTTCCAACTAAACATCCCATTCCCTCTTCCTCTTCACCTTGTCACTGTTATCCAACAATAGGAGTAACCACATTTCCAAACTCACAACAACCACAGCATCAGTTTCCACCTTTTGGCCCAGGGCTGCCTCTGAACAATCCGTCTGGGCTGGGTAGGCTCTCAGCAAGCCTTCATCAAACCACTGGTGCAGAATTTCCCCTGGCCCCCAGCAGCATTCCTCCTGCTCTGGGCAGCCCCAGCATCCTCACCCTGCCCACAGAGCCCCTCCTGCAGCCCTCTGCAAAAAACAGCAGAAGAGCAGAGCTACGAGGAGCCAGAGGAGCAGCCTGCACCAGAATGTGCTGGGATCACAAAGAGAACACAAAGCCCTAAGAGACAAAGGCAAGGTGAAATACATAGAGAGAGAAACCACAAACTCTTCAGGGCTTTGGGAGATTTTGTGGCAAAGCCTGGGATGAAAATATTCTCTCTTGGGTTCTGCCACTGAACCAGGCCTCAGTCTGGCAAGGGCTGTGTTTGCTCTGATACGTGTCTGTGCAAATCACGAAAGCCAGGTCTGAAGCCCAGAAAGAACAGGCAGCTTGAGAGCAAACAGTGCAGAGCAAGCGAAGGACGTGCCAAGCGTTTTGATTCCGGCACGTCTGCAAGAGCTGCTGCAAACTCCACGCTCTTTGGGTGGGTGCAGAGAGAAGAGGAGGAAGGAAGAGCCAGCGCTCCATGTGGCATTGCATAACCTTCTTGGCTCCGGTGTAGTCTCCATCGCCTGATCCTGGGACAGGACAGCGATAGAAGGAACCATGGCTCTGCAGAGTGGCTTTACACCAGCTGTGATTATGTGTGTGCTCAGCTCTCTGTAGCAGGGAGGGAGGGTCTAAGGAAAAATATCAAGCTCAGGTGGAAACAAGAGTCTCATCTGAGTCAGAACTCAAATTGGAAAAAAAAAAAAATCAAAACCAACAACAACAAAAAAGAACCAAAGGCTTATTTCATACTTTGACGATATATTTTCTCCCTTTTATGATGGCAGACCTGAAACCCCTAAAAATCTGTATGTTCTTCACCTGGCACCTTTTAAAGAGTGTGCCTTTCCCTTGGTAGCTCCAGGGCTTTAACCTTTTGAAAACAACAGGTCCCCAAAAGAGACCTTGAAAGGAAAAGCCATCCAGGCAGATATCACCCTCCATTAGAGCGGGAACAGGGAGGGAGGGGGGATTTAGCCCGGTGATAAGAGTCTTTTGGAGAGGTTTAATTCACTCCCATGTCAGGTCCTTTCCCTCCCGCCCTCCCCACCCCCAGCTCGCTCTGAACCAGTCTCCCTGTTCCTCGCTTTTCACCTCTGTAGGTTTGAGCACGAGATAAACATGCCCTAATTATTTTCTTCTTGCACAGCTGAGCCCTGCAGCCCTTCATTTCCGTACCTGAATGCTCTCGATTCAGGCGGGTTATACACGACAGAGCCTTTCGAGTATATTTGTTGCGCGGCAGAATTCGGGTGTCACACAAGCATCTCAAAACCCTCTTTTCCCTGGCACAGACTAATAAGGGACGTGAATTACCTCAGACTTCTTACAGTCCGGAGGGCCGAAAGACTAAGGGAGGGAAGAAACAGGGTCACAGATGCTCCTGCCTTCAGTCAAATAGCACAGATACCTCTCTGGCTGACAGAGATCGAAACTTGCTTTTGCAGAGGGAGATGAAAAGCTTAGTTGCTGTGACTGCCTTAACATAATGACCACAAAGCTCCACCAGGCAGACATCATCCCTGCCTTCGCAGACCAATACCAAGAGTAGCACGTGGCTAGGAGGAGGCACGGAAGGTCAGCAGACAGCCAAAACCTTGCTTTTATGCAGGTGAAGTACAGTAGGACAAATCATCACCTAGAATATCCACTTAAAGACAGGGCTTTGAACCACTTCTTTATCAGTACTACCTATAGAGTAAGGGACATTTTGGTCACCAACACAGAGTAACCTTCTTTCAAACTTGCCAGGCCCCCAGGAGCCCTCGACAGCAGGTAACTGTCTTACATCACACTGGAACACCCAAACCTGTCACAGACACCCTGAGTCCTCCCCTTCCTTGCAGAGTCCTGATTCAAGATGACTTCTTCATGAAATCAAGACAACCCCAGAAAGGACGGAGGCTGCAAAGGTTCTGCATTAACGATGCTAATCGTAGCAATATCACATCAGGGACGTTACCAACATATAATTCCGTGACACAGACCAAGTGGCTGAGGTCACCATGACTTGTGGCCACCAGGTAGCTCTGCCGTAGCCCCTGCTCTGAGACCACATTAGGATCGAGAGCTGTGGGCACGAGGGCTGCGGGGCAGCGTGGGAGGGAGCTGCTCAGCAGAGATGATGGAAATCCACTGGCAGCTGATCCCACAGTCCAGCCAGGTGTTCGGCTGCTCCCTTTCCTGTAACAGGGCAGCACGGAAACCCATCATCCCCCAGTTCTCCTTCCAGAGCTCCCTTCCCATGGCTTGTTTCTCCCAGCTCCATGTGGATTTTGCACTGTGGCTTGTAAGATCAAAAAGGCTGGCTGGGCTTCAACCCAGCCCCCTCCTCTGCTTTGAACTTCTAATTATTTTGCTAATTCTGAGCCTAGCGCTAAGATGCTCTGAGCACACCTAAAACCTTCCTTACTAAAATCAAGCTGCAAATTGTCTCCCAGGATCTAATCCCCGGTGAGAAACACTCTAACCTTTCCCAGTAACCAAGAGCAGAGCTTGTCTAGTCATTTGCAATTAAGTTCCTGAACTAATGAAGCTGCTTTAAAAAAAAAAGAAAAAAGAAAAAAGAAAAAATCCAACAACCTCAGGTCAGTCTAATTAAGAAATGTTGTACCTTGCGGTCCCAGTGTATTTTGCGGCAAACAGCTGTGCATGCTTTCAGCTTTGACAGCAGAAAAGGTGTGATTATTTATTTATTACATGAACGCAGAGAAGCTTCAGGAGTACGCGACGCCTGTGCTGTAAGGGAGCTGGGAGTGTAGAGAAAAGAAATGACATTCGGCTGGAACCTGTAATTATAAGAGGGGATGTTGACCATATAAAATGCAATTTGGTGATGAATACTTATGCATTAGCTTTTCCTCAAGATTAAAAGTACACAATCGAATCAAGGCCCGAGCGCAGCTTGCCCTCAAGGAAAGACAGTTTGGAAGACAAATGCAATTATGCCGCTGCCATTTGCAGTCCTTCAGAAAGCGGCCAAGGAAACCTCATGAAAAAAGAAGACTGGGAGAAAAAACAAACTATTTGGAAACAATTTAGCTCCTGATTTGAGTCTCTCAACAAGAGAGAAGGGATTACTGCTGCTTAGCTACGAACTCACATGGGTAGGATCCTACCAGCTAACATCTGCTCCCAACGCACGTTACCTATCGTAGGTCAGCAAACAACCATCTTCCCCTCTGCTTTGCTTTTGATTGAATAATGTTTATGCAGCAAGACCCAGATCTGACCTACAAAATTTTAATAAAGTGCCTCAACACAGAAAACACCTTAATTTTAGGGACTGGTCCAGCACACTCCCATATTTCTTTACGATCTCCCATCCTTCTAGCCCTGTCTCTGCAGTGCATTACCCGCAGTCCTTCAGGGCTCTGCCTGCTTGTAGAGAGCGATGCCAGACAGGATCCCAAACTTCCCAAGCATCCATCAAACCATCAGTATGTGCCACCAAGGCTCAAAATGCTGATTCCCTGAGCTTGGTGCTCTTGACTCTCAACAAGCAAGGAGTGACAAGGTGTCGAGCAACAGGAGTTGTATTTAAGCCTATCTTTCTTTTTTAGCCAATTAGATCAATTTTACAATCTGCAGAAGACACCAAGGTTAGAGGGTAGCTGCCAGCACCGCTCGGGCACAGCTCATCTTGATCGGTTATTAAAATTCTGCTTGTTAGCTGGTGAGAAGAGACGCATCCAAAATGACCTCACGCTGCTGAGAAACCCATCGAATCATCTCCACAGCTGAACAGAGCATTTGCACAGTATCTCACCACAAAAAAAACCCACCCAAAAAAGTAAACACAACACCCCCCCCCAAACACTACCAAAAAAAAAACCCAAATCAAAAGAGCCCAGCAAATCCCTCCGATATTTTCTGTCATACTACAGATTACCCACAGCTATGGTTAATGGGGAGGCACTGCTGGGGTCACAGCTGCACCTTTCCGTGAACCAACCCCAGATGCTCGGCTGGAGGCTCAGTTTGCAGGAGCCAGTGCACACAACAACCCTGGAACCACAAAACCATGAGTGCAGGCTCCACACATCGGACTGACACTAATGACAAACCACGGAACGGTGGGGAAAAAGCCCCGTATCACATCTCAGACGATTGGAAACCTGAACCCTGAGCCAGCCTACAGCCCCAGAGCTCAGCAAATCCCCTGAACATGGCAAAGATGCTCAAAGGGACCTGGGGAGGGAGGGAATTGCAGGGAGCAGACTTCCCAAACCAGTGCATGGGGGTTGAGGGATGGAGGGAAAGAAGTAGAATTTAGAGATAAGAGAAGCAGCCAAATGTGGGAAAAAGGAGGGGGGGGCAGGGGGAGGAAGAAAAAGATCTCAAGAGCATCCACTTAAGCTTTGAATTGCCTGGCTTTGTCTCTGCTTCACACAATGGAAACGTACAGTAGCAACAGACAGATGCTGAGAGCTGGTTTGCTTCTCATCTGCAATTCCAAACACCCTGTCAGGAACAAATATTTGAAAAGACATCTATCCAACCATTAGCGTATCTAGTGGAGATTTTTTTTTTTTTTAAATTCTACATTCGTCACAAAGATGATCACGCAGAGAGATGCCAACAGACCCACCGGAGGGATAAGCAAAGTTTCAGGTCTTTCTTTTGGGCTGAAGACAGCTCGCTGTTGAGCTGAGAAGGTGCAGCTGGTTAAGTATTTGCACTACAGGGAAAGGGGGGAAAAAAAATAAATCAGACAGCTGTATTTTTAACTGATCACGTGCTTGCTTCTGTTTCGAAGGATTTATTCCCTCATTAATCACTGCCCTCCCTTCATTCATGTTAAATATAAAAATGATTAGGAAAGATCCTCATCATGGTTAAAAAAATAATTAGCTGCTACATCATGTTGCACACATTCAGACAGAAAGGAGTGATTAAATTAGGAATATTAAAACCCCATTAATCTGTGCTCAACTTAAGCTCTGCTTGTTCATCTCACTGTGGCACTTATTATTTCTGACACTGAAAGATATTTGAATTACTAGCTGAAACAAGGTCACTATCAGAAAGATGTCAGGTCAGCAATTAGTCAAAGGTGGGAGAAGCTACCAGAACTGAGCTGTGCTTGACATGCCACAAATGTGTCAAGAAGTCTTCCCTTCCCACTGTCACTCGGATGAGGAGGTCAGCACCAAGACCGCAGCCTTGCCTACCTGCTCGTGTCAGGGCTACCCAATCCTCTGGGCAACCTCCTAACTCCCAAAGTTGCCCCAAATCTCTGCGCCCCAACCTTTGGCAGGAAGGCTGGGGGAAAGGGTGCAATTTGAAAACCACATCTGGTAGCGGTGCCAAGGGCTGCAGGCAGCCAAAGGTGGATCTCCACCACAGCAGTGGCTTGCAGGGCAGCCCAGCCTTTGGCACCAGGTCTGGCAGGGCACGGGCTGCAACAGCCAGGACAGAGGCAACGCAAGGAGAAACAGAGCTTTAAATCTAAGCCAAGAGCATTGATTTCAATGCAATTAACTGGCTTGTTCACCACTTGCACTAATGTCCGTGGGTAGGAGCATTATTTTTCACAACAAAGCACTCCGAGGTGTCTTCTCCCTTTCAAGAAGCTAATAACCTCACTCCTATTTTGTCTCATGAAGCAAAAGCAGCAAGAGATGGTGACAGACACAACAGAAAGACTCAGAAAAAAATATTTCCTCTGGGGGAATGTGTGAAGCACACAAGTGTTTGATGGCAACAAGAGAAGATAGCCACAGATCCACGGGTTTTATAAACTTGCATTTAAAGAGCGGTTTGGTGGGAGGATGATGCACAGAATTGTCATTCCCTGGGCTGTGTTCACCATTTGCTTGTCATCATTGAGCCAGGAGCATCACATGAGGAAAAACCCAAACGGGCAGCTGGCACTGGCCCCAAATTCAAGGTCTTTGGCACCTCCAGTTCCCCATTCAAAGTGCAAACACCCACGTTTGCCCCTTGCCTAGGACAGGGCAGTCCACATCAATCACGGAACTGTGATAGCAGTAACTATTTGTCCCTGCTTATTGCAGGGGGCTTGGACTAGATGACTTTCAAAGATCTCTTCCAACCCAACGCATTCTATGATTCTACTTCCAAGTTCAAGAACGAAAAGAAGTAATGACTTTTTTTTTTCCCCTCAATGGAACTACCAGCTAAATTTTTTGGAGAGCTCTGGCAATGCTGTGTGGGAACCTTTTGACTGCAGCAGGTCTTCATCATTGCTGCAGGCCCCCTTTGCCATTTCCACCGTGCTGAGCAGAATCCTTTGAGATTTGTGGGTGCTGGGAGCCAGGTGGTACCTGCCACCACACGCAGATAAGGGAAGATGCAAGCACAGGAGGACAAAAAGAAAGCTGACAAGCCAGTCATGTCTTGCAGATGAGTTCCTAGGATGTTTTTCCAGCTACAGGTCGACTCAGGCGCTTGGTACCTTTGATGTATTTGCTATGCTTGCCCTCATTAAAGGGGGAAAAAACCCCAAACAAACACACAAACAGAAATTTTTCATCCGCAAATCTCCTGAAGTCTTTCCTAAGCAGAGCATTCCGGCATACAAACTATTTACTGTCTAATTCAGTCAGCACTCGCCAAACCACCTCTGAGCCTCTTTAAAAAGGAAACAAATAATAAACCAGCTAACAAGCCCACACTCTAATTGACGACACAGAAAGGAGGGAAAGATGCTGCATCCACTTGCAGCTGCAGGAAGAACTTTAGAGAAGCAGTATATAATTAATCGAGTTGGGATTTCACTAAGATCCCCTGGTCTTATGAAAAATGGCATAAGATGTGTAATGACAACAGGTGAGGAGAACCTTGGGTTTACATCTCATCTGAAACTGAGCATGTGGAACATAAAGTGATCCGACACCACCCCCGAACTCCCTGCAAAATTATTCTTTCCACTTTTCTATTTGCCTTTGGGCAGCTCTCCCTTCAGGAGCTCCGGGACCTCTTTTTTTTGAATGGGACGAACAAAACTGCACTTTGTGGCCACTTCAATAACTGCCCATGGGAAAAGAAAAAGTCCAGCTGAAGATGATCTCTCTACCATGTCACTGCTGCTGCCTTTTAGAAGAACACAGCTGGGACGGGAAAGAAAAAAAGAAAGCCAAAGCAACTGAAATGTCTTTGCTAAATTATTCATTTACTATCAATACTTCAGGATGTGTTTTGTTTAGGCAACAGCCACAACACAACAGCAAGACGTCCTGACTTTACCCACAATGGGCGGGATTTTCAGCTAGACACAATGGCAGCTTATTGTTACTCTTGGAGTCAAGCAGAGGTTTGCCATTGACTTCACCAGGAAAAGAACTGAGCCAGCAAAGCACTTTCAGAAATCCTCCCTACTAATAACACTCAGATACCACAGGGCAGCCGAGCATTTAACAGGCAAGATCTGCTATATCTTCTACTTCATTTGAAATGACTTGGAGGCTCACCCTGCATGAAAAAGAAATCGTATGTGGCTATTACAGACCCACAGCAATCCTTAACCATGAGCATCAGGGAGCTTTCTTTAAGAAGTAAGGAAAACCAGGAGCAAAACCTGGGAGCTCCCACCGAAATCCTGCAGCTGGTAAGCTGGGGGCCACCAGCAGCAGAGATTTGCTTGGTGACTGAACTTGCTGTGCCAGTGTGTCCCTACCCTTTATCCAGCAGTCTCCACGACAGAGCCAACGCTATGTTTAAAAATACATTTTCACCCTAAATACTGTCTGGAGGTGAAGGAGCAGGACAGGGCAAATCTGTGGCTTTAGGTGTTCATTCATCTGAGATCCCCGTTTTTAGTAATTTGGATACTATGGTCTGTCCCCATCCTTGCTCCTGTTGCACAAGTAGTTTTTTTTTAAACACACAACTATAATATGCTAAATACCAATAACTGGGAAGACTAAGAACACACCCAAATAACAGGAGTTATTTTGGCCACCAGGAAGTGAGCAAGCACTCCCCTGCCCCAAGTGCTGTGGAATTAAGACACTCAAATCCTTGCCTAGCAAGCCCTGGAGAAATAAAAGAGGCTTTAAATATAATCTAGCCTACCACTTCATAGAGCAAGGGGAGCAGCAGAATGGAGGGTAAGCAGAGATCAGCAGAGTAAAGGACAAACATAATTGCTGGAGTCAAACAGAGAAAATTGCAGGTAAATACCAGCTAGACTCAATTCCAAAAAAACTTCCCCAAAGCCCGAGGTGGCTCCATGGTTACACCCAGCGCTGCGGCCACACGAGGCGAGGGAAGGGGACTGCTGACACACGGGTCAAGCAGAGCTGTAAAAGGCATCGCTAAATGCACAATAGCTCGTTAATCGGAGCCGTGCCATCGAGACTCCATTGCTGGATAAGCTTTTATACAGCTTTGACACTTAAAAATGGTGTTAGGAAATGCAGGGCTTGCCAGCTCTTTAGGACTTCAGCCAGCACAATGAATGGCATTTGTAGTCCCTCTTCCAACTTGCTGCAACAACATTTTGCTGCATGTTCGCATGCTCGTCCCGTGGCAGAGACCTGGAGGAAGGCAGACTCAGAGTGACAGACCTGGCAGGGAGGAAATTGGGCAGAGCTGGGCTTGTAAAAGGAAAAATAATCATAAAAAAAATAAATTCACCAACAGTTGCGCCTGTGTAACTCATCCTTTTGCTCCCCAGTCCAGGTCTGTACCACCAGCAGTGGCTCCTGTTGCCTCCGGGCAGCTCCGAGGGGGTGTGTCAGGGCAGGAAAGGGCAGTCCAAGAGCAGTCACATCGCAAGAACTTTGTGTTGCCAGGGAAACAGCTTACTTGCTAATGGAAGCATCATTCTGGGGTTATTCTTTCTCCTCATTGGTTTTGTGTCCCCATAGCATCAGCTAACTTAATCGATCTCCAGACAGAACACCAGCCACAGGATGTAAAGCAACACACAGCAAACCACCGAAGCCCAACACGGAGCAAGCAAGAAGGTGAGGGTGCTAGAGGCACCAGCAAGAGATGAGCAAGGTGTTGTCTTTAATGCCTGGAGAACTGCCTTACACTGTTACTAAATTAATGCTCACTGAGCAATAAATAATAGCAGGCTGTCTCTCCAATGACCAAGGCACCAACTCTCAAATCCAGCTGCCTATAACCAAGCACACCCCACACCTGGTATGATGCACACCAGGAGGGAAGCCAGTCCCATGGCAGTCCCTTCAGAAGCAAACCATAGACACACGGGTGCTGCCAGCCCCATTCCCAGCACGGGGACTGACTGAGGAGACCTCTGCAATCTGAAACTTTCAGTGTTATTGGTTCCAAAATGTCAGTCTGGGGGTTGTTTAGATTGGAGTTATTTTTCACATGAGTCAAGGTTTGGGGAGTTGCCAGAGCACTCCTACACATGCAGGTAACCAAACCATGGCTACAGTGGGATGCGGCCCAGTTCAGCCCCAGAGGGTCCCTGTCTCCCCCTCTGAGTCTCCTCAGAGCACCCTCAAGGGAGGAAACTGGATGTGACCCGGCACAGCAGAGGGGCTGCTGCTCCCCAAAGGCTGGCAGAGCTCGATGTCCAGGAGCACCGGTACAGAGCTGTACTCTCATACAATCACAGAATGTTTTGAGTTTGAAAGGACCTTTCAAGGTCATCTAGTCCAACCCCCTGCAGTGAGCAGGGACATCTTCAACTACCTCAGGCTGGTCAGAGTCCTATCCAACCCGACCTTGAAAGTTTCCACAACTCTACCAGCTCTCCGGGCAACTGACCCACCAGCACTCACTGGTTTTCAGGTCACCAGATGGCTCCAGTTTCCTTGGAGGGAGGAGGAGACGGGCAGGGATGGAGGAGCCAGTTCTGAGCTTCCTTACTATCCTTGAGTTATGTAAAATAGTTTCTCACAGCTAATTTCAATGCAGTCAGCTCCTCTGGTGAAGTGGCTCAAAGCACAAGGAACCATTCCAGAGGGGTTATTGCAGTCGTTCCTCTGATTCTGGGGCAGCTCAGGGTCTTGCCGTTACCGAAATAACGCTGTGGTGTTTCCACCACCCAGGGCACACCCCAAACTGCTGGCCTCCTAGGAAGGAGCCGCTTTGCAGAGGCTACCACACCCTGGCAGTGCAGAGCCTGGGTGCCAGCAGCATCACTCAGAGCTGTGGCAACAGGACGGGAACAGGACACAGGTCACCCCCTGCACCACAGGACCGGGCAAGGAGACAATGAAGAGCAAGGATTATGAAGCCTCTTGAAGGAAAAGTCACCCTTCTGGGTCCTCTCACCCTCAGCACGGGACAAGCACCATGAGCAGGCTCAGACCATTCCTCACCAACCAAACGTGCAAAATTTACACTGTTGGCGTGGCTCAAGTCCTCTCCCCAGGCTCCCATAGGCGTCCCAGCAAAGCCCAAACTGTGCAAATCTGCCCTGCCACAGCAGCGCCGTAATTTCTCTTCCTTGATGTGTTTTATTACCCAATAGAAGGAAACCCATATTTTTGGAAATTGAATTACGCTTTCTTGAATATTAAGAGAAAAAGTTATTCCCTTTGCTGAGCCACATTAATAACATCCCTGGTTTACAGCTCACAGGGAGGGAACAAACTAAATTTTCTGGTGGTGACTTTCAGGTCTCGAGTCGAGACCCAGAGTGTTGATCTACTACTCGCAGCAAGCAGCTTGAGGAGGTACCCAACGCCCTTGGAAAGCGTTGGATTTTGAGAAGCAAGGCTGAAGAACATCTTCTGAGCCAGCGGCATCAGGACGATTGTACCTGAAGACTCTGGTCACAGATTCAATTTTTAAAGAAACAAGTGAACAAACAGAAAAAAATCCCCTAAACCCAAACGATCTTCCAGAATTTCAGCTCCCTTTCAATGAGCTCATACCTCTGCCATCTGGCAGAGGAGGTGACTCACCACATCTTGTCAAGGAAATTGGCCCTTCAGAAAAAGGTCTTTATCTCTTTCTTTATCTTTTTTTTTTTTCCCCTCCCCTCTAAGGCCCGAATTTCTTAACTCAGGACTTTTATTAAACCCCAGCATGGTGTGGATCACAGCCATAATTCTCTTTCCCCCCCCACTTTCCCACCACAAATCCATTCAAAGTGAGTGACATTTGCAAAGTGTATTTTCACGGCCCTCCGTAATCCCTTCAGAATATTAAGACTGCATTACTTTGTCTTTGGTTACATTAACTTCAATTTTCCTTATGAGTAAGTATTTGGCTAAAAATTAATATAGTGAAGTTGAAAAGAATCTTATGATAGGAAAAAGACTAATTTCATCTCTGGCTGCTCAGATACCAGAGTACACTGGGGTTAATGTAATTAACTTACAATTTTAGCCTAGGTTGTGTACATACACTGAATCTCCCTGCTGGAAACAAGATTAGATTTTATTACACTATATATCCTGGTTATCTTCACCATGCCTCCAATATTACTTCCCTCAATGACTTCAAGGCTCTCTGCTGCAATGAAAATGCAGAACCATCTGGTATTGAGCCCATGCAGTTTATTTAAGGATTTAATTAAATGCTCTAAATGGAGAGCTTCTTTGAATTAACATTTTAAATGTGACTTATTGCAGGTTTAATATTGTCTTAATGCCAACCTGGGAAACTCCATAGCCAAGTTGTTGACGTTTAAATTGAATTCATTTGGGTGGCTCCAGGGGGACTCATTAATTAATCTAAACAACTAATGGGGATTGGTTCTGACTTTTGATGAAGATTATTTACAGAGACAATTTGCAGTGAATAAAGAGTCACAGTAGGCAAATGTTTAATTGAATTTAAAAAAAAAAAAAAAGGACATCTCATTGTGTTCAATATCAAGGATGCATCTTGCGAGTGAGCTTTGAAATACCACGATAGGGACGATTGCTTGAAGCTTCCTAGCTGCACACTAATAACAAAGAGAATGGGTAATTACATTTTCCTGTGTAATTTGCAGCTTGTAAGAGGACAACAGGTCTGTCTGGCTTGCAGTACACACAGAAAGACTCCGAACATGAAACATTCTGTGCTATGAAGCCCAAGCTACCCCACTCCCTTTTACTCACATGTAAGAAAACTGTTTTCCAACCAGTCACCAGCTCCTCTCACTTATATTTGCAAAACCCAGAACAACTGCAACAAGCTCAGCAGAGGTACTTTACTTTACAACGACTTAACCTATAACATCCAATCTTCTTTTATTCTTCGATTGTATCAACTTTGGAATCAGTTATTTGCACCTCCGAGTGCGCCATGAGCCCTGCGAGCAGGAACACCCAGCTCTGTGGTTAGTTTTCTGTGAGCCACCGTAGCAAAACGGCCCCTGCTTCCCTGGGTATCTGCACTCATTAAGGCAAATCATCCTTTAGCTTTCTTCCCCACTGTTATTACGGTTATCCCATCTCATCTTGAAGTTTCCGCTAACACCGGAGGTTGCCACCAAAGCAAGAAAACACGGTGGGCTGAACACTGCATTCCCAGGGAAACCCACCTCCTGCCCTGCAACCCCAGCTCCTGAGGGCACAAGCACCGCTAAATACCTGTGATTTCCAGCATGAACTTTTGAAAATCAGCTCACAAAGTGAGCATCCCTGGCAAGCACAGCAGACCAAGGAGCGAGACAGAGAGGTAGATCTCAGGATGAAGACGTGAGCAGCAGGTTGGGGGTCTCTTGGCCAACGCACCCTCTCATGCGATTCCTGCTCTTGCTTGTTAGGGATTGTCTTGAACCTACAGTTAAACTCATTTTGGATTTAAAAGCACAGCATTGAAGGGCAGGAGTAAAAAGGAGGAGAGAGAGAGAAGGAAAAACAGCAACAGCAAATTCCACAAGTGCTGCTCTCCTATAGAGTGGCCAGTGACTACGCAGAGAAGTTTGATGGAGAAATCACCCAGCACCTTGAACACTCACATCATCGGGAAACACCTCAGCTGCCAAAGATGCCCAGTGGAGACTGAAGCAGCACACACCGATTCTTCCCTTCACAGCAGGGTGACTGCCTCTCCCTCAAAGTATTTCCAGCTATTCCGGAGACTCTCACCTCCTGGACTGCTTTAATCCAGGCCATGAGGACCTCAGCTGTGCTCAGGTCACTCAAGAAGCCTCAATCCTGCAGAGCGGGGCACATCCCACAGCGGGCACCTGGAATGGCCACTGCCTGCTAAAGGCTGTTGTCAGCCACACAAGTCAGCCCAGACATTCAACCAGTTGAACCCCACCACACCGTGCCCAGCTCTAACGCACATCAGTTCACTTGTCTCCATCGACGGGGCGTGACAGGGGTCCTGCTCCATGCTAGCATCACCCAGCTGGTTGAAACGCTACTGGAGACTGTTGTTGGGGGGGTGCAAATAAGACAAAAATCACTGTAAACGTGCCTCACCTCATGCCAAAAGTAGGGCTGAATCCAGGCTGAACAGGGTTGCACAAGGCAAAGCCACCACCTACGCCACGCGCCCCGGTCGGCATCGCACAAACCTGGCCAGAGCCCAAGGCTAAGCCCACGCTCTCCTCCAATCTCTCTATGTCAGATTTGCATTTTAGTTTCAATTACATCACAAACTGTCTTGTCTGAATCAAAGAGGTTCCAAACTTCTTTTCTTTCCAAGGCTGGACACATCCTGCATGCTAATTAAGGAAGCAATTGAGGGGGAGGGTACATTAAGAAAATGCACATAGCCATTAAGCCAGGGAGACTAAAGCATCCTGCCTCGATCAGCACTGCTGGATACTGTCTAGAGCATCGCCAGCTGCTCTCAGATACCTATAGAGGAGCTCTTTTATGCAAACACCTCCAGTAACAGCTTTTGTGGATCTGACAGACAGAGTGGTTAAAAATTAGGCATTCAGTGGGTATCCAGTGGAGAGACATTGTACGGCACATCTGAAGAGGGGAGTCACACTCAGAAAGGCAATTCTGAATTGCCTGAAGAGGAAAGGCTGCTCAGGCAGGCGGGAAGGACCCATGGCAGATCAAGCCATGCTGGAGTATCGCCCATATCAGCCCTCCCCATCTTTGCAGGGATTCCAGCTCCTGTGAGCGCAGATTCGCAGACAGGAGACAGCCACATCCCAGAAGAAGCAACCAAGGCAGATACTCACAGCGAGTGAGAGGATGGAACCATTATGGGTGGTTTTGCCACCAATTATCAAAATTTCCTACAGAACTTCTGCCTTTTTTTTTTTTTAATCACCAACTCAGGGCTCTCTCAAGGTGGTGTAGCTGTTTAAGGTATTTTATTTTCCCCAGGATTACTCGCTCTCAGTGTGAAAAGCACCAGCTATTTTGGGAAACCTGAAATCAAGTGGGCGAGCAAAGGAATTATTTATGAGGACACCCTCAGGAGGAAAGTTTCCTCCTTCACCCTGACAGAAAGCCAATAGCTCACCCATCATTTGAGACTCAAGATGAAAAGGCAAAAGTTTCTGGCCCCTTGAACCTGGATGAGGCATTAGAAGCTGAAAATTACAGGGAAAGACACAGCTGATCCATCACCAGAGCAGTGAGGGAAGCTGTGGCAACACTTGAAGCTCTTCCCAGCCCTGTATATCTAAATCTTGGTGAAAATCAAGCACATGTTGCGCTATCCATGAGGTTTGAGCACCCACAAGGGCATAAAGCTGGTGCCTGCTTAGTCTGTAGGGCTGTGCCCTGCTCTGAATGCCTGCCCTCCCTCCCCAGAGCAGGCACCCTCCGATTTCACCCCTGAGAATTGGGGTCTCCCTCATGCTGATGGGTTGGAGAAGTGTGGCTCAAAGCAATTCTTGTCTGCTAAAGCTTCTCTTAGAGGCAATTCTATTTTTCTACTTGGAGCAACCAACTCAGTCCGTACCTGCCTGTGGAAACGGCACACATTACAGATAACCTTTCTCAATAAAAATGCTAAATTTGACACACATGGGACAGACTCAAGAGCTTTATTAAACCACTTCTCTTTCCAAGGCCTTTAAGAAAGCAGTCCTTTAACACCATCAACTCACCTCAGCTCTTTCCATACCCAAAATCTGCACCAACAGCCATTAAACCATCAAGCACTGACACACCAGAGGGTTTGGTTTGATCCCTCACAGCAAGGTCAATGAGTGACAGAGAAGTCATCTACCCAGTGGAGACTATTGACTACGCAGGGGTCACCGGAGAGAGCGAAACATTATCTGGGCAAAAAATATTTGATTTTTTTTTTAATTATTTTTTAAACTAAAATCCTGGAGCTGCTGGAGCAGTCCTTGCTTCAGTAAGGATTTCTGCTGTTCACTGTGTTTTCTTTTGAATTACCTTGCTGCTGTCGGGAATATCAGCTGCTCTGACTATGCTGCTAGTGCCTACAGACAGCCTCCAGATACTTTGGTGTTTCTGCTTAATCTATCATCAAGTCAAAATATCTTATCCAAACTTCCATGAACTCCTGTTTGGTACCAACCACTAAAAGCATTTGCTAAGGGGTCATTTGCCCTGGCAGCAACCAAACAGCCAGGATGGAGAGCTGACAGATTTGGGACTGCCATTTAGGTTACTACAGAATACATATCTAAATAATATATGTATTTCATATTTTATATGTATAAACATACGTCAAGAAAGCATACACATACACAAACTTCTTAAAAAACCCAAAAATTTCCCCCGGTGATGTTATGAAAAGCCCATTTTAACTGAAGTCTGGTCAAACACAACTATATAAGTAGAAACAAACTTTGGCAGAACAGCTAAAGGGCTTTCTAGAGAAGCAGAGCTGACTAAAACCAGCAAACTAAATTTGGAAGCGAGGTGATAGAAACTGGCACATGAAGATGCGTTTTCTTGCTTATTCTCATTTACACTCCTCTGTTCCGAGGAAAAGAAATTACAGTTGTGTTAAAATGTTGGATAAGCCATCACCTTTGTCACCATTTGGATTAAAATGCATCTTTCCATATCCCGCGTGCAAATGCGATACGAGCAGTAAAAACCCGAAACATGAAAACAAATATTTGTGTGGGGGGTGTTGTTTAGTTTTAAAACACTTGTCCTACTCCAGACAGGATCCACAGAGTGTCATACACCACCACTCCTTTACAAAAAAGCAACAGGAGAAGGCACGTGACCAAGGGACATCTGGTTAAGCGCAGAAGAGCTTCAGGCATACAGGCAGGATTTACACTCTCAGACGCAAGCATCAGCCCCAGCTGCCTTTACCCATTTTCATATCCAGCACCAAACAGCCACACAAAGACCCTGTAACAGAGGAAGCTCCCGAACCCGAGTTTTGAGTAAAGCTGAGGCCGAGTTTCACATCTGGGACCAACATCAAAAACACCAAAACATCAAAAACACCACCGCAGCCTGGCTACCTCACAGGGCATCTCAGCAAGGATAAAAGCTAATTTTTGGCACAGCTTTATCTTGTGCAGCATAAGACGCCTACACAACCAGCGCTAAGGAGCATGATTTGGTGAATGAAATAAAGCTAAAAGACTGACCTCATGTCTGGCACCAAGGTCTTGGTTGTCTTTGGTATTAAATTCACAGGCAGAAGCTTCCATGTCCTGGGGAAAGAAAAAAAAAAAGGAATTTTTGTTACTTGCAAATTTTATACCCATGTTTGTTCCACCAGTATTTACACTACACAGCACACAGAAAGACAGCTTCAACTTTGTGTTCAGTGTTTCTGGTAGCTCAAGAGCAGAAGGGACCAGAAACAAAGAAATAGAAGTTTCCAGTTTCTCAGCACTGATATGGACACACAGCAAAAGACAGCCAACCCATTCTTAGGGGACAAAGTAGTTGGAAACACACAGAAAAAGCCATTAAAAAGAAAAAAAATATTTTTCCTGTCTAAACTTTCTTCTTTTTTTTTCCTCAGAAAAAAAGGCTGAAAATTTTGAGGTATCTGCCACCTTCTGTATGAAGTGCAACAATTGTTCTGAAAACTTAAAACCTGACATTTTATCAAAACTTGAGCATCCGATAACAGCCAAGGATGCTGGGCAGTTCTGCAGCCACAATTCCCCCAAAGAAGCTTCCCCCACGCCCTACCCATCACCCCTGTTAGTACCAATATCTCCCTTTTAGAGAGATGCAAACACAGACATAAAGAGGTATTTTCTCCAAAGACCTCCAGGAGGTAATGAAGGACTCGAGAGCAGAGCCCGGAGGTACAAAAAGCCACCCCATTTCTGCTGGAAAGTCCTGAAAGCTTTGAGAAAAAAAAAAAAACCAGGAAGACTCCAAAAAAGGGGGATTGAGTCAGCTGCAGCAACAATCTCTCTGTAAATTGTTCTCCTGGTGAAAAGCCAGTGTGGTGCTAAAAACCACAGAGTTCTGCATTGTTACTACCTAGAGCACGAAATAACGTCCCCTTTGAGGGCTGCAGGGTCATAAAGCCCCAACAGAGAGCTGGGAACGGGATTTCCAAAGGTACCTGAATGCTTTGCGGTAAGGCTCAACTCCTAAATTATTGAGAAAAACCCCCGCTTCGTAGAAGTAAATCCATGAGATATCAGTACCCCCATCAGTCCTCATGGTTACAGGATAAATGCCTTCACAAAACATCAGCTGGCAAATCATTGATGCCTGAGGATAACGTCAGGAGGGTAGCCAGGCTCTCCTCAGTTAATTCTTCATTTTGCCTTGGGAAACACCAACAAACTACTCCAGAGTCAGCTTCGCTTCCTCAAAATGTGTGTAATGCTCAGGTTTGTTGGACATATTCCTCGGGCAGAGCAAGGAAAACTACTAGGAGAACACAAGGCAGGCTTTCAGAAATAACAAATCTGTCAAAAATATTGTTCCTACAGCACGCGCATATTGTGCCTCGCTGTGCGTGTGGACAGACATCTCTTCTGCAGGCAGCCCATGCAGGCAGACCCTGGCAGGAGGCATCCACACACATTCCAGGTTTGCCAGAGGATTTCCCCTGATCTCCTGGCAAATAAAGTTTAATATGATGGGAGATATCTGTTAGCTGCTTATCTTTAGAATATCCAAGAGCGAGAGAATTGCTACATGTCAAGAGAGACACCTTAAATACCAGATTAATACACAAGCAACAAACACCCTCAATCAGGTGCCACGATGTAAGAGATGGGGTTGGCTCAGCTCTGCCTTGGCCAGGAAATCCAGACCAGAAAGTCCCACCTCATGCCCACAAGAACCAGTAAAATCTGTGCTTATATTCTTTAGTGACTAAATTATCTCCCACTCTCTTTTCAGCCTTTTGTGTTGAGCTACCCAGGGCAGCAGATGAAGGGAAAGGGAACATGTAAAGCAGAAAGACATCAGCATCTGTTTCTGAAGGAGACAACTGAAAGATGCAGAATTAGAAAGATGCAGCTCTGAGGCACAAGGCACACCAAGACAAATGCCCGTTGCTCAGCACAACGTTCTACTACTTCCTCAGTAACACACGTCACTTGGATTAATTTTCTGAAAGAAAACAGACTGTCTCAACAGCAGCCTGATGGCCTCAGCAATTCGCTTTACAATTACTCACTAAACTACCTTGATTTAATTATTCAAGAAGAATCTCCCTGCCACTGATAACTACTTAATTAAAAACACAACTTTAGAGCAATAAGAGAGCAACATTATACTGCATTTGAAATAGATTTCTTGCTGAAAACATGCGCAGTTCATTTCATCTGGCTTAATGTGCCAATATATTTGGAGTCCCAAGGATTTTAACAACGGCTCGAGCAACAGTGATCACCCAAGGGCTGCAAACAACACTCATAAGCTTGTTCGGAGCGATTCCAGCAAAATCAAATTAAGAAAAGCGTCGCTGCCACAGAGCCAGTCTGGAGCGTAAGCAAACTTTACGCTCAGGAGAGCCAGAAGCTGAGAGGTCAGGACACGCTCTTACCCTGCTCACAGCCCCTTTCCCCAACACAACCCCGGCTGCCCGCTCACCTCGTCCTGCTCCTGCCCCTTCTGCTAGTGGAGAGGTCCCCAGGTGCAGGTTCAAAGCCTTAAATAGGGCTGACCTTTGCATTCCCACCTAGGACCCCCAGCAGAGAAGGGTCCTGGTCCCAGCTGGGGTGAATTTAGGTGATTTCAGCCCTCCCACTCCTTGCTGTGACCTGCCTTTTCTCCCAGGTTTTGCTGTTACAGGTCAAAAACAGGAGCCTTGTGTGCATTCTCCAAAAGCGCCCTTGGCTCTGGCAACACCTCTTCAGCTCAGAGCCTTGAAAAGGCACGAATGTCAAGTGTCCAGACTGTCATGGCTGAACCTCAGAAACGTCCCCAGGGTCTCCCCCAGCAGGGTCTTCTGCCTCTGCCCCAGCCCATGTGCGTGGGCACGAGGGGACCTTTCCTTTGTGCCCCCAGGTCAGCGAGGCAGGAGCAGCCCAGAACCCCCAGGTCTGAGATCTCTGGCTGAAGGCAACTGCCTGGAAGCAATTCCCATTTCTTATGAATCTTAGCATTTTAATGGGTCTCAGGTATGGGTGTCATCTGACCCTTGCAAAAGTCAAGAGAGGGCTTTGATAAGTCAGGGTTGTTTTTTTTTTAACCTGTGACGGAAGGGGCTGTGAATTAATTGGCTCAGTTGCTGCCATGATAGAGATGGAGACAGGTTTGGGGCAAGGAGCTGGGAGCTGCTGGTGGTGAGAGGGGCTGGGTGCAGGCAGGGCTGAGGGCAGACACCGACACGGCTCATGCAGCACTTCCCACAGCACTGGCTGGGTGCCCAGGGATGTAGGAAAGCCTCCCAAATTACTAGCGTGCCATTTCCCATTTAGTTATTTGAAACCTCTCTCCTTCCCCTTAACCAGAAGGTACTGGCTTCCTTTGGTTTTAATACATTTTCAGTACAGCTGAAACTATATATGTATTTATACGTGAAAAAATTAAATGACTGCCTTCTTGAATATTATCTTCCTGGTTTATTGTGTGCCCTCTCTCCCCTTCTCTTCCCGGAGAGACCAACCATCACATGAAAATGCTTTTCATCATCTGCAAAATTTGATGCCCAAAATAGCCCCACGGTTGCCCTAGCAACTAGCATTTATTCCCCCTCCCCCCCCCAGCATCCCCCCCTTTGCATATTGCTGCATATTTCTATCATCTCTTTCCAGGCACAGTTCATAAACACGGCTGCATAATAAAGAATGTTATCACCAATGACTTACAGCCCAGCTGCTGCAAATAAGATATGAAGTGGCAGGGAAATACAATTTCATGCAGCTAGGACAACAGATTGATTGGGTGCCCTTCAAATTTGATGCCACTTCTTTAAGTCTGTCCAAATTCAAAAAAATAAAAAAAAAAGTTAGTTTCCCCACCTCCTCATCTTTTCATGGTAGCAACAGACAATAAAAGTGGGAGATAATTCACTAGGACACTCATTATATCTGCTGCAACCTTGCCCTGAGAGATTGACAATTTAAAGAGATGTGCTGCTTCTCCCCACCACCTCCTCTACTTTTTCCCCAGCCGCCCTTCTTCATCAAAAGTCTTATTCCTCCAGTTTGGTTGCCTGTTTAATTCAATTATCTTCCCTTTCAAATTATTATTTCTGTTCAGATTACTAGCCAGAAGGTTGTTATAGATAGAGACAAGCAAACCCCTTAATTTCATTACCACCAACTCCAAAATTCCATCCTTATTTTTATTTAGTTTTGGTAGAACAACATGAAAAGCCTCCGTCCCTGAGCGTTTGTATCAAAGAACACCCCAGCAAGGACAAAAAGAGGTGTGTTTTTAAACTCTTCCCCCCCTCCCCGCCCCCAAGTAATTTCTGACGGGTTGACTTTCCGGGGTACGGACGTGCAGAGATCACCTTGTGACCTGGTGGGACATGGACCAGCTGCTACCAGAGGGACTGCGCTGATGCACCCGGGGTGCTCCAGCTCACGGGAGAGAGAACATTTCTGAGTGCAGGCAGAGACAATTCCTGCACATTGCTGCAGTCCAAGGCTTCTCTCCCCTATTCACCCCTCCCACCTGTCCCCTTCCTCTCCTCTCCATTGCTAATAGTGGTTTCCTGAATTATTCTTCTCCACCCTTGTGCGCTGCCCAGGGCAAGCTTGCGGTGCCTGTCTTTCTGTGATGCTGTTCTTCCTTCCTCTCTCTCCCAGGTGCAAACTGCGGTCCCTGTGGCATTCCACCTGGGCTGTCCCTTTGCACGGACACGATGCTGCGTGGAGCAGCGCTGCCAAGGATGGGGGTCATCCTGCAGCTGGGATCTTGGCACTGACCTCAGATGCTGCAGCTGTCAGGGGACGAGCTGGACACAAGAGGTGTGAAGGGTGCACAAAGACCTCACCTCTGGGAAATTTGCTGCGAAGGAAAATCGGGTTTGTTCCCGTTTAACAAAGAGAGGAGAGAAACCCATCGTACACGTTGTGCAGCTTCTGGCTGCTCCAAATCATCTCCAGGATTAGTTGACACTAATGACCAACCACAGAGGGAGGAAATCACTCCTCGCAGAAGCTCTTCTCTTAGCACACAACAGCAGCAGCAATGCCAGATCTCTTCTGAAGAGTCATGAAATAACTCATCCCCACCTGGAGACGACACGAAGCTTCCCGTCTCCTCAGCACCTCCAGATCACAACTGCCAGGCTTGGCAAGAGCCTGAAGGTATGGGGATGGCTCGCTCCTTGATCCGATTATATCCAGCGTGTGACCTGCCAGATCCCATTGCCTCTCAGTTCCTCCTTTCCCGTCGGTACGTCGCAATAATGAATCTAAACCCAGGTTTCAAATGCAAACAGCCCTGCTTTGTGCAGCGAACTGGATCTGAATTCTGGCAGTTAGTGCTCGTTGGTCTCGGGATGTTGTGATGCTTAAACGCGTAGGACATTTGCCAGCTCTTCAGACAGAAAACACGAAAGCAGTTCGGAACGGCATGACGGCTATTATGAAAATGAGAGATGAGGTTTTAAACCCCACACTGTAGATCAGGGAAGTTAAAAATATTTTCCGTCTTGAAATACATACAGTGACTGAAAACTGAAGTCAGCATCAGAGCAACGTTCATGGGTCGCGCAGAAGAGTGTGTTTAGAAGTAGCAGGAGAAGACACTACAGCAAAGTTGGTGGAGTTTTGTTTCTTTTTTTCCTTTTTTTTGGTGGCACTTCTTGTAGGGAAAAAATAAAGGGAAGCAGAAAACGTGTGACATGAGAAGCAAAGATTTTTATAGACTAATTTCTACCATCTCCTTTGAGGCATGAGCAGTTCTTTAATCTAAGGAGAGTCATTTCTGTGTCATTTTTTTGTCCTAAGTGGAGGCCAAGTTCAAGAACACTGTATTTCTTTTAATTTCCTTTGGATACAAGTACTTGGATACAGAATCCCATTTATCTTTCTTAACTGAAGTAAATAAAAAAAACCCTCACAACTTGGTGTGTCCTATAAATACCCCATAATATACAGGATCCAACATCACCTTTTTTTTTCTATTTTTTTTGCACCTACAACCTTAAACCCTACTGACACCATAAAACATTGTCATTCCCCAACCCATGATTGTTTCCCATAATCTAGGAGAACATTAAAGAGAGAAAAATTGTGCTGAAAAAAATGACATCTTATCTATTTCCTTCCTTCCTACCACCTCTCCATGTCTTTGTCATTGCAGGTCAGACACCTGCTCCCCACGTTATGATCTGCAGAAGTGATAGATGCTGGGAGGCAGTGATTACCAGGGGCTGCATTCACTTCGTGTCAATCTGAAAACCAGCATATTTGCACACTTGCCATTCTTCGCGCTGCCAACAAGGCCAAAAAGGCGGGGAAAAAGGAGAAAAAAAATAAATAAAAAAAGGAACTGACAATTTTTTCTCTCCCTCCTCCTCGTCCCTGGAAAAGCGGAAAGCTATCGCCAGGCCCAGATACTGTATAAATCCCCATGTCAGAGAGAGATGCTGCAACTACGAGCACTCTTCCAAGTTCTGGGGGAAAAGCAGGATAATTTACATGATCTGGGATCTCCTGGATTCGACCATGACCTCCCTGGGGCTGTGCATGTACTTAACCCAGCAAGGCAGATGTGCGGGGAGCCAGATTGCAACACAACATGGCAAAGCCCGGTTTAATCATCCCTGCACCAGCAACGGGCAGCCCCCTGGTTGATTGACCTTTCCCGGTGCCGGGCTGTATCACGTCCTCATTTAGGCAGCCCTTGGGCCACCCCAGCAGGGTTGAACATGTGAAGGAAGAAGAGTCTCGTTCAACTTTTCCCTGCCCTGCCAGGGCAGCCCATGGCCATACCCTGCTTCCAGAGGAGCGGCTGCAACAAATGCATTGAACATTCCTTCTGGAATAGGCACAGCTCTGACATTCTGCACTTCCTGGGCTTACCACAGACCTTCATCCTTCCTTTTTGGGATTCCTTTTGGTGATCGAACTTGTCAGTGACCATTGAAACCTGCCCTAGGCCACATAATCTCTACCCTGAACATCCCCTGTAGTGCTTATGTCCAGCCTAAACCCACAAATTAATGTGCCTAAACAGGCACATCTGGGGAGCCTCTCCCCAGGTAGGGGACCCTGCAGCCCATAAAACAGGTTCTATTTTTTTTACAGCTCTCCAACATCTTCCCCTACATCCCAAATAGTGCTCTCAAGCAAATATTAAAGTATTCACACCTTCTCCATTACATTACATCAGAACAAGGGTAGGTCACAGAAAGGCTCTGAGCTGGGACAGGAACCAGACTCCCGCACGCAGCTGTAACCTCTGTCTTTTCTGGCAATGCTCAGGGTCAGTGGCAGCTCACCAAGGAAAGCCTGGTGCAACACTACGCTTCTAGCAAGCATGGTGCTGGGGACAATGGCAGTGCAGGGACAGCCAAAGACAGTACTTTGGGGAGTGGTTACCAACAGGGAATACGCTCTTTTGTTATTTATGTTACTTCCAGCCCAAATATTCCAAGTGAAAAAGCTGTTATACAAATGCAGTTATAGGATATGTAATCTTGCAGGGCTTGGAGGAAATCAAAATGAAAAGCTGGGCTCCTGCTCAATCTATTTCTCAATGGAAATAGTTGGAAACCAAAGCCTTGCCCATGATGGGAGATAGGAGGAAAGGTAGAAATCTGCTATGGAGATGAAGATTCAAGACAGCAAGACACAGGAAACCAAGAGTATCCATGGCCATTCCGGTTCAAAACCACCCCTCTGCTCTCCCTGCTGGAGATGAGCACTGACGCCATCCACGTGGTTTTGATTTGGAAAGCAGTGAGCAGCGTCCCCTCTCTGAGTGCAGGGTGGATGCAGCCTCCCCAGGGCCAACAGACCTTTAGCACATCTTTCTTGCATTTGAACCAGCAAAGTGGGAGTGAAGACCTTGGCGCACCACCTGCCAGCTCCCTGAGTCGCTCCATCATTTCACGGGTGGGGCGGACACATCCAAGGAATTGGCTTTCGAGTCATCAGTCGTGCTGTGGCTCCACAGCGCAATTATTCATAAATATTTATACACATACACGCCCTTTGTTCTGCTTTCATGTGACATAGAGGGGAATTTTGGCTCAGTTCTTTCTCCCTCACCTGGATTTGCTTTGCCCTTTTCTGCTGGATACAAGGGATTTGATTGAATTAACTTAATTGGCGAATGTATTGTTCAGACAGCTGTGACAGAAATGACTTCGTGCATTAGTCAGAAGGTTAAGTAGCTCATGGCAGCTCCCAACACCTTTTTTGCTGCCAGACACCTCTGCACCAACTCTGAATCGATGCGTTTCAAAGCAGGTTTAGAGGGCAGATCTGCTCTGTTGTACATCACGTTTGGGCGCACAGAGGAAGCATGGTCAGAAACGTCTACATCTCTGGCTAGCTGCCGTGCTCCCAGCCATTCGCAATGTCAGGTGCACTGGAAGTGGTACCCACTTGACATTTCTCTTGAGAAGAGGGCAACTGCGTGTCTGGGGAAACAGCTCTGCCATGCAAGCCAATGTTTCTGCCTTGTCCTTATCTCATATGCTGTGGTTGAACTCGGCCGGTCTCACAAGATCTCAAAGCCTTGCAGGAAGGCTACGCATGCCCATACCCTGCTCTGGTGATGCTCTGCTGTGCTGATACCCTCACCTCACCCTTGCAGACCTTCCTCTTCTCTCTACTTCTCATGAGCTGCACTACCCATGCTGGAGCCAGGCCCTGCAGTAGAACATTGCTATTTGTGCACAGGAGCCATTGCTATATCGATGGGAGAGAGGCTGCCACCTTATGTCACTGGCAGCAGCAATAGCTGCACGGCAGAGGCTGGTGGACACTTTCAGCACACGGGTGAGGCAACCCTCTGGACGTAACTGCTGCCCGTACCACCGCTTGGGATCAGAGTGTCTCCTCTGCTCCCAAGCTCCAGGGCTTTGCAGCTTTCACTGTTCTCCCACGCTCCCTCCAGTCCCTGCAGCAGACCCAGCCAAGAGCAGGTGATGTAAAACCAAGTGACACGGGCAGGCTCATGTCCCCACGCAAACCTGACAAATTCAATGGCTGAAGTCGCACAGCTCTGCAGTGGCTTTGTGGGTGCAAAGAGAGACAGCACCATTAATCCTGATGTCACCTGAGAAGTGGCTCTGTCCCAGCCATCACCTTCACTGGACCCTGCCAGCACTCAGACAAGACTGAGCATGGAGGAGGTCACCTCTAGGTGATGCACAAGGCAGATGCTCATATTTACCACTGCTTTGCACCCTGAACGTTCTGTGGCCAGGCAGTGGTCTGTCACCCAGGGCTGGCAGGACAGCCCTTCCCCGGCACCACGAGTACTTGAAAAAGACACTTAAAGCTTATTCTCTGCATACGCAGGCATAGAGAGAATGGGAAAGTTTCATAACCATTTTGATTTCCACTAACTGAAGCGAGTGTAAATCTCTGTTTTTTATGAATCTCACTTACATTTCGTGCCTGACTTGTGCATAAAACTTCCCCAGATTTACACAAGCTAACTCCATAAGTCATCGCCTTCCCAATCGGGCCTTATATCTTGATGACCTTTTAGAAACCAATGACTGCTTTCCTGTTGTTATCCATAATTGGAAAAGCACTGGAGATAAGAAAATTTATAGCAACGAGTGATCTACCTGCAAGAGACAATAAAGAACGCTGGGCGGTGAAAGGACGGGAAAGTAAAATCCCACCCAGGGAGACGCGCAGGCGCACGGGCACAGGCAGACACACACGCGGCTCCAGCTGAACTCTCTTTACTGAATCTCTCTCAAGTCTCCCCGCCTGGAGCCCTTGCCTGACCATGGAGCCTCCACCCTGTAGGACAGATGCACCCCTGCCAACCATCTGCTCTGATTTCAGTCTTTTTGGAATTTGCTTGCAGATCTTTCGGTTTAATGTGAATAAAGCATCACGTAGGAACCTGCCTTCATTCCCAAAGTGAGTAATCCTGTCACACAACACAGCCCGCCAGGAAAGCAAAGCAGGACTGCAACATATATACTGCTAAAGGCATAACCCACGGGGAGACGGGCAGGGGACACCTCGGTGCTCGTCACACAGCCCACACACACATCGCTTGGGCACATTAATGGCTTCACCGCCACTCACAGCGATCTCTGCCAGCAGGAGTCATCGCACACGGCAGGATCACTGAACCGCTCCTGGACATCAAAAGACCCATTCCCAGAGTGAATTTTATTCTGTTTTGAAACGATGGCAGAAGGTCACGTGCTGCCAAGTCCCTTCTCTGGGACTGAACGAAGACGCAGCTTTCCTATTTGTAAGAAACAGAAGCTGTCTGTAAGGCAGTGGTCCTGGTGTGGGTTGTACCCCGGAAATCCAGGACACGCCAAGATTCAAGAAAGGGAACAGTTCCAGTCACATCTACTTTCAAGTCAGAGTAACCCAGATGACGTTCTTGTCTATAGGGATCGAGGAGATGCTGAAAGGAAAAGGAGCATTTCCTAGTCCAAGGGTAAGAAAATATACACCAGCAGTATTAATAAGCTTGAGTGTGGAGGCCATGACTAAGGTTTGCAAAGCAGAGCGATCAAAATCTATACGCAAATGATTTGTCCAACCTTAAAGGTTTTTTCAACTTTCCTGCAAGAGCAGAAGGCTCCTATGAGAAACAGCCAGGATTCAGGGGCACTGCAGGGTACAAAACCAGAGATCCTGTCGTCAGATGCAGCACACATGAAGCAGCCTTGAAGAAATTACCAGCCCTCTGAGTCCCCATGTCTTCTACTGAAAACTGGTGATAAAGAGGCAATGTTCAGTTCCTAATGTGAGAATATTTTCAGGTAGCTGGAAAAGGGTAGAAAGGAGCTTATCCAACAGCTTGAGGGTAGGAAGAACCTACAGAGAGATCTGGACAGACTGGATGGATGGGCCAAGGTCAGTTGTATGAAGTCAACAAGGCCAAGTGCCAGGTCCTGCACTTGGGTGACAACAACCCCAGGCAATGCCTCAGGCCTGGAAAAGCTGCCCAGTGGAAAAGGACGTGGGGGTGCTGGTGGACAGTGGCTGAACAGGAGCCAGCAGTGTGCCCAGGTGGCCAAGAAGGCCAACGGCATCCCGGCCTGCATCAGAAATAGTGTGGCCAGCAGGACCAGGGCAGTGATCAATCTTAAAGGTCTTTCCACATCTGAACAATTCTATGGTGAGAGCTGTTAAGGCAGTAAAAAAAGCAGCCTTCTGAGCTGCTGCTCTCGCTCGACACCCGCAGACGGAGGCAGCCTGCACCTGCTCCGACTGCTGTGCAAGCATTTTATGCACCTCTGAAGCCTGTCCTGGCTTAAAATGGATGCCAGCCATGGGTCTGTACCTCAGCTCCGCTCTCTTATTTGCAGTCAGAAATGCTACCCAGAACTATCTGCAATAATTAACTCCCAAGGGAGAATCACAGAATCACAGAATCACAGAATGTTAAAGGTTGGAAGGGACCTCAAAGATCATCTAGTCCAACCCCAAGAAGTTAAAGTAAAATCAGTAAGAGCAAGCCGCTCAGAACCAGGAAAAAAAAAATCACAAAAAACCGTGACAAATTCCTGGCAGGGGCTGGGATGAGGAAAGGCAAACAGAAAGGAGCAGTTGTCGTTGAGGAAACCCTGGCAGCTCTTCCCCACCAGCACTCAGCCCTTGCAAATAAAGATCTCTGGAGCTTCAGCAAAGGTCCCTGGGTTTCGTGTGCAGCAGAAGGCTGCTCCAGATGTACCCAGTTTGCGGCTTTGGAACTGGCTCCTGGCAAGCTCTGCCAAATGGTTTTTTGGGAAAATGAGGTGGTGGCATCTCGGGGCTGAACTTTCTGGGGTCTCCCCTCCAGTTCTGCTGGATTCGGTCTGCGCAGAAGACGCCTCCCCCAAACATCTGTATTTTCAGATTATTCATTACGAATTGATTAGTTCATCCCACAGTCGCCCTGATCATATTCTTCCTATGTACTAACATCTCAATGAATGAGCAGTCAAGGAGAAAATGAATGCATTAGTGCCTGATTGTATTACTAAGCTCTTGTAATACGCTAACGAATGCAGCAGCGTCTAATTCAGCCAAATAACAAACAGGTAGTTACAGAGTTAAACAGCACAAGTATCCAAACAAGAGTAAAACATCAAAAAACCTCTTAATATCTTTTGGGTTTAGCATTCAGATTAGCTTTGGACATAAGTGTTTGGATGAGAAGAATTCTTTTGTCTGGCTATAGAGACATTTTCCTGCTAGCATTTTCACAATTACAACACTGAACTAGCCACTTTCATCCCTGCCAGGGTAGAATTGATTACAAACCACCTAGTTAATTAAAACAACAACTAGCATTCAGACCTGCTTTTCAGCAGAAACCAAGCTCAGAAAATCATTTTTTGTAACTCCATCGGAATTGCTATTTGCAATTCAATGTGCAAGATGAAGTTCTCTGCTGGAAACAGAAAAACGCAATTTTTTTCTCCGTTTTAAAAAAACCAAAACAGAACCATACACGGCGTGAGATAATTTCCTAGTTCCATCCACAAGCAACTAGAATTGCATACGTGAAAAAGAAAAACTCAGAGAAATCACACGAATCTCAAAAGAAATGGGCACATTTTCTAAGCAGGTTGGGCAGTCAGGAACTTTGTTACACACTGACTTACCACAGGATACGGAGAATAGCAACTCTCTGCATCACGACAGATTCATCAAAACTTTACGAGCGATAGATGAGCAAGTCTGGAAAATTTCCACACAGACCAAGCCTTGGGTTTGATTCCCTTGTTTACAGCTGACCAGTGCTTCTGGAGACACATAAAGCAGCGTAGTCCAAGCTCACTTCAGTGGGCACTAAGCACACAGACTCACTCATGCTCGTCAAATTTAAAAGGATTTTTCTTTACTGAGCTTTTCGTAGGAGTTGAAGGACAGGCTCAGGCTGTGCAGGCAACCAGCATCCTAACAGGTCCACGTTATACCTTGTACCAGCCAGTTGTTGGTAAAATGTAAAAGATCAGCATTAAAACAAATTGCTCTTCGTTCTTAGCAAGAGAAGAATCAGCTACAAGACCAAGGACACTGTGGTAGCTGTGAGTACAAGGCCGCTCCACAAAAATGTGGGCACTGACCCCTCTAGAGCCCATGAGGTGACAATTCAGAAGAGCAAAGCCTGTATCCAACATGACCTGGACACAGCAACGTGACTCAGCTGTGAGGCTGCATTCCTCAAGCAGCCTCGCCGGCTTATTGGCTTGCACAAAAATCCCTGAGAAATCCCTCCTGGATTTTACCCCTAAAAGGGAAAACGATATGCAGCAACGTTGCAGAGGGGCTGCGGCAGGGCCAGCTACTCCTTTAGAATGCTTTCGGGTCACTGCACTGCAGAGGTCCCAGATGCCCTCCAGAACCAAACCTGCCTGTGCTGCTGGATGATGGGCCATGGTACCATGAACCCCAGCTGGGCCAGCAAACCCCCAGCCCCTCACGCAGCCAAGCGCAGCACAAGCCACACGCACGTGACATTCCTCTATCACTGACCCGATGCCACATCCCTTTGGAGAGCAAAGGGGGAATTTGGATACTCCTTTGACTCAAAGATGGGCGGTTCTCCCAGAGGTCAGATGAGGATTTCCCATCTATGCTAAGGCTCTAATGGACTGGACCTGCCTCAGCTGTGTGAAGATGGCCAAAGACATGCCCCTTCATGAACAGGAGGACATGTGGAACGGAGAGCTCAGATCTGCTAAGCAGAGTCTAAATTAGAGCCTGCAAGAGGTACCTATAACACCATGAGAGGAGAAGGCTGACTCATTCCCTTGTTTTCCTGAAGCACAGACTGTATCTGTTTGGCAACAGACCAAGGAAAATGACAGTATAAACTGCCAGATTCCAGAAAATCTCTTCTTTTGCTGCCTCTGTTTTTCATTTCCAGGAGGCATACCCCACAGAGCAAGCCTCATTTTCAGGTGTAGATCTGGCTCCCCCATCTCCTTAAGAGGCAAAGTGACAGAGGAATTTGACCTCTACAACTTTCCAAAAGCCCCCTCCAAGAGTCAGCCAGTCCTCTACACCCTTCTGGGGTCTCCTCCATCAGTAGAAAGACAAAAGGGCTCTGCATCGTGCTGCTGGGGAGCACAGCTCGGGATCGCTGCGGTTCTGCCGCAAGGCTCCCCCACCACACGAGCACCCAGCTGGAAGGGAAGCTTTAGCACTTGAAGCACTTCGCAAGTGAGACAGAGGCATGAGAGACAAAAGACTGCCAGAGACGCTGCATTCATCGGCTTTTCTGTGTTCGTGGAAGAGCTGTGCAGGTTTAAAAAGAGAGATAGTAACAGCCCGACTTAAGCGCAGATGAAAGCTGCTGGGCTCCGGCTCCCAGGAGAGCTCTGCGGGAGCGGCCGCGGTGCAGGCTCCCCTGAGGTTCTCCAGAGTTGAAACTGGAAGATTCGCCCCAGGAAAGGACTCCAGAGCTGCCGTCTCCTCGGTGCCTGGGGCTGAACTAGTCCCGAAAGTGGGATGCCATACGCACAGGCCAGCGAAAGAGTCAGAAACCCACCCTCAATTCTTGCAGCTTCTGCGAGTCGTGATGCAAGGCCAGCAGAAATCTCAGCTTTGCAGTCTGGGCATGTTTCCACTAAGAACCACAGCGAGACCGTTTGCTCTTTTTGTACAGCCCACCAAAGAGCCAAACTTGGTTTCATTTTGAAAATCTTTAATAGACTCCTGTCTATTATTGAGGTTTTAATGGAGCTAGTAGAAAAACAAAAAAAAAGTCACACACACAATATAAAGAAGGTTTTTTTTTGGTTTGTTTTCTGTGTTCAGAATAAACCACTATTTTGAATTTTGCCTAAATATTAATATTTTCTGTACGTTCCATACTTCCCCAACTCAAATAAATTTTTAACTATTTCAGACTTCCCACCACATCTTTTCGCTTTTCCTTCATTTTTTTCCCCTTCTTCCTACAGCCATAGAAGAAAAAGAATACAAGAGAAAGGAAAAACAAGTGGTGATGACCTCGTCAGCCATTCTTCTAGGACTAACTGCTCCCCATGATTCTGCTCTCTTACTTGCAAGGGCAAAGAGCTTAAGGAGGCAGCATGCACGAGCCCTCGGCAGAGAGCAGGACATAGTTCCCGAGCCACGTGACAAATCAGTGACAGGGTTTGAGGGGACACGACTGGGAGAATAGTCTGCTCTTTCCAAACTGAGAATTAAAAGTTGGACATGCATAGCTAGAAACGGGTCAGCAAACCAGTTTATTTGTCTTCCCTTGAGAGACATCATTCTCCCTTTCTGGTTGAAGAGGGCAACAAGACAGGCAGACCTCCAGGTCCTGTGAACGCCACCGGACCCACAGAAAGGAGAGGATGGGGCCCTGCAGCACCCCCCAACAAAAGCAGGCGAGGACAGCAGCAGTGCTTTAGCCACCTTAGAAATGTTTTGCTTGCACGGAGACAAACAACGGTACCTACCTGGTAACTCTATAGTCCCAAGACTTGTCCTGTGCAAACAGGATAAGCTCTCCATAGAAATTATCTTCCTGACATTAGATAGGTGTTCCTGAGCCAGAAGCACAAACTCCCTCGAGAACAGTGATAAGACCTCTCCAACTGCCAGGAACAGCTAGGTTATCAAATGTTTATGGTAATCAAAAGAGAAGGCGATTATATTCAACCCCGATGGGTTAGCATGAATATCAGGCAACATGGGCACAAGTACTCATGATTATGAGCTCCTGGATTAATAATGCCAATTAGATATAAACAGAGGCATCAGCAGAAAATGAAAGTAGGGCCTCTGTTCCCAAACAGGACTCCATCAGTTGAGTGAATTTGATCTGACCACTGGAAGAAAGAGGTATCAAAGCAAAACTGCTTTAGACAGAGAAACAAAATGGGCAAACACACGGTTTACTCCACATGTCCAACTAGGTAGTTCTCTTAGTTTCACCCCAGGCCTCCACAGAAAGGAAAAGCTCTGAGGTTTTTACTCTTGAAGTGTAATGCAAAGTTTGGGAGGCAAACTTTCTTGGAGGAAAACCTCATAGTGATTAGAAGTTAGGTTTTATGTGACGTGAAGCAGTGAGATAGACTAGGTAGGAACTAGATACCTTGTTAATTCTGCAAGAATTGCCCCAGCAGTTCAGAAACAGAAACCAGGGCTGGTCAAAGTCAGACCAACAGGCTTGCAGACAGTTGCCTTGTATTAATAGACAAACGGGAAGAAAAAAAAAGGACTGTATGACCAAAGACACAAGAATCCCCAATCCAATTTAGTTTAACCTCTAAAAAGCACCTCTGCAAGCATCCAAAGACACATTTTGAGTCTTCGAGGCATTATTAGGAGCAATAAATTCCACTACAGAGATCTCTATCCCACTTTCTAAGATCTTTAGTCCTGATGCGTTCAGTCATATCCAGAAGTCCTCCTGATGATCCATCATATGGATCCAAAAAACACTCCTGCCTTGTCTTTGTGCTTCCAACACTCAGAGCCAACCCACCAGCTGTCCAGGGAGGAACCACGGAGGACCCTCCCTGACCTCCAGCCCGGGCCATGCTCACAGCTCACGCAGGAGCCACATTCCAGCTTCCCATCCTCTGGCTCCTGCCTGAACTGCCTGGCAGTCTTGAAAGCACCGTGCTTTCTGCTCCTCCCCTGCACAAGGGCATGCCCAGACAGCCTGCAAAAACACTGGGAAAAAGAGGCCAACACTTTTGGTGGGGGGAGAAGGAGGAAGAAGGTTTGGGGTTGTTTGTGCTTTGTATCATTTTATTTTTTTTTGAAGAGCTATGGTGTCATCTTGTTTTCTTTTCTGACATTGTAGGCTGCTGGCAGGATGACTCGGTTGCCAGGGAAACTGCTGGGAAGGTGCACAGGGCATCCAGGCACCACGAACGCCTGCCATCAGCACCGCAACGCTCCCCATGGCGAGGTTGCCCGCTGCTGCGCCGGGCAATGGGTGAGTGGAGGCAAAACCAGCAGCAAAAGCCAAGCATCTGCTCCTGTACCCCCCAGATTAGGAGCTAATCCAAGGCTCCTGAGCCCCGGAGAGAGCCCTGCACAAGTGCCACATCTACAGTCAGCCCTCACCCACCAGCAAGGAGAGGTTAGCACAGTGCCTAAGGGAGGCTCTATTTTTTTTTTTTAATTTTTATTTTTAAATCACCGCCATTAGGGGAATTGTTACGGTTGGCAATTTGCGATAATCAATTTGAAATCACGGTTTGATTAGTTAATGCACTTTCTGCTGCTCTCTCCTCCTAATTTGACGGGGAAGAGAGTGGGGGATTTTCCGCTGTGTGACCGTACTGTATGCGCAGCAAACACAGCCCTGCTCCTCACCCTCCCCTCAGGGCTGTGCCAGGCAGCGGTGTCCTGCTCTGTGTCCCAGACAGCTACAGGACACCTTCTGAGGCGTCCCCAAAAGGCACCTGTGCACCCCAAGGGGTCAGCCAGATCTTTGTGTCCCTCCAGCTCTGCAGGAAGGGCTGTGGGCAGGGAGAGGGTGCTCTGGAGCACAAAGAGAAGCTGAGCATCAGCTTTGGAAATATCTGTAATACACAATAGCATCTGAAATAAACTCTGGGCAGGCAGTGATCTTCACACTTGCGTGTAATATATGACTATCCTGAAGGTTCTCACACTCCAGTGCCTACACGTTGTTCCCAGCAGCCACTGGCAGCAGGTAGAGCAACAAAGTTGGAGGAGCATTTACAGGAAAGAATAGAGGGAAATGCATTTTTCTTTCTCCCTTTCATGCTATATTCAAGCTCCAAATACCTCTTTATAACCTATATTTTTCCATGAAAGATTTCCAACCTGCTAAAGCAATGCAGGAATCACCGATCAGCTATGTTGGAAGGGCAATGGCTCAGCCCAGACAGGCTGTTAGTGCAGACAGTGGTGTGCCTGTGCTAACGTGTGTCTCCTTTCCAGGGTGTCCCACAGCCTCACAGCTATTCCACACCAAAAGTTGTGTCCTAGGCTGGCTCCACAGCTCAGGTATCTCCACAAGTCCCAAGCCCCAGCAGGAAGATGCTAATGCCGAATGTCTAACAGCCAACACTCAGACCGAGGAAAGGTCAAATCTGAAGCTGTCAAGCACCCAACAGCCGCAACTCAAAGAGAGAAGGCAGATCCTAGAGCCAAGAGCCATGGCTCACGAGGACCTGGGCCGTCACAGCTTCAGGAAGAGCTGCCATAGCCTCTTTGAAAATGACTTTCCACCTTAAAAGTGACACCGTCCTGACACAATTTATCTTCCCCCCTCCAAACAAATCACCACTGAGAAAAAGAACAGTTCCCATTTAGAAGGAATGAAGTGCAAACCAACCTCCTTCAGATCAGCACGTCCCAAAGGGAAGACGGGGGGCCCCAGAATGTGCAGGGGAAACTGCTGGTGCTGTTAAGATGGTGAGGTGATGAGCTGCTGCTGGGGCTGGCAGGGTCGTGAACCCCAAATCACACTGATGAGCAGAATGGCCAGCAGAGAGCCAGAGAGCAGGATTTCCATCCATTACTGTACCACCACTGAGGCGTTGCCAGATGATCTCAAATCCATCCTCTCTCTAGCAAACACTGTAACTTCTTAGGAGTCAGCTGGGGCCACCCTGCTCAGTGCTATTTTCTCTCCCTGTCACTCATGCTGTCTCTTGTAGCTCTTTATTTTTGCTCCTTCCTTTCCTGTCCTGCTCACACTATTCCCGTACTAGGCAGCTTCCTCCACCCACCTCTCCCCATCCCCAAATCTCTGCGTTTAATGTTCTGTTCCCATCTCCTTGGTTATTCTCAGCACCATGTAACAAAGATACACCAGGCAGAAAGGCTGTTGACACTCTCCTCTGATGCCCTAAGTGAGCAAGCTTACATATGTTGCATTAAAAGGGAGGAAAAACCCCAACAAATCCATCTTTTAAGACTTTGTACATCCCACCTGCTTGTAGAGCATCCTTAGGAGAAATTTGTATTGTTGCGATTGACATTACCTGGTGCAGTAATTAGAGGCTGTATTTACAGCCTTGCTGCCATTTTAATGCTGTTTTGCATCTGTTGTACTTTCACTTAGAGAGTAAATGTAGTGGGGAACATCTGTTTTCTACCGCCAGCTCATGCAACATTCCCCGGCCAGCGATTTCCCCTCTGTCACGCCAGGCTAAAATTATTTCAATAACTGTTGCAGGGACATCTCCTTGCAGCAACAGGTACCAGCCCTGGCCCAGTTTCGGAGCAGACTGCAGGTCTAGGTGACCTCACTGGCAGGTTGGTTTAATGTACTCTCATAACCCCTCTCACACCAGGGCTCTGCACTTGCTTTCTCTCCAAACCCCAACCACCAGTCCAGTACTTGATGGGGTTAACAGGCATTTAATTTCTCCCTCACCTCTGTCTTTACCACCAGTGACGCACCCTGGAACGCCTGGAGCCCCAGGTTGGAAGATCATGTCTGGAGGAGGGCTAAGGTCCCAGCTGACTTTGAAGTTGTACAGGATTTGCTCCTGCAAACGAATGCACATAAGACGATGGGGCCTTATGAGTTTCATCCCAGGGTACTGAAAAATTCGGCTGACATTATTGTGAGACTTCTCACCATCTATTAATGGTCCTGCGAACCTGGAGACGTCCTGGTCAACTGGAAGCTAGCAAATGCTATTCCACTTTTCAAGGGCAAGAAAGAAGACCCTCGTAATTATAGGCCTGTCAGTCTCACTTCAATGCCTGGTTAAATTATGGAGGAGCTTATTCTAGGAGTTACTGAAAAAACACTTGAAAGGCAAAGCAGTCATTGGACAAAGCCAACATATGTTCATGAAGGGACAGTCATGCCTTTACACTACCTTAATAGCCTTCTATAATAAAATTATCCACCTAGTGGGCAAAGGGAAGGCAGCGGGTGTGGGCATTTTGGATTTGAGCAAAGTTTTGATATTGTCTTTCACAGTAACATTCTGGACAACATGCCCAGCATACAGCCGGATATATACATCATAAAACTGTCCGAAAGGTCAGGCCTCATGGAGAAACCTTGATACTTTAGAGCTCTGAGCAATCACCAACTGCATGAAACCTAACAAGTGCCAGATTCTGCACCTGGGACTGTGTAAACCTGGATGTACGTGTAGAGATTGAAGGACAGGAGGTTGGCATGCAGTCCTGCAGAAAGGCACCCGGGGGTTTGTGGTTGGTAGGAAGCTCAATGAGCCAACAATGTGTCCCAGCAGCCAAAAAGACCAACTCTGTCATGGCATGCATTAAGCACAGTGTGGCCGACCAGCTGAAAGGAGTGATTGTCCCACTATACCCAGCACTGGTTCTTCCCTCACCTGCTGTGTGCAGTTTGAGATTTCACAAGATAAGATGGGTATAAAAATACTAGAACGTATCCAAAAGAAGGCAACAAATATGGTGAAGGAACCAGAGGGCACAATTTCTGAGGAGCAGAGGAGCAGCTGAGGATACTCAGAGAAGAGCGGACTGGGGGGTGAGCTCCTCACTGTGAGAAGAAGATGCTGATCTTTGTTTCTGGTGTCTAGTGCCAGGAGGCAAGGAAAAGGCTTACAACTGCATCAGGGGATATTTATATTGGGTATGATGAAAGAGCTCTTCGCTGAAAGGGTGGTCAAGCACTGGAACAAGGGAAGCAGTCATGGCCCCAAGGCAGCCACCGTTCAAGCAGAACTTGTACAACACTCTGATATCTGGTTTATCTTTTAGGTTGCCCTATGCAGAGCTGGGAGTTGGACTCTGTGATCCTCATGGGTCCCTTCAGACTCGGAATACTCCAGGATTCTCTTCTCCTACCTGCGTCGGCAATTCCTCAACCGTGTGCAACTTCCCTCAGACGAAACAGTGTCATTGGCTCCTATTGCATTGCAAATCACTCTTGAATTGGCTATTCCTGGACACAGATCTCTCTCCACAGATTTATCTTTTTATTAAATCAGTTTATCCTTCCTGACTCTGCACCCAAGCCAATGGTACCAAGGTCTCAGGCACATCCAGCATCTACCACAAGAGGGCTCCCCCCACCAGAGCCGCAGGCAGCAGCCCCCCCTCACCCCCTTCCTCTTGCAAATTATCCAGAGATTAGAGGTTTTGATGAAAACAAACACATTTCTGAAATGTCACACCCAAACACATCCGTATTTTGCATTTAAATCTGCAATCTCATTTTATTGCCTCATTCCAAATCGTGTCATCTCGTGTGTCCCCCCCCTCCACCCTGCTGAGTATATCATCTGAAGAATGTATAAAATAGGGAAATTTCTTTCACAGAGCTGCACTAGCTTTCATACAGAAAACAGACTGTAGTCAGGACTATTTTACAAGAAGAAAACTACGCACAGAGAAGGGAAGTGGCTATGTCCTGTCTGACCAAATCCACATGATGGGTTTCCAGCAGACTTGGAGGTGAAGCCAAGGTCTCCCATCGCTGTCCAGTGCCCAGAATCCAGCTCCACAGCCAAGGAGCTGAGCCAGAGGCTAACGCTGTGCCCTTTATCTTCTTGTCCTCTTCTCTGCAGTTCCCAGAACAGCATTCCCTCAGGCTTTTCTGCATTAGGAAAATGGCATGAATGCAGCCAAAAAGCATTTTAAAATCACTGCACTGTTGCAGGTATGGACACAGTGCTCCTCATCCTCATTTCAGCTATTTCAGGTAGTACCAAATCAACCTAAACTAGCACAAGAGCATCTGCTTGCCCGGGGTAGAGCGGTGTAGTCATACCAGGGCTGACTTTCTCAAAGCAGACCTCAGACAGCGTGCCGGCGAGGCGGAGTGGGAGAGCTGGGCGGTAGCTGTGGCAGAGGAGGTGGCAGCCTGAGGTTGCACTCCCAACAGGGAGATGGCATCGCAGACCTTAAGGGGCAGGTTTGGGCTGTATTTGCAAAACCAGACGTTTTTCCAACACCTGTCTCAGCTAGCAGTGGGTCTCCTCCGGGCGAGGCACCCCGTCACTTTTGTGACAGCCCGGCTCAAAACTGCCTTTCTCCATCCTGTAACACCACACACTGAGCAAGAAAATCTGTCTGCAAAGGGCTCTGCTCTGTGGCCAACTCGAGCATCAAAGCAGACGTGAAGAGACCTCCCTGCAGCACTGGGGCTGTAGTCTCTACATAGCCCCAGGAGTCCGCAAGCCAGTCTCTTTTCCGATTTTGATTCACTACCCTGATCCATCCTTTCTAGCCAAACCGAGCTGCTCCAGGGTGGTGCTGCCTCCCCATTTCTGCACACAAGTGCTGAGCGTGACAGCTTTCTGATGGCTGGGTTCTCTAGACAATACTGCACCACAAATGACTGTTAGTAAGCAGCAGCAGCTTGAAAAGGCACCAGGAAAACCATTCTGCTCTGTAGTATATTTAAGGAGGAAAGCTAGGGTTATGCAGGTTTGATTTGGTTTTTGGTTTTTTTTTTTTATCATAAAGCCAACAGAAGGCTCTTAGTTTATTTAGGTCAATTAACTTCAGCTTTCAAATTAAGTTCTCATCTCATTTTACAGACGAGCTGTAAGCAAAGCATAAAAAAAGGGTCAGCTGAGGAGAGCACTGCCCAGGATTTCTAGACTGTTAAGTAATTTAAAGCCAAAGGGTAGAAACAAAATTGAGACCAGAGAAGAGCACACAGACCACCTAACAACACTGTTTCGTGCACTTGTTTTGCCTTCTCCCTGTGCACCAAACCTCCAGACCAGAAAAAGGCACAAAAAAGAGCTGATATAAAGAGCTGCGCAGAGGAAGCCATTTGTGATGCACAACAACGCGTTTTATTGGTCTCGCACACCGGGGAATGATGCTCCATATTCTTGAGTGCCATCTACTGGCGTTTTTACCTCTTTGCTGTATATTAAAGCCAACCCCGGTGTTAAAAGAGCAGTCAGGTTGCAGTCAAGCACTTGAAAAATGTCAGAATCTGGGCTACACAAATAACCCAAGCCCAATGCCCTTACATAGATGCATCGCAACACACATTGTAATAATATGATCATGGACCGCTTTTTCTGCAGGAAAAAGCCCCCTTTCCTACACCAGATGGATGGTGCTCTCTTAATGAGCAGCTATTCAATATTTTTCTTTATCCTCATCATTCAATATGTAGCCCCGTGTCCAACGCATGGCATGCTATTGGAGTCCTGGTCTAAATAATGAGCTATTAATTTTCTCCTGGGCTTTAACAGCATTTATTATCAGAGTATCTGAGTGGTTTGCAAACATTAATTTGCCTTACAGCAGCCCTACGAGGAAGGGTGGAATTATTCTTGTACAGATGGGAAACTGAGGTACAGCCAAATTAATCAGAAGGGAACCGTGTGGTTGGGTGCTTGATTTGAGATGCAAAAAGGACCCGTTTCTCAGAGCTTTGCAAGTCAAAGCTTTCACTGTTCAGGGCACGGCTCCGACAGCCATCACGTTCAGCTACGAGCCCACAGCTTTCCCAGTCCCATCTGCCAGAGCAGCTGGGAACCCAGCAGCTCTGGGGTTTATTTGAGATGAAGTTTCTCCGCATCTGATCTAGGGAGTCTGCTGCAGTCACCCAGGCTGCCTGACTAGCTACGAAGGGACAACAGCCCCCCAGGAGCAAGACTTCCCTCGGGGGTGGTCATGTCTCACCAGGGACTGCAGAGGCAGCCTAAATAATTGCTTCAGTTTGGGGCAACTAAAATGACGTATTTCGGATTATCCCAAAGACCATCTCTTCCTCATAACACAACCCAAAACACTTCCTCACACACCTCTGACAAGCTGAAAACTTGCATTAAAAGACAGGAAATCGTGGCAGAAGCACACCTCAGGAGAGAGCATCACAAACAGATTGGGCTCCTGCCACCAATGAATAGCAGCCCCTGTTGATCCAGAAGAGCCTGTAAATACAGTACTATGGAAGACAACATAAACCTCGTCCCTATTCACTGCCCAACAGGTACAGAGGGAAAAAAAAGTACTCTCCCACCTCCAAATCCATTGGGAAGCACAACTCAAGAGATCTCAGGAGAGCGGTGCCGGGACATGCACCAGTGTGTCACAACATACCTCTCTCGAGCTCCAGCAGCGAGAGACCCAAAACACCATCAGCAGGTCATGGATGAGGACAGGGGAACGGATAAATCCCTCCTGGACACCTGTCACTCCCCACACAGCCCTGGCATCAGGCTGCAGTCCCCAGGGCCGCCCAGGAGAAGAGCTCACACCAACTGCCCACAAGTGTGGAGCTCGGTGAGCTGCTCCACTCACCACCGCCTTCTCCGCAGAGGCAGGGCTTCAGTTCCCCTGCTCCGGGGCTGCTACATCATGTCAGCCCAGGGCTCTGCAAAACCAGCCATGCATTCCATCCTGATGGGGGCATTTTCCAGCCCCCAGTCACCATTTTCATTCTGCTCCACACACACACAGTGGAATTGCATGACCATTTTGAGGAGCAGAAATTGCTATTGTGTGCTGTATTCGGAGAAGGAAGAACTACTTGTTTGCATCATGACAATATTACATTGCCTTATTACTTTCCATCCTTTCCCATCCCTTACTCCTCCCTAAGACTTTATTTGCATTTTGGATCGGACCCATGCACCAAGGAGATGACTTCAAGGAACTGGCTCTAACAGCACCCAGGTCTTTTTTCCTGGGCTAAATCAATTCATTTACAGCTCTGGGGATAAAATGAATTTTTTCCTGCAATGTGTACAATCACTCCCAGTTTTCATTGGTAAGAGAAGAGGAGAACGAGGCTTTGAAATGCAAAGTCATACGTGCAAATCATCATCTCCAGCAGCAAAAGCTTCACCCACATGCTGTGATGCCAGGTGAGGCAGAATCTCACCTGCGCGGGAAGGACGGCCGCCTCTTCTGCTCCGACCTGCCCACACCAAGCCATCCAGGCTCATCCTCGCCCTGGGTCCCCGGCAATCAGTGATGGTCCTGCCGGAGGAGATGCACAGGATGGTTCAGCAAGAGACCAAACGACCTTGGGCCTTCCCGAAGCGCAGCAGCATCCTGTCATCCCGGCTCGCATTCCTCTTGCGAGTCTCTCCAGACAGCTCTCGTTAGCCCCACCACCCAGCCAATTTCTTTTTTTAAAATCTTCACCTCATAGCTCGAGTCTGCAAGGCTCGAAACCACATCCTCAACACGAAACACAGCAGTAGTAACACCTAGCATGGGGGCTGTCTGTGGGTTTTCAGTCTAATTTGCCCGTTTGAGGTTCCTCAGCTCAACTTCCTCCTGTACCGTTACATTAGATTTATTTTTTGCTTGAGCATTTAAACACGGACAAAATCTGTCCTTCACTGGCATCTGGGAATACACCTTCTCTCACGTAAACACCGGAAACACTGTCTCTCAACATGAGAAGGGAGGAAAAGCCTGTTGTGGTCAAGTATCTTCTTGGTGGCAACCAGTGCTGGATCCATCCCTAAACAAGCTCCTTGGAGGTGTTTTAGATCAAATGCTTTTCCAGTCCTGGGCAGCAATCAAGTCTTGCCTTGCATGAGAGCTGACCCACCTCCTCTTCCCTACAGACCCACGCACACAGAAGGCAAGAATGCTTTTCGAAATGGCCAAATTAGTTAAAAGTATTATACAACAAGCTTGGTAATGTTCAAATGTGAACGCCGCTGGTTAGCCACACACACTGTCCCTTTCACCCATCCCCACCTTGCCATTGCAGTTCCTCTCATTCCCTCGTCCCTGTGTTCTCTATAATTTCCACCTCGCACCACTTTCCCCATTTTCCTGGCTTCTCCCCAGCAGAATCACGGAGGGTTTTGAAGGTTCCTTCTCCATTTCTCTCTGTAATTTCCCCAACGCTGTCCCTTCCCAGACACACTGACACCTTCCTACCACGCTTTCCTGGGCACGGGAAGATTTTCCCACCACGCACAGCCGGATGAAGCACACCTACCAGGCAGTAAGGACTGCTACCAAAGGCAAGGGCTGTCAGGAAGCATTAACATAAAACTCACTGAACTGGGTTCAGGAGACTCCCACCAGTTCGATTAACTTCATTCCTTATAAGTACTAACGTACTGACATGCACTAAGTTTGGCCAGTGGCAAAGAGACCTTGAGAAAACCTGTCCTGCCAAAGCACTGACCGGGGAGTATGGATAGTTCTGGTCGATAAATGTTGGGGTTTTCTGCTGCAGCCAAAGCTGAGCAAATATCCAAGAACGGCCCTTCCCCTCCTGCTTCAAGACTCAAAGAAGCTTTTCAGGATTCCACCACGGAGGTGAAGGATCTCTTGTGCACCAAAGGAGCCGCCAGAATCATCCCACCCAGGGGCTGCAGTAGTGCTGGGAGGCAAGATCCACCTGCAGCATCACTGCTGTGGGCTGTGGCACTGTGTGCCTCAGTTTCCCTTTCTTAAGGCGTACGAACAATCACAGCCACCTCTCCAAGGGGCTGCAACAGCTCCAGGTGCAGTGTATCCTTCTCCACACAAGGGTCCAACCTCGAGTGCAACAACTTCAAAATCAAGTTCTCTTCTTCAGACAAACTCCCTGGACATTGCCCAGGTTGAACTCTGTAGAAAATAGTTAATTAATCTCTCTTGCTGCTGCCTAATTCTCTCTTCAACATGTGGCTGTCACTTCCCTGTCATCACAGCTGATTTACAATGGGGTTTAATTAAATCCTCTGTACATTATTCAGCATTCTCTGAAGACAACACCAAAGCAGCCAAGGGTATTTAAAATGTCACCTGCTGAGACGTATCATCTCTTCCTAAATAAATATGACAGTGATCAAACTTTGGCTAATTACAGTGACTTCGTTATTTGTTTGTATGTTTTAATATTTAATTGCTTTCATGTTCATCCAATTACAATGCAACAGCAAATAGAAATTAACTTTTTATCAGCGTGTTCCCAGCCCAGCTAATCAGCACTTCAAAGGCCAGACACAATAGGAGGCCATCCAACCTGAGAGCGCTTTACAATACGCTCTCTGCTGAACGGACCCTTCTATTAAATTACGGGAGAATTGTGTTTGTCCGTGTATTCCCAGCTCCCACCCAGATTCCCTTTATGTGGCCATTTAGGGGCCTCGTTGCAGCGTCCTTGCAGCAGGACAGTAAATTGTGTGTATTGCTCTGCGCTGTTCCTGCAGTGCCGCTCTCTGCTCTGTGACATCCAGGTAACGGCGCCTTGCTCCTGTGTCAGCAAAAACCACCTTTGGTGTTTCCCTTCCATAGGTGACCCCTTGCTGAGCCAAGCATCTCGCTCCCTTGTATGTGGTGAGCAAAAGCATCTCCTCCGTCAGCCTAAACAGCTGCAGAAACACCAACCTGACTTCTTTTTCCCCAAATCTGAGGGAGTCTGCAGCAGATGCTGGAGGTCTCACAAGCTACAGGTCTGCAGTCATCGTATTTTCATCCCCCTCCACCTGCACCTGTTGGGCTCAGCTTTGCCACCGGAGCAGTTGCACAGGCTCCTGGTCCTTGCTGACGCTCTGGGAGATTTTCATCCAATTTAGTAACTACCGGGGGAAAACAGTAAAAAAAGTCTGAGGATACTGACTGATTTAAACAGGATTATTTCCGCCAGTGCAACAAGCTTGTCAGCGACCAACAAACTATTTATATTGTCAGAAAGCTGACTTAGAAAACAAAAGGTTAAGTGTAGCTCCTTTCCCTCCACAAATCTCCTAGCAGAAGGGGAAGCCTGCTGCAGACAAAAGTGATTTAGGGTCAGAGAAAACAGACAAATAGCACATATGCCAAACATCGGAGGAGAAATGCCACCAGACAAGCGGATGCATGAGTGACCCACATTAAAGAGCTGATCTGTGTTGCGCTTGTCCTGCCTTTCGTTGCATTGCCCTGGTATTATTACTCCAAACAAGCCAAGCCTTTTAGCTGCCCCAGTGGAAGCTCAGACAACAGATCAGGAGCTGTGCTGCAAATGAATGTGATTGCAGGGAGCAGGCTACATAATAATGATAACAAACCACAACCTCCTTGTTTGAAATATTCAGGCAAACGAGTTTCTGCATATATAAACCCAGGCCAGGCAGTGAAGCTTTCCCTTGGAAGCACACACAGATTCTGCTGTTATTGCCCAATCTTGCCTTGGATTTCAGAGCTCATAAAGAGTCCTTCTTTCTGTGTATGCAGGAAGAGAATAAGGAAAAACACTTGCACCACTGACGATTAAACAAACTGGGAAGTTTCTTGCTGCTTCTGCTCAAGCCTTCAAGCAGTAAGTGAAAACCTCAAAGAGGCGAGGGCGACCACAGGTCCCTCACCCAGGTGTCAGGAGATGCCATAACGACTATCACACCTCAGTTTTATGTATCTACCAAGATCTACTGCAGAAAGATCATGCAGGAAGGAAAAAAAAATATATAGACTTGTTTCTCCAAACTACACTGCAGCAGTAAAAGCCCATCTTTGTCCCTGGAGCATCAGGAGATCTGGTACCCAGAGAGGCACCATCTTTCTGAAAGGGCTGCTGAGACACTACACAGAAGTTCACACAGTGTGAGGAAAAATTTATTCCAGAAAAAGGAAAAACAGAAAAGTACTTTTATCAGATGGATTTTTTTTTTCTTTAAAAAAAAGAAAAAAAACAAGCTCTGTTTTTTCCCCCACTGAGAAACAACTTTAAGTTTAATTTTAGGCTTATCTCATAAAATATTAAACGAACAAAGAAATATGTTTGAAATACTTGGATTTTAATGAAATTAAATATTTAATTTGACCCAAAATATTTTTTTTCAGTTTTTTTTTTTTTTAATCGTTACTATTGGTTTCATGTGAGAAATCAAGAATTGCAGATGTTCTCACGCAAACAGGAGATCCGATTTCTGCCTGGCTTCAGGATACATTCACCACACTTACTTGCTACAGGTTTTGTTTTCTTAATTTTTCACCTCTGGAGTTATATGGCTCATTGAAAAGACACAGAAATACCAGGCTCACACCAAGATTGAAACAGAAATAACTTTGGTGGGGTCCTTTGAAACAGCCGAGCGATCCGTGCAGAGGTGGCAAGGGAGAGGGTCGGGGTTGGGAGGAAGAGAGCTGAGGGGAAATGCAGAAACATGCATGGGGAGAAAAACAGATACTTCCCACTTTGATGAAAAATCCGAGCATTTTGAAGCCTATGCACAAAGATTTCAGCAGACTTGGCTGCCAGCAACATGAGAAGGGCAGCAAATAAAACAGCAAAACAAGCTTTAAGTGAGAAAAATATGTTTGGCATCACAGAGAAGTCAGTTTTCAAAAACACGAGGACAGGAGGAATTGGTCAAAGGGTTTAAAAATATTTCATTCCTGACAAGCTCCCAAGATACAGACATTTCAATAAGGAAACTAAAAAGAAGAAAATTTCCTGGTTTTCCTGGCCAGTACCAACAACTCCCAAAGCTTTGCTCTCATCCCACAAGAGCAATGGGGACAGTGGCCCTACTGCTGCCAGCCTGGGTCTGCACTGGAAATACACAGAGTAGTTCACTCCTGGCAAATCCCTGGTTTGAGTCACTTCCATGTCCTTTACCCTAAAGAACAACATCAACAAAAAAAGGTGGAGAAAGTCCCAAAGTCATGATTGTATCACCTTCCAACATGCAATTTATTTTCCTCTCCCAGCTTGGAGTGAGTTTGTGTCCTCGAGCTGAAGCGAATCGCACTTGTCCAACTCCAGCCGAAACACAAAACCCCAGGTTCGGCTACCAAAACCAGCTTGGACCAAATCAAACATTTCCGCTGGCACAGTCTCTTCACTTTCTAACTCACTGGAATTTGGAATTACAATTTACCATCCTCATCTGCGCCAAAAACGATACTGATATTGTTATTATTGCTATATCTAAATCTTGAGTGTTTTCCAGGGTGGCAAAGATATCTCTCACTCAGTTTTATTGCTTAGTTCCTGCATTTTTCAGCTCTGTGATATATGGGGTGACCAAGTCCAGGACGTATATCCAGACTTCTGAAGCTGCCACATCATCAAAACTCAAGAAATAACTGTGCAGGGGACACAGTGAAAAATCACCCCCACCTCCAGCTTCCTATTTCTTTGGCCACAGGTTCTCATTACAGAGTCGCTAAGTTTTAAATTGGGTATTTCATGTAAAAGTCCCACATCCCAGAATCAGAGAGTTACAGGAGTGTCTGAACATTCACTCCCCAAGAATCAAGTTTCTAACTTTCACGGTTGCTGAGAAATATTTCAGAAGCCAACACTGAAGGCTGCAAATTCAGGAGCTTCCATCCCCCTTTCAATCCCCTTCCAGTTTCTTACTCAAGCTAAACAAAGTAAAGTGTGGAAACGTGCTTTGTCTGCTTGCAAAAGCCTAGGGAAAGTTTTTTTCAGGTCCCTTCAGCCTCACACGTGTATGCAACTTTTGGTGTATAAATCTTTGGCTGCCCAGAAATTGCCACCCCAGCCTCGCCCTTTATTTATCATCTATTTCAGAAACAGGAGCCTCTGTCTCCATGCAGCTCTTGGCAGACTTAGAGCTGCTCAAGAGCCTCCACGGGCAGATCCATCATCTCTTCCAGGACAAGTCAAGCTTCTGGATGAAGGCCAGGGCACCGTGGATCACTGTAAAGATCTATTCAAACACATGTTGTCTGCAAGATGTGGCCCAAAGGCCACATCCCGGGAGATGTGCACACAAACTGAAGCTCAAAGGAGATCCAAGGGCAGCGGGCACCTCCGGGTCGTCACCAGCACCCTCCAGCATCAAGCTCTACCTGTGCCCTGTACCGTGGCAAAAAGTTTTTCAAAAGTAAATGCTCCTGGGAAAAAAAAAAAAAAAAAACAAACCACAGAGCAAGATGCAGAAAGGAGCAGATTGATTTCCAGCACACGCAAAATAAAATAAATAAATAGAAAAATCAAAGCGAGCAGTTTGCATACAAGCATTGCATTTGCAATTCTGATTCTCTAATAGGAAATGGCTCCCAACTGGGGGAGGGGTAGACAGGAAATATTACAGCAGTGTTATTTTGTTACACTAATTACCAATAATGGCACATACTAGGCTACCAACCACAGTCAATTCATTTGGAAAGCTATATAATAATGTTTAGGATAAGGAATTAATTTTTATAGCCACCGAAGCAGATTTACTTATACTGTAATGCAGATTTATTACAAATGAAATTTCCTAGCTCTGGAGGTTGACTTGGAGAGGCTTAGTAGGACTCAACGGGAGACACACCCTGTTGCAAGGAGGGAATGTCGCCAGTGTTGAGGTTCACATCTTCAGGTCAAAGAGTGCCCAGAACAGTGTAAACCCTTTAAGCACACACACACATGCTTGGATAGATCCCCCTTCACATGCAAATGCAGCCCCACAGCATGAACATGAGCAGGAGCCAGCAGGAGTCAACTGCTTGTGAAAGGTTGGGATTCTTGCATTTTATTACACAGTTTTAAAAGGTAAAATTTCAGTGCTACAGGTTTTTTCCCAGTGTAAAGAGAAATCCATAAAAGATTCATAACGTGAAAACTTTGAAGTACAGTCAAGAAGATGCACTCATTAATTTACAGAAATGTCTCTGGTGTCAATCATTGACTATGAAGCAATTGAGATTGTTTCTCCCACTTCCACACGGGAGCAGGGGGACTGGGCTGGGACCGATGCCCACAGAGCCCAGAGCAAGGCTGGTCCTCAACAGGAGACCTGAACAGGGAGAGTCCCTCCCTGGCAGGACTTCAGATGCAGTACAGAACCGGTCCTGAACTTCTTCACCTCTAATTAGCACCAACACCCACACCTGAATCCAGCTGAATTGCTGTTTATTAAATGGTGGGGGTTAATTTCCATTTCTTCACCCTCTCTTGCTCATCAGCCATCATCACCCAGATGGGAAATGTCCAAGACATTTCCTGCAGGCACACAAGCTGGGCTGAGCTTGAAAGAGTTTTCCCCAAAACCTTAGGTCTCAGAGGTCTGGTTGGCTGCAGGCTGGTGGACAAGGACAAGAAGAGAGGGGACAGCCAGGCTAAGCTCAGCCTTCTCCAGAGGAAGGGGAGATTTTCTGCATCCAGGAAAGCAACACCCACTGTGCACCAGAGTGCTGTGGGACCCTCAGAGCCAACCAGGGCAGGTACAGTGGGTGGCAAGAGCAGACACTGGGCTGGGGAAAAGCTCAGATATGCAGCCAGATGAGGAGCTACACACATCGGTATGCAACACACCAAGGGACTTCTGATGACATCCTGGGATGGGACCTTCAGCCCTAAGCAAGTGCAATAGAAAATTTTTCTGATATCTAGCCAGCCCTGAGAAATCATTCAGGCAAAAATCCATGGGATAGACACCCACCAGGATGCTTTTCAGGGCACCAGACAAGAACCAGGCGGTGTGCAGCTCCTCCTCAACGGCAGCTTGCCCAGCCCTCCCACCCAGCACTAGGCTTTGCTGTCCCCTTGAAAACCACACTTAGTCAACCTAATTTTGCAATAGCTTTGGTGACAACTGGCAGTCCAGCACAGCAGCCAAGGTGGGCAGGAGGGGCTTGCAGGGGTTTTTAAACATCTCCGCATCATCTGATCTACGTAGGCACCAAACAAAAACCTACTCAAATTCCTTAGGAGAAAGAGCAGTCAAGCTGGAGCAGCTCCAGATCCTCTCCTGGCTGGAAGCGGCTCCTGGCCTCATCTCCACGGGCCTCACACGCATGCGAACACGTGCAACATTGCAAAGAGAATTTGACTGATAACGTTTTCGTGTTGTTTTTTTAATGGCACTTCTAGAGATCCCACTGCTTTAAGCTTCATCCTGGGAGCGAGATGTGGAGGGAGGAGAGTTATTAGCTTATCCCTAATGCCTGGCGAGGAGGAGGAGGGAGGATGCTAATTCTGCCCCGACTGATCTCCCACCGATGCTTTCCTGTGCTCCAGGATAAATGAGACTTTCCTAATTCTTTCCCCACTGCAAATAAACAGACGGGGAGCCAGCACCGTGTGGCTCGCACTGCCCTATTCATCACAGCATCTCGACTGTAGGTAGCAGTGATTACAACTAATTATTGGCAATTACCACCACTGAGCTGGGTAGGTGTGTTTTCCTTAATACCTTCAGCAGCTCCAGAGCTCTTTGAGGGCTTCTCCATGCAGAAACACTGAAGGAAATCACTCCCGCCCTGCCCAGCAGTCAGATCCTCCTCCCAGAAGCTGCAGCCCCCGCAGCTCAAAAAATAATATAAAAAACATCCCCACCCTTGTGAGCCCGCAGCACCAGCGACACGCCGGGTCTGCCCTCTCAGTGCGGTTTGTTGATGGGGAACATCTCCGTTTAGAACTACTCTTCTTTCTCCCTTTTCCTCCTCAGAAAGCTTATCCTACCACAGAGCATCCCTCCGCCCCTCCTCCGTAATTCAGTTCACACCAAAAAAAAAAGAAAAAAATAAATATGCCCCCCACAACAGAAAAGCGCGTGTGCAGTCGGTGCTTTTCCCTGCATGTAAAGTAACGCGGCAGCGGGCTGAGGATGGACCCTTTGAGAAATTCGTATGCCAGCCTTCCCACTATAGTAATTTCATTCTGTCTTTGTAATTGTCTGATATTACATTGTTCCCTGCCAGAAGATTAATTAGCTAGTCTTACCCTCCAACATACCATCCCTCTGCAACCCTCAAGGAAGCTGGAGTGGTGCCAAGTCACAAGGATTTGCTATTCGGGCTGGCAGCTGCTACTGTCGCTGCAAAAAGAGAAAAAAAAAACCAAAAAAAATCCACCCCCAACCACCTCCTTTTGTCCCCCACCAGCAGTTGCTGTGCCAACTGACCCCGTGTCTCTAGCCCTCCAGAAGCCACTGCCAAGGAGGTGGCCAAGTTTCAGTGCCGTGGACTGAGCAGGGAGGAGGGGAAAGCAGTAGAAATGGAAATTAAGAAAAGAGGCAAAAAAAAAAAATGAAGCAAAAAAATCCCCAATACGCCCAACCCCGACCGCCCCCCACACCCCAACCCTCCGCCTGGCATAATTACTCACGCTCGTTAAGCATGGCTGCATTGCGTATGCGAGTCACGCGGGACAGGAGCGCGTCGCGCTGCCGGAGCGACGCCGCCACGGTCCAGTCTAGCGGTGGGAAGGGCGCGGGCGAGGCAGCATCCCGCATCCCGACCCGGAGCCGCCTTCACGCCCCAGCCCGCGGCAGGGAGGAGAAGAGCATCGCCGGCCACGGCGGCTGCGGGGGGAACCTCCACCCCGAGCGGGGCCGCCTGCCGCTGCCGCTCTTGGCAAGGAGCCCGGCCCGGCGGTGGCTCTGCCGCTTTTGTTCGCCCTCCATCTTCCCCTTCCCTCCTCACACGCGCGCTCTGGCTCTCTCCATCTTGTCTTAAGCGCGGTACCTGGGCAGGTGGCTACGAGCGCAGGTACCTGTGGCCACCGCCCCAGCGACAAACGAGCTCTGGGGCTTCCTTCTCCTCGGGGTTTTTGTAGAGGGGAGAAGATTCAAAGATGGGGAGATAATCTTAAAAAAAAAAAAGGCACCCATCTAAACTCCATTGCACAAAACCGATGCCGACAAACACATCGGCTTTCTCTCCAGTCCTCCAGAAGTCGTGTTCTCCTAAAAGCACCAGGGCACGTTATTTCGGTGGTTGGTTTAGCCCAGCAGCGCCGTCCTGGCTGACTCTCCAGCCACGGTCCCTGTCGGGGCTGCAGCACAGAGGATCTCAGCAGAGGAGGCACCACACGTGCAAACAGGTTGTGTTTCAGGTGGAAAAAAAAATGAGAGAAAAGATGACCAGGAGCCCCGCAATGCTGACAGTGACAGCTACAAGCAGCGAGGGCTGTACCGGACCCTTCAGAGCCCAACGCGGTTTAGTCCCAGCACCCAGCCTGCCCAGCCCCAGCACAGACCAAACTCAGCTGCTTTGCCTCCCTGTCCCTCACCAATCTCCAAAAAAAAAAAAAAAAAGGCCAACTGGATTTTTTTTAAAGTTTTTTCTTTTTAAACTCAGGCAGCTGTTGCAGCAGATCACCCTTCCGCTCAAGCACACGCGACCCAGCCGCACAGGGACATGGGGCTGCGTTTGCCGGGCGCGAGAAACCAGTTTGAAAGGACCCATTACGGGGCTGCGGGACACGATCCCATATTGTCACAGGGGCTAATTAAGCTCCTCCACTAAGACAGCAGATCTAGATGGTGTTGGCACCCGCCTTCGCTGGCAGCCCCCCCCTCCTCGGGTGCTACGGAAACAGGAATTAAGCGGTGATGAATGCAGTATTAATTAATTAAGAGAAGACACGCACGAAGGGGGTGGGAGGCAGGGGGTCTTTGCGCTGTGGAAATGAGCTGAGGAGGGGCCGCTGTAAATTTGTCTCTTATTGTTTTTGCTCACCAGAAGGCACCGGCAGGGACCTGTGTGCACCCAGGCAGCGAGACTGGCACCCCCGGCACCGGAGCCACGCGTCCGCCATCACCGAGATGCACAGGGGAAGAGGATCTCTCAAATTAAAAAAAAAATAAAATATAATGACGAAGGAGCAGAAGACGCACCCGCGGCTCGGCGCCGCCATCTTCTTCCACTGCGGAGGCCGAATAGGAAATCAATTTTGCACACTCCAAAATGGCTGTTCAGGAAGGTTTTTTTGCTCTGGAGAGGTTAGCGGGGAAGCTCAAAGCAGCTGACGCCAGGGGGGCTACTACTTTTTGGTTCACATACCGAGATTGTTTACATACGTGATGAGCCAATATATTACGTTTCTTAAACAAAAAGAGATGGCAAAGCACATTGTTTAGCCTTGATTTGCATTCCTCACCCATCGTCTCTCCTTCACCACCCAGCGACAAGGAAGAACTTGGCCATCGCTACAGACAGCTGGGCTTTGCAGAAGGGAAACAAATGGTTAAAACCCCCGAAGTGGCAGCAGTGCCCAGTGCTATTTGGCACATCCAGCTGCCCCATGGGGCTGGCACACCAGTCCCTGTGATGCAAACCCCTGGGGCGGCCCAGCCTGCTCCAAGATGAATTTTGGGTGGGTAATCAGCAGCCCAGGCTGGCCAGACCCTGAGCCAGGACAAGACCTCGTCCATACGAACTTCCTCCTAATCACAGAATCACAGAATGTTAAAGGTTGGAAGGGACCTTAAAGATCACCTAGTCCAACCCCCCCTGCCAGAGCAGGATCACCTACAATAGAGCGCACAGGAGCGCGTCCAGGCGGGTTTTGAATGTCTCAAGAGAAGGAGATTCCACAACCTCTCTGGGCAGCCTGTAAATTAGTTCAGTGGGATCATGGCTTGGGAGGTGTTTTAGAGGTTCCTCTTTCAGCACTGGGACGCACACTCAGGACTTTGCACTATTTCTCTGATCCCGAGCCTACATTTCAAACTCGAGTCCTATATCACTGCCTTCTAGACCAGCTTTTTGGGATCCTCCAAAGACACAACTTCCCCGTGCCTTTCCAAATACATTGGCAAAGCTCTTCCAGCTCACCACCCTTATCCTCTACCATGATTTTAAACTCGCACTTTATTCCTTTTTTTCCCCTGCTAGAGGGATAATCCCTCCATAGCTGGCCATCACAGCAGCTGCTGCACCTGCGACCTGGCAGTTATTTTTTCCCCGTGACTTCCCCTCTAATTCTCACCACCCAGGGTGTGGTATTTATAAAACTTCTCTTAACATTGACTCTTTCAACACAACTTTTCCCTTAATCACTTGCATTTAAAATAAAAAACACCAGCCTATGTGAGTGACTTCCCTCATGACAGTTGCAGTCCTCTAACTAGTATCTGTTAGCTTTGGCTTATACACCAGGATCCTAAATCCAAAATACACGACTGCCAAGCTATTTTGCAAGCGGAAACGCTTGCCTTCAAGAAAAACCCCACATTATCCAGCTTGCTCCTATGCAATCTTACCATAACCCTTACTTTCAAGGTCTCAGACCTCGGAGAAGGGAAGCTCACCCAGCTCAAAAGAGATTGGTTTTCTCTCTGATTTGTTGGCAAAGAGGAAGATCTCAAGAAAAGAAACATCACGTGCAAGGCACACCTTCTAGCCGCTTCCTTACATTCTCACAGGCCACATAAGAAAGGTTGAGTCTCTTTAAGACAAAACCTCCCAGCAGCTCTTCTGGAGCACACACACACTTGTCCAGCCCATCGAGAAGCAAAGTGAGCCGACTGCAACAGACCTTAATCACACCAGCGAACCCCTGCCTTTGTGGTGCTGTGTTACTGCCCCGCATGCCGGAGAAGCCTGTACAAGTGAAAATAAAAGCCACAAGTCTCAGGAGTGTTTATTCAGCACGGTGACAAATAAAGGAGACCTACCAGGGGGTACAAACGAGCTGACAGGGTAGAAAGATGGGTTTGGCGCTCCCACAAGCCCCTCAATAGTGTCAGTGAGCTCAGTACAACGGAAGGCAGCAGGTTTAGAAAAAAGGAAAAGCCTTATGTAAACTTAATGCATAATTAACCTGAGAAACTCACTCGCAGAAGACATTATTGAGGTCATGAGAGCATTAGAGCCACAAAAGCAACTCCATCAGTATACGAAGGATGAGAACATCCACTGCTCCATTATTTGAATGCAAAGGATAAAACCTGCCGGATCCTCACCAGGACAGTTCTCCCCTCCAGGCAGATTATAGCAGGTTTCTTATTCCAAAGTATCTGATGCCAATGGCCAGAAAGGAGGCCCTGGGATGGACAAGGACCTCTCTGAGGCTTTCTCTCCATGTCAGGTCTCTAGTAGAGATTACAAGAGGGACATTCCTGCCCTACCACATGCTTCTATGAGTGGATCAGAGGTCTGCATGGGTTAACCCTTGTCTGTCTTTGCACTTCATTGGAAAAAAAAAAAAAAACCACCCAAAAAAACCCCACAAAACAGCTCTTATAAGAATGATTTCTCACCCCCAGTGCAATCAGGTGAACTGTCCTTGGGAGGTGCCAGCCTCAGGGTGACCCAGCCTTGTGAGTGCCCCTGGGCAGCACCAGCAAGTGGGAGATGCCTCGGGGGTGCTCACCAAGCTGTGCGTGCCACCTGCCTCCCAAAACCACTGAAATGTAGGGCTTTGGGTATTTTTAAGTCTTTACAAGTCTGGGCAAGAACACAAAAAAGTCTTATCCTCTGCATTCTCACCAAGCCCTCCTACATCCCTCTCAGAGCCCTGCACTTCCCTCTGCCCCTTCCCCAACTTCATGTCACTGTCAAGGTTTCGCGGTGCAGAGGCACCTTTCAGCCCCACCCAGCTTCCCTGACTGGTGATCCCAAGGTCCCAAAAGTCTTCCTGAGGCCAATTAAAACAATAAAATAAAACTTTAAAAAAGCAACTCTCCCCTTTGCCAAGGTCTGTAAGCAAAACACCCACAGGCCTTGCCCTCCTCTCCGCTCCTGGCTTGCTTACAGCTGTTTGCAGCTGTTTCACATTTCCCACTTTTAAAACCTCATGCTAAATCAAGGTCTCTCTTGCCAAAATCCAGCAAGACACAGGCTTCATGAAACATTTCAGATAGACTGAGAGATGCCTTTCTCCAGGCTGCCCCTCTCTGAGCAAATAATGATCTAAATACTTTGGAGCAAGCTAGTGGAGGTGCCAGCGGCACGCGTCCAGCCCTTGGAGCGAGGCTCAGTGCATCCAGCTTCGCTCTCGTCGCTCTGCACCCAAATGTCCCACACGATCGCTGCCGCAGCCCAGAGGGATTTGTTGCAATGGCCTCACCTTAAGAGCCCTCACATCCCTGCCTCGTTCACATGGAAAATAAGTTGCAATCTCAGTATTACTAAATGACACAGAAGTTTAATTCACCTTTAGAACTTCGAAAGAAGCAAGAAAAAAAGAGAAAAATGTACTATTTCACATTTTGTTCGTACCTCAAGCTGGGCTCATGCAGAAGGACCAACTTCCCAGACCCCAGGGAATTTTAGGCATTTCACATCATCTGTCCATGAGTCAACCTGAACCTTTCTAACTCCCCAGGAGATGGCACATCACCCAGCCCCTGCCAAGCCCTCACCAGCTTGCTCTAGGATGGTTATGGCATGTTGAACCATCACAGTTTGAAACCTTGTCAGATCTCCAGTCATTTTTCTGTTTTCAGCTCTGCTGGTGTATTCCTTCAGTAGAGATCCCCCCCCCCCCCGCTTCTTCCCACGGGCATTTTGATCCATCTGCACACCTCTGGAACAACTGCTGATGCCCCTAAGCACCCCACTGCAACAAGCCTGTCCCTCTCCAGGGCTCTGGTCCCACAAGCACCCTGGTTGTCCAGCTCATCTCCACAGGGATGTGCAACTGCCAAAGCAAACTGACATCCCAACCTTGGAGAGCTTCCAGAAATCAACTGCTCCTGACCTGAGCAAACACCAGCAGCACAGAAACCCCACCCAAATAACAAACACCTTTTTTCCTGACAGAGAATTGACGGCAGTAGCTGAACCCTGGGCTTGGCATGGACGGCACTGCCCAGGAGATGAAGTTTTGTGTTCCCCTGTGCCTGGAGACGGCCATTCTCACCTACACCTCTAAACACAGCACTTGTTCTCCTGAGCATCCTACGGCCTTTGCAAATTAAGGACCAGGCTGTTCCAGCTCATGTCCGTGCTGCTGCTGTTCTTTCAGAGGCATTTTACAACCAGTGATTTGGCAAAACCCAGTGCTCTGTCATCCTCTCTGGTCGTACCCATTAGCCAGCCACATGGCAGAGCATCCCATGGGGAACAGGAGGGATGACTTGGGCCAGGATGTCTCCTCCACGTAAAGGAGGAGCCCTGCTAAAGCAGCCTCTCACCAAATGTGAGCCTGCAATGCACCGGGTCCTCGTTCCTTCATCAGCGGGTCTTAAACTCACTGAGATCAAGGGCCCTTTCATTGCTCCTTCCTGAAAGCCAGGAGGAAGCTGCAGATATACTACGAGCACTTAGGAGGAAAAACATTACAGCATCTAAAGGTACTTTAAATGATTTAGATACAAACTTGCCTGTAATAAGACATCTATTTTGGTTAATCTCTTGGTTGCAAATCTTGAAACTCTTGAACCTGCCTCAGGCTACTGTCAGCAGCACTTCATTTAACACTGCTTATTGGGAATAACTGCCATTTCCCACTGTAACCTCCAAACCTCTTAAAGTCTCTCTTATTGCTTTGCCCAAATATACTTGCCTTGAGGATACAGAAGGTTTTTCTCTCGCTAAGACCTGTTAAGATGATCTGAACAAGCTGAATCAGAAGAGACCGTTTCCCAGGCGAAGCAGGCGAGACTCAAAATACCATCCCCGTGATATTTAGGGAGTGATCCTTTTTTCTGAGCATTTACTTGGGTTATGAAACGGAACTTTGATCACTCCTCAAGAGCAAAGGAGTTGGAGGGATGGGGGGAGGTGGGGAATGCTCATCCTCCAGGAAAGCCACTTGGGGCCAACCCCCCCGGCCCTACACCTGGGAGGAGAGACCAGCTTCCCCGCTTCCCAAGGGGACACCAAGACCATCATCACTCCACCACGGCCACATTCAAAGCTTTACAAACACTGGTGCGTGGGGAGGTTTAGCATCGCCAATGCAGCACTTCAAGCTCAATTACATTTTTATTTTAAAAGGTTGCAGAGCCCAGGCACGGCTCAAGCCCATCAGCCCCAGCGCTCACCCATCCCAGCTTGGCTCCGCTCGGCAGGTTTAACCCGAAATGCAGCCCTTCGCATTGCAGGCACCTGGACCCTAAACAGACACAGTGATGACTACAGTGAGGGGCTGCCACAGCTCCAGCCCCGATGGGAAAGACTGTAGCCCTGAGGCAGGTGATGACCATCCCTGTCCTGCTGACTCAGGGGCAGCTGCCTGTTTTGTTCTCAAGCAATGACCACGAGTGTCCCAGGTAAGAGCAGCAGAGCGTGCAGGGATGCAAAAGCCCTCCACGTACACCTTTTAGGTAGGGTACTTTTAACTGAAATATATGGATTTTTCTAATCCTGCGTTTGGGGCAACCAGTCATCTCTGCAGGTTTACAGACCTGATCAAAAGCACAAATTTGGTTACCATCTTCTTTCTGTTTAGTGGGAAAAACCCTGGTCACTAAGGAGTTCTGACCCACATGGTGCAGGTCACGGGGACCATGACCCCAAAGAAAAGGGAAGGGGCTCACACTCTGGCTCAGAGTATGCACAGACCTGACTTGGGATTGATTTCTATTCCCACCAACACACCTGAGAAAGTATTCTAGTATTAAGGGATCACAGCTCACAGTGGCTTAGAGACACACTCTCCCATCCAGCTATACCAGGTTTTACACAGAAAATTTGATTAAAAAAAAAAAATCCAGTATGAAGTACGTGTGTATAAGCTGTGCTTAAATAAAAGTGTAACTGTGCAGGCTCTGGCTGCTAAAAGACCTTGCCTACCACATACACACACCCTGATTTAGTAGATAAAAACCCCCACTGATTAATCCAGTCCCTGCCAAACTATAACTAGTACAGCAAGAATCTGCATACTGCCTGCAAAGCTAAATTGATACCAAACTCAGAGCGCTCAGCTTGGGTGCATCACAGTCCCTGGAAAGCTGCACAATTCCTAAGTTTCTAAAATTCTAAATCTCTAAAATTGTATCTTTCCAGCCAGTGCTCAAAGCCCCTTCTTCCCTGTTGCTCTACTTCTGCCCTGGAGCTGACCCTCAGCCTGCACTCAGGTTGCAGATAAGCAATATCCCACTAGTTTTAAAACAAACACGTGTTTCCCCCTTCTGCCTAAATACCCCTCTTTGCATAATCAAAACCAAACACTCAAAAACTTCTTCATCCCTACTCGAGACGAAACACACGCACCAAGGTGCCTGCATAGCCCCAGGCTTTTGGAGAAACCCAGCCCCCAGCACAAAAACTTACATTTATATTTAAACCAGAATAAAAATCCACTGAACTTACTTCCTTCACACACAGCAGCTCCCAACCGCAGCTCCAGCTCTCCAGAAGTTGCCAGCAGGACAGAGCCACCTCAGGAGCTGCGGGTCAGACCAAGCCCACACCTCCTGCGTCGAGATGGTGCTTCCCACCCGGCACACTCTCAGGCCCATCACTTCCATGGAACAAGCAGCTGCTGCTTTTAAGCCCTCCGGAGAGTTTGGGAGTGGAGCACCTGCACCAGCAGCTGATAGCACTTACTGCTCTTCAATTAAGCTAATTTTGCAGCAGGAGGAGAGACAAATGCTTGCCAGGCCACCTTCAGTTCCCCAGTCTTTGCACTCTGACAACAAGTTGCAGGAGGTAGTAGCTCTTGGTGCAGCACCCGGAGGTGTCTCCAAGCCTGCCCAGGTCAGCAGCAGCAGCCTGGAAGCATCACAGTGGCCCTGCAAGCACAGAAGGCTTGGAGGAAGAGTCTTGGAACTCCTGATGGTTGCACAGCTGCTACTTTTGTGCACTGTCCCTCCAGCAAACCCTACACAGCCCCGTGTGCTTTACGGTGAGGCGGCAGCACGCGTTCTGGTGTGCCGCAAAAGCCCGCGGTGCCCGTACTCCAAATCTGACGTTTATGATCTAATGTGCTGGCCTGGCTGGCAACAGCAAAAACCCCATCCCATTTAAAGCAGCTTTTTCCTGTAGCAAGAAGGACTAATAGTCTGGTGTGCTCTGCTAAAAAACAACAAAGACGCCAGGTTAAAGTAGGGTTAGTAGGCAAGACCTCCAAACTAGTGGGGAGTGTCCCAGCTATGGCTGCTGTGACCTCAAATCTGCCCCCTCCTCCTTCCTGCCAGAGGGCAGGAGAGCTCAGAAAAGGAAACACCATCTTCTCCTCCATAGGGCTCAAAATGGGTTGGCTGCCTCCTTCTGCAGGCACTGGCCGAGATGTTGCAGCCAGCTCCAGGGGAAGGAGCACAGAGGGACACATGGAGAGGGGTTTCTTTTTGGGTGCAAAAGGCACCTCAGAGGTGCCACTCCCAGTCTCACCTTCACCCAGAGACAGGCTCCTCACAGGCAGCTGTGCTCAGCATCCATAAATCTTTATAGCGGGACCGGCGTTCACTAGAGATGTTCCTCCAACCGCCTTCCAAATGTTTTGTGGCTTCATCCACCAGTCAGCTTTCTCCTCTGCTAGATTTTGGAGAGTTTCAGAAGTCATTTGCAGACATCTCGGCTTGCTCAATAAATTTGTTCCTTATTAAATATTGCTAACGATAGGGTTTTAGACTCTTGGCCATACAGCCGCTTTCTGTTCTAGTATAAATTTTAATCTATCTTCCCTCTTCTTTCTGTTCAAGTCTTAAAAAAAAATAAATGACTGGAATAAAAAGGAAAGCACCAAATAATTGAAAGGAACAGCTAAAAACAGAAGGGTAAGAAAGCCGAAGAAAGTTATAATGATTGAAAAGTTCAATAAAATTGGAGGAAAGAAGGAAAAATTCCAGTTTTTAATGAAAGGGATGATGAAAACCGCCTTTTTCAGCTACGTATTTTTAATATGAAAAATGTCAACAGGCTGCAATTATGCCGGAGGCCCATTGCACTATCCAGCACTGCTCGTTTGTGCAAATAAATCGGGCTGGCGGTTCTGCCTAGCTAAGTGCTTTGCCAGAATATCCCGTTCCAAAGTCCCCCAGCACGCCAGGGCTGCGCTACCGCACCGCGCCGAACCTCTGCGTGGTTCTCATGGGAGCAGATCCCTCTGGCCAGAGCTGTTTTCCTCCACAGGCCATCCCACCAGCATCACTCTTTCCAGGTTTTAGCTGGCTAGAGGTGTGTTTTCTCCTGTCCTTTCATCCTCATGCTGCACCTTTTCAGCTGGTGCTCTCAAAGTCTGACCAATGAAGTGTCGGAGCCAATAAAATCGTTGGTGGGAAAAAGTTTTCCAAAGTGAAAAAGCGTAAAAGATGATGGTTAAGAGAAATCTGTGAAGAGAAGATGTTTATGCAGATGAAGCCTGAACGGTCTATTCTCACCATAATAATGAGCACATGCATGATTAATGAAAGTATTTATGCTCGTAACCCACTGCAGCAAGTTAATATTTAATCCAAAGCCCACGCGAAAGCCCAACCTCTCCTAGCTCCTCACCTGCCTCCTTGTTTCCTTGGAAATCTCTGAGCTCTGCAAACTGACCCGGGATTTGGCTCTTTGGGGCTGATCTAAGAGTCACGCTGGCTTTTTCTGGCTTTCTGCATAAGCACCACACCTTTTGATCCCCTAACTGCTGTCACTTGGGACCTACAAGGTTTCTTAGATAATCCCAGAGAGTCGGTGCTTTGTAACTCGTCTCACTTTGATATTCAAGGCAAAGCTGGACAGCCCACACATGAAAAGACAGCCTTCCCTTTCTTCCCAGGCTTAATTTCATCTGCAAATTAAACATATCGAGACAGATATTTATAGAGGAGTGCCCTGATCCTCCAGGGAGGGCCGTGGAGTCTCCAATGTGTAATTTTGCTTTAGGAATGTGATTTTAATCTTGACTTTCTTCTGAGGCTGGTGGCAGAAGAGGAGAAGGGCAGGGCAGGGGGCTCGCTGGCAGCAGCGCTCACTGGGAGCTCCTCTGCTCCCCCCCAGTTTAAGCCTAGGGCTAATGCAGTATGGGGTGGGGTGGATGTACACAAGGGCACCAAGACTCTTTCTGCTTCCCTTTCTCCTTCCTCTGCAAAGCTATTTCAGGACATAGTTCTTAAAAGGCTACAATTTTTACTTTTAAAACAAACGGGGACCATAGCCTTCGTTAGCAAGCAGTTTCAGCTGTGACTTACCAAAAAAATAAAAAAGAGAAGCCAATAAGGCACCTTTAAATACAGTGTACAGATTAAAATAACAGCTAAACGCTGGGTGCCGGTGATTCTTCGTGACAAGGAGCTCACACGCAGTCTTCCATCTCCCCGTATCCCAGCCCCTCCAGCCCACGCTCTCACTGTGGGTAGTCCCCAGCACTAAAAAAAAATCTACACACACAAAATGTTTTGGCTTGTGGGGTTTTCAGAAAAGCTCCAGAGGGGAGGACACTCTTCCTATGGCCTGACCCCTTCTCCTGAAACCAAGCCTTGCTGCTATTGCTCAGAGCTACAGCAGATCAGGGATTCCTGCGCGGTGCCGTCCTTGCGGGGTTATTGGTGACGGGAATAGTTCAGGGGAGGGAAACTTGCAGAAAAGATAGTTTCAGCAGTAATAAGAAGAGGGACTTTGGCACATTGCTGAGTGCTATGAGGTATGACTTTAAGCTTCAGTAAACTTTTGGAGTCCCTGGGAAGCTGGTAATGCGCCTTTGAAGGAAGCACAACTTACGAAATTGTGGTGTTTTCAGCTTAGCTGGGTAATGTTAATGAGAAAATATCATGGGCTGTGGGTGGAAGTCTCCTGAATCCCATAAGTTAGGAATAAATTATTCTGTTTTCCTAAATGAAGCAAGGCAGTGCAGTGCTTGCTCCTAAATCAGGCTGATGGTGAGAATTATTTATTAATTTGTATAGGATGAGCTCCGTCAAAGAAATACAAACTAAGCTGTAGCAAAGATAAACTTGGACTTGCTGTGGGCATGGAAGAAAAAGCTTTTGCTGTGGTTTCGAGAAGGAGCAGGCATGGAGGACCCGGCACCCTGTGCGATGGAGGTGGTGCGAGGAGGTGGCGCAGCAGTGGAGATGGACGGACGGACAAATCCTCCTTTCTGCTGGAGCCTCGGCGAAGATGATCAAAAAAAAAAACAAACCCCAGGCTTTCAACTGCAGTGCAGCAGCTTCACAGTAATTAAAGCCCGAGTTTACCAGCTCTGCCTATGCCTGCTGCAGCCCGGCTCGCACATCAAAAGGCGATGCTTCCCATGAGGACAGGTCCCACGTCACCAGACTCAGGTTTGATGCGCACCGTGGGCCAGCGTGTAAGAGTGATGATCCAGAAAAGTCTCTCAAAAGCAGCTCATACTGAGCAGGGGATGATGCAGCCCCCTCAAGCAGCCCAGGCTCGCGGTGACTCAGTGCTGCCCTGTTTTTTGGGTAGCACAGGCTCATCTGAAGGGACCATCCCTGGAGACCCTTCGGGGCTGAGCGGGCTCCCAGGGCTCAGGCTCTGCAGGTACCACGCAGCCGCAGCTTCTCCTCCTGCCAGCACCTGGCCTCATACCCGGAGAGGATTTATTCCTCCCTGAACAGGTCTCCAATGACGTTGTTAATCAGGGAGATGGATGAGTGCGATGCAGTTTATTGTGCACCGCCGGTGAGTGATAAGTCTGGGCACCGGTGGCTGGGATAGCAATCAGGAGAGGGTGAGCGAAAGGAAGAGGAGGGGAGAGCAGCCTTGTGGGTAAATATATGCGCTTCTGGTGGTGATTACCCTCCAAGTAATTAGTTTTTAAATCAGGCAGACGTTTCAGGAACCGCTCACTATGAGCTGCTTTAATTATTTATACTCCCTTTTATTCTTATTATTTATAGTCATCCTCTTTGGATGGTGATGCTCTCTGGGTCAGGTGCAACCAGGACACACCTCCAGCCCAGCCTGGCCAAGCAGCCGTCTCCTCTCAGGCTGCCAGGGACCCCCAGAGCCTGGCTCTGCTGGAGGGGGGGTCCTCCTGTCCCCCCCACAGCCAGGCAAAGGGAGAGAGTACCCGTCGTTGCTGCGGAAAGCCCTGCTCCGATCAGTAATTAAACTCTCACTCATCTTCATTTCCCTCATTTGTTAAAGCGAGGCCACTCAATAAGCCATTAGCGCAAGGTCCTTTCTGTCAGCTACAGCATCGTTAGGCTAATTTCCCTCCCAGACAGCTCAGGAGGGTGCGGGCAGGGGAAGCAGCCCCTGCCCTGCCTCCTCCTCTGCCCAAACCCTCCCCATTGCCCCCTCCCAGGTCATGCCTGCCCTTTGGGGGCAGGCAGGGAGAGATTTTGCAGCCCTCACCCCAGCTGGGATTTTTCCCATAGCACCAGGACGAACTCCTCCATCGGAGCATCTGGTGTTGCTTGCTCCCCCTTCGCCATGCCCACCTCTCCGGAGCTTCCCAACATCTGGAAGCCATTCCCACAAATGGATCTCCCACCCACCCAGCTCCTCCTCTGGGCTAAACAAAAGCTGCCTTTACTGCTGAATTTTGCCTGCCTCCCCCTAGCCCCAACCACAAATGGTTTCTCAATCTCTCATCAGGACAGCATCTGCCCGGAGAGCCCCAGAGCATCCCCTGCCCCATCTCCCTCCATGGGCACAGTGGGATGCTGGCATTGAGGAAAGGTGCAAAAACCCCAGACACCAGCACAAGAAAAACCACCATACAGGGAAAAGCTGCTGGAGATTCGTCCAGAAGCAAAGCCCATGGTCTATGTTTGTAATTACAACTACATGTTGATTTTTTTTCCCCGCCCCACAGGGGAGGAAAGCTCTGGGTCTTTGTTCTGGTTACAAGAGTGAGAACACCTCGATCTCACTGCTTCTCCCCAGTAAACTCATTCAGTAGAGAAGAGCTGTGGGGTGAGAAGTGTCTGAGCTGTGGTATAACACAAAAAAAAGGGTATTGCTAGGGATGGGTTCAGCACTGGGGCAGAGGGAGGGGGGCAACAAACTTGGCTGTGCACCTCCCTGGATGCTGTACAAGACAAGCTGATTCACTGCTCTGAAACTCAGGTGCCAGCAGAAAAGCAGGAGAAAAAAGGACATAAGCCTATTCTGTGCTCAACACACCCAGAGGAACCCAACCTGACTTCCATCCTATTGGTTTTGATTTCACACAGCTCCAGAACCCCAGGCAAGGGGTTTGAAGGGACTCTGGACATCACCTGGTCCAACCCCCTGCCCAGGCAGGGTCACCTAGAGCTGGTTGCTCAGCACTACATCCAGATGACTTGAATTGAACTGACTTGAGGAAAAAAATACAACAGACATGTAAGATACAGGTTAAAAGACCAGAGTGGATGGTCTCTTGTCCGCGACATCGCAGAGAAACGTGGTTTTCAGGAAGGCGAGTCCTCAAAGTGAAGGCATCTTCCAAGGGCAACGCCGCAGTCACAAAAGGTTTTGAAGACCATCTACCTGCAAAGCCAGAGTAACATCCGTGTGGAAGGCAAGCTCTGTCTGGCCTTGACCTACGTGCAACCCACTTCTCAGTAAAAATACCAACAGCTGCAGTGGGAAGAGCTTCCCCACGAAAGCAGAGGGCAAGGACCCACCTGCCTCCCTCAGGATTTGCAAGACACAGAGGTCACGCTGGTTCGGAGCAGCTGCAGCATTTTGTAGAGTACCTGGGGCAGGTATCTGAGGTAGGACGAGTCAAGGAGGTTAGGAATAAATAAAATCCTCACCCCAAAGCGAGCAGAGCAGCTCTGGAGCTGGAGTCCATCAGCTCTGCAGGGTCCATGCACCAACGATCACCCCACGGCTGGGAAGACAGTTCCAAACAAGCCTCCTTCTATTTGCATTCGAAACATTTATTTTGGGAAATACATATTAAACACTATTATTTATACAAAAATGGACTAAATTTGTCATAATGCTTATAACCCCCAAAAGGCCGTTTTAATAGATCTGGATGAAGGGTTTTTTTATTGTATTACTTTTTTTTTTTCTTTTCTTCCAAAAAAATACTCAGGTTACAAAGGAGAAAGCGGCATGTCTTGCTTGGCCCAGCTTCAGATATCAACTAGAGGAAAAAAAGAAGGTTTAAGATGACCTTTGCAGAAGTGCCTCACACAAGAGATTTTCTCCCCTTTCACAGTCTTTTTTTTTTTTTTTTTTTTTTTTTAAATCGCTTGAAATATATAGACTTTTTCAGTTAATACACTTTTTTTTTTGGCTTTGTTTTTGCTAAAATATAGCAAGTCAGCAAGTAGATAGCTGTTCTTCCCCAACAGCTCCGTTGTGCTGTTGCGGTGCGGGGGGTAAAGCAAGAGTCAAGGGGGAGAGCAGATTCTCCTTGTGATGCAGCTCCCCCTCCGACACGCACCCCGGGGGGGACGCACGTGTGGGGAGCCCCTGCAAACCCTCACCTGGGCATCCCCATCAAGGTGAGAGCAACCTCCTCCTCCTGGTCACCTGTGCTGAAGAAGGTGTCTCTGTCCCCCCTCCCCAAGGAGACCGTCGGGGTGGGCTCCACAGGCACCTTCCAGGGCGGGAGGATGGGACACGCTGCCATTTTAATATGTGTGTGTCTCCCCAAAAAGGGCGATTTCGCAAAGTTTTATCCCTTAGGGAGGATACGGAGACTGACAGAGAGGACAACAGAAAAGCAAGCGGAGCCGGGGCGGGGGGGCAGGACTGCAGGGCTCTGCTCCAGGACCACCCGCTCCTGTGTCATGTCACGACTCCACCGACCCCCTGGCAGGGTCTTATTTACTGGAGACTCGTTGAGAGAGGAGGCAGGGGAGACCTGGGGGTGCAGCACCCACAAACGCTGCTCCAGCCCTCCCCGTGGCTGCGGGGCTCGGTGCGCACGTGCACGGTTCCTTTGCACGAGGACTAGCAAAAGAAAGGAGTGTGTTACACGTACACACGCCATACGCGGGGTCCAAAAGAGTAATAAAAACCAAAAGAACACCCAACAGCCTCCTCCGACGTAGGGAAAAGCCCAAGAATCACAAGGGTCAGACAGGACAACCCTCCGCCTCCCAGCACCGCTTTGCAGAGACGTTCCACTCTCAGCTTGCTCTGGACAAACGTACTCCGAGCCTTCCGCGGAAAAACAACCACCCAACTGAATGAAAAATAAATACACAAGCGTTCCCAGGACATCAGCCACACCTACGGTCCGAGGGAGAGGGAAAAGCAGTCTCTCACAAAGCGTCGCAGGCCTTCTGCAGGCTGCAAAGACAGACAAGGCAAGCCCTCCCTCTCCTCGCCCGCGCTACCGCAAGGTAACAGTCTGAAAAGGCACTTCTCCCAAAGCAGTCGCTCTGCCTGGCCGGGGGTCGGTGACAGGCGAGGTGACACCTAAACACTCCCAGTTTATTGCATGTAGGCAGGGTAGAAGGGTTGGGTTGGGGGGGGGTTGGTGGTCCCAGGAGGGCTGCAGAGGGCTTGGAGGAGGCGGTGGGAGACAAGGATGGCGCCGTCGTGCTCTCTTCGCACCTGTACCTTGCTTCCAAAGGCTACACACACCTAGAGAAACCCTTGCCTTCGAAGGACGGAGAAGAGCCTCTGCACGGGGGGGGCAGCAGGCGGGGCTCCTGGGGGTACCCCAAACCCCACGGATCTGCTCCCCCCAGCTCGGCTGTGGGGTCAGCGAGAGCTCGACCTTCGCAGGGGGGGACGGTCCCCAGCCCAGGGATGCTGGACCAGGGGGCTGAGAAGAACTGGTGGGAGGTTTGTGTGTGTGGATGGGGGGGGGGGATATGAGCGATCGCCCCGTTCCGCACGACAGAGACGGCGTCTGGTTATTTGGTCAGTTAACATTGGCAAGGGGGGGGCTGGGGGGGAGGGGGGGCTGGGGGGGAGGGACAGTGGCAAAGGATTTATATAAAAATAAAGGGGGAAGAGGGGACAAATAGCGAGCGTGAGCGAGCAAGGTCCTGGCTACGGAGCGAGACGGTTACATTTCGTTAGCCACCAGCTCTTTGTCGGTCACGCCGTTGGAGAGCGAGCTCTGGCCCTCGTTCAGCCTCTTCACCCTGTAGGCTTCAAAGTGGATGTTGCTGGTAATATCCTTTATGTTCTGCATGTGCGTCCTGCGGGAAAGGGAGACGGGGGCAATCGCATCTCACCGGGCACAGGTTTGACCCCAACCCTTGCACCCCTCAACCTCTGCTTTCACACACCCCCTGCAGCCCAAATTTCTTCTCCTGGTCTATAGGTTAACAACATTTTTAGGGCACAGGAGGGAAGCAAAGGCAATTCTAGGGAGTTAACACCCAGATGGGAAGACCTTGGTCCTGGCAAGTCCCCAGGATCAGGTCTTGTAGTCTCCCACAATTAGCTGCCAGCAACAGCTCAGGCGTGCGGCTCATCTTGCAGCCAAATTTAGGAGCCCAATGCCCCTTCCAGCAAGCGAAGGGGGCTCAGCCTCCCATCGCCCTGTAGCAGGGCCACTTCTTTCAAGAGACCAGCAATTGCCCAGACCCCACGATGGCACGATCCTGGGATGCAGGAGGGTGAGACCTGGGGCTGGTGAGGGATCACTAAGGCCAAAAGGTTTCCCAGCTGCCTGCAGGCGAGCTGGAGCCATGCCGCACACTGCCAGCATTCCTGATGGGTCCTGACCCGTCCCCGGCTCCTCTCCTCCCTTAGCTCAGCACTGTGGCTCAAAAAAGCCCCCTGAAGCCCTGTCCCATTCAGTGGGGTCATCCCTCGCAGAGGGGCTGCAGTGTTGCAGCAGGAAGGAAGGGGATGGATGGATGGATGGGTGGATGGGTGGACGGACAAGCAGAGTGAAGCAGCTGGGCTGGGCTCTCCCCTTTCTTTGGATGCCACCTGGTGACTGAAGGCTACAGAGACAGGGCACAGTCCTACCAACCTGATGAGGAGGTCCCGCAGGTAGGCGAACTCACAGTGTGTCGTGTTCTCCACTGGTAGGAAGAGAAAGAAACCCATCAGCGTGCACCCAATGGCATGATTATAGCAACCACTCAGGGTAAGGAGGACCCTGTGGGGCTTCACCAGCATGTGGAGGGCTGAGATGAGGACCTACCCCCAGGGGCTATAGGATGCAGGACTCAAGAGTCCTCTTTGCTACTACAAGGCTGGTGATTTACCCAGGTACCTGCCCCAGCTCAGCATGACCAACAGGCTGGTGAGGTCAGACTGAGCATTCCCAGTCCCCTCCCACCATCTCCCACCAAAACAAGGAGTTCCCATCAGCATTTCCCACATTGACCCTCCAACTTCAGACAAATGCAAGCTTAAATGGGCCCCAAACAAGGCAGGAAAGGGACAGGGTAAGCTTTGCAGCAAGCACTGAGCATGGCTCCACAGAAATGTTTCATCCATGAGCATCCTGCAACACCCCGGGCACGGCTGGGATTGTGCCTGCCGGGCTGCTGGCACTGCCGAGGGACACAATCTCTGGCTGACAAAGGCTGCTGCCATCTGACCAGGGCCTGGAGCAAGCAAGAGTATTTGCAAGAGGAAAAAATCAAGGGGTGTTGTTCCACCACAACTAGTCTGACAGGTCGCAGTTTACCAGGCGTCTGAATTTAGAAGATCAATGTCCTATTTCAGATAATTTTTTCTCACCCAAACAGACTGGAACATAAGCAGAAATGGCAAGAGAACAAATAGCTCTGTTCTGCACAGGCTGCCCATGGCCATGGCTGGGTCCTGGGGTCTCCCCGTGCTGAAGGCAGATGCCACACACACAAGGTGAACGGTTTAACGAGCCCCGTTAAACTCGGAGCTTCCAAGGACAGAGCACAAGAGGGCAGCAGAGCTTTAAAATACACCAATTTTCCTGGCATCTTTTGTTAAGGCATCCCTCAGCACAGGATTCCTATTCAAAAGACTTACAAATGAGAGAAACATGTAACATGAAGCGGAGGGTGGCACTGGAGATGTGCCAGTTGGCTGGCAGGGACACAGAAATGTGTAGCTGCATTGGACACAGGAGCCTTCACCTGGCATTTCAGCCATGATTTAATATGGGGGGATAAAAAAGGGAAGGTGCTGATCAGATGAAGGTGGAAGAAAGGAGAGATCCCACAAGGGCACCAGCCAAAGGCACGGCGGAGCGCGCAGAGACCTGCGGATGCCTGGGGAAAGGCTCTAATCCAGTCTGGAGACAGAGGCATCAGCATTTAACTGTGCAACCAAGCAGAAGCCAGACCACAAGACACCCAGAACTGTCCCCTCAGGCACTCAGCAGCCCCTCGAGCACACACGAAGGCCCAGAATTCAGTGCAGAAGTATTGACCAAGTTGTTTCCAGTCCTCAAACACCAGGGAAATTATTTTCTTTGGAGGGGCGGGGAAGCACTATATATACCTCAACTTCTGCTGCTGGTTTTGGACCCCGTGACCTTCTGTCAGGGCAGGGAGATGGGCTCAGGAGGTAGGGAAACAAGGACAAGGTACCTTCAATGGTGCCCCACTTGGTCTTCCTTCCAAGGATTCTTCTTCCGTTAACCTGGTACTCCTGGTCACTGCCCACCACTGCAAATGGGATCATTTCCTGAGGAAAGAGAAAAAAAAAGTTACGTTTTCCTCCTGAAAACTGGTCAGGAAACCAAGCCCATGAGCAAAGTCCTGTGTCAAGCTGTTTTCAGGAGAGAGATTCATAGGATGAGCTGGTCTGTCCCTCATTCTCCTGAGCAGCGTTGCCTGCCAGGAACCGCAGGCAGCTCAGGGCTTGGGCAGCAGCATCTCTCACACACGTCCAGTCCAGAATCAGTTGAAATACAGCCCAAAACCAGTCCAGCCCAGCAGGCAGCAGTCTACAGCCAAGGGCAAAGACATGACGCTTCCCTGGGACTCACCCCCAGCATCTGGCAACCTGGGGCTCAGCCATTTCCTGATCCAAGGCAGTATCTTTGTACTTAGAGTCCCTAGAAGATATTTTTCTCCCTTGAATTTGTCCGATCCACTTCCTTGAGCCAAAAAATAGCTACTTTCTGCAGCAAGGACCTGACAGCCATGGAAGCCAAGCAGCTGACGGGCAAGGCATGGGCAGACACCAGACACCAGCCTGGGCGAGGGGCCACGGGACCTCCCTGCCTGCTGCTGGATGAGAAAACCTTTGAAGAAAAGGGCTGGAGGAAGGAGCAGTGACATGGACAGGAGAGCACACCTTCCCCAGGTGTCCTCCTCACCCTCTTTCTGTCCCTGCTCTGAGCTCTGGCAGGGTCCTTGGTCCTGGGCAGACGCCAGGACCCAGGTCTGGAGCAGACTCCACGGACAGAGGCACAGCAGCTTTGGGAAGCAGAGACACTTTGCAATAGACCCCTGCCCCACCCCAGGACATCACCAGGCCCCGGAACTGTCAGGCTCATCCAAGCACATCATCCCCCAGCACCACACACACTAACCCTGAATTTCTCATTCACTAGCCGGTCTTCAGAGTCTTCATCAAACTCCTTCTGAGGATACACGTCGATCCCATTGGCAAGAAGATCGGCCATTATCTGGGAGGGCAGAGCAGAGGAACACGTCAAGGAGACACGGGCAGAGGAGCTTGCACTCCCACCACGGCAGCAGCTGCCTGCCCACCCAAGAGGCTCTCAGGAGCAATGCTCAGCAGCAACCTCTTCCCTCCCCATCCTGAACATTGCCCACCTGGGAGAGAGACCTATGTGTAACTGCTGCATACCTACAGAAAGCACTTTGCAAGAACCTGGTGCTAAGACACGGTTCAAGCTGAGAGTGAGATCAAGTTTTACGAGTTAGGTGGCCCCTAAAACTGGCCTTTTGGCAAGATCCCCTTTCCCTTTACTTCCCTGCAGTTCAGACTCAGACCTATGAGCTTGGTGGCTTGCTTTCCCCTGCAGGGAGTGCTGGGGCCATCATGCCTCCAGCCCCATGCAGCAGCTACACAAACCAAACCCCAAAGCAGGGCATCTCCTGGCAGCACCAGGCACACGTGCATGGAGGAAAGCCCACGCCTCGCTGTGGATTCAGAGACATACTCCTCAGCTCCCCACCAAGGGAATTTCACGCCTTCCTTCCCCTTCAAATCTTGCCCAGCTGAGCTCAGCAGATCCATACTTTTTTTTTTTTTGGCTTGGTTCCTGTATCCGTGCACGATGCTGCACAGGATGGGTTTTTCCAGCCTCTATACTTCCCAAAATAACAGAAACCAGCCTGAAAATAACAACAGCAACAACAACAAAGGAGGCAGGAGAAACCAGCCCCAAGACTTGGAGCTCGAAACTTATCCTGAACTGTCAAAGATCCAAGAGAAACAGAAGGAATTGCTTGGAGCACAAGCCTTTCCTGCGGCCACGTGGGATCGCTCCGAGCTGCAGCCGGAGGAATGCGCTGGGCTCCCGGCCAGAAGCTCGCCTTCCCAGCCCGACCGGGGCAGGGGGAGCTGGGGAGGTGAAAAAGGGCAGGAGGGGATGGGGTACAAGGGATGGTGAGCCCCAGCAAGAGCCGCCAGCCCCTTACCCTTTGTTTGAAGTAGTCCCTCTCCTCCAGCGTTAACGTGTCGGCTTTTGCAATCACGGGGACGATGTTGACCACTTTGCTCAGGCGTTTCATGAACTCGATGTCTAGTGGTCGGAGCCTGAAAAATACAGCAGAGAAAAGGGGATTCAGGCACTGATAGTGAGGTGGGGGCTGCTGCAACCCCCCGGCAGAGAGGGAGCGTTCAAAGACTAGACACAAAGGAGGAAGCGTTTCCTTTCAGATAGGACAAATAAAGACATTTTCTTAAAAGCATGACAGCATGTGTCCCTTCTCAGAGGCGGTTTGCAGACAAACGCCTAAAACATTTCCCTTTCAAAGCACCCTGCTATCGCCCGCAGACCCTCCAAAGCCCCCTGAAGTGGGAGAAGACTTTCATCTCCGCGCGGATGCTCGGCCGCAGAGGACTGCGGGAACTTGCCCAAAGCTACGCGTGTCCTTGGCAGAGCCGGGATGAGAGCACGGGCGATGCTGGCTGTGGGGCCAGCCCGCCCACGATGTACAAATCAAACTGGGGACACACCACAGTGTGAAAACTCCTCCAACCCTGTCCAAGCTGTCACCCAGGGTCCAGGGACAGCACGACGGTCCTGCTCCACTCCCTCCTGCGCTGAGCACCAGCCCACACAAGCCAGGATTGCATCTCGCATCCACAGGGCGGGATTAAAAAAGGCTCTCCTAATTCTCCAGGGGCTCGCACGGCACAGAAGAAACCCTGCTTGTTCCAGAGGGCAAAAATGTCAGAAAATCTCTATGCCGAAAGCCTCAGCAGAGGCAAGCTGCAGTGATTGTGCAATCCCAACGATCAGTCCCTGGGGAAATCCCTCCCTACTAAACGCTCCCGCTGACAGCAGGACGTGACCTCCGGTGCCACGCTGCCTCGTGTCCAAGGGCTGCAGACAGCGGTGAGGGCGCCTGGCCACAGCACTCCCTCGCTCCTCAGTTCTCCCTGAAGGTGTTTTTCCAAGCCAGCTGGAGGAAAGCGTTCCTTGGGACATGCCCAGTTGTTGCAGGTCCCCCCGGTGGTGCTGGAGGTGATGGGGACACTGCCCCTGCAGGACAGTTGAGTAGACATTGCCTTGCAAAAGGCAACCTGGAGGTCCCAGGGGAGAACAGGCTACAGGAACACCTTTAGGGTTCTCACACACTAAGGAGCCTGTTTGAAAAAAGCCCTCACTGAAAGCACACAGGGAAGGAGCAAGAAGGTGAATGCCAGAGCCCCAGCAGCAAAGGGACACCTCCACCACTTTACATCCTCATGACCTCCGGTGGTGACATGTGACAGCAGGACACGACTCAGCTTGTCTCTGGTGGGGCAGAGAGAAGGGAAATCACCTTTCAGAGGAGCCATAGGCTTCAGTGGCAGAGCTGGGGCCAAGAATAAGACCTCCCCAAGGGCAGACCAGCCCTGTGCCACAAGCCAGGGGCCCACAACAGCAGGAAAGAAACCAAAATATATGGGACAGTGACTTAAAATGCCCAGGTGCCAGCAGGTGTCCAGCAGGAGCCCTGTGTGGAGGAACAGAGCAGAGCAGAGAGCTCGGGGAGAATATGACCAAGAACGTGCTCAAGCCAAACCCACCATGGCCTTCTTGGGCCCTATGAAGGGCTCAGAGACCCCCGAGATCCAGCACAGCTCCTGCAAACCCAGCAAGAGTCGTAAGAGTGCAAAGAGGAAGGAGTTGACTCCGCTCCTCAGCGGTTCCAAGGCAGCATCCCCATCCCACGAGGCCACCTCTTCCCAGCTCCAGCACCAAGGGAGGGACATCCAGCCCCAGAGAGACCCACTCAGCTCCGGCTGATGTGAACACGGCAGCTCAAGGCTGCTTCAGTTCAGCCAGCACTGATGACCCAGCCAAGCCCTTCCCTGGTCAAACCCACTCCTCTCCCAGGGATCAGGCTGGACCGTGCCAGGTGGACCTTCTCCCCTCACACTATTGGCACGCATAGCCCAGAGCACATCATTAGCGTGCAGACAAATGAGCTCCTAACACAAACTAGGGAGTCACAGATCACCCTGGGCCCCAGGAAAGAAAGAGTTTGGCTATTAAAAAAAAAAAAACAAAAAAGAAAGAACAGAAAAAAAACCACAAAGAAACCCCCACGGACACATCTAAGCAGACTTGCTGCTGGCAAACATTGTTTGGAGCTCTGTATAATGTATTTCCCAGACCTCCAAGGAAGTAATGCAGCTATGCTCCTCTCCCAGCAGATTTCTTTCCCCTCCTCTCTCTTTGCTATTTTTCAAACAATTTTTCCCTTCTAAAAGCCTCTTCCCTACTGAGACCACGTTCCTGTCTCTTTCATCAGCTTTTCTTTCAGTGTGAAGACCGGGATGCATATGTAGCTGATGCGGAAGAAGTCAAAATCAGCCAAACATCTGAGTTTCAGCTCGACTCACATGTAAAAGCCTCATTACCAAGCCCTCACCGATACCCCGAGGATGCTGGCCGTGAGCCTGAGAGCAGGAGGCTGAGCCAGCCCACAGCCCTGCCTGTGTCCACCAGCATCCAGGCAGGCACAGTGCCCACATCTCACACCCAAGGCCAGAAGAGCCCAAGGCACCTCTGGCAAGACTTTCTGCTCCAATGGGCTTCTGCAAGTGCCTCATCCATGGAGGTCATCTCCCTGCACCACGCTGGAGAACAGCAAGGGAACCAAGGGACACACCCCAGAAGAGCAAACTAAGCTCCTAAGAGTATTTTGCAAGTTTCTGGATATTCTATCAATTCCTGCCAGACAGCCCCCCCAAAACCTGAAGTATTTAAAAGAAAGTGATTCTTTTCACTAAGACCAAGACCCATTGCTAGACATCATGCTTGTATGAAGACACCAAAGCAGAATAAGTGGCCTGAGATAACCACGAGTGCAAAAAGCTTCATTTGCACTAACAGCCTTGTACAGAGTCAGGCAGACCCAGCCAAGGTCACGGTGGGGCAAGCCCAGACCTAATTCTTCTTCAACTCCTGTGAGGCAGAGCCCAGGAGAGCAGGGACTTTTGAAGCTCTCTGCAGGGACCAGTTATGGTGTTTAACCCTCATCATCCCATGACAAGCCACACAACAGTGCTGGCCTCTGCTGGCTCTCTGAATTTGGTTCACCTGCACAAAACATCGACGCTAGCACATGGCGAGGATTAGCAGTGAAACCCTTATACACAAAAATATGCAAAACAGCAAGAGAAAGCAAGTTACTTCACTTCAGGTGTGCACAATCTGCTCCAGGCAGATCACGGAAGAGAGAGTAGAACTCAAGAGGAAAAAGCATCTGTTTTCTTCCCAAATGGTCCCCGATATTATTAACTTGCAACTAGACACACACACGCTTTGGGCTTTGCTGGGAGGGCGTGGAGGACCTCCAAGGGGAGGGGATGGGCTGGAGCAGGAGCTGCAGGAAGGGCTCCAGCCCACCCTGAACGGTGTTGCTTGCTCCCCATCTCCTCTTGCAATGGGGATGATGAGGAAAGCAGAGTGGCTGAGCACACGTTATCACGGCTGGGCACACGTCATTTCTGCACTGCCTGCAGCCACCGTGCACAGACAGGACCTAAGCACAGACTCACTCCTTGAAATGCCACTACAGGAATCAAAATTCACAGCAAGCCACGAAGTTATTTCCTTGTGGTTGTGCCCCAGATCAAACCAGTGGCAAGAATTTGAGCGGCGCATGAAGCAACCACCAGCGAGGGCCCGGCCCCAGCCCCAGGACCAGTCAGCCTGCTTGAGGGACCCGGCCGGCACCCGAGAGGGGCAGCTGGCACGGAGCACAGCAGTGGATGGCAGCCCGTCAGCCAACAGCTCTGGCACAGGCAGAAAAGGGGCTATCGAGGCCGGGATGGTGTTTCAGAGTCCGTTCCAGAGCCGAGCGGTGCTTTGGAGGGGGCATAGCCAGGATATTTATTGGGTGGCAAAGAGCTGGGCTCGTGTGGCTGCAGCCAAAGGCCCCTGCCAGCATGTTACTTAGCCTTGGCAAACAGGGGTTTACGGGAGTGTTACAAGAAGGACAGGGTGTGTGCGAACTAGATGGGTTGCAAAACCTGGCCCTAACACCCTGCAAAGAGAGACAGCAGCAAAACTTCTCCACTGGTTAATCCCTGTGCTGCCCAGATGGGAGGGCCAGACTGGAACGGAGCTGAGCAATCGTCTGCTCCAGCCTCTCAAGCCATGCACCTGGTTAACTGCTTTTTCTTAAATGTCCTTTTTATTTAAGAAAAAAGCAAGCTCTCACCCAGCGACCTGGCAGGCTTAGTCCCAGCTGCTTGCAGCATCCATGGGCCAGGGAAGGGATACTCAATGCTGTGCCCATCCACGTGAGCACGAGGGACAGATGGACACGAGTCCCCATCACTTCCCAGAGAAGCCAGAGGCACCACAGCAAAGACCCTGATGCCCTTCCCATACCCTTCTGCAAGGGACCACGGGCTGCCTGCCCTGGCACAGGCACACACCTCTACTCAACTTTGTATGACAACCCCATGACAAGACCTCCCAAGCCCCTGTCCTCTAAAATGAGCATGATCCTCTGCTACCAGCACCAGGAGGGGTGGCCACGCCATCCATTCATGCCCGCAGACCACGGGCAGCACTGGGGAAAACCTGTCTGTGATGGTAAGAAATGTAATTTGGGCTTCACAAAGGAGCAGAAAGGAAACCCACTGCTTGCTCGAGCTCTCAGGAGAAGCAAAATTTCCCGCTGATTTCTCCCTCCTGGTAGGGTTTTGTCCCCTTCCACTCATTCCTCATCTTATCTCCACCCCATGGCAGGAGGGGACGCGTGGGACGCAGGCCAGATCTGACACCGGGGCAGTGAGGTGCTGCCCCCACTCCAGGGCCCGGGGGGCTACGGGGAAGGAGGATCAGCACGGGGCTCAGCAACAACAGCGGCCTCCAACCGCCGGGCTTGCTCGGATATTGGAAACACATGTTTGTTGGAGAGAAAGAAATAAAAAAAAGCAGCTGAATACCCACACAATCGCTGTTAGCCGGCGGGTGAGAGAAACCAGAGCACAGGGCTGGAGAGGCTCCGGCGGGGGATATGGGCACGGGGGTCCAGGAGGGGCAGCTGCCCCCACCCGAAACGTGTAAGTGCTGGGCAGGTCAGGTATCTGCAGGGTCTAAGCATCAGGCATGCTTTCCAGACTTAAACAGCCACAGCAATGAGAAAAACCTTGAAAAAGTTAGAGCGTAGCTAAAGCTGGAACATCCCGACCTGCCGAGACAGGGTCTGAAAATGGGGGCTGAGATATGAGGGACCGATGCACCACACTGGCCCAAAACTGTCACCTCCCTCTGAAACGTCTTCTGCTTTGTCGTGTTAAACCATAAATGTTTCGTCAGCCCCTCTGCTCCCAATCGACAGCCAGTTACACGAGCAGAGCATAACTGGCCCATGCAGTCATTTTATTCCAGTGAAGGATGCATTTTTGGTCTACCCACCGAGAGAAGCCAAACAAAGTCCTCTCTATTGGAATAAATCTCTACATGGGGCAGAGGAAAAGGCTGACATTAATACAGTGCTGGCAGCTTAAGTTTACTTTTGAAAGCAGATCCCCCCAAAAATCCCCACACAGACAGAGCCAGAAGTGGAAGGAATTGACACAAATCAAAAGGAAACTTAAGTCTCATTTTCTGTTGTGATACTTGAAGTCACATTTTTCAAGACGCTTTAAGCGCCCCAGATTTTCACTGTGGGCTGGATGCCTAAGGAAAAAAAAAAGAAAGAAAGAAAGAAAGAAAAAAAAAGAGCGAGATCTGAGCCTTTGATGCTGTCACTTGAGAAGTGCCAGAGCCAGGAGAGCACTGCACTGAGTAAACTACATCCCACTTGCAGACTAGTCAAACAACCTAGAAAATACCCTTAAAGGGTGAGGGTGTTCGCTTCCCTGGTAGCGCAAGGAAAACCAGCTTCTCCTCTTACAAAGGCTGCAAAAAAAAATAACGTTCTGTTTGCAAAGGCAGCCCTTCTGTCCCATTTGAGAGCTTAACAACTGGTGTCTGCCCTTGGCTGAGCAAGCAAAGTGACCAAAGCAAAGCTCAGGGCGGCTCTGATGGCCCCTTGGAAGAGGAAATGCCCCGTTTCTCTGGGGTGCAGCAGCTCTGCTGTGTTATTCCGAGGGCTCCAGATGCTATAGCCCTAGGAAGGGCAGCTTCATGCTGTCCTTGAGTTCCTCAGGAAACATGAGGGGATCCCAAGGATGACCCTGATGGCTGAGCTGTCCAAGAATGAACACGGGAGAGGGAAGCCCCGAGGCTCTGAGTGAGGAGGGCAGGGTACGTACGAGTGGCCGGTGGCTGGGATGAAGTATATACAGCAATGCACCCGCGTGTCGGGGATCCGCTTCTTCCGGTTAATGTTGATCTCCTCCTGCAGGTACTTCTCGTACTGGTCGTTGATGAACTTCATGATGGGCTGCCAGCTGCAGAGAGAGAGGAACATGGGACCATATGGGTTTGTGTGAGGGATCTGGACCACCCTGAACCTCCCACGTGGCCTGATGGCAAGAAGCAGAGCCCACCGAGCTGGGGATGCTCAGCATCTTACAGAATTCCCACAGAACAAACGAAAACACACTCACACGGGGAATGTTTAAGTTCCTGTCAACTCCCACTCACGCAGCAGGGAAATCGCACATCTCACGCGTTGACCCCTTGGCAATTCCACGCACTGCAGCAGAAGGGGATTTACTGGCTGGTTTAGACAAGCAAATGCCTAAAACGTTCTCCGTTCTCTCCTCCTGGACGCAGCTGCTGAGCAGGACAGGGCCCAGAGCATCCCTTGGCTCCCTGCGCAGTGTTGCAGCACAGGAGCAAGAGCATCATCAAACCCCATAAGCTCAGCCCAGCTTGCGGGGAGGAGAAGCTACGTGCCATGGGCCAGCGAGGCCAGCCCTGCCCCGGCCCAGAGTGGCCACCCCGCACAGCCAGCCACTGTCTCAGGGACTCCTGGCAGAGTTCAGCCTTCAGAGCCACATGAGCAAGGTCAGGGGACGGCCACGCCAGCACGCAGCTGCTCCCAGCCGCAAACAAAGGTTGCCTCATGCCCGGAACAGCTGGATGTTTGTGGGCTCTCACGGGGTCCAGGATCAGCCCCGGGGAGCATGGCACCGCGCTGCCGTCCACAACAACCCTCTCCCCTGCTCCCGGGGGAGCGTGGGTGGCACTGGACCAGGCTAGTGTCCTCAGCATCAGGTCGAGATGCCCTGGGGTGCAGCCACATTCCCTCTGGCCCCCAGGTCAGCACAGCCAGCTCACCAGTTCTCATTGTTGATGTGGTCTCCAAAGCCCGGGGTGTCGATGACTGTCAGCTTCATGCGCACCCCCTTCTCTTCAATCTCTGAAATGGAGAGGAAAGCCAATGAGTGAGGCAAGCATGGACAGATGCTCTGGCCAAGCCCACCCTCCCAAAATCAGCTGGAGGGCTGGAGCTTGCTCCCAGGGGAGAAACACACTTTCACAGCTTCCAAGAGGCACAAATCAGCCCTCCAAAGGGATGCAGCAGGGATCTGAAATGCCACCCCCCATAGCTACCTCACTTGTTCCCTTCCATCACAATTAACTCGATGCTGGTAGATTAAAAAAAAAAGAAAAAAAAGATGTCTTCTCAGCCCTGCAAGCACGTCCGGACGGTGAAAGCCTCTTCAGAGAGATGAGAGCAGCAGCTTAGTGGAGGTCCACAACCCCCATGAGCCCCCAGAGACACAAGGCAGTGCAGAATCAAAAGCCAAAGCACCAGGTGGGATCTGCAGAGCCTCACCGTGAGTGATGGATTTGATTTCAATGGTCTTGGGGATCCGCTCTTCAGAAGTCGGCTGTACAGATTTCCGGCTGATTTTGGATTTGAAGAGGGTGTTGATTAATGTGGATTTCCCCAAGCCACTCTGACCTGGAAAAGAGCAACATAAACCACAGTCAGCACTCACTCATTTCCGGGTTATTTTTTCAGGGGCCAGGGGATGGGGATGCTGATGGGCTCAGCCCACACCAGATCTGCAGGAGGGAGGTAAAAGCCTTCTCTGCAGCCTCCCTGGCCCAAGAAGCTTCAGTCCATCCCAGCCAGGAGGATGCTGTGGGCAGCAAACACCCTCCCCGGCTCCAAAGCAGCCGGCTTGCTGGGAATGAGCAGGTCAAGAGCTGGTTCCTTCCATCCAGCCAAAGCCACAGCAACCCCGAGGACAGACAGACATCGTCAGGGATGTTTTAAGGGCTGCAGTGACGCTCGGCAACCCTGAAGAAGGACACGGGGACCAGGGGAAGGAGCATCCCAACACATCTGTGCCTTTACCCTCCCGCAGCCTCCCCTGCCTAACTCCACAGGGAAGACTTGGGAGCAGCTTTGCAAGCCCTTGGCTGGACAGGATTAACAGCAGCAACAGCCTTCCAAACCTCAGCCCTGCAGCACGTGCTGCTGCTCCCCAGACAGACTTGCTTTTGCAGTCGGACCAGCTGGCTGCACAGACCCCTTTAAGCAGGTCTAGGCCAGGAGATCGTCCGAGTTCCACAAACAACATCCCAGGAAGCACATCAAATTCCACAACTTCAGAAAAAACAGCTTTTAGAGAGAAGCATTTTCATACTTCATATCCCAGAGCTGAGGTTGATCTGTGTGGAAAGGACACCAGCAGCTCTCATATCTCCAGACCAGCTGTCCCACAATTTTTCCAGAGCAAATCCCCAAACCCCAGTGAGCAGACATTCTGTACCCCCTGCACTCACTGCAGAGCTCCTGCACACACCACGGGGGCCCCTTCGACCCCGTTCTGCCGAGCCACCTTGCACCCAGCTATTGCAGCACCACCACCAGCGTGGTCTTGGCACCACAGAGTACCTCTAAGCACAGAATCGGCAAGGGTTTCACTTACATCCTGACTCATCCAGGCTCCTGACCCATCCAAAGGCACCCAGAGCTAAGCCAACAGTAGGGTTAACCAGCACACTGGCACTAGGCATCACCTCCTGACCAGCCCACTGCCTGATCCAACCGCAATTCAGAGCTGAGTTTGCAACACTACCTATGGCACGCTGCAATCCAGCACAGGAAAATTCAGTTTGCCAGCCACTACTATCACAGCTGGGTTGCAGAAGGAACATGTCGACCAGAATCAAGTGCTCCCGGTCCTCTTCTGCCTGAAAACACAAGGGGCCAAGCACCAGCAGGCCTGGAGCTGTGAATGCTGGGAGTCAAAGCAAAGCTCTCACTGCTCATCATCCAACAGAGCACGTGGGGAGAGGGTGGGGAAGCAAGGGGAAACCCTTTTGTACAGGGACCCTGGTACACAGGCCAGAGGGTTCGCAAAAAGCTCCATGACAAGGACAGGGAGTGGGTGAGTGACCCCCCAGCAGGGCTGCTCAGCGCTCACCGCCCTGTGCAGGAGAGGTCACCTCCATCCCCTCATCTCCCGCCCCTAAAACAGCAATTGCAGATTTCAAGGCAAGGGCTTGCAGCTCAGGCTGGATGGGAATAAAGAGGCTAAACTAATCCCTAGAAGCAAAACCTAGAGAAATGCAGCAGGACAAGGGCTGGCTGCTGCCTCCTGGCCTCAGCAGAGCACCCCTTCCCCGAGGGCACCCCGTGAGGTGCTGCTCCTCCCGCACCCCTCCCCGCATCTTCTGGGAGGGCCAGAGCTCGCCGTGTTTACGCTGCCACGAATTCCCCAGCCTGTAAACAGTCAGCTCAGAGCCTGCCAAGGGAAGAACAATGTTTTCCAGCCGCGCTACAGCGCAGGCTTTCATACCACACACAGCGCTGCCAAGGCAAAGCCTTCCTGAACATCCCTCGGCATCTGCAAAGCAGAAAGCCAAGGCACTGCCACAGCACAGCCTGCTTGCAGAGGGGCGGGTGCCTCTTCTGGCAGGGAAATGGGGGCTCAGCTCATGCAATCTTGCTTGCGGACTCTCAGGATGAGTGTTGAGATCCCTCTGCCTCAGAAGTGCCACTTTACTGGCAGTAAAGAGCTGGGTTTGTTAAAAAAAATAACCTTGCAAGAACTGGTTCTGCAGTGGCCAGGTTTGCCAGGATCTCCCAGCCCACGGAACCCTCCCCATAGATCAATTTGTCTAAGAAAGTATCACAACGGGAAAGGCAGAGCAGCAGCAGAGCACACTAGTACATTTTACAAAACTAGCAAACTCTGGATCAGGCCCTCTGGTAACCTCAAGAAGCCCCCTCTGGGCAGCAGGATTTGGACAAGCAGCCTTTCAGCCCTCCCTCCCTGCACGTGGACATTCTTTGGGACACTCTCGTTCCCCTTGTGCCACACTGCAGGTCCCCAAAGTAGCCACCAGTAGCAGAAGCCACTCAGGCCAAATGACCTGGCTATGCAAAGCCCTCTTGCTGGTCTTTATTCCCACCAGTAAATCACACGTGCCATTTCTTCCCTGGTACTGGGAGAGCAGGCAAGGCAGCTCCCTGCAAGGCATCAGGGAGTCCTCACACCCCTTGAGGTGTTCTCCTCCAGGATGTGCCTATAGGTACCGCAGCCCAAGTCACGGGAAGACGTGTGGGACCACGAACCACATCACACTGACGGCTTTAACGACAGCTGAATTCCAGCCAGCCCCTCAGGAGCAGGGTTTGCTGACTCCTAAGGCACAGACCCCAATGCTGAGCCCGAGCTGCTGCTCCCGGGGAGACTCCCAAGAGGACAAACATTGTCACAGAGGAACAAAAACAACTCGCTGAGCACGTTGTGGGCAGCTGGCGCAGGGGGAGAACTCACCCACGACCATGATGTTGAACTCAAACCCCTGCTTCATGGCTTTCCGTCTCATCTGCTCCAGGATGGCGTCTATGCCCACGTAGCCGAAGTCTGCAGCCGGCTTCTCCGGCCGCGTCGGTGCCGCCTGCTTGGGGCCAGCATCCCGCGGAGCGTCCGTCATGCCGGGCGTGTGGCTGGGAACTGCCTCTGGACCTGCGGAGGCAAGGAGAGGGCGGTCAGGAGGGGCAGTGATGGGATGCTGCTCCTGGCAGGGAACGAAAGGAGCTACCTGTTGCATCCGCAGCAGGAATAAAGCCCAGGCAGGGGCTCAGGCACCGGAAGGCTAAGAAGGAAGAGGCGTGCGGGATCTTCCTTCACCTGTAATTACATTAAATATGGGATTCTCTTTCTTAACTTACCGGATTCTCCTTGATCCCTGCCCACATGACCAAGCCTGCTGCAGCAAAAGGATGCAGCTACGAGGGGAGTAGGCACACCGGGTCCCACAAGCAGACGATCTAATGCTGTGCAGCGGGACCCAGCACTGACAAAGTCCTTGGCACAAGTCTGGGAGTTTATTCAGTGAATGACGAAGGCTTTTAGCAACACAGCCCTGTGTCCAGGCACTGCCATTAATGGTTCACAGACCTACACAGCCTACCCACTCCTCGGTACCGCTGCAGTCACAGCGCTGTGTGGATTGCTGCTGTGAGTGCCTGAGTTTCGGGGAACTGGATGGCTTTGCAGATGCAGAAGAGTCTTCAGCATCTACTGACACATGCCTTCCTCAAGCTCCAGCCGAAGCAGCGCAGAGGCTGCTGGCCCTGGCTTGCAGAAAGCCCAAATCCCAAGGCATCTGCATCAAAACGGGTCACACCAGACAACACCCACGCAGCCACAAAGTTCTCCCGATCCTGCTCTCATTCTGCCAGTATCTCAAGGAACCCAAACCCTTCGGCTTCCTGCAGAGACAGGGCGCTTGTCTCCCCTGCAAGACAGCTCCAGGCTAGCAAAGCACTTCAGGAGTAGCAAGCGTGCACCTGCCGCCCCATTTAACACCTGTGTAATGAAAATTGGGGGCCCATCCATTCCCCCAGGGACCAGCATCTGCCAAGAGGAAGGACAAACTGCCATGATGCGCTGCTGGGCGACACAGTCTGCTCCCAACCAGCCCCAGCTGCTCTGCTGGGATACACCAAATACCCTGAAGGCAGAGCATGCACAAGACCTCTGCGAGCTCCTGGAGGTATCAGCCACACAGGGCAAGCTCCTCTAACACAGGTACAGGGAGAAAGATTTTAAGAAAACACACACCTCAGAGCCCTGCCCACCCCAGCTGCTGCTGACTGATGCCAAGGCCCCTGCAACCACCAGTCTAAGCAAGCATTTTATTTTGGTTAAGCCTTTTGCAATGCTTATTTACTTGTTATTAGATTATTAATAACAAAAACATTATTATCTGCAAAGGACTTATTGCAAAGTGTTCATCCTCGTTCCCTCAAACAGAAACGTGACTCAGCTCATCTCCTCACCCCACTGTTATTTCTGGCCTTTGATGAGGTGCTGCCTTGGTTTCTCTCCCGCGCTCCCTCCATCCATCCAAAGGGATTTGTCTCTAGGAGTGTGGCTCGTCCAAAGGGGCTCCTGCAAACACAAGCCCATCATCCCTTCTCTTCTGGTGAGGGACAGGAGCTGCAGAAGCAGTGTCAGACCGGAGCCTGCTGGGGTCTGCAAGGAGGAAGCACTCGTTTCCTGTGAGCAAAGCACACCCAAATACGGCTCCAGCAGAAAGAAATAGAGAAAAATAATAAAAAGCAAACCCAGAACTAATCCCAATGACTGTTGGGTCACGTTGGGGCTTTGAGCAACCTGATCTAGTGGAAGGTGTCCCTGCCCACGGCAGGGGGGTTGGAAGTAGATGATCTTTAAGGTCCCTTCCAACTCAAATCATTCTTTGATTCCATGAACAGTTTTTTCCAACCCTCAATCCCGGGCTGTGCAGACCAGCGTTACTCACAGAGCTGTCAGAGCAAACACGTGACACACACGGTAGCAACACGCTCCTCCCGGGGCACACACGGAGAGATTCAGGCTGTTGCACAGCTGGCAACGTGCTGCCCCTCGCAAAGCCGGCCGGCCCGGAGTGCCCCAGCTCTCCCCGCAGACTCCACCTTAGCCCTGATCCAAAATGACAAGGCCAAAAGCAGAAAGAATTCCTATGTACCACTAGGAAAAAAAAAAAAAAAGAGGAAAAAAAAAGACTAAATCACGTGGAAAATATGCTGCCACCGGCAGCAGCGCTGGGTTATGCAATGGCTTTAACTCCTGCAGGCACCACTTGCACGCACAGGACAGAGCCCAAAGTGTGCCAGCCCCGCAGGATGGACACCAGCCTGGGAAACTGGTGCACATAAGGCCCAGCAGCATCCACGGGGAAATTAAGAAATTAAACAAACAGAGGAGAAAGCCACCCTCCCCTTGTAATGAAGGCCAGGAGCATCTAGAGCACCTCCTGGGCTCTGCTCATCTATCAAGCTCCTCTAAGCAGCTGCGTGCAGATGCTGACCCCTTCGTGGGCAGGGGGACAGCCCAGGGAGCAGAGGCTCCGTGCTGCCTCACCGCGTTGCCTTCAGTGAGAGAAGGAGGGCTCGGGGCTCCCCAGCTCCCAGCAAGACAAAAGCCAGAGGAAGCGCGGGGCGACGGCGGTTTGTCGCCGCGGAGCACGCAGGCGCGCTGCCGCCCGGGATGCGCTCGAGCAGCACAGCCGGCAGCGCAGCCCACGCTGCAGAGAAAAAGCGATTTAAAGGACATTTTCTTCTAGCACCTGGCTCCTGTCTGGGAAACAAAATAGTAAAAAAACGACTGTATCACAGCTCGAAGTGTTCTGCAGGACAGGGGGGATGCAAAGACAGAAATGCCCCGGAAGCACTAGCAGAGTCCTGAGAGAAACGCTGCAACTCAGACCTTAACTTTTTAGCTTTCCAGCACTGAGTTGGTCTTTCCTTAGCACGGGCTCCAGCATCCCACTTTGGCACCAAGGGGTTTGTGCCAGCAGAGGCAGGATGCGGCCGAGCCACAGGACCACCCCGTGGCACAGGCACACGGAGATGCTGCACTGGGTGGAAGGGAGTACTCTTGGCAAACACTTGTCTAAAATACAAAGATCCCAGAAATAAATTGGAGCGGAAGAGGTGGCTGCCCTGGAGGTGCCCCAGGCAGATCCTGTACCTGTTTGACCTGTTGTCTCTCCCCAGCGTGTCCCCGTGTCAGCACTGCCGAGCTGACCCTTTCAAAGCGCTTCAAGGACAGGTGGATTAATAAACACCCCATACTGTCAGAAATTCCTGATCGCCACCAAGTGCCCAGCAAGAACACGATCAGACCTCACACACCGTCGCTTCACCAGTGTCACCAAAACGTGGCTGCTCATCCCTCCCAAAATCTGGCTGCTCGCTCTGCTGACAGGCCAGTGAGCCTCGAACCTGCAGCTCCCTCCAGCTCACACATCCCTGAACAAACACGAAGCATGTGGGAACACACGCTTGTGCCACATTTAGACCTCCTCTACCAGGGAAACCCTCTCCAGGATGGCACAGGAAGTGTCGAGACCATCAGGGCAGTGCTGAGGGGAGCGGAGGCAGACCCGCGGCTCCAGCCCGGGCGTCAGGCTGACTCAGGACAGCTGCTCCAAAGTTGATTTTGCCAAAGACTCCGGGCTGTTGCTCTGTAATTGATGCGCATCAGACACGAGCCAAACCCAACATCTGCGAAGCAGCAGATGAAAGGCACCCTGCGGGGAGGGGAGCCCCAAGGAGCCCCCCGGGGAGCCCCCCGCTCCTCCGGCCAGCTGGACGCCATGCGCAGGCGAGGTGGGACAGGCTTTGCACAACACTGGCCGGCAAACACCTGCGCTGGTGCCAAGTGGCTGCCACAAGCCCGGTCGGCTGCACGCAGGGGATGCAAATGCAGGCTGTGGGCTTGTCCCAAAATCCCGAACGCTGGGGCTGGCAGTCCTCATCAAGGATTTGGGAAACGAATCTGTAGGAGATGGGTCTTTGCACTGCAGATACACAAAGGTTAAATAACCCTCGCAGAAGCTGAAGCTGGAGCACCTCACGTATCCCAGCTCCCAGCTAGACCCAGCAGCTCTGTGCTCTGCTCCAGCGACGCACGGGGAGCGGGATGCTGGTGATGTGGGGGGGGCAGAGCTGATCCTGGAGCCAGGCTGGTCGTGGACCTGGTGCTCAGCGGCTGCACTGAGCTGCTGGAGAGAGGCCAGAGGTTGCACCGCTGCCACGGCCGCCCCTCACCAGATTCAAACCGTTCGCACGCTATACAAATGCACACTCAACGGAGAAACACTAATTCCTGCTGAGCAAATCAAAGAAACATCCCTTGGATGATGGGAGCTCCAGGTATTTGCCAGCTTTTGGTGTAGAAACACCATGGGCTTACAGATTTATCAGATGGGTTCACGCGAGCACCGAAAGAAGACTCACAGCAGGGAACAGAGGTTTATCAGGGTGTGATAACACAACTGCTTCCCTGGCAGCTGAACATCCACAGAGGTTTTCGAGGGAGCAGCGTGGGCCAACTAGCCCTTCAATTTTTGGGAGCATCAGTCTTACAAAATTGTGCCTGTAGGGTGCAATGGAGACGGTTTTAGAACCAAAGAGTGAATTTATAGTTCCTGGTTAACTACAGCCAGCCAACAGGACTGTAGCATGTGCAACCTCTGGGCCCTCTCCCCTTTGCACGCTGAGCTGGTGACCACGAGAAGCAGATCTATCCCACGCAGGAGGTGGCAAAGCCACAGTTTTTCCTTCCAAGGGGACAGAAGGAGTCGGGAGGGAGGGAAGCAGCAAAGTCAGGGCCAGATGCAAACTCAGCATGGCCCAGGCACTGCCGCTCTGTTCGTCTGCCCTGCCGGAGCCGCCACAGCACCTGCCGGTGCCAAACGCAGCCGGTCCGTGCTGCTCCCATGGGATGCGCAGGCACCAGGGAACACGAGGCACAGCTCGAGCTGAGAACGGGCTTGCAGCCAACAGCCCAGAGCACAGAGCCACCGCCGCGGACTCTGAAGCACCTAACTATAACTAAGGGACATTTCTATTATTCAACTGCAATCATCTGTGGACTGCTGGCATAGACAAGCCCGAGCTGGAGCCTGTCCCTCACATCCCTGGGCACTAGGCTATGGTTTGAGGCTGGCCGCCAGCCCAGATCCACCTACCAACCGGTTACATTTCATTCTCGGCTTGCGTTTCCACCCGGGTGCCAACAGACACGACCTAGAAATAGCAAAGGATGCTTAACTACACTTCATTAGACCAAACCCACCCACGAGCTGGCAGAGAGGTGGCCAGGTGCCTCCTGAGCATGCAAGATGTAAAAGGCTTCAAGCCTTTCACTCCCATGGTGGAGAGGCTAAAACCATATTCAGAGATCAAAAAAGGCGGCAGCGACTCCTGCCCTTCACTAGGTGACCAGGCTGGGTCACGGAGCTCGCGCTGGCCTCGTTCGCTGGCCTCGTTCGCTGCGTGCGCTTCCATCCTGGCTCACTTCATGCTTCCCCCTCCCTGCTCCGGAAATGGTTCTCCCCAGCTCACCCCTTGCTTGCTCTTTCATTTACTAGAGATGGATGCTCCAGGGCTCCCCATTGCTACTTCCCCACCGCAGTTTAACTCTCCAGCTGCCGCAGGCTCGGGTTGTGGGCGTTTCAGCCCTGGTGAGCTCATCTCAGAGGTCAAACCAGAGCGCCAGCTCTGCCTCAAGTACTCACAAACTGCTGCCTGGAGCTCCTTGTCGTCCCAACGTCCCCCCGGCACAGTGTGAGGCCAAGCACCACCCGTTCCCAGCTCAGACACGTGCCAGCCCTTGCAGCAAAGCAGCCAGCAGTTGTACATCCTCAATTCTCCAACCACGTGAGGCACCAGCTCTAAAATGACACTCAAGGAGTTACGCTGTTCTCCTTCTGTTTGCCCGGAGAAGTTCAAAAGGAAGGACATGACCATAAACAACCCCAGGTTCTGCCTGCTCTGGTCCTGCAAACCCAGCCGTGGGCACACAGAGGTCTCTGGTCTGTGGTGGAGCAAGAGCTGACCCCAAGACCATCTCCCTGCCACACCGGGGACAGCCACGCTGCAAGGGAACTCTCCTGCACGCTAACACAAGCTACTCCATCAACCAGCCCCATGCTGCAAAATACTGCAGCCAGTGTAGCCCTTGCTTGGGTGCCCGTGCCCGGGCAAGTCTCAGAACGCACACAAAGCTGCCTCCGTGCTGGGTGTGGGGAGGGGACGCTCTCCCATCCTCCTGTCCACCCTGGGCGATGGTGATGGAGACCCTTCCCAGCACCCCGGCAAGAGGAAGCACGTCTCACCCCTGCCACTGCTTCTTACCAGAGCTCTACGCTTTTAAAACAAAGAGGTAGGCAGCGCTCCCCAAACTCAGTTTACCCAAAAACGCACTGCAGGAGGAACCCGTCCCGCTGCAGACCCCGCGCCGGCACCTGGCGGGGCTGTGTGTGCCCAGGGGTGACCTCCCACAGCCAGCCCAGCCAGGGACTTCTGCAAAAACCAAAAAATAACAGCCAGCAGCTCCAGGGCACCCACCTCCTGGCTATGGGAGTCACCAGCGTTAAGGAGGGATTTACATCCTGGGGTATTTAGCTTAGTTGTATTGGGTTTTTTTTTAATTTTTTCTTTTAATTTTTTTTGCTGTTCTTTTTTATTTTAGTTTTTAAGGCAGATTTTGCTGGTTTTGTTTGTTTGTTTGTGTTTTTTTAATTTGGTTTTTCTTTCTTTCTTTTTTTTTTTTTTTTTTTAAACGAAGGATAAATTCGCCCCAGACGCCCCTGAGCCCGTTTTTTTTTGTCTTTTTTTTTCTTTTTTTTTGGGGGGGGGGGGGCGGCAGCAGCCGCAGGGCGGACCCCCCGCGGGAGCTGCCCCCCGGACACAGCCGCTATTCATCCCCGGACAATGCCGGCAGCGCGGCCCGACAACAACGGCCCCGCTTGTGGGGCGCAGGGGCCGCCCGGGGGCTCCGCGACTTGGTTCCCCCCCCGCCCTTCCCCAACCCCGCCCGCACCCGCGGACCCTGCCCGGCCCCCCCCCTCCCCGCGCTCGGGGGCGCAGGCTCCTCCGTGGAACCCGCGGGGACCCCCCCCTTGCGCGCTCAGGCGGTCCCCCCAGAATAACTCCCCCCGAAAAAAGCACTTGCCCCCAACCGCCCCCCACCATCAGCGACCCCCGCCCCCGGGCACCAGCGACTCACCCGCGGCGGCTCCGGCAGCCGGTGGCTCCCCGCCTCCTCCCGCGCTGCCCTCCGCCTCCTCCCCCATCGCCCTTCCTCCTCCTCCTCCCCCATCACCCTGCCTCCTCCTCCCCCACCGGCTCCCTCCCCCTCCAGCCCGGCCCGGGGGGGATGGAGCCTCTTCCCGGGAAGTTTGATTCGCCCCAGGGCGGTTTCCACCCCTACGACCCTGTCCCGGGGCTGGGGGGGGGGGGGCTCGTAGAGGTCGAGGGGGAAGGGTGTGGGGGCGACGCGCAGCAGCACAGAGTCACAGAGGGCACCGGGTTGGAAGGGACCTCGAAAGATCATCGTCCCACCCCGCGTCCTCCACCCGCGACCACCCCCGGACCCAAGCAAGAGGTGCGGGGGGAGCTGGGGAAGGAGCGAGGCTGCGACAGCCCCAGCAAACCCCCACCAGCACCCCCTGCCACCATCCCGCCACCCCAGGGACAAGGGCACGTCCCCTTGCCAGTGCTGACACTTGCCTTTTGCTTCCAAGCATCCCAAAATTCTCCCAGAAGAGCCTGAAACCTGCCTCGGGTGGGCGGTGGCGCCGCTGGCCCTGGGCTCGCTGGGCTCTGCGGCTGGCTGGAGACCCCGGGGCCACAGCTCACATCTGCCAGGGACCAGACGGCAGCCTACACCCGCTGGCCTGGTTGCTTTTTAAAATCATGTCGGTTAAGCCGAATAAAGATATTATCTGTCTCCTCCAGCCCTTCCTGCCTTCTGTCTTGGTTACCAGAGCTCCACCAGCACTTCTCTCCCACCAGTGGAATGAAGGGCCACGGTGAGGGTGCAGCAAGGGGCACAGGCTCAGCTCCCACCGGCAGCGCCAGGTCCTGGCCACCCCGGCTCTGGGTCAAAGCCCCCCTTGGTGCCGTTGAATGGCAGGAGGCACGAAGAGCCTGGGCAGAAGGCACGGAGAGCCCAACAATCCACGCAGCACCCAGGCTGCAGGGCCAGGAGCCGAAGGGACTCTCCCTCCTTTCCCAGCCCCGCTGCAAAGCCATCGGGCCTCTTTCTGACCCCTGGTTCTGCCGTGCTACTTTCACCTATCCTCTGATCCAGGGATACTTTTTTCTACTCCTCCCAGCTCCTTGCATTTCTCAGATCTGCATTCCCAGAGAAAAGCCTGCAGGCGATGAGGGGGTTAAGAGGGATTTGCACATTTGCAGTCCGCAATACCCGAAGGACTCCATTTCCCATACACAGCCCACAAGCCAGGGGCTAATACTTGCCTATCCTTTCCAACCAGCTGTCAGCATCACCCGCCGCTGTCAAACTCCTGCCTCAGAGGCAAACCCTGCCAGCGACACCGCAGGCTGCCCTGCCTCGCCACCGTGGCTCTCACGTGGCTGTCACCTTCCCTTTCCCCTTCCTGAACATCAGCTCTTTCTCCACCCAGCACAGTCACCACGTGCCAGGCTGGCAGCATCCCCTCCCGGCCAGGCTGGCACAGGCTGCCCTGGAAACGACGGGAGGCTCTGGGGGATGAGGCTCACGTCCCCCCACTTCAGCAAGTGCCACAAATACCATAATTTCTGCGAAACCCCAAGCCCAGCACCCAGGCAGGAAACCTCAACCTGCTTGTGCTGCAGCTGTGCATAGCTTTCTGCTGAATTACACCACTTTTTACAACTTAATATAGCTTTAACCCCTATCAATGGGCTTTAGTGTTTTAATCTCCCTAATCTCCAGGAAAATCCGATGCTAGATGCCAAACTGGGCTTGCCCAAGTAGCAGCTGGGTCTGTTTGCAAGTCACTCCAGCCTTGCACTCGCTGGAAAAAGGTAGGAGCAGTGCTGGGAAACAGCTCTGCGGTGCTTACTCAGGTGCATGTAGGGTTTGCACACATACAATCCGCTCTTCACATCCCTGTCGTTAAATTAACCATCGCTGTCACACTGTGCAGGTGTTGAGCATCCAACACAGGGTTCACCTGCCCAAACCAAGACCGGCAGCAGAGAACACAGGGTGCTTGGCCACCTGAACAAACGCCTCACTCCTCAGCATTATTTTTTCATATTGAAACCATCGACATGTTTTAGTCTTACCTGCGAGGGGAAAAAAAACCACCACAAACCTATAGAAAAGCTCTCCCGTTGGAGACTGAAGCTCTGCAAGGAGCAGGGTAGGAGCTCACACTCTGTACGAGTTGTTTTTTCAGATTAACTTGTAGAAAATATTTTGTTTCAACTCGTCCATATCTCATCCTTCCCAGAAACAACTCAAGGTGGGGGAGCGAGCAGCTCAGAAGGACTATAAAGTGGGATCCTTGGCCTCAAAGCAAATAAGTACATCAGGCTTCGGTAACCTTGCCTGTCCTCACGCAGGCTCTCAGGTGGCTTTGGGGCTGTTTGCACAGAGTAGACACTAGCAGAGTGATAAACCCCCACCTCTGGGATGTGTTATTACGGGAACATCTCTCTGCTCCTGCAAGGAGAGCGGGGCTCTGCTCTCCCACCGCTCACTCCTGGCTGCAGGAGCTCGCTCTGCAAGCACGCAGGACTGACCCACGGAGGGAGGAAGCAGCCTTACCCTAAGGTGCACATGAATTAGAGGAGCATTGACTCACCCAGGGTCACGCGAAAAACCTCCAACAGAGCCAAGAACTGGACCCACATCTCCTACTCAGAGTTTTAAAACCATGAAGTCACTGCTCCTTAGAACAAAATAATAATCAGAGTTAGAATAAATTCTAGTGAGGCCTTCTGACTGTTGTAAGATGTGCGAAGGGATCTGAACTAACTGCAGATCCAGTTCTTAGTCCTGCAACTAATCCGAAATAACAATGAAGGTTCCTGCCTGCCTCACGCAGGCCTATCCGTACTGCTTTATCCGACATCGTTGCAGGTGAAAGCAGGTCCCCCTGTCACAGCCCCCAAGTCAACACAGGGCTGGGAGGGCGCAGAGGAGAAGGTGCTCCACAGGTGGCCCGGCACTGGAGACACTGGGAGGCAGTGGAAGGAGCAGATCACCAGCGATGGTTTCCCTAGGACCTCAGTTTTGGGGAAAATGCCAACCACCTTCCTTTTCCTTGCACCACAAAACTGCCCAACAGTGGGGTCGTTCCCCAGCTACGCCAGCCCTGCTCCAGCCCAGCAGCACCCCAGCTCTGCCCTAGGCCAGGCAATGCTCTGCCCTTGGCCAGCACATATTCCAACCCGAGATCCACAGCTTTTAAATGAGATCTACAAAGACGGTTCCACCAGATCGAATCAGCCTGCAGGGAAACCTGCAAGGCTGCCCACGAACACACTTCACCCCAAGCTGCCCAACTTTAAGAAAACATCAAATCTCTCGAGCACAGGGAGCCCGAGCAGGACATCTCTCGCAGGAACGCTGAAAGGACATTTCCAATTTGTACTGTACCCACCCCCAGTTAAAAGTGCACCGTTAGAGCTTACTTGATAACTTTTACTGTTTTAATAGTGCAGCAATGCTGACCATCTGCAAGTCCCCAATGACTTTGACGGACAGCTGGAAATCCTCCAGCTATATTTATAATCTCAGATCAATAGCAGAATGAAAAGCACCACCTAGAGACCTTGGTAAAGCACGGGCAAGCTCAGTGGAAGGCAGCATGACCGAGAAAAGGATGTGGGCTCGCAGATCACAAAACCAAAAAAATATTTTTAGCACATTTCTAGCGCAAGCAGAAAGGATCCCCCATCACCAGGAACACCTAAAATCAACCCAAACACTTCATGGAGCCAGGAAGGTCCCTTCTGAAGGCGCACGGTAACTCTCTAGAAGGTCTGTAATGGTAAGAACTACAGAACAAGGATATTTCCTCCCTTCTGTCTCTTCTGGACTCCCAGGACTATAGATGATGCTGGGTTTTTTTGGTTGGGTTTCTTTTTTCTTTTTTTTCAAGATACCTGGCTTTTGGCATTGAGCAGCTTCTCTGAGCAGCCCCTGTCAGAAAGACATCTCTGCAGGTAACACTGGTTCCTTCACAAAAGGAGTTGTTTGGCAGCTTAGATCTCCCCAGACAGAGACAGCAGCGGAGCAGCAGGTACCACAGGGTGCAGGCACTGCTGGCAGCATCTCAGGGCCCTGCAGGCTCCATCTCTCAGAGCAAGGATGTCCCAAGCCAGCACAGGAAGCCATCACCATCAACCCCTCCATGCCTCAGCCAGGAGCAGGCAGCACAGCCTGGCAGCATGACTGAACCGTGGCCGTTTTGTTGAACCCACACTACACACGGTGCCAGGACCATTCCCGCTCCCACAGCACCAAAACCCAGGGGCTACTCCAGCCGGACACCTCCAGCCTGCTCCCATTCTCCACTAGGGAAGGAAGGAAGGAAGGAATTATCTCACATGCTGCTATCAGCCAGCGCACACAGCTGGCACCGTGTCCTTGGCGTGAGTCACCCGCTCCCAGGGGAGGCTGTGCCTCCCTTTCCAGCATCGCATCCTGCTCCCTGGGGAGGCCGTGCCTCACCTCCCGCTGTCGCATCCCAGCAGTGCTCCAGCAGCAGCCTCCCCTCCTCCAGCACAGTTCTCCTGCAGAGGATCTGCGTTCCCTTCAGCAGGGCAGGCAGGAGGCTCCTCACCGAGCTTGGGCAATCCAGCATTTTCCAGAAGGGAACGGGCTTTGCTAGAAAGCTGCTCCAGGATCTCAAGTTTTTGGAAAAAATATTCCTCCCAACATCCCTCCCCCTCGCACAGGTTTTTGGACACCGACGTGTCGTTACGAGAGGCACAAAGCGCACTCAGCATCTTCCCCCAACGCCGTAGCGCTGAGCACAGGTTTTTCTCAGCAGGCACTGGTCTGCCTCGGGCCCGTACGCTGCATGCGGCTCGAGAGGCACCAGGACGGCTCTGCAGATGGCACAGCTCAGCCCTGCCAAAGGAAACACCTTGCTCCTTCAGCTGCTGCCTATTCTCCAGGAACACACTCATCCCTCCTCCTTAAAGGCACAATCAACTCCCCAGACACTCCCAGGCACACGACCACAAAGAACAAATTACCCTCAGAAGGGTAAAGCAAAATCCTCTGTGCATCGCCCCATCAGCATCCCAGGGTGCTGCTCCACCAAACCCCCAATCGTGCCCTGTGAAGAGCAGACAGACAGACCCTCCTTGGGTCTCACACGCCAAGGGCCACCTCACAGGGGTCCAGTGTTCCTTCTGTTTTCTCTCGCTACCAGCAACACGGTCCAAGTGGACTCAGCAGCAGGGGACATGGAGGAGTTTTGTAAAATAAAATCACCTTTGCAAGGGGGGTATGGCATGGAGTGAAAAATTCAAGTCATCCCACGGCTCAAGCAAACTTGCTCAAGTAGTTTAAAAACTGTATTTTGTCCCAAAGTGGCATCTCTTCTCTAGACAGAGAGATGCCCCGGCAGTGGAAAGGGCATGCTCTGGCGCTGCCCAGGCAGTGACACCCCTGGGGGTGTCACATCCATCTGGTACAAACCAATCTGCAAAGTGAGTGCTGGCGTGTCCTCAGGGTCCTTGCAGACCTTCTGCACGTACACGCTCATCACCAGCAACGCTATGGATACAGGTCTGTGCAAGCTGCACATAAAGGGCCATTCTCCATCCTTTGTGTGCTTCCCCTTTTAAACCTATAAATCCCCTTTGGAGGTAAAGAAGAAAGAATTTAGGGCACCCTAACCTTGAAAAGAAGGAAAACTCCATTCAAGCTGCCAAACTGCTGGGCTGTCTCCTGCAGCTTAATTAATAGCAACCCATCCCCAGCAAGCCGCTTGCAGCGCCAGCTGTCTCCTCTGATGGAGGTGCTTTTCCACAAATAATAGTGCTTTGTATTTTGATGGGAAAAGGTCAGGAGGACGGGGGGGGGGGAGCAGGACGGGTGGGAGGGAAATGTGTTGCTTCCCCATAGCTCCCAGCGCCATGAGCCAGTCCCACTCAGTCCCCATCTGCTCCTGGGGTCAGACCAGGGAGATGGTGGCACCATCATCAGCCTTGGGGCAATCGTGTCCTAATGCTCAGTAGAGCAAAGGGGCACAGGGAGGAATTCAGACCTGTGGTCTGCAAGCCCAGCGAGCTCCTCCTGCTGCCACTTTGACATTGCCCAGGACCCCCCCTGGGGAAATCCCTGCTCTGCTCTTATCAGCAGCCGTCCTGATAACAGCACAGAATCCGCACTGCAGGGAGCTGGCTCTGCCAGCCCAGAAAGGGACAGTCCCTGCTGCCATTTGGCTTTTGCATAAATAAATACGCCAAGCCAAGGCGGAGAGCAACGTGGATGAATTTAAGGCGACGCAGCAAAACGGAGAAAAAAAAGGTGTTATGGACCCAAGCCCTGGGTGTGTGGTGTGACATGCCTACAGACACCAGTGCCCAGGGCACAGCCGTGAGATCCCCTTCACTTCTGCTCTGCCGTGGCAGATGAGAGCCAAGCACCAAGTACCCTCTTGGGTCCTGGGCAAGGGAGTAGAGGGTTTCCCTGGAGCTGTACCACCACTTTCTGCCTGCAATCATCCTGCTGCTGGCTGGTTATGAAGTCCTCCAGCTCTTCTGCCCAAAGGATGCTCCTGCCCTCAGCCCAGTGACAGCCCCTGGCTGGGCACCAGTCCCCAGTTGGGCACCAATGCCCTGGGGAGCACCACTGACAGGGTCGCTGCTCTCCGAAGAGCACACCCACTCTTGCCACCTGGCTTCTGTGCTCACTGTGACTTTTGTCCCCTCCCTGTCCCACTCATGTCCCTCTGTGCCATCCAGGCAGCCTGGGGCTGACCCAGCACAGAGACGGCACTGGTCCCAGTGCAGGACTGAGGCACAATCTCCCTTTCCACCAGTTTATCTGGGGGAATAAAGATAAAAAATGCTCAAGAAAGGCAGCAGAAGGCAGCGTTAGGGCAGGTCCCTGTTCCACATGCACACTAACACAGTCCTCTCTCGAGGCTGTGCAGGGGGAGGACACAGTGCCCCCCCCCTTACACCACTGTCACCCAACGAAAAGGTCCCTGTTGCTTAGCAAAGGGCCATTCATCACCAGGATTGTGTGGGAGGAGAAAGGGTTAACCCACTGCAGCTGGCCCAGAAATACCGCCCAGGACAAAGAGAGGCTTCATGTCACCCGCATCCGCCCAGCACAGAAGAAGGGGCCTTAATCCGATTCCCAAAGAAAATGTGGCTTTTACAGCCCCGCTCAACCAGGCCCCTCCAGCAAGTTTTGCATCCGTGGCAAGTGTTCGCCCAGTTTGGGATGGGGTCAGAGAATGGGAAAGGAAATCACTTTTCCACAAGTTTGTGAGAAGTGATCGCTGGCTGGGGGCAGCTGGACCCAGGCAGCGACCCTGCAGCAGGACACGGCGGGATGCAGACGTCTTGGCCTGGCAAGATGTGATGGCCCCAAAGCACTTTTGGGAACCACATTTTGGGATAATGAGGGTGAGCCAGCACGAGACCGAGAGCTTTAGCGTCTTAACAACACAGCTCTGCCTCTTCCCAGCAAGGACCGGGATCCCAGGGAACAAATCCAGGGATGCTGCTGGGAAGCAGCCGGTGCTCACACCCACTACAGATGTGGACAAACCGTCTTTGCCTTCGTTTCCCAGCCAACACCCGGGCACTCATCCCAGGGTGCTGCGTCCCTCTCTGTGTTACAGAACAGCCCCGACAGCTACTCCCCTGCAGCAAACAGGGTTTGCCAGCCTGGCCTCTCTGCCACAGCTCCTTCCTACCTCTCCAGCCCCCACGTGCCCATTCCCCACAGGATTTCTGGACAGGCACTCCTAGGGTGCCACTGAGCTGTATTTGCAAGATAATTCTTTCAGTTCAGTTTTTGTTGTTATTTTTTAACGACTGAGCGAGCTTTACCACACACCTCTCCCACAAAGCACCTACCAAATTTTAGAAATAAATGAAATACAGCACAGTTGTATTCAGACATAACCCTAGGAGAGCCATTCTTCCCTTTCCCAGCCCAGCTCAGACACGTAACCCAAGGATCAACGTTTTGGACAGGGCTGGATGCGGCACCACGGCCATACGGAAATCACACCATTTAAAACCACAGGCTATAAAAATTCCACCGTGCTTGGAGAAGGGAAGTCTGGATTCCCCATGGAGAGACGTTCAGGAACTGCTGCTGCCGGATTATTAGCCATCAAGCCATTAGACTCCACCACATCTGCATACCTTGAGCAATGGCTAACACACACCAGCAAGAATAGAGAGGCTTAATGCCTGTGAGGTCAAACCATTGGATACACCATCATTGAGCTACCTACAAGCCTCACAGGCATTTTGCTCTCTATGTGGAAAATTATGGACTGTAACTACGAAAGCAAGGAAGGGGTCACAGTTCCCAGGGCTACTGCAGTCCTCTCTGTGCTCCAAAAATATTATTTTTACCCCGATACACCCTTATCTGCACTCAGGATGCCCTTACAGCAGGTCTGGTAAGGTAAGCACACACCTTGGAGAGCTGCAATCCTCCTGGATGCTGCATCCTACAATCTGGAATCACACCTGGATGGGGCAACAGCTCTAATAGGTTCAAACATAATTGCAATTCTTGCTCTTTTTTTACAGGGTGGTGCTTGAGCTGCCACTCATCTCAAACCCAAAGCTCAGTCAAGCGTTGCCTGTACATGCAAATCTCCCATCACCTGGCCCAGGCCCATCTATCTCGCAGGGTAATTCAGTCAAACTAACCAACAGTCGGTCCTTAGCACCAGGGAACCCAGGACCCTCAGCCAGTGTATCTCAAACAGCGGCAGAAAATCTCTTCCCACCCTAGAGCTGTCCCTCTGGTCGGCTCCAGCCACTGCACCCACCACCCGCAAGAGCTGGAATTCAATAAAATTAAACAACTTGCTTAACACAATGGATATTTAACCCAAAACTTGCCTGGTGCTATAGCAGGACGTTCCTGTGCTCCTCTGGTCCACGTGTTGGTGCAAGTTCACCCTTGCAAGCAGTGGGGCGAGCCCAGCGCGCCGTGCAGGGCACGAGGCTGCTCAGCTCATGGAGGGCTGGATGTCTGTGGCTCCACAGAGGAGTTTGGGGGTGAGCTGGAGTGACCTGCAATTCATGTAAGGGCAGACACAATGCTCTGTCACTGCCCTTTGGCCCTAAACTATGAAACCTCCAAGAAACCCCATGGAAGCAGCTTGGTGTACGCTGAAAAGTGCGACACAGGGCAGCCATACGGGCCCCACTGGAGCCCAACTGGTCCCCCAGCCCCAACTGGCCCTCACAGAGAGCCTCGGCCCCGAACACATCAGCTCAGACCCAGCCCAGATGCTTCTTCCCTGAATGAAGTATGGTCACACCAGGGATGGATATGAAAAGTTTGGTCTGAAATCCTCTGGCTCGCAGCCTTTCCCACGCACGGGCTGCCTGTGGGCAGGAGCAGCGGGTGCAGCCCAGGCAGGAGCTGAAACCCCCTCCCTGGCTGCTTCCCAGGGGTGGAAAGATGCCGGGTGACAGCGGGACATCGGGGTACAAGGGGAAAAGAGCAATTCCTGCAGGCACACACCACATGGGACAGGAGCTGCCCGTGCCCAGCACCCCCAGCATCTCCCGGGCTGAGGCTTGCGAGAAAAAACTCGCGTGAAGGGAGTCCTGAGAGTTCCCACCGTGTCACTTGAACCTACGTGTCCCCAGTCGTCCACGATCACTGTGCGAACTGCCGTAGCGGTCGGCGAGAGAAGAATGAGGTGCCAGAAAAAAAGAAAAAGAAAAAAAAAGAAAAAAAAGAGAAAAAAAAAAAAAGAAAAAAAAAAGAACTGCAACTTCCCAGCTGGGACAGTTCGCAGAGCCACACGGCTGCGACAGGGCACGGAACAAAGCTGCGGGCGGGTCGCGGTGGCCCCAAGCTGCCACCCACGCGAGAGCGGATCGCGGCGTGACCCGGCTGCCCCCCCCTCGAGCTTCCCCCTCCTCCGGAGCCCCAACCCCTGCCCCAGCCCCCCCCCGCCCCAGCCGCCGCGGAGCTGAGACGGCCCCTGTGCGCCCCCCCGAGACCCCCATCCCAAGTCAAAGGGACCCCCCAGCCCCGTTCCCGCACTCACCCGGGCGGCCGCAGCTCCTGCGCGGGGCCGGAGGCGGTGGATGGGGGGGGGAAGGGAGGGGGTTGGACGGGGCTGGTTCAAAAGAGCCAATTAAAGGAGAAAAGCCGGGGGAGAGGCTCTCGGGACGGGGGGAGGCGAGTTCCGCTCCTCGTGGGCCGGCCCACGCGTGGGCAACCCCCCCCTGGCGCTGCGGCCGTCACCCCCCCCCGCACCCCGCCGCGGGTTTGGGGGTCCCGGGGGCAAGAGACCGACCATCTCCCCCGCCCCGGAAGGGATTCAGGGATCAGTGCTCCCCTGGCAGGCAGCGGAGCACCCTCACCCCCCTGCCTTTTGGGTGTTTTGGGGGAAAGGAGTGTCCCCAGGGCTGCGGGTGCCTCCAGCACAGGCGGGGACACGCACCCAGGGCACGGGCTGCGCCTCAGGTCTGGGGCTGCTGCGGGTGTGCTGGGGCTGGATGGGGGAGAGATGGGGAGAGCAGGAGGCTGCTTTTGGGGAGCACTTCCCACACAGGCACTGAGAGCTACAGCAAAGGGCTGGGGAGAGGAGGATTGCCCTGCTGCCTCCTTGGCCCGTTGCCCTGCATCACCCACCAGCGCTCACAAGGATGCTCAGGAGATGGCTCTTCCCCAGGGCTCATCAGGACAAGGGGCCACCAAACACCAGGTTCCTTTCCCACCAGTTCACAACCAACTTCCAGAGCAGAAAATGAGGCGAGAGACGATCACGAGCTGTCAGCCCTCCCTTACGTCACCGGCCACACTCCCCGTGACGCTACAGAAACGCGTTTCACAGGGGAAGTAATGCGAGAGTATCTTCAACACAGGCAGCAAAGCCAACACAGCCACACATTTGTGCAGATGCAGGGAACCACAGCTGGCCCCTCTGGCTGGAGCAAGGCTCGCAAATTCAGCACAGACCCTTTCACAGGCACCCCTCTCACCTGGCATCACCACCAACCAGGGTCCTTTTGCACAGCAGGAGCTGGGTGAGGGCAGCCCGCCTGCAGCGGGTTCCCAGCCCGCTGGGAGCTGACACACCAAGGGAGTCCCCATCACCTTGATCACGTCAGGGTTGCTGCCATCCCATTTCAGCCTCAAGACCCAGCAGTGCCTCTGTGACTCCCCTCTCCTTCTTCATCCCTGACACACAGCCCAACGCATCCCCACCCCACGACAGCAAACCCGAGCAGGCAGCACAGCCAGCTCTGCTCCCTTCCTTAGCACGGGCGCCGCCAAAGCGTTCCCTGCGCCGATGCCTGCATGATGCCCCCCTATTCTCCCCTTGCTAAGACACTGCTCTATTTTTGTCCTCCTTACCCTTCAAACTCTCTTGCACTCATCGTGCGGCCAAGAGCTCCAGCTTTCACCGCTCCCCCCTTGCCACAGCTGCAGAGACCCCAGCACAGCCCTCGCCACAGCTTCTGATTCCCCGAGGCCGCGAAGACCTCAGGCAGAGAGACTTACTCAGCCAAGGATAATGAGGAGGACAATGCGCGCTGCCCGGCGTCTGCAAGAGCCAAGGATGCTTCAGCACCTATTTCAGCTGCCGCCCCAGCGAGTCTCCCCCCAACTTCTGAGAAGTTTTGCTCAATTCCTTTTGTAAAAGGTCTCGCAAAGCAAATCCCTCCTGGCTCTCTGCCTCCCTCACCACCAGACATGAAAAGCACTCGAGTTTCTCCCCGGGTAACGCGGGTAAAAGCCTCCAACATCAAAGGCACCACACGAGTTATATCCCCCCCCATCGCCACGTCCCTCCCCGTGCAGCAATGCTGGGGCTGCCTCCCTTGAAAGCGAAGCAGCCTCAGTGGTTAAGGCGCCAACTGCACTCGAGACGTAGTTTTGATACTTTTTTTCTTCCTTCTCACTGTTTTTTCATTTTTAAACGCAGCCACGAACTGGGGAACTCGGGGTAAATCCGAGCCAGGCTCTCCTTTGGGTGTAACGTGAATAGCACAGTGCTGGTGAGGGTTTGCCCACTGTCTGGCATGTGGTCACCCGAGGAAAAGGGGAATAAAAATATTGCCTGTGCCATCCCTGTCTGCTCATTGCCCAACATTAAAAGAAGCCACTAAGTGTCCCGGAGCAAAAACACAAGCACTCTCCAAGCTTCACAAGCATTTCTCAGCAGCCTCTGCAACTCCTCCATCTGCAAAACAGAGACAACATCTCTCCCCCTCTGCAAAGCACTTTGATATCTCCACAGCAAAGAGGGCAAGCGAGGGGTGTTTACCTTCCTGGAAACAGGGAGCAGCATTTACACCCAAACCAACAACAACCTCAGCGCAAAATACCGGGGGCAGAGGGAGCAGTTGCAGAGGCAGCAGAAACAGCCGTGGATTCAGAGAACTAGAAAATAGCTTCAAGCACCGCAGGGATTTCAAAAAGTCATAGGACCACATGGTTTCTTGGCCCATTTAAGAGCGTTCTTCATCCCTTCATCCCACACAGCAGTTGTTCCTGCCAGAGCACCGCCTGCCTGGGCTGCTAGGTTAATTTTATTGTTGGAACACTGAAACAACCTTCACTTGCAGGGGGGAGGTGGGAGGGCTCTGCCATTTAACACTTGGCCGTGTTCACGCTGTGATTAATATCACCCGATGCACAGATACCAGATGTTCTCAGGGCAGGCTGGAGCGTATCCTAAATCGCACCAAGATGGAATTTTTGGGCAATTTTCAGGGAGTGCTGAGGGAAGACACTAATGCGAGAGCAGAGATTTGCACAGATACACGCATGAAAAAAAAGCCCGTGGGGTTACGGCACCGGTCATAACCCCTGGGCTGGTTGCATGCGCTTCTTAGAATCAACAGCTTGTCATCTGGGGGGAAATTACTCCAATTCCTGTTCTTCAGTGGGTCACAAGCCTCTGATTTCCATACGTTCACAGCATAGACTTCAGTTCTGCCCCTGCCTCTGCTGCTCCCCTGGAGCTTCACCTCCAAGAGGGAATTGCTGCTATAGGAACAGCCAACACTGAGCTTCAACCTCTCCGTGTTGCTTCCCCAGGGTCCCACCATAAGCCCACTCCAAAGCAACGCCTGCCCAGCCAAGCACCTCACTCCCTCAGCAGATTCTCCCCACCGCTATGGGGCTGCCCACTGGGAGGAGCGCCCCGAGGTCACCTACATGGGCTCCATTTAATTAGAACCAAATCCTGGCGTGTTGGAGATGGGGTCATTCCAGCTCTTTGGAGGCCACACGCTGCCCTGCTGTCCAGCTGACCTCCATGACTTCTCCTGGCTCACTGCTGGGTACAAGGTGATCGGGGGCATCTGTTCGTGGGGAGTAGAGCTGAGACCAGTGGCCTGTCCAACTGCAGCGTGACACAAACCAACGCTTGCTCTATGAGAGGGAGCACCTCGCTGTGCCAAATGGTCACGGAGCAGCATTTGCAGCGAGGTCTCTCTGCAGCTCACTGCGGTGCTGCGAGCCTGGAGGCCTTCGACCAGCAAATACTGAGGTTCAAGTCAGGAGGGAAGTTGCTGGAGCATTTTCAGCATGGTAGAACTACGTGATGCCTCAAAACCTCACCATGGGATTTCAGAGATGTCTCTTCTCTTTTTACAGTTTCCTCTTGCTCTGCACCCATCCTGCTGATGCCACGCGTGGGCCATGGCTGATGTCCTCAGTAAATGAATTCAGGCATTCCCAGGATCTGCTTCTTTCCTTCTTTGCCCATTTTTGAGAGCTTAGAGATGAGGCTTGGGTCATTCTCAGGTTGCCCAAACCACATCATCCCCATACTACACCACTTTAGCAGCACTGGGTCACTGATTACGTGACTTGATGGCAACCACTGGCATCAGTGTCACTGGGGCTTATACCCCAGGAGACAAACCAGAGAATAAAAAGAGGAAAAAAAATGATGTTAGCTGTGCCTTCTGCCATACGCATGAAAAGAAGGCATGAGAAAAGAGCATTTCCCCTCCCTGGAACTCCATCTCTCCCTGCTGCCGGAGTGGGACGGTCTCGCTGCTGGCAGGGAAAGCGCGGGAGCGGGTGTGTGTCCCCGCATCCAGGCAGGATCGGCAGCGGGTGTGAGAAATCCCACACCCCACAGGGCTGCCCTTTTGTTTCTGCTGGAATGGTAAGGTCTGGCTGATGCCTAAAGCCTGGTTTGGGGGATTCATTAGAGCAGAAAGGAAGGGTAATCTCTCTGCAGGCTCCCAGTCTCTGCTATAAAGGACTTCACCGAAGCGAAGTCTCTCTGTCTCTCCTCCAAGTTTTCCCACCACAGAATTGTGTTGTGCATACAAAACCATCGCTGAATCGTTAATTCACACCCAGAAACCAAAAGCGAAAGATCTCTGTTATTCGCTTCTTTAAGTAAAGGTTAAATCCAACCAAACACATCAGCTTTCGTGGACAGGACAAGCGTTTGGCAGCCAGCGGGAAGGAACAGGAACGTGGGAATTCCTCCTACGACTTGGCAACAGGCTCTTCCCCCAGCAGAGGAACCCTCTGGGGTCTGCTCAGCCTCTGCCAAGCCAAGAAAGCCCCTCATTCAAGTGCTCGCTAATCTCACAGGACATCCTGTAGCTCAAGGAGGAGTTTGGATTAGGGACTGGATGGATTCAAGCTGTGTAATTGCTGGAGAGGAGAAAAGGAAAGGTGGGGTGGCAGACCTGGAGCTGAGATGCCCTAACCTGCTGTTTGCAGAAACGTCTCTCTTCCCACCGAACACAGAAGGTGTCTACGGCAAATCAGTGACCAAGTCAGCCGTGCTACGCTCTAACACTAGGTCTGCCTGCAATGGGCTCCATCATGACATGAAGAAAACTGCATTAAAGTTTCCAAGTCCCTCCTTTTATACTTAAGAGGCATTAAAAACCAGCAGGCCAGGGGAAGAAGCACGTGATGGCCCACAGTCTGTACCTCTCCTGGAAAAGGCTCTCCCCGGGGCCGTTTCTGCCCCTGCCCACAGGCACACGGTGACGGGACGTGCCCGGCCCAGCCCCTACATGCTCATGGCAGCAGCAGGACTCGAGCAAGCTGGGGCAAGCCAAGCTCTGCTGAAGGACAGCTGGGTTTGGGGTGCAGATACTGATGGTGTTGGGTGTGCAGTGCATCTTCTACCCCAGTTCCAAAACCCTCACACTGGGCATCTTCCAGCACCATCCTAACACCAAGACAAGCCCTGAGGCTCTCTAAAGGCTAACGATGCCACTTAACTGCACCGGAGCTCCCAGGCTCCCAGCATGGCACCCAGCTCCTTCCTCACCTGTCCCATCTACTCCTGTCATCCCACACGGCAGGACACATCTGGGGTCTTGATGCTCTTTCAAAATCAGGGTGATGGAGCACTGCTGTGTTCAGAGACAGAAGAGCCAAGACACACATGCCAAAAGGCGTTTGGGTGCCTAATTTCAATGAGGCTGTAACACTGTCCAAGAGATTTCAATATATATATATAAAAGCACCAATATTTGAGAGATGTTTAGGGGAAGACCTGCACCACAATCATACCAAAGGGGGGATGAAGCACGCAGCACCTGCACCCAGGTCTCACCATCACCTCTCCACCCTACACAGCATCACATACACTGCAACCAGCACTCAGGACCGACAGCATGGCGTCCACATACACATGACAGAGGCCAGGAAGGCAGATGGTTGCATTTGCTGGGCAAGTGGAGACACCCAAATTAGTAGCTGCTACTAAATAAGCTTTCAATGGATCATCAGGAACTATTACAGGAGCTGCTGGGAAGACAGTCACCTCTAACAAAGTTGAGCTCGGCTTTAGGTGTGAATAAAAGAAACATTTCTTCAGACTTGCTATGCATGTACAGGATGTATTCGGAGCAACTCTTCTCAACACAAACCTGCAGGACACCAATGGTCCTCCCAGCCTTGTCTCCATTTCCTACAAAGACTGGAGAACGTGGCTAGGGGAAGTTCCAGACTGCAAGTCCCACTGAGCGTCCCAAAAGCACCCAAGGAAGGGAGGCAGCACCCGCTGACCCACAGCAACACATGTCCTTGGCTCTGATACAGTGGGCACCACACTCCTCTCCAGCTTCCCAAACACTCTTCTCAACATGGCCAGCACATAGAGGTCGCCAAGCTGAGCCCCATCACCCCATGAATCCCAGAGCGACCCAAGAGCTGCTCAGAGCCGCCCTGCTCCACATGCTGAGATCTGCAGATAAAGGCAGCAGCTTCGCTCTGCGACGCTCGCAGCCTCTTCAAAGGTCACGGGCCCCACTAGGTTCGAGGTTTTCCGTTCTGCCAGATACATATCTCGTTTCTATCACGCTCTTGTAGCCAAGAGTCAAGAGCGCTGCTGAACTCAGCATGTCCCTGGGGGCCCTGGTCCCCCCACACCCCCCAGCACTGGGAGCACTCCTGGGACACGAACCGTCAGTCGTATGTTTGGTCCTAAATGAAAAGCATCACTGAGGACTCCAAGAGCAGACCCCAGATCTGGAGTTTGAGAACATTCAAGCAAGGGCCGGGGTGCGAATTTATTTTTTAGATGAAGAACAATGAGGAAACCGGCTGTGACTCCAATCTCACCAAGGGAAAGCCTTCTGCCCAAGGAAAGCCACATCCTAACAGGACACTGGACAACTCAAGCTTCTCCAACTCCCATTACAAATCAGCTCCATCATGCAAGGGGAGGGAATTTTATGAAATAATCCTGCTGGAGAGAAGGGCTGGGAGAAGCAGCTGCCCCAATGCTTCTGTGGTCTTTTACGGCCCTGGTAACCCGTTTGTTGGCAAGAGCTCCACCCAAAAACGATGGATGAAGCACCTTGGCTCCAGCAATGGGTCCCTGTGAGTAGGAGAGAGGTTACAGACCAGGTATTGCTGTGTCTACCAGAGGAGTCAAAAACCCCACAGCTCAGCACACCTCCTTCACTCTCTGTGCCGGAGAACAGGCACCAGCTGCCACATCCCACCAGACTCCTCCTAGAGCTCCAGAGCTTCTGGAATGCATCCTTAAAAGAACCACTTTAACAGCCCTGCAGGTTGCCAAGACCAGGAAATAGGTAATGACTAATGCGTGAGAAACAGGAACACAAAGTCAAGGCATAGAAATGACTGTTTCTTCTCTTTTCATCTCACAGTTTTGCGTTTGAGAACCAAGGAGCACCAACTTCTGGCGGCTTGGCCATGCCAAGCTCTCTTGATCTTTGCCCCTTTCCAGGGCAGAGGCTGGGTGCTGGGTTTAGCCCTTGGGGGCCACGGGCAGGTCCAGCCCCACTCTACCCAATGCATGACAGACATCCCTGCCCTCTCCACCTCATCCTGGTCACCCTGCGAGGCAGCACACACGTCGGGGCAAGGCAGGATCCCAAGGTTTCACAGAGACTCCTTGGGTCCCAAATTGCCCATTCACTTCAGATTTCAGACAAACCGCGTGATCAGCTTTGGTGTTCTGATGGACCTGTGGTCTGGCGAGACAAGCTCTGCCCTTTACCCCCCACGGAGCCCGTCAATGAGCTGTTTCCAAACCTCTTCCCAAACCTTCCCGTGCCTCTCCCGCTGCTGCGCCCCGGGCTCCACGTCCCCCATGCGAGCCGTGGGAAGGAGGGCACATCCCACACGGGGACGCGCCGGCCTGCAGCCGCACGGAGGGAAGGCCTGAGAAGGGGACTCGAGGGGTCAGCCAGCAAGAAGAAGAAAAATAAATCAACCGCACAGAGATTTACACAGCGGCATTCGCTCCTTCCTGCAGACCCACATTTTCACCACAGCTGCTCAGCAGACACTGGGGAGGCTGAACCACCCGAAGGGCTCCAGGACAATTCTGTGGAAGGATGTTTCCTTTTCCAACAAACTTCCCCCTGGGTCCGCTCTCTTGGTAGATACCCAGAGCCCCCTGGACCAGAGGATGCTTCACAGATCTCTGCTTCACCAGTCTCATCTTCAACCCAGCACTATTTGAGACAGTAAAGTCTTTTCATTCCCCGCCCCCCAGTTCTCTGTGATCACTCTCCTGGTCCCTGCACAGTGTTGTAGCCACATTGGCAAATGGGGAAGGCTCTTAGAATTGTATTTCTGCCCCCAAACCACCACAGCAACTGTCCCTCTGGTCCTGGAGCCCCAGGGGAGCTCACTGAGCCCACTCCTGCCCCCCACAGTCCCAAATGCATTGCCAGAACCAGGGCTGGCTCACCACCCCCCCCCCCCCCCCCCCCCCGCAAGCTTTAACCAGCCCCAGCACATTGTGCAAGAGCAGTGGGCACTGCACACAGGGCTGCACACAGCTTTCAGGCAGCTGTAACTACTTCAGGGATTTAAATCAGCCTCATCTTCCCCTCCCCCAGGTTTGCCGGCCAAAGCTTTTCCGAGGAAAAGAGCCCCACGGAGAAACACGGGAAAACAAACAGGGTGTGCGTGCCTAGCCAAATCCTTCGCCCCAAGGGGCTTTCGTGGGGTTATTCGCCACGGCAAAAGGTGAGCATCAGCGATCTGCATCACCAGCCTCCCTGGGCACAGAGCGAGCTGCTTGCTGAGGACGGTATCTACCCCTCCCGACCTTGGTTCTGGCACAGCAGCCAGGGCTCCCATCGCCCCACGTGAAATGGTGCAGGAAAAGAAGGGGTCAAGGAGGAAAGCCAGGGAGGAGGATGTTTGGAGCACAGCATAATGCTCCATTCATGGCAAACCCGCCCGAGAGGGCACCCACATTCTCTGCTTCTGCTCCTGGAATGGGAACAACACCTCCCAAAGTGACTCAGGTCAGGGTAAGAGGTCTGATTTTTCTTCCACGATGAGCAATTTTATGATTTCTCAGTGACTGTTAGGAGGAAACGAGTGTGAATCAGCTCAGACCAGCCCAAGGTGCTACAGAGAAAAGCTCTAAACCATACCCTGCTCCCCCTGCCTGCAGCCCCGCAGCTCCCCCACCACCCCTCCACTGCACCCATGGCTTCAAGAACTGAAGTTATTTTTTAGCCAACTGATAACGTTTGGAATAAAATTACCTAAATCTCCATGTTCCAGCCAACAAACTGAGGTTTGGAGAATCTTTCCATAATGGGGCAGTAATTCCTAGAGAGCTGAATTACCTCTGAAGATGCAGCACCCACCAGAGAGCTCCAGTGAGGATCACCCTGCCCTCCTCTCCTTGCTGCCTGCACACAAACACTCTCATTTCTCTTCTACCCTTGCACATCCCCGTCCTGGACAGATGGAAAACCCGCTGCTATTCCCTGCCTGGCCAGGTAGATGGTGCTCAGCCAGCACAAAGCGGGAAATCACCCGGGCTGGAAGAATTAAGTTGCCTCTGATTAAACCCATAACTCAACCGGTTTCCGCTGACAGACACGGAAGGTCCCACTCCAGCCCCAAACAAACAGGACTGACTCGGATCCTGATCATCTATTTTAGACTTTTGCCTTTCCCTTCGGGCTGGAAGGTGGCAGACAAACTGGGAGTAAACATTTCCACAAAACCAGCGCCCTCCCAGCTCTCGTTTTCTGCTGGAAATTCACTCTGCTGACACTTTGCCCCTCACCTTTGATCAGCTCTCCCCACACATTTCCCACAGAACCAACATACGGCCAAGCTCCGTGGAGCAGGAAACAATTTGCCTATTTTTTCCCCATGAAGTTGGGGCTGAGGGATCTGGGGGGGCCTGGGCAGGGCCCCTCATCCTGCCGGGCACGGACAGCGGGGGGGCACAGGCTTTCCATCACATCACCCCAGGGTCACTCTCCTCTGCCGTGCCGGATGTAGGATGTCTAATATTTCTCCAGTTCTGTTTTAACACTCACACCATCTTGGGAGCAGGAAGTTTAAGCCATTTCCTGCGAGGCACTGCTCTGCCCTTCAAATATTTTCAGCCTCGGCGCAAGCTGTTTGAAAACCGAGCCCGGCAGCTGGAAGTGCGAAATCAGAGGAGGGGCTTGTCAAGGGAAAACTCAGTTTGAGAAACCTATCCAGTCCCCGCCACTGCGGAGTGGTAAAACATAAATATCGCTGCAGGCAATAAAAGAGAAAAATTCATTTTGCATGTCTGAAAATGAGAAGGAAAAGCGGGAACTCAAAATTCTTTGTGTCCCTCCCAAGGGATGAGCAGTGCTCCCCAGCAGCAAGGCACAGCCTTATCCCTGCAGCCTCTGATTCCAGCTTTCCCTGCCTCACTCTTTCAGTGGAGCCGATGACTTCGGTTTGCTCCTTCCTCAAGCCAATGTCCCATAGTCTGTTTGTCCCACAGACGGGCTTAAATAACCCCCAAAAGACCCTTCCCCCTTCTCTGAGTGGAGAGGAAGCCAAAAGCTCATTCCCTGAAGCTCCGCAGAGCAATTCCAGGCCAGGTGAGGGGAGCTCAGCCCCAACCCCATGTTGCCCTCTCAGCTTCAGCCCCAACACAAGGAAAGAAAACAAATCCCCCAGGGTCCAACACAGACATGGGCTCTGGGGACATGCTGGTTAATGGTGGCCAAGGGGGCAGGCAGATGGATGGCAGCACGTGAGCGCTGGTTATCTCCTCCCAGGTGACATCCCCCTCTCCAGGTGACATGCCCGGACATCAAGGCCCTTGCAAAGGCTTCACTGAGCTCCTACCTGCAGAGCTGCTCTAGGAAACTTTTGTGCCCAGGAACTGAAGCCACAAAGCTGAGAGGAAACCCCAAAGAGCTCCTTCAGGGCCCTTCAGGAACCCTTCACCTCCCAACCTCAGGGCATGCGTTCCTGGGCTGTAAATAAACTTTTATTTACTACGCAAAGTAGGGTAAGGAGGACCATTTCCCCGAGGGATGGTGGGAGGAACATCAGCATTATGCCAGGATCTCAGATTTAATCAGACTCCACAACATGACTCCTGGGGACCTCAGCAGGAGCCACACAGGGCACGACAACACCTCTTGTGTGGCTACATCCCACCCAAGTCCTGCTTGTCTCATCTTTTCCAATCCAAAGAGGAATCTCTCTAGGGCACGGCTCTGCCCAGCCACTCTACACCCAGGACCACCAGGTCTGGAGAGAGCACAGCTGGAGCAAATTCACCTCCCACAGCACACGGAGCAACAGGCAATCAAGTTCCATCTTCTGCAGATAAACCATGATGGGTCAATTGCTGCCCTCCAGGACCACCCACGTCTCCCAGCGCTGATGTGCTGCCTTATCAAGGTCTCCTCCGCACTTCAGAGCACTGAACTACCTAAAGCCTGGGCATCACCCTCAGCACTCAACTCCATCCTCTCATCTTCTCCAAGGCCACTGCAATGGATGGAGAGGGGATCTCGGGGGTGGCATGACCCCAGAGAGAGCCTCAGCAGCCTGTGAACTTGGCCTCCCACTTCCACCCCCTTTATCTGTGCGTTGGGCTGCAGGAGGAAGCGAGTTCAGCCAGAGTTTGTCTAAACAATTATATTTTATCAGAAAAGCTGTTCAGATCTACTCCTTTTTCCCAGGACAGATCTGGACAAGTCCAAGGTAATCTTCATTCTTCTTCCTATCTGCACAAGATGGAAGCAGGGGAGAAAGACACGAGACAAAGAGCATTCAAACACCCACCAGTGCCTGCCCCACCTCTCTCAGTGTCAGCAGCCTCCATCGCTCATAAATCAGGAAGCAGCATCCATCCACATCTGCTCCCCACACATTGAAAGTTTGCCTTCCAAGTCTTTTTTTCCCCTCCAAGCTACAGATTTTTCACATTTAGGAGAAAGAGGACTGAAGAGCAGGGTAGACTGGGGAAGGTTTTGATACAGAAACCCTTTGACACCCTCCCTGTCCTCCCAGCTTCTCCCATTCTGCATGACCCCACTGCGATCACGACCAGTAATGTCATTATCACCAGCTGAACCTCGGAGAAGAAAGGCCTCAATGCAAGGACCAAACGTGAGGCATCTTGCCATGTTCACCAGCTCCTTGTTACGAAAGGAGAAGCTGCACTGGGTAGAGGACACTGAGCAAGTGAGCAGCAAAGCAAGGATCCTGACCAGGCTCTCCTGCCATCCAACCTTTTGTCATCTTCTTGGTGTTTGTTTGCAAGGGAGGACAGCAACCTCTATGTCGTAAGAGCGTGAGCCTGCACATTTTTAGCTTTGGAGAATATAATCAGGGACTCATCCCGTATTTCCAGGTACCAGAGCTGCAGAAAACGATTCAGAGGACACCACCACCACAGTACATCAGTCACAGCCTCCCAGATCAGAGCAAGCAACAAGCAGAGCAAATAAAAATTCCCTCCCAGAGTCACAACACGCAGAGGAAGCGAACACAGGCAGGGGCTCCAGCCCAAGCTGGGCAAGGCAATACCTGTGATGTCCCTCCAGATGTACCCATCACACACGAAATACGCCCCAGGCACATTCACGCTGGAGTTGAAAGCAGTGCCCTACGATTTGAGCTACCACACAGTTGTAACTGAGAAAGCTCCTTTCAAAAGCTTATGCATCATTAACTTTTATCACTGCCCTCCCAGGAACTGTACTCTTTTGAACTGTCATCTAATCTTCCTTCCCCGAGATCTCCCCAAACTGAGCTTTTCTTTGAGAGAGGGAAGGGAATGTCTTTCCCACTCCACACAGAGCAAGAGAGTAGGAGAGGGGAGAAGACAGAAGACAGGGAGAAGCCATCATAAAAAGCTAATGTACTATCGATAAGCATCAAAGACAGTCTGACCTGTGCACTTAAGTAAATGATTGTCCACAACTACCCGTTTGCAGAACAATCTGACCCGAGGGGACCAGGTTTGCTGGGGGGCTGTCAAGCACTGTTGATAACAAGGGATTGCACGGTTCTGTCCTGCTGCAACATCCCTTTTCACCTCCATCTCTTTAATTCTGGAAATATAGGAGGGTAAAATTCACGTCACCCAAACAGAGACATCTCCAGCTGACCTGCACAGGCTCTCTTTACCTTCAACACAGAAAAATAAACCCTTTGAGGACACAATTTTCACCAACCTGAGGGAGACATCCAGATGACTGGCTCAAGAGCAGACACCTCAAGCAAGACCGTACGTATGGATGAAGCCACGTGCAAGGGATCCACTGGGAGCATTCCCTGCACCGGTCTCACTCACAGATGGATAAAGGCTGGATTCACAAAGGACAAAAGGAGCTAGGTGCTCAGCTTCTGCTAAATACTGGACCCTTTGAAAACCCTAGCCAGCTACCAAGCTAGAGCTGCACCATGGAAAGTCTTGCAGACCCAGAAATCCAAGGACACCCAGGGGCTAGTAAGATCACCCAACTTGGGTGTAACCTGGACACTGTCTCCTGAATTGAGAAGCTAAATACAAATCCAAGGTTATGCTCATATTTGCAGAGCATCAGCAATCTTTGAACTTCAAGGTGTTGAAAGACGCCCCATTTCAGTCATTCTTTGTTCCTGTTCTACAAATTGCCTTTGCTACGCAAAAACCAGCCCACTGCTTCCACACAGAAGAAACTGCAGACAATACAAGTCAAGGAGGAGCCAAGCAACAAAAGCAACAAAAACTCCCCACGCTGTCACTCCTGAGCTGGCACAGCAACCTTAGACGGCTTGTCAAAACTAATTGCTTTTCATAAATGCATAAACAACTGCAGAGTTTTGTTGTTTGCAAAATGTTTTGGACCCAGACCTTTTGGTCCAGCTTTGTCTCTCAATCTGTCCAGTACTATCTTCGTGCCAAGATCAAACAATCCAAGAGAGTGAAATATTTATGCACGTGACCCTACAGAAACTCCAGGAATTTCTACACAGAGAATCATTCAGAAGACCAACGAAATGAATGGCCCAAATTCAACTAACTTTAAGGAAAGCAGCTCTCCCCAAGTCCCTCCTTTAAAACCTGTAACACATGCAAGGAAAACTGGGCTCTAAGAAGTCTGAGCACAGGCTGCAATCCAAAGCCAGCTGCTTCTTCCATTTATAGCCATATTCACTGCAGCTTCGTCGCAGCATCTTGGACAATACAAAAGTGTCTGTGTGTCCGTTTGTTTGCTGCAGGAGTAAAGAACACAACTGGCTTGCTGTCAAGTTATCTTTTTTGCTCCCAACATCGTTTGATTTTCTCAAAACAAAGTTATCTCTCCATAATCTCAATTCAGTTCCTCAAGTCCTCTTACACATTTTATAGAGTTGGCACCATACCCAGCCTATGGTGTCCCTTCAACTATTGGCCAACAGAAACATCTCCGGCAAGGACAGAGGTCTAGAAATAGTTTAGAAGAAAATTATTTCTTAACTACAGATGGTTCATCACCACTGCCATCACTTCCCTCCCCCAGCAGACAGCAGAGAAGTCACAAAACGAGTGGTCAGGCCTTGCTGCAAGAGATCAAAGCAAACTCTTCGTTTTATCTTGCTCAAGATAACGGATTTTATTTGCCTTATCAGCCCGTAGGATGATTAACCTAAATGTGAGAAAGCTCGTAGATGCCAAAAGAGTTGCTGGGCGGGGAGCGTGTTCCCCAGCACGATTGCCATGGGCTCCAGACGTGCACATACCACAAGACAAACAGAGAAACTCTGGAGTCTGGTCCATACACGCCACCCTCAGCCAGGGCTGCATCTTCCATCACCTTCCAGTGTCACTTATATGTATCCGAATCCAGTGCCAGGCTGCAGCTCAACACCCAGGTCTCCACTTGGTCTCAGAGGCAGCAGGGAACAGAAGTGGGAATTGTAACGTTTCCTAAGGGAAGCTATTCCCTTTCATAACACACCTCCACTGGGGAGATCACTGCTTTTCTTATGGGCCCTCAGGGGCTTCCAACAGGGCAAATGAATTCTCCGTGTGATTGCATCTGGGTCTGTGCTGAAGACCAGGGCGGGCAGACTTGCTGCCCGGGGAACATCCCGCATGGCTGCAGCACGTGATGCACACCGGATGCACATGGAACCACGATGGCATCCATATGAAATGCGCCCACACAGACATAAAGGGGACACGTGGATGCCAACGTGACCCAAGCTGAACACTATGCAATGAGTTTGGGAACAGCATTCCTAGAGGGAAAACGATGTGCATCAGAAGTACCACCACATCGACATCACCTGGCCTCCCTCCTGACATCCTCAGTGCCCAAAATACAGCCCAAAAAGGAACCGAGGTGCACTGACTGCTCCCTGGGCAGCCAGGAACAGAGCACATGGTGGGAAGGGGAAAGCAGAAAGCACCCAGTACCAGCCCCCGGTGCCTCCCCACGTGGGCAGGAGGCCATGCACGTGGCTGCCGGCATCAGGCAGCATCTCCACGACAAGACATGATCGTCTCCCCGCCGCGCACAAGCTCCCACTCCTTTGTTCCAAGTCACGGGCGCTGCAAATCTCTATTTTTCCAGATTATCTCATTTTTTGGCATCTGAGTTCACAAATTGGGACTCCGCGTTTCTCACTCAGCCCCTCCGTTCGGGATCTCGGGCTGCAGACGCTTTCCCGTTAAAAATAACAACAACAAAAAGAAAAGAAAAAAAATACCCATAATCTAGCCCAAAAGTGTCAACTGGTTTTAAGGAAATGTTTTCCCACAGCTTTAATCTCTTTGTACAGTTAAATCGCAGTGCAGCTCAGGGAGCTGGAAACGATTATTCACTGTGTCTCCACTCAGCCCTGGCTTCTTCACCGTGGGGAGCGCCGCTGTGTTAACACTTGGCCAAATCCTCCTAACCCCCAGTTCCAGCAAGGCAGCCCAGGCCCGCGCTTGGTGTCACCCTCGCAGGACAGCACAGAAGAAAACTCACCCCAAGGCTGGGGTGGATCTGTTTCTCCATCCTTGGGTGTCCACGGCAGGACGGAGGCTTGAGGCTGGCTGGGGAGGGGGACATCAGGCTGCAACCCTCACCGTGGCTTCCCCAGCATGCAGCAACAGGTCCCTGGTTTGCAGATACAGCCCTTGCAAGTTGCTCTGTGGACCTGAAAGCGTTTCTCTTTTTTTGTTTTGTGCTAGTGAACTCTAAGTGAGCCTCTAAAACAGCAAGTTCTAAAGAAAAGGCTTTCCATAGAGGTCCAAGGCTGGGGAAAAGAAAAGAAAAAAAAGAATGAAAAAGTTGAATTACTTCACTCTCCTGATGTCATCCTGCTCGTTCTGCAGCTAAATGGGAGGGGGAATCCTGCTGCTCTTTAAGAGGTGCCTGGCACCCAGTGCAGCTGTCCCCAAAGAGGGCCATCAGGCAGCAAGGGGACAAAGACTCCAAAAAAGCTGAAAGCTCCGAGACGGTTCAGACCATTTTGCACATCACCATGGTCAGACATGGCTATTGCAGGGGAAGGTCAAGTCCCTGTTTTACGGGAACATTCCCATTCTTCGTTGTATCTGCCTTGACTCATCTAAACAAGCACCAGAGCATCCTTGCAAGAAAGGACCACAGAGGAGAACAGGCTCAGATTTGGGAGAGCAGAGACAGAGAAAAGGCCTCAGTCACCAGCTCCAGCCTGGCCAGTGCCCCGGGTCTGGAAGAGAACCCCAGCCTGCAGCAGAAGCTCAGGAGAGGTTATCACCACCCACAGGCGATCATATTTGGTTATTAAAATTTGTTGTCCTACACAGTGAAGACAGACTCCTGCGGCGTCCAAGGTTGCAAGATCAGAAAGAGCACCACCCCTCACCATTTCTGCTACATTTATTTTTAATTGCTTGTGCCACTTTGCCATTCACATATAACTCCCCTTGCCCACACTCACTGCACCACCTTGCTCAGATTTCTCTGGATAACTCTGTCTACAGCAATCCACACCATCTGTTCATCCCATCACATCGCCTTTTGCCCAGGTCAGGAGCACCAGCCACCTTGAGGACAAAAAGTCCAGCCTTGCCCACTTGCTGGTGCAGTGGTACATTGCTCCGGTGACGCGCACCCATGTCCCACCTTCCTGTCACCAACAGCCCAACTCAATGTTAAACCCATGGGAGCAGGGAGTGCAGGAGGGTGTGACAAGATGGAGAGGGAAAACAGGGATGGGGAGTAATATTTCTTGCTCTTCTGCCCACAAAGACACCTCCTGCCTTCCTCTCACCTTGGGAACCACGGCTCCAGAGCAGGCTCAGCCCACAGCACCGGCCGCACCGCCCTGAAGAAGTTCAGCGCTGTAATTATTCCTTTCCTTTGCGGTTTGCTCTGAACTGCCGAGCTCTCGGTGATTGCCCTTCTCCTCCAACCGGCCTCTGCCTGCACAACACGCTCTCCCGCATGCTTTCGGCAGCGGGATGAGGGTTTAAGGGCAAGGCAGCTGAGCCCCAGCAGCTGGGGGAAGGCGAGTCCCAGCACAGGGCTGAGGGCAGCTGGAGGCAGCTGCTTGCATCCCCTGCTCAACACTGAGCAACGGGAACGAGGGGCGTCCAGCAGCATCTTTTGGGTGCCCAAACCCTGGGAGCAGCAAGAAAGAGCTGGACTTCACACCACATGTTGTCTCTGCTGCAGACATCAGGAAGCCAACGCTTTCATTTGGGGGTTGTGGTTGGGCCAGAGCTGCTGGTGAGCATCAGCAATGTGCCTGCAACCATCTGCAGCCTCCCTGAGTGCCCCTGCACAGCCTCCCCAGAACCTCTCCACGTGCTTACACCAGCGACAAGGAGAGATGCCATCCACCCGCCCAGCACCACCCCAGGGAGGGCGTGTGGACCAAGGTGAGGCGCACTCTGAAACGGGATCCTGCGTGAGAGCAGCCCAGGACCACCTTGAGTCATGGCGAGGGAGGAGGCTGGAGACAACCAGGAGGGGGACAGGGGCTCTGGCAGCGACTCTGGGCTGTACATCCACGCTGACACAGGGGCAGAAGGAGCCAGAGCATTCCCTAACCCTGCTACTTTATCTCCTGGCTCTTCTTGGAGGCATTTGGACTGAAAGCCCCTTCTGTACCCAGACCACGGGCTGGCTCACTCTGCAAGGCAGACCCCAGACAGCTGAGGTCTTGGGTAAAACTTATCCCCAGCACCTGTCCAGGGCTTTTGGAGCCCTTCCCCTTTCCAGCCAGGCAGCTGGGGAATTCAGCAGCTTGCATAGCCTTCTGCTCTTAAAGTGCCCAGCCATATGTGGTTCTTTGCTTGGGAAGCTCAGAGTAGCCCAAACCCAGCAGGACAAGGCTGAGCATCCACCCGTGAGAGAAGATGGACCCCTGGACACCACACACACACCAGCTGGGGACAGAGAGCCTGTAAGAGAGGGCCAGGCAGAATCCCATCATTGAGCTGGGTCTTCAAGCTTAGCCCAGCTGGAGATGAACCAACCAGATACCTGCTAGAGTATTTGTCCACTCTTTAAAAACTAGCTCAGAAAAGCCACACTTAAGCTACACACACACAGAGCAAGGAAAACCCACTCCAAGTCTTACAAGTTCAATATCAGCTCCACCGACTCCTGATCTGATTTCAGACCACACATACGTGCCAAAACCCAGCCTCTCTGCAGACCCTGTGACCACAGGGCTGCACCCAAGTAGAGGAGACAGAGCAGGAGCAGGGGACCATCCCATGGTGGGGCAAGACAAGGATTCATGGTCCAGCTCTGGGGTCAGGTACAGACCTCCCAGGTCCCAGGCCACCACATGCCATCTCACCAGCCCTGGGGAGAGGCAGAGGGTGGGGCAGGGAGGTGGTGCCCTCCAAATGACCACTGCATCCGTCACAGGACAAAGCTCGTGGGTGATAGGGAATGGAAAAATAATTAACAGGCTAGAAGAGGGAAAAAAAATACATCTCCAAAACATTAGGGAGAATAAATGATGACTGGTGGGGGAGGGAAGCTGGCTTTAATACAGGATTAATTGAAAACAAGATAGAGCTAATATAAGCCAAGGTTCCACTTTAATAGTGGCTCTGGTCCATTATGTTATTAAATCTTGGCTCCAAAGCCAAAAAAAAAAGTGACTCCTGTTAATGAAGAGGCGGTTTCTGCCCCACAACCATAAGCAACAACACTAAACAACAAGCCATCACATTTCCAAAACCACCGCCCCTCTTGCACCTCAGAAGCTTTTCCAGACGCTGCACAGGCAGGCGGGTCCACACGCAGGGCCCGAGCTGGCACAGTTGTCACTGCCTGCGAGCACCCAGGCTTTCTGGCATTTTCTTCTTTTATTTCCTTACAGGCTTGATGGCATTTCTTATTCAAACTGACAGCTCTTTCAGCCAGGATAAACCCAAGGAAAACAGACATGTATGCAGACACATCTGAGCACAGATCCAAGACCAGCCTCCAAAGGCAGCACCACCGGAGCCGAAAGCCGCACACGACGCTCGGCGTCCCCACGTGGCCTCTGGGCCCACAGCGAGGGACAAAGGCAGGTGTCAGCCAGCCTCTCATCCCAGCTGTACTCACCTTCTTCTCTCTTTGGTGGGCTCTCCATCACCGCCGGCTGCAGCTTTGGCTCTGCCTGGGGAGGCTGGGTGGCCAGGGGAGGCTCCGAGCTCTCGGCCTGCCGTGCCGGTGGGGCTGGGACCTCGGCAGCCTTCGCTACCTGGATTTCCACGCGTTTGGTGGCCGTGTCGGGCGCAGGAGCATTGGCCATCTCGGCTCTTCGCTGGGACATCTCGGGGATCTTTGATGCTGGTGCATCCACCCTCCGGAGACCCGGCTCCTGGGGCTTGCCGAGGGTGATCTCAGTCCTCCTTGGGGTGGGCTCAGGGGGTTTGTGCCCCAGCACATCTGCTCTTTTGAGGCCAAACCTCGACAACCCTGAGGTGGAGTTCTCCACCTGCTTGGATGAGATGTCAATGGAGATTTCTGTTCTTCTGGACACCGGCTCAGGCAGTTTGGGTCCAGAGAGCTCCACTCTCCTCAGAGGGGGCTTGGGTGATCTTTGGCCTGTGGGGTCCGCATGCCGGGCAGATGGGTCCAAATTCCTGGTGCCAAGTTCCTGAAACTTCTGTGTGGAGCTGGACACGGTGGACCTGAGGAGGGGGTTTGGGGTCCGTCTTTGTGGGGTGGAGGAATTTGAAGACTGATCTACCTCCTCGACCTCAAAAGACCTCTTCAGAGCTGAAAAACACAAAAAAGAGTTCAGAACTTAGTTACCATCCACCTGAGCATCTCGAGAACTGCTTATAGACACTGCCTGAGGCTCATAACTCCATTTCTGCTCCTTCACCTGAGGGCTCGTAACCCCACATAAAGCAGGTGAGGACCAAAGGCTGCTTCAGACAGGTTACAAACCCAGTAAACAAAATTGGAACCAGAGTCAGAAAATTAAACCCCAGAGCAGAAGCTTCACTCCATCCCACAGGAGCAGAGGGCACCGTGGCAGCTCAGCAGAGCAGAACATGGCACAAGACTTGGAAGCATCCATTCATCCAACTCCTCAATGCCTCCCTTTCCCTCTCACATTCGAAGGATGCACAGATACAGGCTCCCCAGTGAGTGCTGCCAGCAAAATCTAAGCTGGGAACAGGGAAACAATCCCAGGAGAGCACCAAATCCACATAAATGCAGGAAGAAAACCAAAAGTGGCCAACCACGTGGGAAGCGCCTCTGCTGCTCTGACCCTCTGGGGAAGGACCGGTGCGGCTGGGGACCCTCTGTCCCTCCGGCACATCCGTTCACCGGAGAGGAGCCATCTGGCAGGGCTGGGTCCAGCCGGTGGGATTGGGGGGTCCGTCTACACGGCAGCTGTCCCGGCTCCACAGCTGCCGACCCCCACTGTGCCCCTGCTCCAGGCAGGGCGGGCAGCAGACGCGGATGCCTCTGTCCTGGGCAGCAACTGGGGACAGCGATGGCCCCATCCTGCAGTAGCAGTTCTGAGGAGCTGTGAGGAAAGGGAGACCCTCATGGGCTCACGTCGGACAAGCCACACAGGGTTTAAAGTGTTAAGATACAGGCTTTGGGCTGCTTTCTCTTCTTTTGGGGGAAATACCCCAAATCTGCTAAATATGAACTCCAAGCTGCAAAACCAGCCCAAACGGGCACTGCAGGAGCTGGGACCGGGAGCCTCCCCAGCATGCTCTGTATTAGTGACCAGTAAAAACCCCTCCCAGGAGTCTCTCCATGCTTGGGGACAAACACAGGCACAGACACACACCCATGTCCCCCTGTTGTGGTGCAGATCCCAGCACGGGAACTGCTGGGCAGTGATGGGTGCTTTCCTCCTGGGGAGGGAATCCTGGCTGGTGTGGGCAGGGAGGGATGCACAGGGCAATCCAGCCCCAATATTTACCTGATGGAAACAGCACCACAGCCACTTTATGGCTACAAAGAGAGGAAAGCACAGAAGCACAAACCACCACCCACCATGTAAAACCCAGGAAGGGCACTCGGTGACAAAATGGCCTGCCCTGCCTCCCAAAAATATTCAGCCATTGGTAGAGGGAGAGAGGCGGTAAAGAAAAAAAAAAGAAAGATGTTTTTCCTCCATTTTATCTCTTTTCCGAACCCTGCAGAGCCCTCCCAGCCGTGACACCGCTGGCTTGCAGAGGCGAGATGCTCTCTGTGGCAATCGCTGCCCTGCGCTCTGCGCTCGGCACATCTCGCTCATTGCAAGTCTTAGTTATCAGCACCCCCAGAACAATTAATTCCCCCCTTAAAAACAGTCCCATGCTTGAGAGGTGTTCTGAAGTGTCCATAGCTCTTAGGTCTAATTTTTTTCCCCCAAATGCATTAAAACAATGCACCGGTCCAGCCCGGTTTGCATTTTGCAAGAAAACAAAGGGAGCGGAAGGGACGACCCGATGGGGAGCCTTTCCCTGGCCTTGAGCAAAGCCAGGCCGGCAAAAGCAGCAGGACACGGGCTGGCCAGGAGCTGCCAGCTCCCTGACGGATGGGATCGCACTTCTGTCCACGTCAGGCCCATCCCTCTTCCAGCCGGCCAGCTCAGTCTCCATTTATTCCCTTCAACAAAGCAGCCTAATAACCTCACGACAGATGTGCCTGGAGGACCACTTTGGAAGTAAATGCTCTCAAGGAACCCAATAGCAAAGGAAACGCCAGCCACCATCTTTCCTTAATGAACATCCCCCCTTGGAAACTTCTCAATACCCAGTGGTTTGGGGATTTTTTATTTTTTTGTGACCTGATAATGAGCTTTGGACACAAACAGCCCTGCTGACTTCCAGGATTCACCACGTGAACCAGTTCTATCATCTCAGCTCCTCTGAGTCTCCCTCATACTTGCTACTGCCAAAGAAATGGTGGCATCAGTGACCGAGCGCTGGGTCACTTGGTGGCAACCCTGGAGCTGCTGCACATGGCCCTTGCTTTTGATTTCACGCCTCTGGAAGTGCCCCAAGCCTGGGGTAAACCTGCTCAACACCACCAGCATGGTCTTTCTGGTCCACAGCCATCCCCTGCCCTTACTGAAGGGCTGGACTGAATACAACACCCAAAAATGGCTTTTCTCCAGGTGTTTCTGGGCCCTGCTGCAGAAAGGAAAAAAAAAGGTCAAAGCTCAGACACAAAGGAATTCAAAAAGCCTAAGGAAAAGCTGCAAAACCACGATTACAGCCGCAGGAGACTCGAGACATGCGAATAATGCTTTCCATGCTGGCACTGTGGTCCTGAGGGGAAGTAAGGGGGTGCCGAGGGGCTGGGTGCGGAGTTGTTACCCCAAGGGAGGGTTAGAAATGGCTCAGCACAGTGACTAAAAGCAGAATTATGAGGACTCCCAGGTCCCAGTAGCATTCCCTCCCCAACAGTGTCAGTGTTTTTCCTGGGGACAAGCCGAGAGCTTTGCCACTCTCTGTGGGATGGGGTGTCCACCTCCTGACTCTGGTTGCGCAGAGATTTCGGCACCAGCCTGTCCTGCCGGCACATCTGGCCACTGCCCCGAGTCCACCGTGGTCTGCAGAAGGTTAAACATCCCAGGCACGAGAGAGGAGAGGGACTGTGACCAGTAGGGTTTGTGTTTCCAACTCTGAGACAGACCCACTGCCATGATCGTGATCTTTGGGGATGTCAGCATCAGCGGCTCTCGGTGTGACCCAGCACAGCTGCAGCTCCCCTGCCCCGCATTGCCTCTCTCCTGCTCCTTCCACAGAGAAGAATGAAGGACCTCAGGAAGCAAAACAACGCTCAAAAAAAAAGAGAAAAAGCGTAAAAATAGCTCGTCCTGCCCAGAGCCAAGAAAGGAAAGTAAACAGCCTCTGCTCCAGATGACCCTCCTCCCAGCTTCCTGTGAGGAAGCTGCCGGATCCATCGCAACAAGGGGAGCCGAAGGCAGGGCAGCGCCATGGGGCCCCGTGCCCCGCTCCCTCCCATGCCCGCAGTCGTGGCTACGCTCCGGGTCCTCGTGGGGCTCCAGGTCCACATGTCCCTGACACCTTGGGCCAAGGCATCCCAGCCCCAAGGCAGGGTCTGGGATGACCACACGCTGCAGGGTTATCCCCAGTGTCAAATTTTCTAGGGGATTTTTGGTATCAGCAGGGTTTCCTCACCCTTGCCAGCAGTATCCCATCAGCCGGTCGATGCTGGAGGCAGCTGGCAGGGAACGAGGTGGAGGTGCTGAGCATCGCCCTTCCTCCTCTTCCTTTGGAGGTGCCTGTGCCATGGGCGTGAGCACAAAACAGCGTTACCACTGACACGCGCTTCCTTTTAACCGATTCCAAACCAATTCGGGCAGCTCCGGCTCAATCTGCCATTGCTGTAGGCAGCAGCATCTCTCCCACAGCAGGGAAAGCTCAAAATCTCCTAAAATGAGATTTCCAAGCCCTACCACAGCCTCTGCCCACAACCATTGTGTCTGGTTTGGGAACCACTCGCTGCAGTGTCCCTTGGAGGACCAAATCCTTGCAAACCTCTCAAGGTAGCTGCGTTTTGCTCAGCATCACACAGCTGTGGCCTCGCTCTGCAGGGCCAGCTTTAAAAAATACCAATATTAATCCAGGTAGATGGGGGAGGTATGGGTTTTCTGAGATGGCACCTGGTGCAGGCAGCTCTGCCAGCTGTGCACAACAGCAGCAGCTCCTGCAAACCACCAGTCTGGACCCAAACATGGTCCCTGCCAGCCAGCTGCTCTGGGGCAAGAAACACATGCCTTCATCCTCACCTCAAACACTCCCCAAGCAAGCACAGGGCCTGAAAAGTAGCAAAATATTTACGTGTCTCTCTATTTTGTGCTGCAGCGCTGGGGATGTCTCTGTGCAGTGTGGCCATTATGTCCTCCCAGTCACTCCATGGCCAGGGACCAGCAGGTCACACGTCACCAGTTAAAGCCACTCTTCAGGAATCTTGCAAATTGCGAAGAGAGGGCAGAGGTCTGGTTCAAATCCCAGTAGCTCATACAACAGCCAAGATTTTTCCAGAGAAATCACAAGCAAGTGGCATGGCTGGGGCTTCCCATGCACATGCTCCACTCCCTGAAGGTGAGTCCCTCCCTGGGGGTCCCAGCCAAGCCAAGGGTGCCCAGATGCCCTGAAGGGCTCTGGCTCCCGCCCAAGGGCTCCGCATCTCCCAGTGGGCAGTTGGTTTCTCCAACCAGAATGGCTGGAGCTGGGAGCACCGGGGTTGCACAGCACAACGTCCATCCCAGTTCATCCCACTCCACAGCCTAGCTCTGGGCCCCCCGTGGCACCCAGGCTGGGTCAACAAGGGAACATCTGCTCCTCCTTTCTTCCTCTTTTACACAGAATGCCCAAGTAACAGTTGAGGGGGTGCTTTATACAAGGAAACCTCTATGCACAGAGCTCAGGAGGAAACCAAAATAAACAGCGAGGGATGCTGGCTCTGCCGGGACCCGCTTCCCAACCGGAGCCCGGGGCTCTGCCGCAGCCCCAGCGCCCAACTGCTTCCCATTAAACATCCTCTGCCCCTCACGTGGGCTCTGTAACCCAGGGGTTACGCTTGCTTGCTTGCTTAAGCACGGAAAGCTTTTCTTGGGTTTTTTGACACATAAGAGCCTTATGGGACTGGGGGCAAGCAGGCGCCCCGTTATTTCACACGATACAATGGTGCCGTTTGAGCGCGCTGACTTTCTCTAAACTGCTACCAGATGGTCACCTCCTGTTCCCGGGGAGGAAAGAGGGGGAGGCTGCAGGTCTCAGCTTTCAAGGAGCTCTTGGAAACCCAACACAGCATTAACCGCTCACGGCCCTTAAAGCTTCCCAGACCCCTGTCACCAGGCAGCGGGATGCTCACGGCGTTTTTCTGGCTCAGCCTGAGCACAATGAGAGTGCTCACCCCCATCGCTGTGGGGCCACCTGGATTATCTGAACCCACCGCCCGTGACGCTGCTGAAGAGCTGCTGCCATCCCTAACAGGGGCCGATGCATTTCAGCGAGCTGAAGGTTCAGTTACAGGGACAAGGATGTTCTTCATGAATTTACAGGGCGTATATGTTGAACTTAAAGGCCCCGCAGCAGAAAGGGAAGGGAGTTGCAGCCCTGCTGCAGGGCGAGAGCAGCAGACCTGCCGAGTTTAAAGCTGGGCCAGCCACTAAACTTTGATAGAATCTCTATCCCATCCTCAACCAAAAGGTGCTCCCAACTGCGCTGAGCCTCTCAGTGGGGTCAAAAAAACGTGGTTGAGATGGGAAATTCACTGGCAACGCGAGCAGCAAGCGATGTTAACTTTGCAAGTACACTAACAGCTTCGAAACAGCCTGAAAAATTCATATCCCTGCTTACATCTGGAGAAGTGAAGGCAGGAAACTTCAAAAGCACCTTTCTCAAACCTACTGGCCACCCAACCTAAAAGTCAGTGTTGCTGGATCCCCTCCCTGTCCTTGTTCTGACTTTACAAACAAAATTCAAAAGCAGTCACAATAGATTGCAAGGTCTGACACAAACCACGTATAGAAGATAATACTGGCAATGTGCTGTCAGTATGTAGTGCCTTTCTGAACTGTGCAAACAGTACAAATAGCTGAGTTATGGAGGAAATTTGGGGATAAATGCAAGTTCAGGGCCCTGACATTAACCAAAGCTTTTCAATCAGCATTTCACTCACAAGCAGTAAACTACAAAACAGCCCGAGACCGATGCAGCCAATCCCTCATTTACCAGAAATGAACATGCAACAGTAAAGTCAAGACTAAGAACAGAAAAAAAAATAAAATCCACGCTCAGATTAATTCAAAATCCCAGCTTTCCAGTCCCTATAATGCAGTTGTAGAAAGGTTTTAGCTTTGATTCTCCATTACACTTTAGTTTGTATAACCATTAACCCTCAGAAAAATGTTTCCAGATCAGAGCAAGTATATTTTACATCCCTTATATTAATTTCATACTTGTACAGAAAATTACATAAAGTACAGGGTATCCAGCCCAGCAGATTACATTACTGACTGCCACAGGCTCTCGGCAGCTTTTCCCTCCGATCTGTGCTCCAGTTTCCTTTCAAAAGGGGAGGAGGAAGGAGAGAAATAAATCACCTCTGCACCTCCCAGGGGACTGCAGATTTGCTTTGGTTCACTAATATTTCTGAAACACCTTAGAATGATGACCCAGAAGGCAAAAGCATGATGCAGATGGTCTTGCAGACCCCGGACCAGTTTGGGTGCTGGTACCACACGGGGTGTAGGAACCCATAAACACCCAGACACCACCCCCACGACTCCCCACGCCCACACTGGGGACGCGGAGGGTGACTCAGGGGGGTGACCAGCCTCAGTGGCGGGACTGGGTGATTAAATCATTCCGTTTCCATTTGAGAAGATGCTCTGAAGGGTAGTGTTGCAACACGCTGGTTAAAAAGCTACAGAGAAAGGTAAATTAGCAAAAGTTGCTAAAGGAGGGGCCCAGGAGCCACCCAGGCTTCAACGCTGCCTGTGCTGCCTGCTGGCGCCATTGCAGCCAGCTCTGGCATCTCTCTTGGCAGAGACACCCAGCACCACAACGCAAGCAGTCGTCTGAACATCCTGAAGGCTGGTAGAGAGCTGAACCCTCCTCCTTTCTCCTCCCTGGTAAACGAAACGTGCTGCTTTTTTTTTAAAAAAAAAACAAAAAACCACTCCCTCAATCACCATCTTCTTCACATTTCCTCATGTTTCCACTTCCAATGACCAGATGAAAGACTGAAGTCCCAACCCCAGTCCTCACCACGCTCCTTCCCTCCCAAACCAGTCCAGCAGCCCTCACCCCTAACCCCTGCCGTGACACCCAGGGCTGGGACAAGCTGAAGAGCACCCAACCCACCAGAAGCAGGGGGGCTGTACCACTTTGCGATGCCTACTCAAACCGCCACCTCTACTGCTGGGAGGATGGCAGCACAGACTGGCACGGTCATGGTGTCCACTGCCCTGCAATTCACAGGAGGCTGCCTGACCTCGGTGGTGCCTGCACCCAAGCAACAGGCTGGTACCATCCCACCCTAACCGAGCACCCTGACACCCACGATGTCTCCTCTCTCAGTGTGCAAACCAGCCAAGAGCCAGCTTGGATGGACCCAGCACCGCTTCCAAGGCGTCCCCAGGAGACCCAAGTGCTGAGCTCTGTCCAGCAACCTCACAGAAGCAATCACGTAAAAGCTTGAGTCACAGCCATCAGGAGATAAGAGCCCTCATTTATCTGAGGGCGGCTTTTCAGAATAAGTTGAGGGTAACAATAAATCCCTTCGCTGCCCAAGGGCTGCTCCTCACCAGCACGGTTTGCGCAGCAGGGAAGGGGAGCCAGGAGAGTTCTCGGTACAGGAGAGTTCTCGGCACGGCAGGTGGGTGCAAACTGCTGATGCCTCCACGACTAAAGCAAAGGGTGTTCAGAACCAAACGATACCCTGCAGGTACGAAATGAGAGGTGGCCATGACACAACCTCAGCCTGGTGTTGAAGGGCATGCCAAGCCCAGCCCTGTCCCACAAAGAGTTCCCCTGAGGGACCCTGACCCTCACCTAACAGGCAACATCCCCACCAGGAACTGGACTCAGACCCATTGACTCATTCTACAGGCTTCAAAAAAGCTTACACAGGATTTAGGGTCACTTGGCTTGTTGCCTCCATGTCCCACCTCTAAAGACCAAGAAGGTGCCAGAGCTCACTGCAGCAGGAGGAGGGAGCGAGGTTAGGAGAGAAAAAGAGCCCGCATAATGGTCCTGCAGAAAGACATGGCCTTAAATATCAAGTATCAGAGGCAGAAACATAAATATCTGGAGTGATTACGGGCTCTGAAGTCTCCATTATTGTCTTTGGATTTATTTCAAGTCCCAGTCCAGACTTTTGCGGCTGCTCTCTGGGTCCTGGCTCCTGGGAAAAATGGGCTGAGCAGCTCCCTGCAAGGAAGGGCTGCAAAACAGAAATTAAACCAGCACCCAGACAGTGAGGCCACAGCATAGCCGGAGGTGCCAGCACTCTCCCTCAGCAGCAGCTTTGCTGGCAAGTATTGGCCAAGAGATGTACATGTGGTCACTCAAAACTATTACGCATGATCCAACATGTTCTAGAGGTGCTTCCTACTCACTCCGCTCCGTAAACCACCAAGATTCTATGAGCAAAGCATGAAGCAGGAGAATAATTATATTTTAGGTGAGCCTCCTACTAAGGGAAAGTTGCTACCCAAGATCCCAGAACCTGCTCGGAAGAGCCAGCATGGTGAACGTGCTCCAAAACTTGACTTATGTGCAGACACCAACAGGATGCTTGCAAGACTAGAGCAGCTGCCCTGGCGGAAAGACTCATCCTCTTTCTATCCCTTTCCACCCAGCCACTTCTGAAAGGTTTCTTTATGATTAGCACAACACCGTGCCCACTTTGCCCAAGACTGATCTCAAGTGGACAGAAAGAGCTCACCCGTACCAGCCAACACTGGAACCCCTCCATGCTGACACCAAGCCAAGGACACTCTGCTCCACGCTGCAGTGGTTGCCCATCTCCAAGGACACGCGGCCCAGCCCTCCTTACATAAGATGACTACAAACGACCTCTGGATGATCCTACATTCTAACCAGGGCCAGAGGCTATCCCCAGAGCCCAGCTCACGCGGACAGAGAGATCCATGTCCTGTTCTTCTCCTTCCCACTCCCTCACAACCTTTTTATTCCCAAGGAACCAAATACACATAAGGGAAAAAAAAAACCCAAGCCGCAACAGCAGGTCTCTGCTTCTCTAAAGAGGCAGATGTGATTTTTCCAGTCTGCTCAGAAAAGGCCAGTTCTGCAAGGGAAGATACAACTTTTGCTGGGGGTGACACAACTCCTGCCTTCCCACAGGCACCATCCCCTGGCTCCTGCCTCTCCTACCACACACTGATTTGGCAGAAGACTCCCATCCGCCCCATCCTTTTGTCTCCGATTCAGAAACATAGATAGGAAGAGTGGAAAAAGAGAAAAAAACCCCTCTCTTAAGTGCCTGTAAAGCTCATCTTTGAGGATACCAGAGGGGACTTGCTGTCTCGGAGCAGCACACTCCTCCATCAATCCACTATGAGAGCAGCACTGGCTCTGCCCACACTGGGCTGGCGATGACGAGTCACAGAAGAGACCCGCTGTGGTACAGCCCAGGAAATCCAACAATTGAAGTTCAGGAGCTTTGCTTCATTCCAAGGGTTGAGACAATCTGAGACACAATCTGATGGATCCTCCCGCATTTCCTTTTCCAGGCACCGAACCTCCGCACACGCGGCTCTGTTAGTCACAAACCCAGACTCCCAGACCTGTAAGCTCAGGCGCGTGCTCCTCCTGCCAGCCTTCAGGCAGGGCTTACAGACCCTGAATCCAAGCGAGATGCTTACATAAACATGAAACACATCCCCTCTCTGGGGCTTCCCACCATGTTGAGTTCAAGCCACATCACCCACATAACATCGCAACCGTCCCTCCGGCACGTTCCTGCTAATATTAGCAGCAGGGCTGAGTCCCAGCATCCACAGCACGCGGGCAGCAGCTGCTCCCCACGGCAGCAGGCACGCCAGCCCCGAGCAGCCCAGGGACACGCCACGGCCACGTGTCCCAGAGACATCCCGGGCATTTGCCAAGTAAATTTTAGGGATAAGCCCATGATATTCACACACCTAGAAGAGCCCATTTCTAAAATGGCTCCATTCTAAAAGCAACCTGCCTGCCTGATGGTTTTTTTGTGTCTTTAACGACCCTTAAAATCAGGACACAACTTAGAGCAAGCCAGTACCTCACTGAGACAAAGTCTGTGGCTGAAATACCCTGCACGGGGAAGCACAAGAAGTAGGTGTCTGTAGGGAAAGAGCCCAATAGTGTGGAAGAAAACAAAAGCAACTAAAAATAAAATAATCAGAGAAGCCTTCCCATCAGCACTGTGGTGTCCTGGCAGGGCTGGATGCTCCCTGTCCTTCGTGCCCAGCTCCGTGCAGCACACGACCGTTCAGAGTGCAGCGGTGTCGAGGTTCACCCGCCAACCTGCATGTGTTCCCTCAGGGTGCTGGGCTGTGGGCAACAGCTAAATCCAGGACTAAGAATCATCAAGGAAGGCTGCCTCATGGTTTCTGCCAGAGTGAAGCTGCAAGCCTGTGACTCCCCCAGGATCTAGCTCTGGACATCACTCTGAACTCCACCACACCACGCTGCTGCTCCACGCACCTACAGCCCCGCTCTGCACTTACCACCGCTGGCACCTGCTATGACATTTTGTGTTTCAACATTACGAGGAAATGAATCTGGTGTTGACTGACAGCACTGGCACAGGCAAAGAGCGCTCAGCATCACCGCTGCCAACTCGCCATCAGTGGCTGCCAGCAAAAACACGCCTCAGTTATCCCAGGACTCTGCTCAGCAGCAGCGACATCCCACCGGGATGAGGAGCCAGGGAAGATCTCCTGTGTCTTACTACCAGGCAGTAGATCACGAGTGCACAGTGCTTTAATCCTGAGCAGGAAGGCGAGTACCACATTGTGGAGTTATCTTTGTGCATCATCACAACCGACCAAAGCTGCGAGGAGGACGCAGCTGAACATCGCACACACGGACACTCCCAGATCACCCAACTTGAGGGTGATCAGGATGTTTTGGCGTTTATACAATGTTAATATCCTGCATAAGCATCCCACCACCTGGGTTGATTTTCTGCTACAGGTTCCCCTCCCTGTCACTCCGTGTCTGAGGCTTCGGAGAGTTGAGTGACCTGCAGCCCCCTCCAAAGCCGAGCTGAGCTTGGGAAGCGCAGCCACAGTTAAACCAGCCACGCTTCAGAAAATCTGCCAAAATCTATAAACCCAGAGGCAGAACTATTATGCTCTGTAAATCCTGGCAAACCACAGACCTAATAATGTTCTCCCACAGCAGAGACCAGGAAGCTCTTGCCAGTCACAGAAGCAGGATCTGTGCCCTCCCCCGGCTCGGTGCGAGGTGGACACACGTGCTGCCGCCTGGATGCGACCGTCCCCATCACATCATGGGGCACGAGGAAGAATGCACTGTGCTGTGCTGTGCTTCCCGCTTGCATGTTGCTTTGATTTGAAAACTAAAGTGTGCCATACTCCCTCCCTCTCTCAAGGAGCCTTGGATCTTCCTCGGGCTCACGGAGGATGGCAGATGCCACACTAGCAACCCATCGCCGAGCCTGCAACACCCTGCCTTCTGCAACCCAGTAGGTACAAGAAACCAGTCGGTCCTATGCGATGCTACGTGGAAAGCAGGCAGGAATAACCAGGGTGATGCGGAAGGGCAGGCAGCGTATGACCCGCAAGAACAAAGAGGGCTCTGGCTGCTGGGTGATCTGGTGTTTCTGCTCCGTGGTGTTTTTGGCTGATCTTTCCTGCTCGGCCACAGGCTGCCTGGAGCTGAGATACCCACCCAGCAAACAGGAACGCTGCATCTCCTGCCCTACAGGCTAGAAATTAATTGCCTTCTTCTTGGGAAGCTGCTATGCAACCCAGCAAACTAATTAAATTGTGAAACAGTAGCCTGGATCCCTGCTCAAGGGCAAGGCCAGACCTTTTGGCTGCAGATGCACAGAGCTTTCCCCAGCTTCTCCCTCTGCACAAGCAGGAACTATAAAGTGCTCCACGCACTGAAAAAAAAAAAATCGCACTGCAGAGCGGCTCCGTGCCACCGAGGAGCACAAGCAGCCTCGAGGCTCACAGCAGAGCCTTTATCATATCCAAGTAGGGAATTACTCATTCTTCAGAGATTTAAATGCAATTGGGGCAGGCCAGAGGAAAGGCTGTAATTACATCAGCACTCAGGAGTCCTGCAGTGGGGGAGATCACGAGTCCCCGAAGGACAGTTACAAAGGGGCCGTTGAACCCCCAGTGCCAAACCGATGGCGCACCCGGGCCAATCCCTGCGTCCCAACACTTGTTAGTCCCAATCTTCCTAAAGGACGTGGCTTCCTTCAGCCTCCTGCTAAGCCCTCCCCTCCCAACTTTGGCCAAAGAAAGTCCCAGAGACTGGAAAAAGAGAACACGAACATGGCTAAACCTTTCGAGGAGGGCTGTAGAGACCCCAGCTCTGCCACTCGTTTCCTGCCTGACCTGGAAGAGGAACCCTTGTGCTCTCAGCTTCCTCAGCTACCCAGCAGGAAAACCACCACCGAGTTCCTCCCCGAAAGCAAGGCTGGGTTCACCAGAAGGCGGTGAAGTCATCTCAGCCTATAGCTACAGACACACACAGCCCCTGGATAAGCCTTCACCGCGGCCCCCAGATCTCCACTATTTCTTAGGATTGTTTTTTTTTCTTTCTCTAGAAACCGCTGCACGAAGCTCCTTTTGGGTCGCTGCCAGGATGCGAGAGCGCGCAAGGACGGAGCCGCTCTTCCAAAAACCGCAGGGCAAGATGAGCTCCCCCCGAGCTGATCTCTCAAGGTCTGATCCAGACAAACCACCACCACCCCCATCCGCCTCTCTTCTGCTCGTCTTTAACTCTCATACCCATCTGGCAGCAGCACCCTTCTCCCAGAGCTTATTTTCCTGCCTGAAAAAGCCAGCCTAATGGGCAAGAATGGACACCCGGGGGGAAGGCATCCCCAAGGGGACCGCAAGGAGCTCTCCATGGAGAGCCAGGCAGCGCTATGGGGCAACTGGAGCCCTGTCCCGGGACAAGGGCAAAGCTCTGCAGGGCGGGCAGCTCCTGCTCCGGCCACAGCTGAAACTTGGCTTGAGTCACCCCCGCCCAGCTACTCTACGGCTGCGTTTGCATCCAAAATCCTGGCGATTCGACAGAACGGCCGCTGCCTGTTTTTTTTGTTGTTGTTTTTCGGCTTAAAAAAAACCCAAACTGCGCAAAGCAACTTAGGAAAGCAAAAACGTCCCGTAAGCCCCTGCCTTAGCGGGTAACTCCCGGGCGCTCCGAACAAAAGGCACGGCAGGACAGCCGGGCGGCGGCACCCACAGCCCCCGCTCGGCGGCTGCCGCTTGGGGGGATCTGCCGGGGTCCCCCCGCTCCTTCCAGCCCTCCCCACCCGGGGCAGAGACCAGCCCCCCCCCCGCACCTCCCCGGCACCAGCAGCGGGGAGAGCCGGGGGGGCAGCCGCACCCCAGCAGAGGGGGATCCCCCCGACCCTCCGCAGTGCCTCTCGCCGCAACTTCTCCCGCTTTTTTGCCCCGGGTCAGCGCAAAAAAAAAAAAAAAGCTGCACCCCCCCCCGTGCGCTTGCCACCCCATCCCTAGGGCCACCCACCTTCGAAGTCGGAGATGATGCCCTCCAGGTGGGCGTTGACGGCCGGGTCGGCCATGGCGGGGCGCGGGGCGCTGCCCCCCGGGGGTGCGGGAGCGCGCAGGAGCCGGGCGGGAGCGCGCAGGAGCCGCCGCCGCCGCCTGCGGCCGAATGAATGGCGGAGGGCGAGCGGCTGCGGCCGCCCCCCGCCCCGGCGGGCAGCCTGCCATGCCGCCCGGCCCGGCCCAGCCCAGCCCGGCCCGGCTCGGCCCGGCCCCCTCGGCGCGCACTGGCTGCTCTCCGCGCCCGGCCCGCCCCGCGCCCGGCCCCTCCGCGTCCCGCAGCCTGGGTGGGTGGGTGGAAGGGGCACCCAAGGCGGTGGTAAGAGAGGGTGACAACCCACAGCCGAGCCAAGGATGCCCCGTGGAAGGGAGGGAACCAGCCCCAGCAGGCGGGTTAACGCCGTGGATATTCCCCAGCACCGGTAACCCGCTGGCTTCTCAGCGTGCCCTTGTTTGGAAATGAGCAACTCGGCCACCCGCCTCTGGTTTTGCCATTTCTCAAAATCGAACAGGTGCTAAAAGCCAGCAATACCACGACCCAAAGTGCTTCTGCAACCGGCTCCGGAAAAACGCCACCGAAGCAGCAGCAGAGGCTGCAAAAGCTGCCCCAAAGGCGAGCTCCTCCGGCCACAGCACAGGGCTCCACACCTTCCAGGGCACTGCCCCTTCTCTCCAGCTCCCACACCCTCTGCTTTGTGCATCTCGCTCAGTGTCTGATGTTTTTCCCTTCCTATGTTGATTCAGATCCTGCCCTCTTGACCCTCTTTTTATCCTCCCCCCCCTGTGTTTTAGTAGCATCATTTAAAAGTGATGATACCCACTGAAACGTGTCCAGGCGCATCAACAGGAAAAGAAGGATTAATGGGCTGGCATTTTAAGTCCACTTCGGGTGAACCATAAAGAAAAATGATGCAAAACCACAGTGTTGTTACCCTCTGTTACCGCAGAAAGTACGCGCTTCATCACTTATGTCACACTTTTAATTTTATACTTTCAAAGTCTGCAAACACCACAGACTCCCCAAGAGTGTATGTGAACCAGAAAATTAAACCAACAGCATCAATTTTCCAGACCTGAGAAATTCCAGGTTTTCCCTGCTGTTAATGGCTTGAGGTTTAATCCAAGGAAAGTCATTGCTTTAAAACATGAGAACTGCTTATGTAGTCTTGAGAACACACCTTGAAAACAGAAACATGGTATTTTAAGGTAGACACGGTGGTTTTCCTCCCCTTTCACAGACAGCAGCGCCCGGCTCTTTCATTTCTTGCACTCACAGCAATGTCAGAAACCAACACACCACGGCAGCGCCAAGAGGAACAGGCACTGCTTCTCCTCACAGTCACAGTATGGGAAGGTAAATGCCTCCCCATGCAGTGCATCCTCGGTAAAGCCACCGATGCCCCGCTCCCTGAATGCTGGTACCTCTGCCCGATGCCTTAGGGGACAACGGGATGGACGGTGGCCCCGGCTCAGCACTGAGGGGTGGGGTCCCTGCCGTCCCCACATCCCCCCCACGCTGCACAGGAGCACCCGCTGGCAGGATTGATTTTTGGCTTTATTTTGGCCTTATTTTTGTCAGGCACGCATCCGCAGGTCACACCACAAGTTATTTCGAGCAGGTGAAAATGTAGCTGTTGATGATTAACTGTAGTTACTGAGCAAGAAAAAAGTTACTTTGTTAAAAACGCTCAATGACTCCCTCGCTGGAGGAGCAGAACCCCCATGAGCCTTTTATTGAAGGCTGTTGAGCATCATAACTCCCAGGTACACTCCCATTGCAAGCTTGTTGAATAGGTCTAAAAGGCAGGGAAATGGACTAAGACAAAGTGAAAATCAGTATTGTAAGAAAGGTTTTAAAAAAAAGCAATAGGGTCAATTCAAGGAAGGACTGAGCACATTTTTTGATGTTCAGAGTCTCCTCCCCTGCAAACCCCGTAAGATTCAGTGTCAGACCCACTGACTGACTCTCTGAATGAGGCTGCGTGGGGATTGGTGTGGCACTGGGATGGGGACACTATTTCTGAGGTCAGCTGGAGGCAAGAAGCAGCAAATCACTATGAAAAACTCTATTTTGTGATGGATTATGAGCAGTGAGCATCACAGTGGTGTCCCCAGGTCTCACGTATCTGGTGAAGAAGCTCAAAGCTCCTCATCAGAAGAGTTTGACACGCTTTGGTTTCGTCCCGGTTCCCAGGGTCACTCTGCATTTCCTAAGCAGAGATGATGTTGTTATCCTGGATCTAACAAAGGTTTAGCAAACCAACAGGCTTAGAGGAGAGCCCCAAGAAGTGTGAAATAAAATATCCGGACTATAAGTAGGAGTTCATTTTCATTAAAACCAGCTGGTTAATATTGCACCCATGTGCACCTAAGGCACTAAGAGGGGGAAAGAAGGATCGAAAACTAAAGAATAACAAGAATATCCAGAGCTCTAATAGTAAATATTTAAAGCAGGAAGGTATGTAAACAACTCCACAGCACATAACCCAAACGCCTGCTAGTAGAGGAGGAGCAAGCTTTCCTCTGGGAGATAAGCCCATCCTTCTCTCTCCTGGAGACTTTCTTGCACTTCTGTCCAATCTAGCCACGGTCAGAGGCGTAGCTTTACAAGAGCATAAGACCAAAAAATTCATTCACTCGTCCAGTCTGTAACAACTAAACACCATTTCACCTGGTTTTCTACTTGCATCTGCAACCCAAAAGCTCATGTTTAGCTAAATGCTGCTTTTAGAAAGGCAGGCAACCCCGGGAAGCTGCGCACCCATCCCAGAAGGACAGAGAATCCACAACCACCTCCCTGGAATTTGTTTCTGGGGCTCCCTGTCAGTATAGCACAAGTGTGTCTCCCACTGCTCATCCAAATGCAGTTTTGGCACAGGCCCTGCTTTGCCCTTGTCTGGTAGATCAAGGAGATTAAGAACCCTGAACCTTCTCCTGATGAAAGATCTCCCACACTGATCATGTCACCTACACTCCCTTTGATAAGCTAATCAGGTTCTGCTCCTTCTGTCCTCTGTGTCAGGTATTTTCTTCATTCCCTTAGTCACATATCTGGCTTTCCTGCTCAGTCGTCCTAACATTTCACATGTTTTTTATTTTAATAAAGAGAAAGAACTCACTTTTCAAAAGAAGCAGAGTAGATCACGTCTCTTCTATTGCCTTCTGCTCCCCCTGCTTACACACCCGAGGATCTTACTATCAGAGTGTCAGAGGACTCATCCTGAGCTCCCGGTCAGCTGAGACCGTCAGGACACTTTGCACAGCAACTGCTGACCAAGACACAGTGTCTGTTTTGCAAACCACTGGCTACAGGAGGGATTTAAGTAAATAACCTTCCTTGCCGTATTACATTACAAGGGAAATATTTCTTGCTTCCTTACTAACCCAGGCCACCGAGGGCTCTGCCTACCCAGCCCTTTTTCCTTCACCATGACTCTGCTCTTCAGAAGAGCAATAAACTTCCTGTAACGTTGTTTAGTTGACCTAGAAGTGATTTCCTGCCCTCAAAAAGGCAGTCTGTAAAATCTGCTGATCACCTAGTTATAGATACCAAGCTAAAACTCGCTTGATGCCACGATAGCTGGAAGACACAAGAAACCCTGACTCTTGTTCCCTGGTTCTCCTGCCCACCAGGCAGGACCTCAAGAGCTTCTCCAGATCCTAGCACAACCCCCTCCAGAAGCAGCCAATGCTGGCCACTGACTCTGCCCTGACATAGGCATGGGGAGACCACGACACAGAGTAGACGTAGGAAGTCACTTCAGGTAGAAAAGAAAAAAAGTAAGAGAGAAAAAACTCCAAGGAGATGGTAAGTATCTGCATTAGAAGATCCCTTATCAAGACAGGCCAAGGCAGAAAAGGGGCTTTCCTATCCATGCACATTTTAAACAGCGCTGCACGGTTTCCTTGCAAGCTGCAAAGAATGCAGTTTTTCAGGCACATTTTCCTCCTCCCACAAGTCAAGGTTTTTCTGAACCCGTGCAGCTCTTATCGGTCCCACGATCTGCTGCAGTCATGAGCATCAGACTTGGTTAGACTAGATGGCGTGAGTCATTGTGGTTACCTGAATCTTAAATTATCTCGTACACAAAAGCAGGCAATTCATCCACAGCACCTTCCCTTTCATACTCCTTTTTTAATTAGAAAACAACTCTTATTGATTCAGGCCTCTTCTACAAAATGCTTTGAGACTTACTGACCAAAAGCACTACGTAGGAGCACCTAAATATTACTATTACCCACTTCATGTTTACATTGAGAGTCCAAATATCTATTCTTGCTGCTGATCACAGGTGAAAACATCCTTCCCAATCTTTCTGGGTAGGTGCAGTGCACGAGTGGAGGCTCTTGCACCACGTGACACCAACCTCAACCTCTGTGGGGGTTCAGCATCCCCACGGCAATAGCTTCAAGCTGAAGCACGAGGCAGCACTGCCTGCACCATCCGCACGGCTGCTGCCAGACAGGCAGTGTCCACGCAGGGTCACAGGTAGAAACAGATGTGTAACAACCCAGACAAAGCAGACTTTGCAGGTGAAGGAATGGCGAGTCACCTCTTTCTAAGTCTGTCACAATTACCTTCCCTTCTGCTTCTCTGCTCCCTGCACCCTCTTGTGTTTCTGCCCAAAACACATTTCTGCTTCAAGATCCACCAGGAAGAGGTGCAATGATTTTTATAAAGCAGGTGGGGAAACTGAGGCACGTAACAGACACCGCTCAGAAATGAGGTGCCGGCAAGGGCTGAGACCAGACCCGGCTGCGGTGGTGAGCAGTGCTGAATCCAGCCCCAGCTCCTTGGGAAAGTGCCACGGTTACTGCCTGGGGACAGCGGGACTCTGGAAGGAAAAACCAGAGGTGCAGTTCCCATCACCTCCGCCCATGCTTTCATGTTGATGACGGCATGAATCCAGCCCTGCTGATTACGCAGGAATTGTCATGGAAAAAGGCCCTTTCCCAAGACTTCAGCCTCTTCCTGCTTCCAAAGGAGTAGGAAACAGAGCAAGGATGGACACACTTCAGTGCTAGTTACACTGCTCTTCCTTTGCAAGGAAACCAAGATCATGGGAAAACTTAAAAAAAATCAAAATAGGTTTGTTGATTTGAGATTTCTGGATAAACAACTGACTTTCTTGGTAAAGAACACATGGCCAGATCTCATCCCTTAGTGCCACAGAGCTACGCAGCCCCTGTTACAAACACAGACCCAGGGTACTGCACAGAAAGTTGGAACTTTGAAGACTGGATAAAAGAAATAGGATGAAACCTGGAAGAATGTCAGAAGGTCAGTCCCTAAGGGCTTTTAATAAAGTCTTTGCTCATGCAAAGTGCATCAGCATGAAGGACCTCGCTGCACCAGTGGCTCCCAGCATGACCACAAGCCACGGAGGCCACGCAGTTAAAGCTAAAACACAGTAAATGAGATACTTTCAGCAGCAAAACAGAAACCGCTGGTGTCTTGTCTTGAGTCATCTGGGCTACCCTACATCAGGCAAAGCAACCAAAAATGAAGGTGGAGAAGAGACTACTAGAAGCATCACATGCAGGTGTGCCACAGGGGAGAGCTGCTGTGGGCAAATATCACTGATGCCACAGTAACAAAACAAAAAAAACAATCCAAACCCAAACACAGTTATGGTATAAACAGGTCAATAACATCTGGAAATGAGAAGGTGATTTTAAAACCTGGTGATGGGACATATGAAGAGACTGCTGTGAAATCAAGGGGACAAAAAGCCAAGTGGGTTTCAAGGTGGGGCATGGCTGCTCCTAGGAGTACAAAGTGACATGGGGAAGGAGATGGTCCTCGAGCCTCCAGCCTCTCAGGTGCTCGCTGCCCAAGCAGGAGAAACAACAAACTTGGTGTTCTGGGACAAACCTGGAGGTGAGAAGCCTCATCAGAGCTGGGCGGGTGGAGAAACAACCACAGAAATAAGGTCCCTGCAGCCTCCACTTCCCCATCTGCAGCAGGGAGATAGCTGCGAAGAAGAGCAAGGCTGAACTTCATCTAGGTTTCACTCCATTAAGTCAGCATGCAGAGTAGGCACCAGCTTGTTCTCGTACAGGACAAGGGAACACACAGCATGTGGTTCCACTGAGCAGGGCAAGCAGAGAACCAACATCCATCCTCTCACCGGGCAAGTCAGTAAACAGAGTCGAGCCCTTCCTGTGCCCCAAATGTGCAAATTCTTGATGGTTCCCAACACGCCCCCCTGCCTCCATGAGGACTGAGGAAGTCACCCTGGGTTTACACCAGTGCTAAGGTGGGATTCAAACCAGGGACCTGTTCCCCCTGCCTGCCAAGCAGGAAAGATGTTGCAGGATCACACCCACCGTGCTCGGATCCAGCGGCACAGAGCTGGCCTGGGAGGGCACAGTTCTGCCCCCCACAAGCACCCGCCAACAAGCAACTTGCCTGTTTACCCACAGGACGTGCTCGCTGCGATCTCTTCCAGTGCCAGAGCCCAGCTTGAAGCGTTTCACGCCGGGCCGGTGATTCCGGCCATTGTGCCTGTCGAGAGCCTGGACAAAGGGAAACGTTGTCCTGAGCCCAGGCCAGGAGCATCGTCCCAGCCAAGTGCACCGCGAGCTGCCCCGGTGCTCGGGGGGGTTCCCCACAGCACCGGCAGAGCAGGCTGGCAGCCCCCGTGCCTGGGAAGGGAAAGGAAGCACAACTCCCTGGAGCTGATTAAGCGGCGGGGGATGCTTGCAGGGGAAGGAAAAGGAAAGAGAATCAGGAACTGCATCTGCCTGAACCTCACGCAGTTAAAACAAACTCAGTCTCATGCCCTTGTTCTTCTCATTTAGTTTCAAGTCAGACTTTCCTAAGAAACTGGAAGATGCAGCTTAGGATCCAAGAAAAAAGCTGCCTTAATTACTGTAATTATTTTTTTAAAATATTAATTATTGCATTTTAATATTAAGACTAAGCAGACACAAAAGTAATCACTGCATGACAGCACAGATGTTTTAACAGAAACGAGCAGCTTCAGAAACCTTGCTCATCCTCTGATGAGTTTAACACACACAGGGCACAGCACGTTTCCATTCCAAAGCCTTTCCGTGCAGCTGAGGGTGCATCGGACTCCAGAAGAAACCGCAGTGCCCAAACCTCGAGGTAGGGAAGACCTCCCCACACCCCATTTCCACCACGTGCACGCTTATGGCAGTTGCAGGGGAAAAAAGGGGAGGCGAGGGTCAGCCAGAACACTGAACGCCTCGGAAGAAGGCCATTTCCATTACTGCAAACTTCCCAGCAGTCCCTAATTAGGGAGAATCTGCAAGAATAAACAAACTGGCAATGCTACACGCAGGCACTCCACTTCCAGATGTGCATGTCTCATTTTCACATGATGTCCAAGGCAGGGTTGGAACCTCCATCCCCGCACAACAAGGGGGGGAGGTAGGCACAGTGTGGGCTCCCCGTGCTGAGCCCATCCCCATGGGTCCAAATCTCACTCCATCCTGCTTTCCTCTGCACATCCCAGCTGCCTTGGGCATGGTCCTTCACCCCCGTGGCACTCGCCACCCCTCTCCCATCACATGGGGCAACCAAACCCCCACGGGACCCTCCCTTCTCAGCAGCAGAGAGGAGCGTGAGCCGGGAAAGCAGCTCTTACACCCACTGCCTCTGCCACTCTCTCAGCTGCCTGCTCACGACCTTTTCAACTCCAAACTTTCCGCTCATAAATATACCAGCTCATGGCAGGCAACTTGCTTTTCTTATACTTCTCAGAAAGCCATTTCCAGCTGCTTGCACTCCTTGCGCCAGCCCCTGGTTATTTCTCCCTGCTCCTCCAAGATATTTCAAGCATGCAAGAAAATCTACTGCAGCACAAAGAACCTAAAACTCCTCGTAAAGGCTTGGGAAGCACCATGAGCTGCAGGTCAGGCCTTGGGAGCAGCTGTACCTCCCGATCTCCCTGCTTGCCATCAAAGGTTTTACGATTATTATTTCTTTTTTGACATAAACCAGTTCGATAAGAACGATTCTCAGCCAGAGCCGCAGCCCCACACCCACTCGGCTTCCTCCGGGCAGCACGGACACAGCGCGGGAGCTCACCGCGCAGCTGGAGGAGGACACGAGGGTAGGAGGGAAGGAAGGAGAGGAAGAATGAACACGATTTTCCTTTCCTTTTAAAGGCTTTGGCAGATGCCAGCGAAACCACCAGCGGGGATGCAGAGGTGTGGCCGTCAGCATCCGCGCAGCCCCGAGCAGCGCCGGCGGCTTCCCCTTTGCTCCAGCTCCACCACGCAGGGATGGGAAGGGTGCACAGCTGCCAAAATCCACAGGCTGGACACTCCTGTCTTTGTGCAGATGGGAATTTGGGTCCCCTTGGCAGCACTCTGTGACAATCTGGCTAGAGGAAACACACCCTCAGCTCCACCGCCTGCCTAGGAGAGCTTGGTAGGTCCAACACAGGCATATACATAAAATTAAGCAAGACTGGTATCGTCAATAAACTCCTGAGCTCACAGACTGCAAATGGGAAAAGACGGGACAGCCTGGACCGAAGGAGGGGTCACTGGCCTTCAGCAAGGGCAGGGTCTGCCTCGACTTTCACATCTCATTAAATCGTCCTCTTGAAAAGCTTATGACAGCTCTTTCAGACCTACAGAAAAGACAAATCCCAAGTAATCCCCCACTCACCAGATCCCAGTATAACCAGGGTCCCAGCTAGCCGAGCTGTGCTGGGCAGCAATAAAGCGGCAACCCCGAGCTGTGTGTTCAAAGGATCTACTCCAAACAGAGTAGGCAGCCTGAGCACTGGTTCTGCTGGAATCGGTGACTCCGGGCACCGACTCTGCTGGAAACACAGGGGAGGGCGAAGGGGGCTACAAAGCCCCCACTAACCAGCTCTGCCATCAGCAGCCTCTGCTGCCCACCACATCTCTCAGGTTAGCACTGCTAACACAGACTCAGCCTCTTCTACAGATGCAGATGTCACACAGCCCATTTAAAGAAAACCCAAACAAACTCAAACCACCCTGATTCAACATGCAAGATTTTTCGGAGTTTCCTTTGACTTCCTCTGCCTTTCATATGCTCGACCACTTGTGCCTGCCCTGGCTCTTGCTCATGCACTGCCCCATGCCTGCGGGCTCCCCGCTGCAGGGCACTTATTTCTGCTGAGATTACACCACTACTGCAGGAGGGACCTGATGCTGTCACCACCGCTCTCAGGGTAGAAGAGACTGTCAACACCAAGCCTCATCCAGAGCAGGACAACACTTGGGCATTCCCCATCCACGCCTGCCTCAGCACCGCTTTCCAAGAGCCAACTCTCGGCAAGAGCCACAGCCAGCACACGTGGCTGGGGGATTTCAGCCTCCAGAAACAAAAGAAGATCCAAAAATAAATAAAAAAAAAATCAGCTGGGAGATGTGCTGCAAGCAGGCCAAAAGCAGGGACCATCCAGCTTTTGCCCTAAATGGGAAAGGGGCCCGCAAGTGCTCCAGGGGCAGAGCATCAGCCTCGAGAGAGACGGCATCAAGCCAGGCGGGAGAGGAGGAGGTTTGCAGCGAGCGGTACGAGGGGGAGAGAAATTCCCCACTGGCAATCCTCCCAACAAACAGGACAGTAAAACCCTGGAGACGGGCTGAGCTTGGGGGTCCCGGAATAGAGCGAAACTCAGAGATACTTCAGCATCATCTGCGGGACACAGCCCTTCCCTGGGAGGTTGTACAAAGCACCTTGCTGCATGCTGTCGGGCAATTAGCTCTGCCGCTTTAGTTTCTAAACGAGTCCCAACGTCCTGAACGAGCAGAGCTGGACCTGCTCCCTTTGCAGTGGCAGGCAGGGCTGGGTTATCTCTTCCCTCACACAGCCTGTCCTCTCTTTGCACCCATAACCCTGCAGCCAAGCCCAGCAGGGAAAGGGGAACAGGGCAAATTAACTTCCCTTCCGATGAGACGTGGCCAGCAGCCATCTCACCAAGCCGTGCTGCAAGGAGAAGCTCACACAGTGCTCACTTGCCATTATCACTTCTGCCATCTTCACGCTCCAAGCAGGTTCGCCACCTCACTTGCACACTCTCTGGTGAACCCAGCCTCACCGTGCTGACTTTCTGTTAATACTTCATTTGCAGTGCCAGGGCCTGTAATAACCACACTAGGTCAGGGCGTGTTGGACTAGATGTTCCATCAAAAGAATTAAACCGTTCTTGTTTAGGAGGAGTTAAAATAAGGTAGAAACTAAATCTGAAATGTTTTTCCTTATAAAGGAAAGCACTGCACCCATTAAGCATCAGCCTTTCTTGTTCAGCAGGGACTGGCAGTGTCTATAAACTCAAGGGATATCGCAGACAAGCAATCACGGGGCAGATCAGCCCCGTGTTTATTTTAACACAAGGGAATAAACTGCCAGACCTGAGCTCTGTCTTTACATACCTTCCTTCTCCACCCCCTCTCCGCCTCCAGCAAAATCCTCCTGCACACCGCATCCCCAGTTTGGTTGGTTTAACGACCAGACAACATTCCTGAGAGTCAAATAAAACTGCTCTGCTGCCTCTATCCAGTGCCCGGGTCCCTGGGGAATGCTCCTCTGCAGAAACACGTGCCTTGGCGTATCAGCAACACCCTCCCACAAACAAGGCCACTTAATCACTCCGCAGACGCACTCCATTGCCACCAGCTCCATCCCTCTGGCCATAGGTCTGAACATCCCCTGCCAGGGGCACCTCATCTGCACCTCCGGCTCCGCTTCTGTAGGTGGTTTCCAAACAAATCTTCTCCATAACACTTGCCTGTAACTTGGGAGAGCATCGTCTGCCAGCTGGAGGGTGCACAGTTATTTCACACACTGCAGAGAAGAGCGAACAGCCCAGAGCAGCTCTGGGTGCTGTCTCAGAGCCAAGGATGGCGACTCGGTGCAGAAGCAGGGCTGGGCTGTCCGCATCCTCACTATCCCCTGCATAGTTCAGGCACTCAGCAAGGTTTGCAAGGCATGTTCTGGCGCGGCTCTGGTGAGCCAGGCATCGTGGAAGCAGCCAGGGGCTGGTTTGCACATAAGCAGTCAATTGCTTGGAGGAAGAGGTGCCCACTTGGTTTCTTGCCAGTCTGCAGACAGATTTAAGACACGAAGGAATTAAACCTCCGATCCAGATATTACCGTGGCCAAACAGGCCACCGCCTTTACTGGCCCCTGCAACAGCCCCTGGCAGCACAATAAAAGGAGTATTTAGTAAAGCTACAGACTTGCTTGAAAAAACCTGAGGATGATGAGCCATTTTTCAGCCAAGCTTCATATAAACACATTGATAATGATGTTAGCATCAGAGGAGGAGATGAATAGGGCTGCACGGCAACAGCAGGCCTCTGTCTGCCTCAAGAAAGCCCCTTTCTTGCAATGCACATGTTTAATCCATGATCTGTGTCTGCTGCCAGCCCTGTTCATACCCAAATCTGCTCACCTCATCTATTTTCTACATAGCCACAGATTTAGGTTAGGTGGGAGTGCAGGCAGAACTCACAAATTCCACTCTGTCCTGTGCCATCCTGCTTTTCAGTGAAACCTCTGTCCTGCCTTCATTAAACACCTTCACTGGAGTTTAATAGGCAGACGGAGGCCAGCAGCTAAAGCACCTTCACATCCAATGTGGCTAAAAGCTTCAGTGTTTCGCCACTTTGACAAGGCTCATGGGAAACAAAGTCTTGGACATGAAAACCCATTTCTCCACCCTATTCAGGGGATGCACCTGCACCCCGTTGTCCCTCAGGGCACAGAGGCTGGGGGACATCCCAGCACCAAAAGCCAACGTCACCTCTTGCTCCCAGAGACCCTCCTGCAGCACAACCCCTCTGCGCCTCTTGGAGAAGGGCTGTCCCTGCTCTGCGGCCAAGGAGCAGCCTCAACAACCAGCCATGCCCAGTTGCTCCTTAGCTGAGATACGAACATACCAGCACCAGCATCAGATTGGCCTCTATCTGCTGAGGATAACATTAGGTTTGGGATATTTGGATTTACTTTTCAACTCGTTGGTGTTGTCCCAGAACAAAGCCTGCACACTCGTCTCTAATGGATCTGTCCTGATTTGGCTGTCACCTTGATTTGCATCTCTCAGCAGCTTTGCTGATTGCTCCAGAAAATGCAGGTTCGTGTAGCTCGTGTTCTCTGAGCTCAGTCAACCATGCGTTGACTACAGTCAGCTTCACAACTGCACACAAACATAGACTCATCCTGGCAGAGGAGGAGACAACATCAGCAGAAATCAAACTCCTGTAAGTGCACTTGAGAAGACACTTTGCTGAGTTCAAAGAAACAACCCTTCCTCCTCAGTTAAGGCTACCACCCTACACCATTTACACATGTTGACCAGCTGCAACCCACCATCATTTTCGTGGTCATCCCTGTGTAATAATAAACATTTTATTAAAACTACAGAGCAAGCACTCCACAGCATAACGAATATTCATGCTGCCTTCCACAGCAATGAACTGGGATCCCAGCACAGCACAAGCCTGCAAAGCCTTCCCTACCCCCTTGCAAAGCACAAAAGTGTGGGAGTTGAACAAGGATCAGTATTATCCACTAAACCACAGGATGAGCTGTGCAGGAACTGGCAGGCTGGATGGCTTCCAGTCGCTAAAGGCGGCAAAGAGTCCAGCCCATTTCTCGCATGCCAGATATGCTGAACATCTGGGGACTCGAGAATGTGAAGACAACCCACCCGCGTCCCGAGAACCAGGCAGTCTCCCTCTGCACACCCCCAGCAATATATGTTACTCAGAGGCAGAGCAGTACTACCAAACAGTTCTCTTTATTTTGCTGAATCAGGCATTAAAAACAGCATTTTGAATGCAGTGCTTTGCTTCTACATCCAGTAAACTTCTACCCTGATAGAGAGAAGAGCTGGCAAAACTCAAGGAAGTTTAGTGGCTGGCCCAGACCTAACCCGCGACGCTGTCAAAGGAACAAAGTGAAATAAAACCCCCATCTAAGGAAACAGCCACAGTCCCTCGCACAGCCAAGGGTTTGCCTGGGAAGGTCTGACCAGAGTTTAAACTACACGGCAGGAGGTTGGTTAGCAGGAGATGAACCGGGCATCTTCCAGGGAGAAACATCCCAAGCCAGATACAGTTCTAGATGTCCCACAGTGTCTGAGGTTTCCGGAAAAGTTTCCCATCCCTAAGATGAGGGCCTCTTTGCATCTCGTTACCGCTCCTGATCTTTTACATGATGAAAACTCTATCTTTCAGCCACATCCAAAGAGAGACTGGATGTCTATCTTTCTTCTACCGTAAGAGCTCGCCCAGCCCACACAAGTCACCAGAGAATGAAATTCCAGGCCCAGCAGTTAGACCTGTTAGGCATTTACGGGATTTACTTGGTCTATATTCCCCTTAGGGGTTTCTCTGAGGGATCTGCGCAGCTCTCCTGGAGCTGCAGCACTGGAAGGTCCCACAAAAGCGGCCACAGCATCAAAGCTTCCCAGAGCTCAATTTTGAAGAGAACAAAATCTCCCAGCCCAGCAATGAAAGAGCCCTACAATGTTCTCTGTATTCTCTGTGCTTTTACTTCCTTTCCCCTCTGACCTTCACACCCAGAGCTGGGAGCTCCTTGCAGCCAAGCCTGCTTAGAGTGAGCAGTGTCTCAGTTTGAGAGCCAAGAGAAGCCCCTGTGGATTACAGCCTGTTGTTGCATTTGTTGTCAATAAAGCACGGTGTGTCAGAAATCACTAGAAGGGCAAGGGGCTGTTAGTTATGACCCAGATTCATTGCTGCTTTCCTTCTCCAGGGCCCATGGAGATGTCAAGAGTGCCCTGCCTTCAAGGCAAGCCTATGAAACGCAGCTCCTCTGAGCCCATGACCTGCTTCTCCACTTTCCTGCCCTACCCAGCCCCTAGAAGCTCCCAGAGGCGTGGCATCCTCCTCCGCCTGCCAGCACGGAGATAAACTCCAACTCCTCCACCTTCCTAGAGAGAAAAATCTGCTCATGGTGCACGTCCAGCTGCTGCAGAAGCTCAAACCAAAGCCACATCTGCAAGAGGAGATTAGGAAGGCATAAGGAGATGAGAAACTTCAGGTCGAGCCACACGAGCAAGTCCCAACTCCTGAGGAGGACCTTCGCTGTGCAGGTATCCCAGCCCTGCTGGCTTGAGCCTCTTGCTCTCTCTGAATCAGCTCCCAACAATTTCTTCTGCAGCGGCAGGCGTTGGGTTGACCCAAAGCCACAGCTCACACCCCGCAGCGGGTTCCCCATGGCTTTGCTCTGCCCGAGGTGGCTCCCCCCGCCCCGAAGTCACGGGGCTGCCGAAGTTTCTGGTCCATCTTGCAAGGGATTGTCAGCAATTTGCAGATTGCACGTCCCAGCTCCCTCTCTAAAGCAGGGATGTTTATATAACCCTAGGAAAACGCCAAGCGCAGCAGGATTGCGAGGGAATACGCTTTCAGCTGCTGGAGCTGGTGGAGCTCTGACAGGCCACGTCAGTTGAGAATCTGCCTTTAACTCTTAATACTAAAAAGGCAACTTCCTATGTAATGGAAAACAGAGAAATCCTTACAACGTAAGATGTTCCTGTTCACAACAGATACAGCTGATGAGCAAGGCATTAAATCTGAACGGCCAATTCCAGTGTTTCCTGAGAGAGATCAGCTCCCCGCAGAGCAAATTCTACACTTCTGCTGGAAAACATCAGGTTTGTTGTTTATTTTTTTAAAGCAGGTTTTTTTTTCCAAGCCAGGAAAAGAACGGAAAACCAGCCTGGCTTTATTAAGTCCACGCAATATGAATGAGAGGGCTATAAAGGGGATGGATGATGGATCCGACGTGTCTGTTTCAAAAAAAAAAATCCCATTTGTGAGTAGCAGTCCGCAACAGAAAGCAGCTTTACAGATATTGGCAGCCCTTGACATTAATCTCTTTTTCGTAAAGACAAGAAAAATTCTTAAACCATCCAAAAGGCAATGAAGAGGCAAGTCAGGGGTCTGGTAGCCAAGATCTAAAGCAATCAGAGAAAAACACGTAACAGTCACTAGGAGCTGAGGAGCTTGGACAGGCAGAGGTGGGAACAGCAGAAGTTCACGGGCTTTGGATGGGGACGATGCCTCCAAGCCTCTCACACCCTCTTCGCTATCCTTACACATATCACCGCACTCCATTCCACAGACCTACTTTAATACAATTCCTATCTACTATTTAAGCAGAGAAGGAAGTGTGGGAGACAGTTCAACAAACTCAGATGGCTTCTCCCAGATGCCAGAGGCAATGAGGGAACAACCCTGCTCCTGCCAGTCCTCCCTGGCCACGCAGGTCTGTGTGTTGGCACCTGAAGGGACGTGGTTATCGCTGTAGCTGGGAGAAGCTGAATTTCAACTCAAAACGCAACGTGTTGAACTTCTGCTAAAGTTCAGACAACTTCTGCCCCCTAAAGCTATTCCTGCTTTTACACCGCCATGCCCTCCGGATTTTAGTGAAATTTGATGGTGAAAGCGTACCCTTTGGATACGTTCGTATGTCAGCAGCTAGAACTTTTTGTTTCATGGGAAAATCTGTCAGCAGAACGTCCTGAGTGCAACCAAGGTGCCTTTGAACAGTATGTCTGACACAGAACCGGATTTCCCATGATTTATGTTGTGCAATGCTCGCTGCTGCCAGGGCACAGAGGGGTTCCCACCAGAAACAGGGCGCTGGCGGCCACCGAGACAACACGCGGCCGTGTACAAGAGGGAGTTTATCAAAGGAAGGGAATAAGTTGCGACTTAGTGCTGTACGACGAACATTTTCAAGGCAGGAAAATGAGGCCCATGCTGTCTGTGGGTTGTTTAGATTCACAGAGGGATCTGCATCACTCTGTGGGTAACCAGCACAAAAATAAACCTCTTCTTGCTGTGCACGGGGTCGGGCAGGGGAGCAAAGCCTCGGCAAGCAGGCAAGCCTGAGCTTTACCAGAGACAGAGCAAGGTCCGGGTCTCCGATGGCCTGTGAGAGGAAACGCCGTGTGCAGGGAGAGGAGCGGGAGGAAGGCATCAAGCCAAGAGAGGGAGAGCTCAGACCGAGTCCCCTCCCTTTGCAGCAGCAAAGCCCTCCCAATACCCCTCCTCACATTCTCTTCCCCAAAACACTCCATTTTTCCTTCCCCCAGGTCTGCAGCACTCCCATCCACGCAGCTGCCTCACAGTCCTCCAGCCTCCGCGTCACCCACCACTGCCCATCCCCATCCTCCACCCCTCGGTCCCCTGCACCGCTGGCACGGGGCAAGATGAAGTTTCCTCGCCAGCTGCAGACAAAGGGCCCACTCTCTGAGTAGCCTCAAGACGGCCAGGGGGCTGTGGAGCAGCAGCAGAACCAGAGGACACCACAGGTGAGCATTAAACCAAGTTTGGGATCAATTATGAGATAAAAGGCCAATTTTAACACCCCAGCCTGGGTGCACGTGTGTACCTGAGAGAAGCAAAGATCAATACCATGGTACACCTCTTGCCATACCAGTTTGGACCAAGGCTGGAAGCAGGCATCCAAACCATGTACCTCAGCCAACACGCAAGATCCAGCAACATCCCCCACATTCTCACACCACAATCAGCAAACAGCCCGAGTACAGAGCCCAGCACCACCAGTAACACCAGTCTGCTAGAAAAAAAATAAAGATGGGCAAAGGGGAGAGAGCTCCAGAGCACAACCTGCACTTAAACAGGCCACTCCAGCAGGTGTCCCAAGGGGTGAAGAGGTACGAGAAGAGGATCCAGGAACAGTTTTTCTGGTTGGAAATGCTGCCAGCGTCACTTCGCTCTCACAGGAGAGCCGGGAGGGAAGGGTTTCCTGGTTCGTGGCCAATACTGCTGTTCCTCTTACGGAGGATATGCCTTCCCCAGGGGGTGTTTCATCTGAGAGCACGAGACACACAATTTCCACGGTTCACTTTCCCTCTCCACCTACTGGGAACTTTCCATATTTTCTGGAAAAAAAAAACACAAAACAACAAACACCCCAAAACAAACCAACTGCTCACCAACTGTGGCAGTTTCCAACAGGGTCCCTTTCCCTAGAGGGCAGCTGCCAGTATCAACCAGCCCTTCCTTGAGAGCTGAAGCTGGGTTTGGTCAGTTCTCCACTTGAATGGAACGACAAATGTGACAGAGGAAAGAAATAGTAAATATTTCAGAGGCTGAAGACCGCTCCTTCCTGGTCTAACAGTTCATCTGCTCTCAAGGTTGCCCACTTTGCCTCTCTCTTGATAAATCAGTGAACACTTACTTAAACACAAGCCATCCTGGTGAGCGTTTCTGGAGTGGCAGCTCCAGCCTTGTCACTCCAGGTCCCATTGACCTCACAGAGCCAAGAGAAGCCATGGGGAAAAGCCAAAGCAATCAGAGTTGGGGAAGCAGAATCAGGGGGAATGACAAGCTCATATCAGAAGACCGTCATCTCCAGCGGAAGAGGGGGCAATGTCTGAAGATTGCAGCAGAAGGTCACGAGCAGAAGACAGCAAGGAGGGACTAACAGGCTCACAGGCCCTTCCATCTCCCCGGAGACCAGAGAGGAGTCAGGTGGCTCTTGCTGGTGAATGGAGCAGAGAAGAGACACACAAATTGGTGTTTGGTGGTGCTCCAGCCATGAACATGGCACCACCAGGTGATTTTACACAGCTCTGCCTCGGCTTACCATGCCTGTGGTGATCAAAGGACAGATGTTGTGGCTTGGGAATAAATCCCGAATTCTTGCTCTTTCACCTGTTCTCCCCAGCAGAGATGGGTTCAGTGAAAACAACTTGTGTTTCCAGCTTCTCCCCAGCCCCACATCTTGGATTAGCACCAGCCATTGCCTCCACCTCATGGGGTGCCTCATCCCAGTCCTGCACAGAGGTGCTGGCATCTTAAAGGGGTCAAATTCCCCGCTTTATCATGACAAATCCCTTGCAGCTGCCTAGCAGAGGATCCTGAAGCGCCTATGAAAAGCTGAAACTGTCTACCTCATTTTCCATATAGGAAGTTAGAGCACACGTGTTAAATGATTTACGCAAGGATACGGCAATTTAGTGGAAGAGCAGGAAAAGGACTCCAACAGCACAGCGAGATCATTCCCTCGTGGTGCAGCTTAAATCCCAGCTTGCTGGTAAATAAGAGCGGTGCCAAAAAGCGGATCTGTTTAGGAGAGGGACACCCAGAAGCTTTTAGCAATGTAGTGAAAAATCATCTCTTTCCGCTGAAGCAAATCCCTCCTTATAGGCACGTATTGGAATTTACTACCCTCTGCTGTAATCCTCAGCAGTCTTTTACCTATTTTACAACTGAGCACAACCGCAGCCTTGCTCCTGCTTTCGGGACTCGAAACTCAAGGCTGCGGCTCTGGGAGCAGGGGGGTCCCAGGGGACCCGCACTCTCGGGTGCAGGATGTGAGAGGTGTGACCTCGGGCAGAGGTTTGGGGCAGGGGGAGGCTGGGAGCCCCTCAGCCCCCACAAGCTCCGCTCCGGCAGCCGCCGGGAAGCAGACACCGCCACCTAACGGCTCCAGGGGCACCCAGAGCATCCCCTGTCCCGGGTGGGTGCTGGTGGACATTCCTTCATCCCCCAGCGTGGAGCACAGTGGGCACCCCAGCATCGCTGCTTCCCCAGGCTGTGCATCCCTACCTTGTCCTCGGGACTGGGGGTCCAGCCACCTCTGGCTGGCCCCTGCCACCCAGGTCACCTCCAGCTGGCCCGTGGCACCCAGTTCCCAGCCCCGCTGCATCCCTGGGGACAGGGATGAGTCACTGGGAGGAAGAGACTCGTGAGTCAAAGAGAAAAAGAGATGTAAGACTGAAGCCTCTAGGGATGATGGTGCTCATATCCAACCTTTAGCTCACTGGAAATCGGTGACTGAGACTCTGGGATACAGCTGCTGATAATCTGACTTCAAACACGAGATGATCCCTTCAGGGGTCTTACAAAGCCAGTCGAGGGACCAAGTCCTGACTCACGCTTCCCAACCTACAGTTCCACACTGCGTTCCAGCTTCCTAGGGTTCCCTCAAAGCAAGCATCGCTGCCAAGCATTCAGAATCTTAACTCTTTCCATTTGCCCCCCTAAACCACTCAGACAGACTCAAACACATATTACTCTTGACAAAGACTGGCTTCACCAGAGATGCTCAGCAACTGAGAGTCCATCCAACCCATCTACTCTGGGCAGGCCTGGTGCTCCCTGCCCCTACAAGAGATGGGGCACTCAGGCAGCAGCCAGCACCTATGAAACACACGCCTCCAGTCCCCAACCCCTCCATGTCAGCCTCCCTCCTCATCAGCAAGATCTTGCCTACATCACCAAAGCCCCCCCGGCTCCAGCAGGAGTGAGAACTCGAAGCACGCAGCCCTGCAAACTAAAACCATCTGAAACCAATAATAAAAAAAGCCTGTCCTGCACTCACCAGGAAGTAAAGGAGAGCACGTTACGTGCACACAAGCGGTGCCAGCTGGAAGAGTGGATGCTGCCAGCAAAGAGGTGTCACAGGCAGATAAAGATGCTGCCGCAGGTTGGGAAGCCATGGAGGGAGAGCCCAGCATAGGGGTAGTCTAGGAGAGAGTAATTTCTGAATATGTAGACCAATACGATCATTAGCAGCCACACCAGCGGGTGCCCACACTGCTGCACCTTGACCCCACTTCTCCAAACCCAATGGGATTTTAAAGAATCAGCACTTTTGTCAACAAAAAAGCCCCAAAATATGAGTATTTCTCTGCTCCACTGCACCAGAGATCAAACTTGGTTGTCTTGATGATATCGTTTAACTTTCCAGATGCAATGGCCAAGAGTAAAAGGCAAACAAACCTTTGTTTCCACAGCCTCAACCTACAACCTTCCTGACAGTTTGTGGTCAAAGGCACAACCTGGAGATCTCACAGAGCTAACGGCAGGCACCTCCAGGAATCCTGCATCCAAACAATTGCATTTATCATTGCCCAAATTGGTTTTGCTGGAAATTGGCATTTGCTCCAAGAATGACTGCTTTAGTTTATAAGGTATCTGGTAATGATGCAACCACAAAACTAATACAGACCTCATTATGCAGCATCAACCTCACATAGACATGGACCAGGCCAAGGGGAAAAAATAATAAATCTTCCTTTTGAGACAAGAAAGACGCTTTTTACAGTGAGAACAATCAGTCACTGGAACAATCTCTCCAGGACATGGTAGAGTTCTCATTGGTGGAGGTTTTTAAGAAGTGATTGAACAGAGTGCTAGATAATCTCACCGAGGCTCCCTTTCCCATGAAAGGCTGGACCGGGTGATCTCTGGAGGTACCTTGGCCTGTTCTATGATCCTATGAAAAAATGCACTTTCAGGTTTATTGCATGACTATTGCTTGTAAAATGAGTGCATTTTATTCACCTGTAAAACCATGCTCATTCTCCCCCAAGCCACAAACCAGAGCTATTTATAAGTCTCTAACAATGCTCTTTGCGTCAGCATCCTACTGCTCTTTTGAACCTTACACTGAAGGGCAATTTCACTTCACCTGCCACTCAAACAGCAGCTGCATCCAGCAGCAAGGGCTCACAGCACTCCTGCGCCAGGGATGTGGTATCTGGGTGCCAACATGGGACAAATGTAATGACAGCAGCCTCAAGTACTAGAGGAGAGGCAGAGAGGGTGCTCTATCCCACCCAGAGATGACCATGAGGAAATTAATTTTCAGTGTCGGTGTTTAGGAAGGAAGCTGCCCTTGCAAACAGAAGGTGCTGCAAAGAACCACTGGGCACAGCACAAGAAACTCAGCGTAAAGGGGTCACGTCCATGGACAATGGCTAAGTGTGCGTGTAAAGGATGCTGCTGGGAGTAGCCATCAAGCTGTTCAGAGTAGCCATCAAGCACTAGTAGTCCAGGTGGAACGGCTTCAGATCCCATGCACACCCCCATTTTGGAGACTCACAACTCCCTTTGCTTCAGTGTCAGAACAGCTTCAAGTTTCTAGTTGCACTTCTGAGCTCTCCCACGCAGGCAGGTGCTGCTGCACAGAGACCTAAGCACTAGATCCTTATCCACAATCAAAGGGTAATGGGAGCACAAATGCCTTTTAACAAAGACTTATAGAAAATCTGAAGCAGAGCAAGAAATTTCACCTCAATTTTCTCAGGTATAAGACTGCTCCTAAAACAGGACTCACTGCCCATCAAGACCTTCCCTACCGTCCGTAATGATGCCAAGGTCCAGCTATGTCGAGCCCAACCACAGCCCTCACAGCACGAGGCATCCCTGCTCTTTAACAAAATTATTCTGTCCATTAGTTACAGCTGCAAGTACCACGTGGAGAGAGAAGCCAACAGAACATAGATATTGTGCTTCTGAGATCATTAAGGCAACAGAAGACATGTGTTGACCCAGACATACTTCCCTAACTACGTACTTGCTCCTACTCAGCATTGTGGTATGCTGGACCTTGGAAGCGCCCTGACTTGCATGAGAAACGTCCTCCCTCACCCCAGCAGCATGGGAATTGCTTCGCTTTGAGGCTCCGAGTCATCCAGCAAAGCATGGAGCAGGAGGGCAGGCAGCAAAGGAGCTCCTGCCCTGGGGTCAGCCAAGCTCAGCGGAGCCGTGCCGAGAAGCGTTACCTGTGCTGTCTGGAGAGAGATGAGTGGTGCCCCACAATGGGATTGTATTTAATGGAGATGAGCAGAAATTCCAGCAGATTTAAGAGCAGACATCAGGAGACGGATAATGCTTCTACCTTGACATGCCTCAGACAACTGCGGAAATTCATCTGCCGGCCAGGCTGGAGCCGGCCGCCAAGACCGGGCTGGGAGCATCATGGAGCCTTCTGCGAACGCAAACCTCTGTGGAGGAAAACTCCACAGCCTCACAAAACCCAAACCGAGAGAGGGCCTGCGGGGACCTGCTATTAAATGAGCCGGAACCCGCAGTCACAATAGGTGACGATGGAACATCTAGGACACAGGTAAAGGCTCAAACAAGAATCTCAGGTGGAAGAAACCCACAGGTAGTTTACGGCACACAAGCTCACGGCCTCGGGGGAGAGAGCATCGCACACAGGAGCAAACTGTGGGTGTCAGCACCAGGCAGGAACATGAGCAACAGACTAGTGACAGCAAAAGGGAGGGCGAAGGACAGACCAAGAGCCAGCAGCCAAGGCAGGACACACAGGGAGGTGCCCCTGGGTGCCAGGGCCGGGTGAACGCAGAGGGAAGTAGAACCATCCAGACTGTCAGTGTCTGATCTGGTGTCCCATGAGCGTGATGTGCCGCAAGCTACAGGAAAACGAAAAAATGCCTGGTAAAAGAAGGTGTACAGCTCTGAGAAGAGCACTACAAAGAAATATGTCAGGTTTTTATCTGCTGTTTCCTAGGAATAACAGTGACACCAAGAAACCTGAGACAGAACAGATTGCTTCTGATCACTCCAGCTATCTCAACCCCTCTGCCCTGCTACACGCATTTTTAAAGATTGATTTCTATTTAAAAAAAAAAAAAAAAAGAAAGAAAAAGAAGAAACAAGCACATTTCCTCGCAACAACCTTCATACCTCCAGCATTCACACACAGGGCCACTGCTTTCCTTTCTCACTGCTCAGTCCAGGCCCATGGTGCTTTGCAGGTGGCTCTGAGGACCACTGTAAATGCTCAGTGTTGCTGCACTTAGCCTGAGAGCTGCTGCCTGCTCAGTCTCTGCAAGCCATGTGCTGCAAACAGGGGTTGTTTCCTTGCACCTATCACTTAGGTGCATAGTATGATGTATAAAATCATGTTAAACTCTGTACAAATATGCACGCACAAACACATCCATAGCAGATATATGACTGAAGGATTAAGAATGATCACTAGTGGGTTAATAAGGAGTTCATCTTTCTGGAGTTCAGCAGGTTGCATGCACCTACAGCACTCCCAGCTGCTGGACACTGCTAACACAGCCACCCCCACTGCGGTCAGGTGTTACAGTGATCTGCTCATCATTGCTAACTCTTAGTGTTTGCAGTGAAATTTCAAAGGTGACATTAATAATTTACCTCCTTGCCCATCACGGCTGCACCAATCCTGTCACCCCATCCTCACAGTAACCAAAACCGCACTGCTCAGGATGCTGCAAGGCCCCTCCTTGTCTTTTAAGAAGAGGTAAGCAGCCCCATGGCATTAGCCGTCAAGGCTTTGCACAAAGATCTGGACTAGTCGAAAGCGCCGTTTGCTAGCGAAAGACAGGAGAGCCATCTCCAGGCCACCGCCACCAGAGCAGTCTTGGCAAGGCAGAGAGAAGGGGCAGATGTGAGGAACACAGCAGCCCCAAAGCACAGCTCCCCAGCCTCAAAACCTCTGAACAAGGATGCCTGGAAACAAATTAATTTAGAGCTAAGGCTTTTCATGCAGTACTAGCTTGTGGAAACGCGTGAGAAATAGTTTAATCAGATTAAAAAGGACTAGCAGGTTATACGAGACTGTGTTTCTTACACTGGCACCCACAGACACCACCTGAGACTGGTGCCTCATTACAGAGACTGAGGAAGACCCTCGCTGCCTCAGAGCTAGCACTGAACCAGGCACAGACCCACAGCATCACCTCTTACCTCCGATACCTTCCCCTGAAGCAGGAGGCACTTGTTATGCTCCGAGGTGGGACTCCACATCAGGGCCACCGCTGTGTGCAAGAAAGCCTGAGCTCTCACCAGACAGAGGAGACCCTGCAGGACATGTTGAGCTCCAGCAGCTGTGGGAAAGCCACCCTCAAAGAAGCAGCCCAATTCCCACCTGCCCTGGGGTGCCCTCATCCCACCCGGCAGCCCCACACTCAGCTCAGGAGTCAGCTATTCCCACCCACAGCAGAGCGTTAATTAAAAACGTATTTAGGGCCAGGACAGCGGCTGGGACGTGCCCCCCAGCACGGTATTTGCTTTTATCTGAGTCATCCTTCGGTGAATCACTAAAGGCAGGGCCCTGGCTCTCCTGCTGCCCACACGGCCACAGTGATGGGGAGCCCAGGTCTCTGCTCCCTGCTCCTCACCTCCACCAAGGTGGCAGCACCAGAGCCTGCGGCCCCATAAGACCCTTGGGACACATCAGCTGCCTCAGCCCACTCGTGCCAGCCGTGCCAGGACTGGCAGGAGCTGAGGAGCTCACCCTGGGAATCCATGCTGTGCCATGGACCTGAGAGCCGACAGAATGACCTAGTGATGCTGCCATCTCGGTGCCCAGAATCTCTTCAAGCACGGTTTTCCTCTGTCCCTACACATGGGTTCAGCATCTGCTCCAACACTGCCTCAGTTGAGGAGCTTTGTCTGCCTGCACTGACCCCTCCAAACAGGCACCTGTGGAGAAGACCCAAGACCAGCCCTTCAGCCCTTCTATTCCCCCATCCCACATTTCATGCTGGAGCTGAATAGCAGAAACACCACTGAGATGGCCCACATGGCTCCGAGGTCCCACGCAGCACACAATGCACTCGTGCTTGACCAAGTGCAGCGTGGCTGTGCTCATCCTCCCACACCAACCCCCCAGGCACCACCGCCTGAGGTGAAGGCACACACCACACTTACGCCTGGCCCAGGCCACTGAGCATGTCCCCTGACCACAGCTCAGCCCCCTCTGAACCACCCACAGAAAAGCTGGTTCCAGCAGAGGACAGTGAAACACGTACACACTTCGATATCAGCAAACCAGGGTTGGTGCGAATTCTTGCATCTTTGCACAAAGTCTCTAGTCCAGGGTCTTCCTGACCCATGGGGTCCCTGGGTGCTGCAAGCCCCAGGAGCGGGTGACAGCCAGCTCAGGCACAAGGGCTCTGTGCTCCTCGCAGCAGCTGAACACGACGTGCAGCTCAGAGAAACCCACCTTAGATGGTCTTCTGGAACAAAAAGCTGCAGATCACACCACTAAGGAATCCCCTTTCTCACCAGCAATGCTTTGCAGAGCCCCCCAACATTGCTCCATGGAGGATGGGGACCCAGCGCTGCACCGAGGATCCAACGGGAGATGTGAAAGGACAAATTGTGGTGGGACCAAGCCACCCTGTCACCCTCTCCTCTCCCCCATGCCCCTGGCAAGCGGAGGTCTGCACACAGAAGCTGTCCAGCCCAAAGCCCTGTGCTGCTGAGACACCCACCAGGCTCTGAGTTACAAGCAGCTCTCAAGAATGCTTTGAAGTGGCTCAAACCAGAGGAGAAAGCACGAAGCAAGAGAGACGGCGAGAGGGGTGAGAAGGTGCCACCCGCGCTCTCCAGACACGGTGGAGAGTGGACAACACTCCTGCAGGTAAGTCCTTGCCCAGGGGCACCAGGTGCTCTTAGCGCAACCCAAACAGTGCCCAGCGGGTCTCGTATGGGCCAGCCATGGGAGCAGCTCTCTCCGGCCACAGTTTCGCTCCACCCTGGTTTCAGTGCTTCCTCTCATCCCTGTGGTTTCCCTCCCAGTGCCAATGCCCAGCAGCCGGCTGGGAACGCCCAGGAGAAGAGGCCTCGTGCCTGCCTGGGGCTGCTGGGCGATCCACGCCGTGCCCTGGGGAACAGGAGGACAGAGACCCCACCGCTGGGCAGCAGCACACCGGGGCTGCCAGTTTTGGCACAGACACCCCCCTTCCCTCACTTTGCCGCTTTGATCCCACCGTCCCGCTCAGGCACGCAGGGAGCGAGCCTTGCGGGTGACACCAGTCCCCTCTCCCAGCACACGGGTACGGTCGCGGCCATCCCAGAAACAGCTGCTGCAACACCTCGGCGTGACCGGGAGAGGTTTTTGGAACCGCTCAGACATGCACCATTAGGTGGGATTTTCAGGGAAGCTAGGGAATTAAATAGAGCTATTCGCTCCTCTGCTTACCCCCCTCCATCCTCCCCCCACCCGAACACCCCACGCGTAGCCAGCGAGGTGAAGGACCCCCGGGTCACCAGCCCCCAGCTCCGGCGTTGCTGCGGGACACGCAGGCAGCTCCTGCCCAGCCAGGCAGGCAGGCAGGGAGGGCAAAAGCTGGGGGAAGATACTTTGGCAAGCAGAGAAAGCTCAACCACAACACACACACACACACACACACAAACTCAGAAGCCAACCTTCAGAGCAGAAACGCGTCTCCATGCCAAGATCTCGGCTATTTTCCTCCCTCTTCCCGGCTCGCAGCTCTGAGCTAACAGGCTCAGCATTCATCCCCCCGCGCCGGGCGGCACATGGGAGCAGAAGGAGGGGGGAAGAGGGAGACTCAAATGAAAACCAGACCTAGAAAGCAGTTTCTTTTTTCCCCCACTCGCTTTCCCCCGTCTCGTCCCCCGCCCCCAGCTTCTGCTGGAACCACCTTCTGTCTAGAGGGCTCAGGAGGACGGGTTAAAAAAAAAATGCAGAAAGGAAGCGTTGCAAAAAAAAAAGAAATAAATAAAGGACTCGACTGAAATCCACCCAGAGTGTGGCTGTTTCTCTTCCCTAAAGTGCAGAAGCTGTTGGAAAGGTAGGAGAGCAGAGGCAGAATACAACGTATTAAAAGATCAATAGCCTACCTGAAATCCGGTCCCTCTCCATTACTACAGGATATATTTAGCATCCGCGTGTCACGGCCGTCCCTTTTTTCGGTGGCGTCCCCTTCTTTCCCCCACTCTCCCTCCCTCTTTGCCTTGCTTCCTCCTCCTCCTCTTCCAAAAAAAGCTCTTTGTCTGGTCTAATTTCTTCAATCTGTTGCAATCATGAATGCATCCAAATTACCACATTTCCATGTGCTGATCATATGTTTGTGCTCCAAACTGAAGTAGCTTTGTCTCTTTGAAATGAAAAGGAAGAGTAACAGAGGAAGAGAAAGGAAGAAGAAAAAAGAAAAAGGGGGTACATGACCCAAAAAATCCTGGAACTCCCTGAAATACTCCACCAGGCGCAGAAAAGCTGGAAATCCCGAGTCCTCTGTAAAACAGTCTTAAAGCTACAGCATGCGAGTGTCCAGGGGAACGCTCCAGCCTCCACTGCTCCCTCCTAATATCCACCAGGAGATGCTTAAGGAACTTGGCTCCTCGCTATAACAGAACAACTCATCCAGCTTCTCAAATCTCTCCCTGCTTCCTCAGTCTTATTTTCCTGCTATTTCCTCTATCCCCTCCTCCCGCCTCAGCTCCAGCGTTTTAAAAGGGCGCAGATCCTGCGCGTTCCCCCACCCTGCCAGGTCTGAAGTTTCGATTCATGCATAAACTATTCGGCTGATGAAGGCTGACTTCATTCCAAGCACAGCATCATGGGCTGCTGCTGCTGCTACCAGGCAGGACCCGAGCGCCGCAACATGTTTACTCGCCCCGCGCAACCCGCCAGAGAGCTTCGCCGCCGGCCCTGGCACTGAGCCCCGGCTTCGCCTTCCTCTGTGCTGCAAAGTGGTGATAAGAGCAGGATTTCTGCAGCCAGCCCAAAAGCGATAGTGAAAGTCTCTGCCCTGGGAAGAAGTTCTCTGGTCCCACAGTGGAGCAGAGGTGGGATTTAAGAGCGGTTTTCCTTCCCTGCGATGCCCAGGCAGGTCATGGGGGTGCAGAGGGAGCGAAGCACCTCTGCAGAGCCCATCACCAGTTCCTCCTGTCGCCAGCCAGGACGGAGGGATGCGTGGCTGCAGCGATGGGCTGGTTCGCTTGGAAACTTCCACTTGGCTGGCGGCCAGGGCAGGCAGCGGGGACGCCGCGTTAGCACCTCCGCCGAGATGGTGTTGGCGCTGCCGGCGGGCACGGCGCTGCCCAAACCGCCCCACGCACCCCTCCCGTGTCACCCGCTGCCAATTCCTATTGACAGCGCAGAGCCTGAGTCACCCAGCCAGATGCGAGGGCACAGACTCTGTCCCCAGAGCTGGCAAACAAAACATCCCTCCCGCAGCCCAGAGACGGCGATGGCAGATACCAGCAGAGATGACTCGGCTACTACGTGAGCCAGGTGTGCTGACAGGACCTTTGTATACTCAGCAGTGTACACATAACAGGTTTTTCCCCCAAAGGCTCACAGTTCCCATGGAAAATCACTAGCATGATAGCTATGACAGAGCCTGGCATCTTCCCCCATTGCATGGGCAGAAGGACAAATCATTTCCTGGCTGTCTGAATAAACTTTCAAGGCACTACAGACACTGCTGGGACCTTTGGACAGCCTGGACCTACATTGCATTGCTTTTCAATATTGCATGTTTGCCCCCTACAGCAGCACACGAAGCATCACTGTCACCAAACCAGGAGGAACCCAGGCAGTGGGGTCACTCCAGCACCCCCAGCCAGCAGCAACTGCTGCACAACAGATAGCAAAAAGCTGGTGGAAGACAGCCCCAGAACAGTCCTTTCCTTAGAGAAGTTCCTCTCTGATCCCCAGTGGGTTATTCCTTGGGCAAGGAAGTTTAGATTCCTTCCCAAATTCGTGGTCATTTAGTATTTGCTATCAAAGCTCTGCACGTTCCTGCTGCCAGTGCCCAAGGCATCAGAGAGGGGACAATAAGCAATGTTTTCCTGTGAACAGTCTGAAACCATGTTTCCTGCCCCAGACCTCTAAGGTGCCGAACACCCAGGAGAACTGCACAGTCTCACGCGGTGCAAAATCCACCCCACTGCCTCCACCGAGCAGCCTTTACTGCCAGGCTCCTTATGTTGGAGAGGAAGGGAAAAGCTCAGGGGAAGAAGGTGCATGGAAAGGAAGAAATGGGATAGGGGCAGCACATATTTCAGCCTGTGGAGTTCAACCCTGCGATTAGGACAAAACAAAGGCATAATTTCTAGCAGCGCAGATCACCAGTGAGGCACTCGGGAGAGCGAATCCAAATGATGATTAATGCAATTGAACTTTAAATTCATAAAACTTCCAGGTCGATGCTCTCATTCAAACCTCAAGTAAATTTTAATGGATGCACTTTAAAGGTGCGCTCGTGTGTCTCTGAAGCAGTCCTCACAAAACACTCGTGCCACTGCTGCGGGTAGCGGTGACACTGGGGTGTCTGTGAGAGCAGGGAGCTCGGCCACACTGTCCCCATGATGCCAGGACCAGGGTTTGGCTCCCTTCAAAAGTGCAGTTCCAGCAACCCGCACGTTACAGGGCTGGGGCTCCCCCATCCTCCTTGTTTTCCGAGAAGCTTGCCCCATGCCTGTTTAAGTTGGTCTTCAGTGGTCTGTGCACTGTACAGGTCTATACAGAGACCGATAATATCTATTGCATTTTCTAATACTAGTGTTGAAAGGGTTGGAGAGCGAAGTCAAGCACATCTAAGGTTTGGGAAGGGGAAGGAGAAGACCCTCCCCCGGTTGGGACTGCCTTCCGTGGCTGTCTTTTGGCAAAGCCGTGAGGAGACGGAAGCAGCAACAATTTTTAGGAAACCACCGCTCTCTGCCACAAAGACAAACCCAATCTCCATTTGCAAACAACAAGAAGCTGAAGCAAAGCAGAAGCCTCTCTCTGCCGAGGCTGCACGCTTTCCTGAGCCCCACCTTGCAGGTTTAAACATTACCAGGGGTGGCAGCCAGCAGGAAGCTCTGCCAGGTGCAAAGAAAGCTAGGAAGGAAATCACAGGAAAGAAAGTCAACCAAACCCTGCTCCAGGCTCAGTTTGAATTTCATGTTTCTCACACCTTTCCTAGGCCAGCCCAGCAACACCCAAGCCCTTCACTAAGCGATAAACTGCTGTTGTGCATGAACACGTAGATAAGTAGAGAAGGTGAAGACAGCACAAGCTCACCCCCAGTCACTGACATGCCACAGAGCCCAGGACATCAGGGGGCAACCAGGAGGGGATTTAGGACTATTGACACTGTCACCAGCCACAGAAGTGACCACCACGGTACACTCACCTGCAGGTATTTGGGTTGATTCTATTTGCGATTTGTCTGCCTCCCTAGGCTGATGCTGTGACTATGTTCCTGTGGCATTTCACGGAACAGAAGACTTATTTTGTTTACTATAGTTTCACACACCCAGTCTCATACTCGCAACCGGCCACTTCCACCAGGCTTTTAGCAAACCAGTCAGGTATCAGTCTGTAACCTCAGCCCTGCTGCTGAGCGAGCTGTAATGGATGAGAGCTGCAAGCCCGTGCAGGGATCAGAGGTTCAAACGCATTGACAAAGGTGCTGGGAAGCAGCCGGAGCAGCCAAAGACCTCCAGGGCCTGGAGAGGCAGGAAAAAAAAGGGTATTCAACTGGTTCTTTCACAAGCTCAGCTATCTGCAGCACATGCGAGCTGGGAAGAGAGTACAGAGGGGAAGGACAGAGCAGAGCACACCTAAACCAAGTTATGTTCAGTGAAGCATTTTCACATGAGGAAATACAGGTCCAAACTCAAACAGTGCAACCAAACTCTAGTCCATCATATTCCCTCACTGCCATCTACCCCCAGGCTGGACCCAGCCGGCAGATGACAGTATCTCAGCCTCTGCTGACTTATGCTCTAACAACCTTTCATTTACATTTATATGAGCCTTGAGGATGAGGAAGAAAGAAAACACTGGCTAAAACTCTCCTTTTCATTTGAAAAAACCAAACACCAATCAAAACTAAACCAAGGAGATCCTCCTCTTTGCAAGGGAGCTACTTATCCTCTGAAAGCTGCTGCCCTGCTCTTTGCCAGCTACTTTTTCTTTGTCTCCCTACTCCTCCATCCCCATCTCTCACCTGAGCAGACACGGAGGTGCTCGGCCCTGGACCACAGCTCTTAGCTACTCCACAAGCACTGCCAAGCACTATCTTGACCTTCCCTGATTATGAAAATCTCTATCTATCCAACACAGGAAAATACAGATCCTCTTGAGTTATTACTTTTCCCATGCCAAAGACCCTGCCCAGGACACAGAAGCCATCACTCCCAGAAGCCTGTATGACAGTGGCAGCAGGGGATTGCTGAAACAGCAGCAGCACATCTCCCCTCCTGCCCCGAGCCCACACAGCCCCATGTGATGATGCCTATACGAGTCTCCCTCTGTTGCACCCCATCTCATAGAGGGATGTATCTTTAACGAGAGCCCCTGTTAGGTCTCTTCTCTGTGCTGGCTCTCAATCTCTCTGCCTGAAAGGCTCTAACTGCCGGAAATCCCCTGCATATCCTCCCCAGGCTTTCTGCTTGCGCTTTAACACTCGTGTGCTGAAGTATTAATAGCAGCTGGCAGTGCAGAGTGAAAGGCAAGGCAGGAGGACTGGACACACACCCTCCTGGGAGGGTGCAGAGAGTCTCAGATAAACGCTAACTCTTCCAGAATCCTCTGCTTATGTTTTCCTTCCCAGACGCCTCGCTACAACCAGCTTTGCCCTCTCAACACTCACTCTTGCCCAGCTCACTCCCTTAGTCTGCAGAACGGGGAGGTTGCTCCATACCTAAAGGTCATTCCCCACTGAGCAGCTGCTGGGGGGACAGCTGGGTTCCCAGTGGTATTATTGTATTTGCTCTTCTTTTGAATACCAGCCGTTTGCTCTGCATCCTCCTGCCTTCCAGCCATCAAGGAGCAAAGTCTTCAAGAGAGTTACCACCTGGGTCTCATAAACTGGCGGATTAAAGTAAGGAAGATTGCACCAAGTCCTGCAAGCTCTTTGGGGAGTTGCTTTTTTTCCCCCTGAGCTTATTCAATAAAGCACAGCACAGACTGCTTTACACACTGCTCCCCTCTACTGTCTTCAGAGCAGCTTGACCCAAGGAGCCCCAGAGCCATCCCAGCCATGGCACAGAAGTCCAGCTCCCTGCACGTCACCAGTGCTGCAGCCAGCTGAAAAGCTGCACAACTTCTAAGCACATTATTCCTGGGCTGGTGGAAAGCAATGCTCTGCTCCTGTGTGTTGAAGGAGCTTCTCCAGTGTTAGGTGAAGACCTCACCTGAGGACAGACCTGATGACATCTTTTGCCTTCTTTAGGTGAATTTTCAGTTAGGGATTTTCAAAATATTGCTGTCTACAGGACAGCCACAGGCAAGGGGCTCATTCTGCACAGATTTCAGTGTTACTGTACTGCAACGCAATACGGAGATGCTGCTTTGATGTGATGCAGCCAGAGGACATCACCATTGGTTCACCTTGCCTTAAGTCCTCCCATTGCTGAAGAAGAGCCAATCCACTGAAGGAGAAAAGATGCTCCAGAATTAGGCAGCAGACTCTATCTATTTTCATTTAGCAGCAGAATCATCTATGCCTGACATTTCTCTAAGCATCATAACATGTTTCTGATGGAAATTAAGTTTCAAAAAATTTAAGCCAAGGAGGTTTGCTCCATCGAGCCAGTCAATCAGGAATTCCTCTTGCTACCGGTGCTTTCCTTGGACCTCACTCATTGCTTTCATGGCTATCAAAACTTCGGCAGGGAGACCATACACTTTGCAGCTCAGCCCTGAACATCTCCAGTGTTTTATCCACTAGCCCAGCTACAGAGTTGCCCTGCAAACAAGTCGTCTCTCTCCAACAAAGAGCATGAAAGGCTGCGCTCCTCTTTCTTTTGCAGTCCTAGACGCAAGATAAATATAGTAAGGAACAAATCAGTGCTCTCTGCCTAAGGTACAATTAGGGGGTTTGGCAAACGCTGGCCACCAGTGGATGCGCCAGCCTCGGAGGCTCAGAGGATGCCTGTGGTGGGCAGCCAGGGCTGCAGAATTTGCCTCTGCCCACGCGATGAGGGACACCAGATTTGAAGGGGAAGAGGGAAAGCTGAGCAGCCACGAGCTGGTCTGCCAGCATGCCCGAGAGCAATTTGCAAACTGACATTTCAGCAACAAAAAGATGAAGAAAATAAACACCACGGAGACACGCATATATTCAACCCAGAGAGATGTGACCACACACAGCTGCTCAGGTAAAACCAGCACTGCACGAGCTCACACTTACAGAGCAGGCCAAGGCACACCAGCTCCCCTTCTCCCTTTGGGTCATTCTTCCCCCGTGCCTAAGGAGAAGGCAGCCAGATGCTGTCCATCCCACCTCTTCCCCACACCCTTCCATAACTATCCCACTCCTCCACCATCACCTCAGCTGGAAGCGTGTCCTCACATCCCCAGCCCTGCTCCAGCAGCTCCTGCACAGGCACCTCGGGTCAGCTGCATCCTGGCACGGCCATGCCCCTCACAGGACATGGGCTGGGGCTGGCAGGGGTGATAAAAAATGGATTTCTCTCTCCCATGGCACTGTGTCCTCCTCTAGAGCACTTTTTTTTTCACTTGTTTTCCCTCCATCCTTCACAATAGGATAAAGTAAAAACATATTCCACTGCCATTCCCCTTCCCTGTTCTCCTTCCTCTCTGCTGCAGCTGATGTGAGGTTCTCTTGAAAGGGTGTTAGAAGCTTGCTCTGGAGATGCCTGGTCCTAAGGTGCTAAAGAATTTTGCTTAAGAACTACTGCTCCTGTCCTGAAGGAGTTGCACTCTGCACTTTACATCCACTCTCCTTGGGGGAATCCTGTGAACCTCATCAACACTCATCAACAAACTCATATTACATTCCAGTAAGGAATCTTAAAACACAGTCAGGAGCTAAAGCCTCCAAACATTACAGTTCATTCTGAATTACTGATTTATATTTCACCGTTTCCTCACGCCAGAGCCCATAGTACCAGGTGTTGTCCAAAGAAAGCATCAAGAACCTCACCGGTGATGCCCAGTAGCCTTTTGGGACTAAAAGAAACTAAACACAAAACTGGAAGTGAATCCCGGGTGTTGTAAAGGAACAGGATGACAAGTCAGTGCTCAGCACATCCCCTCAATAGCAAGCAGGCCCACGGCACCTATCACTATTCCTTAATTTCTTCGCTGTGCACACAAGCGCCTACGCTCCCTCATTCGCTGTAAGTAACACACATCCCTGCTGGCAGCACGTGGGAGCCCCACTGGACTCCGCGAGGCAGCCTGTGCCCCACGTGTCTGCGTTATGCAAGGCCCATCCTTGTGTGTCCGTGTAGGAAACCAAGCACCTGAATCCAGAGCAGCCTTTTGGCTTTAACTTCTTGCTGCCTGGATTTTCTGCAGAACTGTGCTGCCGCTGAAGGGACTCTCCAGGCTGGATGGTGACAAAACTTCAGCCTTTGCTACTTTGCCCTTGTGATGAGGAAGACCAAGAGGACACAAGTCGAACAAGGGCTTGCCACTAGGGAGGCCGAGGGGAGTGAGGGGTGAACGTGCACGGGGATGCTCTTTGGCATGGACATCTGTGCAGCTGGTGTGACCAGTGTGGTGCTTAAAACAAAGGGGGATAGAAGCTGCCCTAAGAAATTCGTATGACCTCATCTAAGGACACGTCCAAAGCAACGAGGCTGCAACCACAAGTCTCTGGTTAACCCTTCTGCTGCTCCACTAAGGTGAAAGGCACGTCTGTGTCAATCGCTCTGCAAAAAGATGTTGTGCTTTCCCACAGCTTCCAGCTGGACCAGAAATGTTGCACTCACAGCCTGGATCCCAGTATGTCAATGGGAAGCTAAAAAAAAAAAGGACGCAGGAAAGGCTAGGACATTCTGAGGGTCTGGAACAAGGTTTACAGAAGGGGTTCCCAAACTCAGTTTGCTCAGATACCATGATTACACATGTAGGGCTGAGCTGTGTAGTGGGGTGCCTGCGTCTGAGTTGAAGATGTTTAACAGCTCTGGCAGCATTTCCCTGGGGAAAAAACACCAAATCAGAAACTAATGGTTTTTATAGCACTCTGAATTAGCTTACGTAATGTTAATCATGTACGCTCGACTAAGGAGCCCCTGGCTTTTGACATTTATTTCCACTACTATGGTCAGCCCGCAACCTCACATAAACCAGTTTCTAAAGTTTCTCTTTTACAGACTCCAGGCATAAAGGAAGGAGCTGGTCCTTAGGGTAAGCACTAAATTGAGAGCGGGAAACAGCACAATCTATTGCCTTATGTACCTTTAACTCACTGTGTCAATTTGGAGCATCCCAAATTAGTGAAGCCTTCTGAAATCCTGCTGACCTTGCTGAAGCGATGGTGCCAATTTAAGCTGTGTCCACAGCCACGTGTGTTCAGCTGTTCCACCCACCCGGCCACACATCCTTCCATTTCAGTGACCACAGGGAAGGATCCCCAGGTTCAGAGGCAATGCAAAAGGCACAGCTTTCACCTGCTCTGCTGCTCTGTTTCCCCCAACCATGAAATGGGAACATCAATAACTATTAAAGGGAAAATGCAAGGTTTAACAAGGAAAAAGCAAAAGAAAGCAAGACTTATCTGTGCATGTCTTATGAAATTTTCATCTAAGACTATATTCTCTCCACTTCCATTCATCCCAGGTATCAGCTCCTGCAGAGACTTCCCAGGTGCCCTGGGCAGTGCAGTGACACTGTGGTCCTAGACCTTGTGTCTTGAGCAAAACCTCACGGGCTCACATCATGACCAGCATCTTTGAATCATCTCTCTTACCCTACATCTCCAGATGACACTTGTCTTTGTGGCCTCTGGCCCATCTCCTTCTACACTGTCGACCTAAAGCGTGGACAAGGGGCTCAAGCTGGCACAAACACCAAACAGCCTGGCATGTGACTCCCTCTGCTTTATACCCAAGAGAAGTACTTAAACGGCACGAGACAAACTGCCTTGCAAAAGTTTCATGACATCAGTGAATGCCCCTTTCTAATGCAACCCAAATAGCTGGCCTTGAGCTCCATGACTCTCTAAATTATGCCCTACGCTTCCAAAAAAGCACCAAGACAAGCTGTGGTTGATCCTCGGCCAACTGCTGATGATGCAGAAGTGGGGCTGCTAGCGCCCTGTCTTTTTTGGGTGGAAAGGCTGTGCCTGCCCTGGACTGAAGCTGGCCCTGGCAACTAGCCCCTGCTCTGCTGGAGCTGGCTCCAGGCAGCTGTGCAGCCAGACAAAGGCTGAAACAGGAAAGCTGAGACACCTGCTCCCCTCCCACCCCTTTGGGACCTCTCCTGAAAAAAGCACCTGACCCACAAACAGCACTGGTCCAGGAGTTCTGCTGCAACGCAACTGGAAGGCATCCTCCTCCCTGCTGCGTTCACCTACACAATGAAAGCATGCCGGTTTAGCTAAATCAGTGAACTCTACCTTTTTCTAGACCCACTTGCACTACCCCTGCCAGGGAAGTTCCTTCCTCTTAGCAAGAGCTGAATTATAGGCTGGAAACAAATCAAAGTACAGAGCACAGCTGGCTGCCCGAGAGGAATACGATGCCGATTTCTTCCACTCCAACTGTTCTGGGGCTGTTTTCTGGACAGCTGGGGAACACATCGCTGCTCTGGATGGCAAATGTCAGCAAATATTTCTTGCTTTCAAATTCATCAGGCAGAGTTGTAGGAAAATGAAGCGGGAGTAACTTCCCTGACTTAGTTCTTCACTCTCCAGAAATACTGCTCTAAGCTACCTATACCAGGTGACGGTGGCAATTTAGGGGCCACAACTCTGAACTCTGATGGAGCCTTTTATAAAGGGCTTTTTCCCACTCCTCTCCTCTTTCGCTGCATGCATTTAACTGCATGTTGAACAGAGCATTCAAACGACTTAAAACACTTGATCTTATAGTCCAAGGGAGACATCTTAACCTGGCATGCCCTCCTGCCCAGGGCATTCCTCAGGTATGCACGATATGAACTCCTCTTTTTGCACCCAAAGAAAAATGAACTGAAACAAAGCAAAGGATTCACATATCCCTAAATGTAGAAAATATGGCCCCCGATAATCCTATGGGGATATGGGTTCCTCCAAGAAGCTTGTTCTTTGCATTCTAAAATAAGTGCTCTCAGAGACTTTCTGACAGCTTCCAGCTCTCTCCAGTGACCAGCCTAGATGAGTCCCACCTCACCGGCTTACCTGGGATCAGGCAACAGGCCTGTACAAAACAAAAGATGCAGCTTCAAAGCCCTGGAACCGCTACTCGCTCAGCAGTGCTGGATACCGATGCCATACAACGACTTTCAGAGGGACAAGAAAGATTGAGTGGAGTCACAGACGGTTTCCAAAAGAGATCACCATCAGATCTCCAGGTTCCTACCATCACTGCATGCCCCAAGGCAATACATGGAGGGTGGACAACTGTCCAGCCATCAACCCAACACTACCATGACCGCTAAACTATATCCTGAAGTGCCACGTCTGGCAACCCTTCCTTTGCTTAGGGTGGCAAAAAGCCCAAAGCAACCCCCTCCTGCAATGCTTCACTCACAACAACCGCTCAGTCATCTCAACCCCAATTTATCTTTTACAGGAGTAAAAGCTTCTGGGTGCAAGGCCAGATGTGCAGAGGGGGACATCTGGACCTGAAACAAGGGGAAATTGAGCTGCAGTTATACGGAGTCATAAATATTTACTGCAATGTAAACTGGAGCACTGAGATGTTCATTTGATTTTAACTTGAAAAAAAATTAAAATTTAAAACGTCTCTCACCAGAAAAGTGGAAAAGTATATAATTAGAGCCTAAAGAAAACAAGCTTGAACAAATGCACTGTGTCTTTCAATTTAGATTCTCAACACTCCAGTTACCTTTGGAGCTGTACCAATTCCCCTTTCTGTCCTCAAACGTATATATGAAAACATGCAGTGCCAGGGCTGAGACTGCAACTTTGTTTTTGCACATGCAGAAGATAAACATGCACTTTCGTTCAAAACTACCAGCTTCTGAGCTGGTGGCCGAGTTTTGAAGCATCAGTTTGAAAACATAGCTCAGATGTGGACGGAATGATAGCTGCCACAAAGCTTTAACACCCACACCAATACCGCGACTCCACGCTAAATTATCACTCAACACATTTTCCCTGCCACTTGACATTAGTCTGGGGTGCAGTGACCTCCTCTGACCACATTTACATCCTCCCCACATCACAGCATTAGGGTTAGAGAGGACGACCGTGCATGGCTGTGAAGCTCCAGATGCAAAGCGGCAGGACAGTGACCCAGGGTGCCATGTCTCCATCACCCTTGTCCGTGCCATAAACTCCAACACCTGTCCCCGTGCTTATCAGTAGCTTTTGGCAAAAGCTGGGCAGGCAATGTCACAGCTCCCAGGGCATTTAAGCACATGTTTAACCCGAGGTCTGTGACTAATCCCCATTCCACATGTGCTGATGCCTTGATACAGCAAAGCGCTGAAGTCACCGCTCCAGGAAGGCATCCTGAGGGTGGCTTTCTCGTCCCACCCACGCACAGGGAAAAGCTGAAAACGACTGTTTTGGTAAGTCCATCTGGGAGCTGAGACAGGATATGAGGGCTGAGAAGATGAATTCAAACAGCAAATTGAGCCCCGAGGGAGCAACTGTGAGTGACAGAGAGACCAAGGGGACAGGAGTGGATGAAAATCCTGAACCAACCATGGCCAGAGCAGGACGGGGAGCTGAGTGCGGTTCTTGGGGAGACATGACTTGGCGTTCCTAGGTTAACAGTGGGACTCAAAGATTTTAGAGGTCTTTTCCAACCTAAATGATTTTACGATTCTGTGAAAGCCTGATTGCAGGAAGCAGCTGATACAGCTGCCAGCACCCTGGGGAGGTCACACGTCTCAGAGAGTGAAACATGAAGGAAGATTTCAACTGCAGCAAAGCACCTGCTAAGATGAATGTCTGTGACGGACAAAGGGACCCCAGTCCTGAAAACAGATGCTTCTCACAGGGTCTGAGCTGTGGAGCAACACGGGCCTGTCAGAGGAGCTAGCACAGCCTGCAAAGGGGCTGCCAAAAGGGAAAGCCCAGAAACAGGCTGTCTCGGCTTCCTTTTGAGAATTTTAGACAAGAAAGTGAAGTTTCCTGCTTGGGTCAGGCCAATGCAGGTAGGCAGCAGGGACATGTGTCTGCCCCTGGGCAGTCCCACGGCACATGCACACAAGCAGAGCGCGCAGGCTCAGGTACTCACGAGCACCAAGACTTCTGCTACTGCTTTCCTGAGGCTGGAAAACACTTTTTTTCCAAGAAAGAACCCCTTATACCTGCTTCCTTCCCAATCAGAAACAGCTTCAGAAACATTAAGCTGCAATTAGGAGTGTAAATTTAGTCCCAAGCACATATAATCCATAAATCTCCAAATCCAATAAAAAATAATAGCTAAGGAGAGTGCGAAAGAGCTGCTAATTACTAAAGCTGTATTTCAACCTCAGGCCATTCCTGCTTCCTGTTGCCCTGGGTTAGACCCCTTGAATTGAGATGGGGCTTTCTAATTACTCTCTCTGGATCCATTATTCAATAAGTAATTCATCTTTTATTTTAAATTGCTCTCGCTTTTCATATCTTTAAAGAATATATATGCTCTGCTCACTTTTTGAATATATGCTGCTCACTCTGTCCAGCACAGAGCACTCTATATTTATTAGCAGCCCCCTTTGCCTTTCAAATCATGCAGGACGCAGGAGCTGTAATTTCTTAGAGTTTTCTCTTGCACTGTCTCAATTCTTATTTCTTTCATGTGTTGCCTGATCTAGTTGAGAGGCGTCCCTGCCCATGACAGGGAGGTTGGATTAAATCATTTCTAAGGTCCCTTCCAGCCTAGGCCATTCTAGGATTCTATGATTATTGGATGAGGATATTTCGAAGAGAACAATTCACAAAACTTACTTGGACTCGTCTGGTCACTGAGCCTCCGAAGTCTCCCGCTGGAGGTCCGGCTGATTCCTAAAGCAAGAATAAGATTTGAATGGGCCAAGGGAGTTCATGTGAATACACTCTGTGGAGCAATCTCCCTGCTAGGAGTCTGATCCAGCAAGGCACAACTTCTGTTGGGAATCTCCTGTGCACAATCATCTCTGCGATCACAGGAACATTACACGTTATTTCAGATAGGAAAAAAGACCTGAGGAGAGACCTCTACCTTTACCTGAAGACATCAAACATTGCAATTCAAACATATTAAGCCCACAAACATATTTAGGGTTTCCTAAACACCAGAGAGAACTTTTGAAATCACGCAGGTTCATCTCTACTTCAGGACATTTTGTCCTAGAGACAAGTGCAGAACACCCAGAGAGAGGTTTCCTTGCTGAGAGGGGAAAGCACAGGAATTCAAAGTCCGTGCTCCACGCAGAGAACTCAGCAAAGAGGCTCCTGCAAAGAGATCAGTTCCCAGAGGTGTTTGGCCTCTCCAGCCAGTTCAGCTGCAAGGACAGCAGCGGCTCCTGCGCTCGGCATCGCAGGAGAGCAAGGGGTGACTCCTCTCTGCCTAGATTGCACCCACATCTGGGAACGCATCGCATATGAAAACCTTGTCGTGAGGTTAGACCAGCTGAAACACGGGATGTATCGTGTGTTCCAGACAGATGCTAAACCAGAACACGGCAATCCAGACGTTGGGCTAATTCTGCCTCATCTTTTTTAATGGGGAAGTACTCATCATACCCATTGGGGTAGCACATGATTAATTGATATGCACTGTGCTGGAGAAAGCTACGCGGACATCTTAATCTACCCTACATCACACATTACTTGGAAAGACAAAACCCAGATGTACCTGTTTCCTCCATTCCCATTTCAGAAACTAATTGGTGCCTCCCAGATGCCTGCCTGCCAGATTCCAGAGAAGTCAGCAGGACCTGCTGTCTACAGCAACATTTCTAATCCATCAGCAACTCATTTAATTTCTTTGCTCTCTCAGCTGCCCATTTGTAAAGCGGTGATTGCCGCAACAGGTATGCTGAAAAGCTCAGCAGGAACAAGAAGGCACCTTAATAAGCCTTTGGTTGAAGCTTAGCCATGTGCAGAAACTGTACCTTGATTAGTGCCTCAGCTTCTCTTAGCACAACAAAAGCTGGCATAATAAATGCAGTGAACCACCTCACGTGGGACAAAATTATCCCAGATGCTATAATGGGATTTCCCAGAATGGATGGGATGTTATGGGAATACCCAGAAGGTCTGGCAGCTCCTCAGTGTCTGGTGGGTCCTGCTGGAGGAACAGCAGCTCCAGGATGGTGTCCATCGTCTTGGACATGGAGGCTCCTCAGCTTAATACACCTGAACACACCAATATTTTGAATCAGGATTTCTATGCAGCAAAGGAGTAAGAAACTCCCAGATTTTTGGTGCAATGTCATCAATCAATTATATTGTTTAAAATATCTTATCACCATCTACCACATCTGTTGGAAAATAAGACAAGGGATGATAACAACAGCAATTTAATCTGCAGAACACACCTGAACTGTGATACATAACACAGCCGTGATCTTACAGACCTCGTCAGCTAGAAGAGAGTATCATACACAGATTAAAAAAAAAAACCCTAACCTCAAACAAAATAAACAACAACAAACATAAAAAAGGCAGGAAAACTTCCATACTAATGAGCCTTGGGATGGAGGGAAGGGAAAAAACTGCCTGGCAACTCAACATGGAAAAAGTGTCTCACACTCAAAACCCTCAGCTGAAATATATATATATCTATGCATAAATATGTGCAATTTCTCCCTCCCTTTCCTCTTCGAATATAAAAAGCTTCTGTGCCCACAACGTTACGTGGTTGAACCACAGGGCTGGTCCCAGGGAAGCAGCGATGCTGACGACTGCAGCAGCGCAGGGAGAACCCCCGGCCAGCACCGCCTGGAGCGTCCCCCGCACTCCATGAGCACCCACCACCAGCCAAAGAGCCGGGACTCACCACCTGCATGTGGGGACACCCAGAACGTTATTTGCAGTGCACCAGGGCAGGCTGCTGCTACATCGCTCGCTATGCAGTTCCCCTTACTGACTGCAAGAGAAGGGCTGAGGTTTCTAGGAGTTTGTGCACTATAACCAGCCTTATGAAATTTAAACATATTTTCTCTACGAAACCCAGTCTCTGAATTTTTTCGTCTTAATTATTTTCTCCCCTCTAAATGTCTACTGCTTCTTTGGACACTAGCAAGAATGAAAAGGCATTCTTTCATCCCTTCAACAAAGTTTTAAATAGCACTTCTTCAGCCAAGCTGTAAGAGTACTCAAGTCCTGGCTCAGCTCCTTACAGAACATGAACACCTCTGCTTTGTCTGCATGCAGGCAAGGTGCAGTGTTGAAATCTGGCTTCCACAATTGCTCAAAACCCGGAGAAAAACACCCCTTATGGGTGGCACGTTGAAGATATGCAGCCATGCTGAGCTAGTTAAATATATCCTTTCATGTTCAAAGACTTCATTCAGTCTGCAGCAAAGCAGGATGGAAGAAGAGTGAGGAGCTTACAAGCTTGGACAGGATCGCACATAGGAAATAGGCTTTATTCCCTTTAGCAATGATTCCAGTGGAAAAAACACACGCAGGACTTGGAGCATCCAATGCTGCACAGCCATCAGAGCATCCATGCCCTGGCTGAGCCTGTACCTTTTATGCAAACATTTCTGAGAACTTGTTCATATGCTCTGTCTCCCAGGTTTTCTCTGGGAATCTGTAATTGCTACTCACACCCTCTTTCAACTGGCAAATGCAAAAAATGAGCTGAATTGATTTGCTCTGTGCTGGGGCCAATATTAGCAGGCAGTTTTTCTGACAGCTGTTGCTTCAACCCCTGTTAACAACATTAATATCTAATAATGTTGTTAATGCCCTTTCAACAAAAGGGAAAATAAGGAGCAAACAGAAATTCCTACAGCCTGTCCAACACCTTAAGAGTGAATCTGGAAAGAAGAGGGAATGCTACAAAGTCGAAACCAAGCTTGCTGTCCCTGATGCCCCACTGGCTTTCCACTGAGGGACAGTCCAGACACAGTCCCGGAAAGCAGATAAACAGCAGGGAAAGCTGGCAGCCTGGCAAGACAAGACGAGGAAAAAAAAAAAAAAGAAAAAAAAAGAAAAAAAAAAAAAAGGGAAAAAAAGGAAAAAAAAAAAGAAGAAAAAAAGAAGAAAAAAAGAAAGCAACAGCTAAAAATATGCAGCTCTGAACACACTGCCAGGAAGCCGACAGTGTGGGCAGGACCAGAGAGCATCAGCGTGCTGAGCACATTCTGGGGTTACCTCTATTTATAGCGTGGAAGCAGCAGACTGAGCCCCGGGTTTGGGCTGTGAAATGGAAATCAAAGGTTTCCACCCCAGACACAGCGTCTATGAGTCTTCCCTCTTAACGCAGTTCAAAAGCCCTCAAGCCACGCCATAAATTTCTTGTAGGGTGCTGGACTACGAAACATAATGCAATAATGCTTTATTTAGCTGAAATTAGGAACGCTTCCCCACGTCCCCAGCAGGATGACTTCACAACGGGAGAGTCCAACAGCTAAAATCCGTCAATCCGAGAGCAGCCCATCCAACCCAGCGGATGTGCTGCAGCAGGACCAAGTTCTAACGCCTGCAGAGCTTAGCCTCACGTTGGCTCTCTGTCTGAGCAATATTTTTTCACATTTTATAATCAACAGCTAATTCCCTCCAGACCCACAGGCTGGGACCATACGGCGCAGCAGAGAGATGGCGGTGGTGAGGGACACCGGGCTTCACCAGGAACTCCTTCGCAACTGCCAAAGCCAAGAACCGCTCCGACAGGGTCACGTCAGTGCGAGATCCCAGCCCGGCTCGGGTTTAAATCACTCCCTACAGGCACTATTGGGCCAAGCGTTCTGCTATTTTCTGCTTCTCCCAGCTGCTCCTGTGACACACTGTGAATGTAAAGCATCCCGATATTGAAACAGATACAGAAACACCTTACAGATATTTGCTCTGAGGCAGATACGGTGCAGGGTAGCAGGGACGCTGAATCCAGCCTGTCTGGAGAAACTGTCCTTGCTACAGTGAGGCTTTTCTAGCTAGTTTTGCTGAATCTGAACCTCGAGCTAACAAGGGAACTGCCAGAGATGTTCATCTCCAATACAGTCACCACTTATGTGCTCCAAAACACAGCAGAGTTTTGCATGATACACCCCAAAATTTTATGGATGCTCATAATAGTAATGAGACAGGCCACTCGAGATTTATTTTCTCCTCACAGCAAGCGATCCGTGTCACTACACTCATACGATGTAAAAATCGACAGAACAAATGAGCAATTTCCATTATCAATAGAAACCACAGGGTGAAGACAAACAATAGAGGATGTAACCCAGGAACTCGCTCTCTCTACACAGTCCAGTAAAAACAAAACACAAACAAACAACAGAACCCAAACCAAACAAAGGTCCTGTCGGAAAGGGACAGGCCAAAACCAGCAGGAGACATCCCACAGTGTGCTGGAGTCAGCAAAGCGGCACCAGCTCAGCCAGCGTGACCCTTGCTTCTGTTAAATGTATTTACTGGTGGGTCTGAGATCAGGCAATTCAGCTTCCTTCTTCCCCCAGCACAAACACAGCAGGGTGCCCAGACAGCACTGGAGATGTGTGTCCATCCCAGACCAGTTTCCTCCTACGACCATTTCCGCAGCCCCGGCTCCTCAAAGCTCTCTTCTAGTGTGCAGATCTGGGCTAAGTCATGGAGCCATCCCTAAACCTGACTTCACCAACTTGGGTACTTGTGTGGTGAGAGAGCCCCCAGCTGAACAATACTTCAGCGCCTACACACCACCTGCAATTTTTTAAGCAGAGGCCATCCAGGGTGTGAAATCTATCTCATTTTATCTAACTCTCAGATACGATCCAGACAGCGGGCAAGAGAATTGTATTCACCAGCAGCTGTATTTCATCCTGCTTCACACAGACAGGCTCTAAAAGCTCCTTAGATAAAACGATTGGAGAAGAATTCATCAGTCACGAGGCCTGGAGCTGTTAAGAGAAGAAGGATAACCCAGCACGTGGTTTGATCCACCGTGCATAACTTCAGTGGCTTCTCCAACGTCCCAGACCAGCTGCTGGGGATGGAGCTGTAAAGTTCTAATGCTGACACAGGACATCACCTTCAGAGGTAGAGTCCTGCACACAGAGCTGTGGGTGTCACTGGAGACAGCTGGGGACAGAAGGGCTATGGGGGAGCTGAGAACTGTAAGGGAGAGACGTCTGTTTGCAGAGCAGTGAAGGAAGAAGAATCTCTTGCTTCGAGCCCAAGTCCAAGGAACCACACAATTACAAATTCACTTCCATTAACTTGAAATCCACTTGCAACATTAACCTCAAAAGGAATATGTTGGAGTTTTATTTAAAAAAAAAAAAAAAGGAAAAAATTCACGTTCATTTCCAGCACTAATCAGAACCATGCACTGAAGAATAAAAGATGCTTTTCCAGATTCCGTGTAATAGAGACTCTTTACAAAGAAGCTGAGCACAGCTAGGGGGAAAAACCTTCAACCCATGTGCATTGTTTCATTCCAGATCAAATATCTCTGGCAGCAAATTGAGCTTCCACTGGGATAGAGGGATGCTGGTGGAATAGAGGGATGCTGATGGAATGGAGGGATGCCGTTCCCAAGGGACGCTGATTACAGACTTGGGAGCGGACCACCACCTTCTCCAACACCGCTACCACCACACGCGTGCACCAACAAGTTTAGGTTGAAGGCAAAGCATAGACCCCACAACCTAAAGCACCAATAATTCCACTCATGTGGGAGCTGAATATCATCAGGTTGGGGCGAGACAGCACTGCTAATCAGCACAGCACGGTTAACACAAGTGGAGCCATGGGTTCACACACAGAACAAACCCAGCCCGAGGCTGGATTACAGATAACCCTCAAGGAAACCTCAAGAAAATTGGAATTAACACTCCTACCACAATATTACACTTCTGGCAGGTGCCAAACACATTCTAACACACACAAAAAAAAGATGCTCCAAAAGCCTGTGCTAATGACAAGAGGTAGCAAGAATTAGATCTCTTTCTGTACAAGAAAGGCTGCCCCAAGCCCAGCAGTGGCTTGCCCAGAGCTCCGGGCCACAACAAAGAGCTAAGTTAGGTAGAAGGACCAGTTTTGCACATGGTGGCAAAAGATGACAGGGGACCTAGCACTTTCACCTTGGCTCAAGCTCAGGCATTGATTCAAGATTTTAACTCAAACTAAACTGCAGTAATTCTCAAGAAATCAGTTGATGCATCCATAGAGCTCAAGGCTGGCAAATTGCCTTGACTGACCTGCAAAACTCACACCACATGCTTTTATGCAGTTTGTGCTTGAACAAAGTCTTGGCTTTTCAGAGACGTTCAATCTAAATGTCAAGATTAAAACATTGGAGTGACCCCAAGTGCTCTTTGGCAAGTGGCTCAGTAGTTAAAATTGCCTTCAAACAGCATAGAGCCCATGCTTCTTCCTCACGTGTCTATGCTGAGGTGAGCAAACTCAGTCCTCGGATATTCACTCCATAGATATAACAAGATCATTCACTGTTTGTGACCTTTTGGTCTTTACTGCCCACCAATTCCTTACAGCTGATAGCCACTCAGAGATATGCTGGACAATCACAAAACCACAAAAAAAAAAGATTAAAAAAAAAAATTTAAAAAAGAGCACAAGCAGTTTTTCACATGAAAGCGTGTTAGTCATCATCCGCAATCCTTCTGGTTAGAGTGTTTCAGTAATCTGGCCAGGCAGCAGAAGGGATGCTGCCACGTCACCATGCTGACACAACAGATGACTTGTGCAAATGCATATTTATAAAGCAAATTGGAAAAGGACTGGAAAAATGGGCCTTTTGTACGCATTGTCAGTTTTGCTGCTTTATGTAATTCTTTTACTTAGCAGTAGGAGGGAAAGGAAAAGGATTTATAGCGGAAAACTTGTGGAGCTGTACTGGTTGGGAATGGAGCTGGCAGCTACTGTCACACCTAAAATCATTTCCAGTTCAGTGTTGAAGCTAACCAGATTTCTAGAGAGATCTTGTCCCTCTCAGTTTACCCTGTCTGCACCACACTCCGCATTTGCTCACACTCCTCAGCTTCTGAAATCCGGGCGAGAGAGAGCAGGACTCAGGAACTGCCACACACAGTGTCCCCAGGGCACTTGTGCTAAATTAGAGGGGTCCCAGAGCTCGCAAAGCCAACACGAGAGCAGCTTAGATCCGGTCCCGTTTGTTTCTGCAGAACCTGTGGTATCCCAGCAGAGATGGGGAGGAAGAAAAGCATCTGAACTCTTCCAACTGCAGCCTTGCTAAAGAAGGAAAGAAGCAATCCCTTCCATTAACCAGGTGCCACAAGAGCTTCAGCAAGCTAGAAACGTGTTAGTTAATGATCAACATTAATAGCACAAGAGTCCCCAGGACGCTGAATGGAAGAGGGATAAGGCTTTAGCATGCAGAGCACTAGGCAAACAAAGAACAAAACAAATGATCACACCGGTCATCCTTTGCTTTCCAAAAGACCCCAAATTTACAGCACCCAGACTCATGAGAACACCTAACTCTCTCAGGTTCATCTGGCAATGGCCATGGGTTAGTCTGGGAAAATCACTATCAGATTTGAAGGGGAGGAAAGGAATTTTAAACCTGCAGTGTGGTATTTCCATCCAGATTAAACACTCCCCAAGCCACCCCACGGCTCTCCTCCCCACTCCCCTGAACGCTCTGTCTCTGAGCGCACAGGAGAACTCCTGGTGCAAACCTCCCAGCCCAGCACCCGGCTCTCTGCTGCACTGACACTACGTGCAGCTTCAGAACACCAAGCAGCAACGTGTTACTTCAGAATAAAAGCAATAACAACAAAAATCATCCTTAGATTTTAAATAAATTTCTTGCCACCTTCTTGTAAACTCAACACAACCCAATGTTTTTTTTTTTCCCAGCCACAGAATATCCTCAGTCACAGCTCGGTCCCTGCTCTTGTTTCAGACACACAGAGCTCTCAAACTTGTGTTTCAGAGGGTCCCCCGGCCACAAACATCACTGGATTTATCATCGGAGCACTGCAAGCCTGGGGCTGCCATCGGGATGTAATACAGACCCCTTCTGTTTGCCAGGCTCTGAAAGGCAAATGTTGATTTTTCCCAGAGAGAGATGGGGGAGAGAAAAGCTGCGAACAAAGAGGCAGTGGCTCGCTAGCCAAAGGGTTGCCGACGACAAAGGGCAGAGGTTAAGGGTTCTCCTGGCTGGGCTGACCCACCAGGCTGCCAGGCAGAGGTGTACCAGCACCTGCAGGTAACGGGACATCCAGAGCAGAGCCGGCGGCTTTGGATCCCCAGCCTTATCGAGCAACTCTTCATTCACAGCTGGAGGAGATAAGGGGCAGCCTTTGGGTTTAAGACCAGTGTCTGACCCTGAAGACACTGCGAAGGGAAAAACTCAGCCAGAAGCTGACATGCAAGTCCAAGTCTCACTCCAGACTTGTGACAAAGCGCCCTTTTCCCCCACAGAGTGCAAGAGATGCGCCACTGCACCCACATAACGTTCAGATGAAGGAACTAGTGATAGATAAAGAAGCAGCCAGGGGACCACTGTCACTCACCCCCATTCCCTTCCTAGCCAGAAACTCAAATGCGCAGAGTCAGGATTCACAAACTGTCTGGCCACTCGATTGAGAACAAGCAATCCTGGAAAAGCATTAAGCTCAAGCGGATGATGGTCACTTTTCTCTCTGCATCCAACATCCACACAATGTACTTTGGGCTACAAATGCTACCTGGAGCCCTGAGCAGCCTGACCACGCACACTTTGCAGTTCTGTGTCCATCCAACAGTGGGTCTGGATCACTTTGGAAGGAGCCCTGTGCTACTCTGATATTATACTCAGGAACTGCGGAGCTGCCACAATGGCCCTACCACATAATTTTCCTCCTCCACATATCCTTTTCTCTGCCTGTAAAATGAGGTGTCAAACACTTCCTCTGCTTATAGGAGCAAAAGGGATATATTATTTAATGTTTTTACATTTTAGTTGTAAAGAATGATTCAGACACTGTCTATAGATTCCTGTGAAAACGTCCACTGTCCTCAAACATCAGGGAAGAGGGGAAGTCACAATCTGAGGCTATAATGAAGCCCTGGACCCATACAATTGAAATTTTTCTCTTATTAAGTCTGCCCCAGAAGTAGCCAAGGCAGTCCAGTTTCATAGGCTAGGAACATTCTTTGAATGTTTTTCCTTGTATCTAACAATTATATTTAATGGTGGTTGCAGCAAGGAAACTAAAAATTCAGCCAATTTTTAGGATGTATTTGAACGCCTAATGTTGCAGATCAGCTTATGCTAGAATTTGCAAAAGTGCCCTTACAAACTGTAGCGTAACTCCAGCTCTATCTTAAGAGATGCTGCACTTAGAGTTCGTTCTTCCATCTTCCATCTCACCTACAGAAAGACCAACCACAGTCCCAAACTCAGCTACAGCCTTAAGCTGCTTATCTATCTGTGAGGGCATCAGTCAACATCGCGATTAAATTCCCTGCGAGCTCCCCCTCTTCCCCCTGCCAGTCTCTCTCATATGAAGCATTCAAAGTCATTTAGTGGAGGATCAAGTTGTTAGAAGTACCCACTGCTTATGCTGAGCTCCAGAATATGTCTGTTCTATTCTGCTGCTGCACATCAGAGGAATAAGGTATCCAGCACAAAGGCACTAAATTAATTTAAAAGCAAGATGTAGAATCAATACATAAGTGCCAGCATCTCATTGGCTTATCCTTTTAAATCATTGTAAAGGACAAAAAAATTCTAGACCAAACACCTACCTTTCTGCCAAGCCATGCTCTCCAACAGTCAGCTCTACAGAGGGGCAGCAGGAAAACTAAAATTAGGTTCATTTAAATAAACCCTGGCTGTAGGAACCACTTCCACTTGATACTGCTCCATGATTACACACTCCTCTCCCCAGGTACCAAGTGGTCCCAATGCAACTTGTTCCACTAGTGGGTTTCTGCAGCTTCCAGCAAGGGAGAGGTAAAGCCCCTGGCACCAGCAAACAGCTCAGCCCTGGCAAAAGGCAGAATGAAATCACTCCTGGCACAGGTGAAAACCATTTCAAGTCATGGAGCACTGCCTGCAGCCTCTAAGGAAGCTTTTCTCTCTTAAAAGAGGGCTCACAGAAGGAGACACAAAGCCTATTCTGTAGGTCTGGCTGAAAGGCAGCATTGTACGTGGGACATGGCACACTCGGTGTAATGGAGCCGGGCAGCGGAGGTCCAGACCAGCCCAGAATCCCGCCTCAAGTCATCCACTCCAACAATACAAATGTTCAGCCTCCACTATGAAAATCCTCTCAACAAAACAAACAAACAAAAAAGGAATTGCTGCTCTTCCTATAACAAATACACCCACATGCACAGGACTGAGATCTGCTCCATGCTGGCATGGAATGTCTCTGAAAAGCTCAGCCTGTGGGAGGTGAGACACCCAAACCTCCACGCGCCAGCCACGGCACCGCCGAGACCTCTCCCTGTGCTAACCAGCAGCACCAGAGGATTCCCAGCACGGGGAAGCTCGTGGACTCGCACCATATGCCCTAAGTACTGCACCACCCTGCGTGTGACCTGTCACAACATATACACAGGCTGCTGCCAGCCCGACCTGAAAGGTTTTTCTCTGGAGGCTCAGGTCACTTCTGATGAGCTCTACATCACCATCCGAGATTATTACACAAGCTGACCCTTCCTGCCTCAGGGTAGCGCCCACCTGAGCATTCACATGTTAAGTGTCTGTGCAGGAACCTCAGACACTCTCCAAGTCAGAGCAGACAGGTCTGCAGCCCCTGAGTCACCTCCAGCCCGAGATGGAGGTGGGAGATAGAGTGATTCATCCAACAGCTCCTGGCTGCAGAGAGGCTGCAGCCACCAGCTCTGACTCAGAGATGCTTTTAGATGGCTCAGCCCAGGCAAAATTAAATTCCACCTTGTTTTTTTCCCAGCCCTCAGTCCTCTGTAATAGAGGATATCAGCTCTCTCCTAGCTTTAAGATCAATGCCTGAAAGGCTGAAGACAGAGGAACAGGAAGCACTTTGGTTATCTGCACAGTCATTAGACAAGGAGCAGGAGTCGGGATATCTGATTATGCCCCAACCTGGCCACACAAGCCATTTGTTTCTCTGCAGCTCCATTTTCTCTGCACTGAAGTGACATACACATATGTCTTTCACAGAGAATTTCCCAGGGACACAGGAGAAGAGGCCACATTTATTCACAAAGCACATCCCCTGAAGGAGCCCAAAGCCCTTCTGTGGGGCTCTGCCCTGGGGATACAAGCACAGTGATGCCACTGCCAGGTGGACCCGTGCTCCAGGAGAAGGTGAAAAATATCCATGTCCCTCTCCAGAGGGAATTGTCACCCTCACGCCCTAAGTTTCCTGTGTACAAGCAAAGCATTGACCTCCAGGGTTCCTGGTCATCTGTCACAATCAGTTTATTCCATAAGAAAGTGAAACTGAAAAAAACACAACAAAACACCAACTGACGGCAGCTGAAACAGTATTTAATCTTGCAAAAATTATGATTACATGATTTGAAAAACAGAGGAGGCTGTTAAACCCCGAAAGCAAGGGTGTCTATTTGGTTTATAGTCTTATTTTTGCCCATAATCTGTAGGCACCAGGGCTTAGATGCTTTCAGGATATTCTGAGGGACTATGCCAAGGCAAGTTTTAATCCAAAGCCTGATTTCCCAGCTGTGCTTTGACCTAAAGATACATCATTCATTAACCATCAGATATAGGAAATAGAGAGGTTATAAAAAGATGATGATTCCAAGTGGGGATGAAATGTCAGCATGTTAGAGAATATTAGAATTCAAGTTAATCCTGATACACTGGAAATGGATGAACAAAAACCCAAGTAGGATTTGATGTGATTTAGCAAGGACCAGTGCAAAGGTCTAATCTATACAATTGATTCCCTCCAGTCAGTGGCTGCAGGAGGTTCCTACAAAAGTTTCGTGTCCTAACGTGGGCTGAGTTGCCAGATTTCATCATCATCAACCACAGGAATAGCTTAGGGTGACAAGTACTCCAGGCAGGTGCTTGTCTGGTGGGATGGAGCTCACTGCAAACTGAGGTGTGGAAGGCAGACTGTCAGAGCCCTGTAAACGAGACAGCCAGAAGCATCCAGGCTCAGCCCCAGGAGAAGTTCACCTCATTGATGGTAAGAATTAGGGCCATTCCTTTTCCAAACCTCATGCAAGCGTTTTGCAAACGCTGTGCACTGGATACCCAACGTGAAAAGCCACCAAGCACAGAACCTTGTTTGCACATAACCAGCCTCTCTATCTGCAGTTCTGCCATGCCCTTAGGTGTTTCTTCCTGTGTCAGAAGCAAGGACAGGTTGACTACACAAAAAAAGTCCAAAAGCCTGAGCATGCATGGCCAGCCTTGCAGATCACAGAGTGCTCCCATCACATCTGCACAGCTGAGCGCTTCAGCCTGCCCCGTCCCTGCAGCCCTACACGACTGCCAAGGGAGCAGCAGAGCCTCATGGACACCCAGACATCCCCTGTTCAGCAGGGCTAACAGGAGGTCCTTCAGGCAGCATTCATAAGCCATGATTTTGCCTTGGAATTGGACAAGGTGTGGCATGTCCCTTGCTTCAGCTCCACGTGACAGCCAGGTATTTGCTTAGAGACAAATGCAAACAAGCCCACCCCAGCAAGCTTCATGCTCTCTAGAAATTCAAACAAGGTCATCTCCAGAGAGAAAGCAGGAGAGCATGGAACAGTCCTGGGTAAAGCGGCTGCCCTGGTGCCTATTTGGGCAGCCCTGGCAGCCTACAGGCAGCAGAGAGGAGGTGGTGAGGAGGAAGGAGAAAAGCCACAATTCATCAGCAGGGTATCTGAGCATCCTACTCTCCATACGCAGTCACAGTTGATTGCCATACTGAGCACAAAATTAGTATTTTTAACACCTTGTCTCCTCCTTTTCTGACCCACAGTTTCCATCCAGTGACACCTTTTGCAACAAACCGTGTAGATTTTCAAAAAGCGTGCAGCATCTGGTTCTGATTGCTTGTGACCTAAGAAACCAGCGTGGTGTTTCCCTTTGGCCATCATTTCTGCTGTCCAGCTAAGAAGAGTTAAAACCTGACACGTACTTAGATGTGCTAAAGAAGTCACAACTGCCACATGTAAGTGCCTGGGGTCTGTCATTTTTCCCCATCAATTGCTACTGGTGTAGATACTCTGCCAGCACAGCTACTGTTTCCCCATCCACTTACCCACACTCCTGGACACACCTGGCCTGTGGGAAACACTTGTCACCCCTGCCACGCCAGTCAGAATGGAGCAATCTGTCCATCAGGTGGATGGCTTTGGACACAAATACCTCCACAGGGCTAGGAATGAGGACACCATTTATTTTTACCCAGGACCAAGGTCAGGTTTTGCTTTTAGCTTGCCAGGGACTGTGTGACTATGCCCTGGACCAAACTCCCAGCTCCTTGCTTCCCAGTGTCCGGAGCCACTAACCCTTCTTCTGTGTTACAAACTCTGCCAACAGCAGCCCACAAACTGTCCACCAAGGAACAAGAGTGGTCTATAAAAGGGTCTAAATGCAGATGCCTGCAATGATAAGCAGCCAGTACATTGACACGGGAGGCTTTTCTGGCTTATATCTGTTCCCAGGGGCAGCCATACTTATATTCACAGCCCAAAGGACATAAAAGCCTCAGCAAGATCTAAATGTTAATCCAGACATATTACGAAACAATTTTTTACTAATTCCGTCTCCACCACAGCTCAAGCACAGGGCTCCTAGTTTTCCCACGATAATCTAAAAAAACTTAGCGAAGCCAAACACACAAAAAAACCCCTCACAGTCACAGACATCCTCCTCCCTCCTCTCCATCACATACACTATCCAAAAAGCCTGACATGTATTCTAAAACATCAATACCCGATGCTGTTCTCCTAGCGAGGGGCTGGTGTGCGAAGGAGCGCAGGGAGCAGAGCAGCTCTGCCACAGAGGCACGTTTAAAACTTCCAGATGGATCAAGCTCCCAAGTCCTGAGCTCATCCTTCCCAACGTTAACTCATCGCTCCCACCATTAACTGCAGGAATCAGCTGTCAGACTATTTCACATCACTGTTGGGAGGCCGATCTGACAAAAACCCACTCTGGGAAATAAATCACAGACTTGTGTTACAGCTGCCTAGCAGGACGGGAGAGACCACCCAAGCCACGACAGCCCCCGACAACGCGCAGCACCAACAGCTCAGATGTGGGACTCGCCAACTGAAGCATCTCACTTGTCAGTACAGCAATTTGGGAAAGCACTTACAGATGCAGATGAATGACAACGCCAAAGTGCAATTAGCTACAGCAATGTTAGTCCTTCGGGCTGCGTAAGTCTGAACTGTTCAGTAAATACACAACAGCTCTGAGAGCCATAACCTGTCTGCTTAAAAAAAAAATCAAAACAAAACACCCAAGAAGCGTTTGAAAACCTACGGTAGGATGTGGTGGGTTTGGTACTGCTTGGGCACAACTCAAGCTCACATTTCTCGGTATTACGCCCAATTTGATAAGACACGCTCTCAAACACATGAAGGCAGAGGGGGAAAAAAACAATTCTTCGTGCAGCAAAGGGCTGCAAGACCACGTAACAAAGGTCTGAATTTAAGGATTTCCTGGTGCTTCTAGCAATTGACCTTAGATAAAAGCAGTACAGTACATGTGACTCTTTATCCCCAGAACACCGAAAATCAGTGAGGTTGGAAACCTTCCCCAAAGCAAACCAGACGATGAGGAGAATTATGACATTTCAGGATTGGGCTGGCAACATCAACTTTCAGTGTTTCAAGTCAGATTCTTCGTGGACAACGAATTGTGTTTCATCCTCATTGCTGCTGATTTAAAGATATATGTTTTGTTTTTAAATTAAAAAACTGGAAGTCACATTGGATGGAAGATGGAAAGTATCAGGCAAGCAAAGCAGTTGGAGAGTGCTGGTGGCTGACACCCCTCGGTCACAGAGCTGGGCAGGCTGGGAGTCGGTGGGTGACGCTGTGCTGCAGCCCAGAGCTGTACCTTTCCTGCAGGCAAAACAAAGCTTCAGCCTCCTTAACTCAGAGCTTTCCATCAACCTTTCAAATAACAAACCCCTGCCACCTCCCATGGTCTATCATGCACAAATCCTTTGTCCTGACTTGTAACGCAGTGAGATTTGTTGTTCTTCTCAGCAACTTTTATTTGTACGTGTCCAGGCACTTCCAACTCAGCCACTGAGTCATTCAACAGCAGCTCTCGCAGTAATTGCTGAGGGCATCTTGTCCTCGTTTCCTTTGTTTATTCTGTCCATTACATAAAGCCATGGGCAATTCCCATTTCCCTTGATAACATCAAAACCAAAGCAAACTTGTGCCCAGGGGCTGCTCTTGAGGATCTGGACTCCGACTCTGCAGATCATCCCTCGGCGAGCTCTCTCCTCCGGGAACCGGAGCCCGAGCTCCGTTATTCCCTCGGTCCCCAGAATAGCAATACTCCCACACCAGGAAATCATGGACTTTCTTGAGCATTGCTGTGACCTTTTTAATTTCCATTATGCCTTTAGCTGTCTCCTTCCCCTACACTCCTTCTCTAAATAAATCTCGGAGCTGCACAAAGTGTTTCCTGTAAATAATACTCATCTGGCATGGACAAATGGGAAAAATAAAATACAAAAAACTCTTTTGCTACTAGTCCCAGCTTGCAATAGTCCTTCTAGTTTATCTTGCATCTGCTTGACCTAAGAGCCTCAAAGGCAGAACAGTGTTGGAGGGAAATGGAGGGGACAGTAACATGCTCCGGCCATCAGATTTGAGCCTGCCCCACCCAAAATAAAATGTTGGGGTCATAGAGGTAACTTGCATTGTGCTTCAGACTGTTGTAGGGCAATGTCAAAGCTCGAGCAACAGCTTCACAAGTCCCTTTCTGCACAGCACAGCCAGCTGTTTTCACAACTGTAGAACTGGACAAAAATTTTTCCATTTTCCTTTCCCATCTTCCTGGTGCCATCCCGCACTCATGCTGGCCTCTGCTCTAGAAATGTCTGAATCCCACCTCACCCCGCAAGAGGCTATTCCATGCACGTGACAGTGGAAGTTGCCTTATGAGCACGAACGCAGGATTTGCTTTCAGGCTTCTGCAGGGATGGACCGAGTTCCCCGTCACACAGCAACTCCAAGAAAGGCTTTTGCAAGCCTGCACCATGACCTGAACGATGAGTTACACAGAAAGAAGCAGCTTTCCCAGCAGCTGTGAAACTCCAATCTCAAACATGAACTCATTAAAGGGTGCTTTGAGCCGTCTTTGTCACTGAAAAGTCACTGCAGGCCAGTGTGGGAACAGGCTGACTCACCAGTGACTGTGCCGCTTCTCTCCCACTGAACCATCGCTCGCAGCGTGCGATCTCCGTAGGGAACGAGGGCTGCACAAGCACGGCTGCTCTTGCCGAGGACGGCAGGACCAGGCAGGGGAAGAAACTCTCTGATGTGTTGCTAAACACGCTGGCACGGCCAGTTAGCATCACCCATAGGGACAGGTGGATCCCCGCTCTCCTGCGTAGCACTAGGGAGCTTACAAAAAGCAAGCCGAGATTTCGCACATCTATATGACACATTAAATCCCCACAAATCACTGTAATACACAGTCCTTTCCTCTTCCACAGGCTTTGCCCTAGATTTGGATCCCACCTTATGCTGCAAAACCCAAGACAGCCCTTGCCTAACAGGGCACAGGTCAGCCTCGCACAGAAAATCCCGCTTATTATCAAGTAACTAACTGCCTTGCTTCCAGGAGCAGGTAGGGAGTTATTCTCTGCAGCAACATCTCCCCCTTCCACTCAGCACTGCCTCTCCTTGCTCACCCCAGGTGGGCACGGGAAGACGATCAGTGTTTTGGGGAAGCAGATAATCACCCTATTGGGCCCCAAATGGCTTTTTGTTATTTTCTGCCCATGTCTGCATGTTGCAGTTTTATTATTTGCCTTTCTCCACAGGCTGGATTCCCATGCTTCTCCAAACTATTTCCTAACAGATGTTGGGATGTTTCACTACCTGAAGCAAAGCTCCACCACCGCTGGCAAGCACCAGGCAAACATGGCAACAGCAGAGAGCCCAACCAAACCCATCACGCTGATCCCACACAGCATGGCACTGCTATAGGGCAATGCTTTTGTAACAAGCTTTACATCAATCATCATGAGCCATCAGAAATGTGATGACATTGCATTTACATTTATTGCAATATATTCTGTCAGCGCATGAGTAAAATACACCAATTGTGCTTTTTGACTGGACACCTCATGGTCCCACCTCATTTTTCTCAGCAAGGAAGTGCAGAGGTAAGTTTGCCAGGACTGATGCCAGCTGCTATCAACACCTCTCGATATCTGCTAAGCCACAGAAGCAGGCAGCGAGGCCCTGAAGGCAGCTGAGAAAAGTCTGTCCAAGGATCAGAGTGCTTTTGTCCAATAGAAACTCCAGCAATTTGTAGTACTCTAGGAAAACGAGGGGCTTTACCACCACAACAAACAAGTACATGAGAAATTTAGTTCCTTAAAGCATACACCTTTTTATTTTAGAAGCAAAAAGAATTGTTAAAGGTTTTTAGCTGTTAAACACACAGTGGAGAGCTAGGCAATGCTGCGCCATGGCAGGGGAGCACAGTCTGTGACACTGCACTGCTCATGCAGCCTTTGCCTCTGCCACACATCATACACCACTCATCCAGAAATTCAGAGGTGAGGGGAAGGAAATACACACATTTTTGCCCTGCGGGATACCCATTCCTTCTAGGCATCCTTAACAGTTGCTATAGCTCAAACAAACTGGGGGAACATCAAAGGTCACTTTCGACCATGCACAGTAGCAATGGGGAAGTGACTCAGGCAGCGATCAGTGTGATGTGATGTGGTGTGATAGACTGGTAAAAAAAATTAAAGGAGATTGAGGAAGAAAACCTACCAGGCAGAACGTGTGTGAGTGAGCACTGTGGCAGCCGATCACTGGAAAGCACGAGTGAGGCACGGACTGGTCAGAGATGCAGTTGTCTGAAAGAGCGAGCAAGCGTTTGCCATGCAGGAACTACAGCATGTTCTCTCTTTTCTTTGGGAGTTTAAAGCAAGGACAGGGGGCCATGGACATTTGGTATCGACCAGCTTTTGCATGGATCCAAACAATGCACGTCATCCACGCAGCTGGCCAAGCCAACCTGCAGAGCTTTCGGCATCCTGAAAATAAGACGTAAAGCTCTTTGTCACCAGCTTCCTGCTTGTCCTGGATTTCCAATAAACAAGTTCATTTCGTAGCCCTCCTTATTTTCCTTCCTGCTACTTTGCTAACACAAGGTATTACAATGCCAACAGAAAATCACTTCATGCAAAAGCTTCCACAGCTTCAGGCTACGCTGGTTCTTGGGGCAGTTCACCCCACAAGGGCACTGCCAGCACCACCTCTTCTCTCTGCTCCTTGGGCTCCAAAATTCTCTCCTAACCCTTTTCCTTCTCCCCTTCACATCCCCCCACACTCGCACTGACTTCACAAACGCTTCAGCTTTGCTCTGTCACCAATGGGAAAGGAAAGAAGCACCAGGCAGGCTTCAATGCTCTATCAAGTGCAAAGACCTGGAAGAGGAAGCAAACAGGGATGTGGCCTCAGAAAAGCTAACATGGCATCCTCTGAGCAAGGTGAGAGACAGCAGTCAACTGTAAGAAATACAACTCAGCACATAAATTTTTGCCTTTAAAAAAAAAAACCAAACAGGGACTCAAGCATCAGCTCAATAACCAGCATGCTGGGATCTGCAGGGAGCTGCTCCACCACCTCTGGCTCCAGCAGTAGCTCTGTCCCACCAAGCAACAAGGACATGGGACCAAAGAGAAACCCCAGCATTTCTTCCGCTCCTGCTATTCCGCAGAAGCCTTCCTGAAGGCTGATGCATTACTCAGCCATGCCGGTGGCCGTTGTGCCTCCAGTTTGTCACAGCAAAACTGCACAGTGCTTCACTCTGCATCCACAGCAGCTAAACACGTACTTGCAACAGAAACACCACGGACACGCTTTGGCACCGTAGGCACAGGCAGGGCTGCTCCTCATGGAGATAACTGGAAATGAGGCAATGGGATAGTTCACTCATCTGAGCTGGTGGAGGCATTGGTTGTGCTGAATTCATGTTACGAGCAATAGGTTTGAACAGCCACAGACTGAGGATGCAGCTTCTTGTGGTTGATTGCAAATCTTCAGGACAAACATTTTTTTATTTATTTTAATGATAGCTTGTTGGTTCAACAATACAGGTTTGGAGAAGTAGGAGCTAGCTGTGAGTTTGAGCTGGAAAAATAAATGGCTTGTTTTATTTTTATGTATTTCAAAACAAACAATTATGACTTTCTGTTCGAAACGACAATCTAAAATTAAATTAATGTTTTGGTTGGATCCAAACAATATTTTTTCCTTAATACTGCAGTTTGGCCAGTGAACTAAGAGGAAAAAAAAATAAAAATCCTTCTGAATAACTGTTCATTTTTCATGGTTTAGACAAACACAATGCCAGTTAGCTGACGGGAGATGGGGTCCAGTTCAGGAAAGAACAATGGGGCTCTGCAAGCACCAGGTCATCTCTGCCCCACCCAGCGGTTTTTATGACATTAACATTAAAGGAGGGAATTGTGCTGGGCCTCTCTCATGCAGTATCAGCCTGGAAAAGATTCAGTCTCAGTTTTTCCAGACCATCCCAAAGACTGGCTGCAGCCAAGGATGCACCAAGGTCCCGCAACAGGCAGTGCCTGTCCAGCCACAGCCCTTGATGCTTTTTTAGGGGTGGACAAGTCCACCCACCACTTCTTCATTTCCCTTTCACAAACTCCATTTACTCTCACTTGCTTTACTTTGCCCCCAGTTGCGTGTACTGGAGCACAACCAGGGAGCCTTTCGGTGAGACACAAACCCAGTTTGGTCCTACTAACTCCTGGAAGTGCTGCCCGGACCAGAGCTGCGGGTGTTCAGCATCTCCAAGATGACAGGCAGTGTTGGCACCAAGGCAGCACGACAGGTCTGTGGCAGGAGTCGTCCTGGGACACTATAAAAGAAACTGTCAGAGGACAGAGCTCTTTCCCCAAAGCTTCCCAGTTTAGGTAATGCCAACAACTCCAGTTTGACTCCTATTCTACTGGCTGTGTTTTATAAGGAATCATTCTGTGAGTGTGGGGAGGGGGGAAAGAATCTCAAATCCTAATATGAGGATCAGATCACATTTCTCTGTTACTCCTGCCTTTTTCCTGTAGCCTGAGCTCATATGTTGTTTCTCCCTAAGTGCTTAATAAATTAGGAGTCCACAGCTCAGGTAAGTGTGAGTCACATATAACGACTGTGGATAATTCTGGTGGTTCTGTAGTTAGGGCAATCCTTATTTCAGCATACAACAACATCTTACGTAAACCTGAAACCACAAACAGTTCTTGGCTAAAACAATTTGCACCATCCTTGAAAATACCTGTAAATCATCATGTCCTTAAATCATCAAATCATTCATTATCATGGATCCTGTCTATTGCTTCTTTGGCAACGTGATTGTGTGTGAGTGATGGAAAACGAGAATCGAATAATCATTAATAAAATAATACACGAGGACAAGTAAAACATCTCAGAAAAAACTCTCCTTGCCTTAAGCATCGAAATAATAGACGTCCCCAAAGCAAACATGTAAGAGCTGGCTTCAATGGCAGTTATTGCTCATTTTTAACAGTTCACCTTCTCCCCTCCTCCTACCACGGCTGCCAGGAAGTTCCAGGAAAAAAACGCGCTACCGAGCTGAACCGCACATGCCTGCGGCTACGGCACAAAGGTCTGAGCCTCTCTCTGCTGCTAAGAGGGAAAGCATCCAAAGGCAAACTCTTTACCCCAACCACACCTACGTGGCATGTGCTCAAAAGTCATAGCAGATGGGTAATGATTTCCCCTTAAGTACTTTCAGAAAAAGGTAAACCTTGCCTGGGGTGGGGAGCAGCCTGCTAATAGGAGATCACGACAGCAACGTTGCTGCGTTCATGAAGGAGAACAGAGCTGCAGCTTCAGCCCCGTGAAATTAAATGAGAACCTTCAAGTTGGGTTCAGGAAGACCCAGTCTGCAGAACAGATCCAGAATATTCTGGAGAGGAGCAAACTAGGCCAGCGAGGGATGCTCCCTAACCTCAAAAAAAGCTTTCAGAAGATGCTTATTGTTTCCTTTTGTCATCATTTTCAGGAGTTCCTCAGCCAGGCGCCACGTTTCCAGCCTGTCAAAGGCTGTCAGCAACAGCCTGGGAAGCACAGTCTTTGCAGCCAGGAATTCACTTTGTCACCTCACCAGTTTCTCTGGGAGTAGAAAGCTCAGAGGCTCTGCAGCATTCTGTACATCTCACACGTGTCCAGGGAGAAGCAATGTGGATTCCTGGAGAAACTCCCCAAAGCATTTTACCATCGCTGTCCCTCAATTTGTAAACCCACCAGGTTTACGGGACAAGGAGGATTGGCTTTGCCGCACACCGAGGTGGCAGCTCTCCAAAGACAGCCTCCCCAGCACCGTGGGTGATTCATCAAGCGCCTTTCTGCCCGATGAATCAGCGAGCAGCAAGGTCCCAGCAGAGCACGGCCAGGAGCCACAATGCTGAAAAGTGAAGCCTTTGCAACACGCAGGCGAGAGCTGCCTGTGCTTTTCGTGAGATTGGTGGTGGTCATAGTGCAAGGATCCTCTGGTTTCAATGTACAGTATGCCAGCTAGAGTAATTCTTCCGTTCTTCTTCCTCAAATAGATACACTGTACCAAGGGAAATCTGAAACCAGAGTGTTTCCAAAATACAACTGCAGTCTCTCTTGAATTCAAGTTATTGACCAGATGTCAGCCAACCTCAGCTGCAACACCAACTGAAGGAGGGCTCAGACACTGACCAGAGAGACATCAGGCACCTCAAGGCGTTTGCAGTGCCACAGCTCCACGCCAGCACAATCAACCCAAAGGGAGCAAAGCAAGCAGGGACCACTTGGCCTTGGCTGCAAGAAGTCAAAATACCAGGTCACACAATACTGACAGCTTTTTCTCATGACAGCCGCTGATCTCCAGACTTGTTCTTGCACTGCTCCTGTCTCTTCCAGGGCTGCTCAGCCACTGTCTGCACCTCAGGAGACCTGTATAAATAACAGGTTTCCCTACGCACAATGCACAACCATTAATACCTGCTTTAATCCATTACAACACGCTAATAATCACGCTTAGGCTTTCTCAGGTTCCCAGCACACAAGCCCTAATAAAACCTCCTTGGCAGTCCATTTAGCAACACTAATGGGAGAGGAGAAATGTGGAAGAGAGAAACATTACTAATTAATTTTAACAATAAACAGGCAGCAGCATCACACAGGGAATTTTCTGAGTGAAGACAAAACACACATCCCTGTGGCTTATGAGCTCAGGCAGAGTCCAGCTGGCCATGACGTGGCTCAGGTGACTCGCAGCACAGCTGCTGCACTGTGGCCAAATCTGTGATGTGGGATGTTTAAAGGAGGTCAGCACGATGACACCACATCCCTGCAGCAGCCAGGTCAGAACCGGGCTCACAGAGCTGGGGTCACGAGCTGGTAGCTGGAGCTGAGCAATCAGCTGTGGAGCAAAGTCCTGCATCCAGGGGAGGTGCCAGAGACACCTGAGCTTTACAAGGTGAGCAACGGACCTTTTGTAGGAGACACATCCTCTCTATCATGAGCCAGCCACTTCTTGGGACTGCTGGCAGGATTTCACAGAAAGCTCAGAGAAATTACATCAGTCATGGTTGCTTGCTCCTGTGTTAGCTGAGGAGGAAGGAGCCTGTGTGAGCCTACGAGAGTGGAGGGCACAAAGCCCTCACCAGGGCAAAACTGGGGAAGCCAGGATCGCGAGCAGGGAGAGGAGAGTCCTGCAGCATTAAGGCGATCCCAGCTCTTCCACCTCCGATTTGGAAACCCCTCCAGCCCCTAAGGCAGCCAGCATCACACACAATACTATCGTCCTGGTTTAACTACAAGCTGCAGCTTGGCACTGGAGCTCCCCCCATGCTGGCACAGGAGCCTCTGAACAACAAGCTCCACACCACCAACACCGCCTTTAGCCTGGAACAAGTTGCCTCCCGGGATTTTTGCTTTTTCAGCCTTTTCCACTGATCAACAGGGTTTGTTTACACCCAGTGAAACAGCTGCTCGCTCCGCTACAGAGCCGCTTAGAGAGAGAAGGGCTTGTGCAAGTTGTACTTTTGAGACGGTTTCTCAACCTTTTTCTTTTCCCAGTACAGCCGCAAAAGGGAGAGAGGCGGGAGGGGAGAGAGGCAGCCGCTTGCTCACCTGAGTATGAGGATTTCTTCATGCCGTCGCTTCGAGTTGTGACATAGGAGCGGGAGCGAGGCCAGCGAGGCGTTGGGGCGAGGGGTCCCTGGGGTGCGGTGTCGGGACACGGTCCTTTTGTTGGCACGGGCAGGGACGAGGGAGGGGACCCACGCTGCGCCACCACATGCAGCCGAGGGGCAGCCCAGCACTCCGATAAATTAGCGCACACCTTTCCTGATCTCACACACAGTTATGGGCTGTTCCAACTCTCCTGGCACTGGCAGGGGTAGAGCAAGGCTCTGCCTCCCTGGCGGCTGCACCTTATCCCATTGGAAAACAAATAGTTCCTGAGGATTACTCCTGCCAGCTCCCAGCCCTGGAAATCCCAGTGTATTTAGCCGGCGTGGCAAGGGGAAGGGGGGGAACTTCATGCCTCCAGCCTGGCTCACCCCACAGCTTTGATTCAGTCCTTTGCTGCCAGAGCAGCTCAGGTCAGCCCCACTCTCAAGTCAGGCTGTTTCTAGTTCAAAGTGCATCCCCAGCCTGTCAGCACCCCGCAGCATAAACATCTCTGTCCTCTTCAAACCCACGCGTGAAGGACTTGTTCCAGGTTGTAAGCTCAGCAAAATGCTTATGCAGGCTTATGGCATGGGGAGAGCTACATGTGAGCAGTTACTCACTGCTGGGGGGATGCAGAGAGCCACGTATCCCATAACCAGCTCCTCAAAGCACCAGAATCCAGCATCTCTCCCAGGTTACCGGGGGAGAGACGGACCCATCTTGCTATTCCTTATGTGCCTCAGTGCGTGGGTCTGCCGGGAGAGCAGACGTGCTCCTCATCACTCGCTTGTGAAACCCACACTGGACAGTTATGCAAACGCAACAAGCTGGGGGCATTATGAACACAGACAGGAAGAAAGTAAATTAGGACTAGCTATGACTAAAGGCACAGCGAAGCACAAGAGCCTGAACTGCCGGAGGAAGGACTGGGCTGATCACTGGAAAGATTTCCACAGCCTGCTCGGGTGAGTCACCCGCACGAAGGTGCGGAGCACAAGTCCCATCCACGTGAGACAATTCCGCTAGCTCAAGGCACAATTTCAGTAGAAAGGGCTTTCTCTTTGGGTTTAGGCTTCTCCATGGAAGGAGAAAAAAAAAACCTGTTCTGTCTCCCAGCCCTAACCCTGACATTGCACAGGGATGGAGGAAGAAAGTAGATGAGCTGAATTAAGATGACACAGTCCCGTCAGTGTCTGTTACCATTTCTCAGCCGTAGATTATCACCTCTCTAACGGATATCACAAAAGGATTGTCTGAGCCTCTCTCAGGGTTTAGTGCAGGACCTGAAGAGCTAGCTGGGGCAGCAGGGGGATTCAGGGCTAAGCAGCGAGACTTTGCAGTGGAACAGCTCAGGAGCGCTCACACGTTCCCAGCAGCAACAGCTCTGTTGACCCTCTGTTGACAACTGCTGTGTGACCCCGCCGAGCTACTGTCAGGCTGTAGGCTCCAGCAGGAGATGTTGGCAAAAAACCTCCATCATCAGAACTTTTGAACCACCAAAGCTTTGATGCTTAAGTAAACATACATCTAAGCCCATAGTCACCATATATTACTCTTTCTACGTGTGCTTTCGAAACCATTAGTCACAATGCGTGGAGAAGAAACAATAGCACAATGGCTTGCCGCATGTTGTACACCAAGTAAGGGCAAAGCCAGGAGCAGAACCCACTCCAGAACGCTAATCCCCACGGCTCTGCTCTTGCCTGCAGCTCTATGATGGGCTCAACTACATTTAATACCCAACACTCACAGGAGTACACTTACAAAAGTTCAAAAGACTGTTTTCTGCTGTTCTCGCATATGGGTATATGCACACATGCACCTGGTTAAGGGTGTGATTACATGTGCATGTGTGCAATTAAGCGTGCGGTTCCACACGTGTGTGTGATTACACATGCAAAGTGTGCCTGCACCTTTGCAGGGCTGCTGGTGAGCAGCATTTTCGGAGCCGTGCCTGGGGTACAGCCATCTGATCAGCTTGACTGCACAAACACAAACAGCAAACTGTGGCGCAGGCTTTCTATTGCAGGGCCAAACAGACACGATGAGACAGAAAATGGCTGAAGGGATTTTTTTTTTCCCCTGAAATACTGTCTGACAAAGAATCCTTTTCTTTAGCTGCTCGACCTCAGAATTACCAGGAGGATCAGTCACTTGGCTCAGAAGAGCAGGTTAATGTTTAATACAATGCAGAGCCCACAGGCTTCAGAGAGGTAAGTCATTTACAGCTTTTTCTCCTCCCCACCCCTCCCCTTCGTAAGATTAGTGAGGGAATTTATTGTTCCTGAAAGTGAAGGATTCTGACTGCTGGCTCAGCCCAGCCACAGTGCAGGCAGGGACCCTGTGAGCCTCATTCATCCAGCTCTGCCAAAGCAGCTCAGATCTGCCCTGGCACACACATCCATCCCACAGCAGCCCTGGACACCCATTCAGCCAAACGCATCTCACCCTGGCACCCCTGTAGCAGCAGGGTACCAGCAGAGGGGAAGAGCTGGCCTCTTTTCAGAGAGGCTGTGTCAACCTTGCTTGCCATCATCTTGCAATGCCCAACTCCACACACAGCAGCATTTTTCGAGGAATAGGCATGGGCAGGCTCCTCTGTGGCACCTGCACCCAGCAAGGCCACAGATGCTGCACCTCCTGCAGCAGCTGCTGAGCCTGACCCAGCTGCGATGCCCTCAGCAGCTGGTTCTTCACGGCTTAGCTTGCAACACGTGTGTTATAGTTTCGTGGCAGGCCTGAAAGGCATTTTCTGCACATGGTATGTGCTGTCTCTCCCTGAGCAGCTTTCTCCAGGTGAGCATGTTCCCCAGCATGTGGGGTCCTGCACTTAGATATGCAACCTCCCAAACTAAACCTAATAGAGCAATCAGAGGAGCAAGAGAGATGAGCACCCCCAGCTACACACAGTGGGCTGGGGCAGAGCCAGAGGCCCAGAAAAGGGTCAAGGTGAGGGAGAAACTGGTGGAGGCAACGCAGAGTAATGCATGCTCTAGTGAGGAGGAAAGTGCAGAAATGAGGGAAGGGTGAGCCCCCAGTGGAAAAATGGACTCTCTCATTGACTAGCACAAAGCTAGACATTAGGGAATGCTGAGCTGAGTAACTGCATCTCTGCAACTGGCTTATTCAACCTCCCAGACCGAGTTTCTCATCTTGCAAAAGGGGAAGGTTGAGTTTTCCCAGGGAGAGGCTTGAGGAGGTTGTGCATTACTCAGTGCTGCCCTGGGGCTAGAAAGCATCGCCTGATAGGCAAAATTTGCTGTTATGGGAGGGAACAGAGCTCCCTGGGTGACCGACAAGGATAAGCAGGAATTCACACTGCAAAGACCTGCCAGTGAGCAGCAGAGCAGGCCTGAACCTCCTCTTTGGGGAACTGTATCTCTGACTGATTTAGAAGTGGAAACTCAGGTGTCGGGACTCTAAACCACCCACATCTCCCTCTCCAGCTGTTTTATACAGGATTCACCAAGCTCCTTTTTCCTGACCAATTGCTCTTTCTGTGGCTGTGAGGCTGGAGAGAGGATCCAAAATTCTCCCCCCTGTTGGGAACCAGCACAGGGAGACAGCTGCTGAGCCGAGCACAAGGTAAACGTGGCACCGCACACCAGCCAGAGAAATTGCTGCAGAACTCAGCTCAGAGAGCCCTGGAATTTGAGGGAAAGGAGACCACAGAGAAGATCCACAGCTCCGTGCCCACGGGCTGGCAGCCCAGCACAAGGCAACCTCCAGTCCATTTTCTTGGGCCCTTTGCAGTGCACAATTCCTGTTGTTGGTGTCCAGGATTGGAAGTTGCTTGTGAGAAAGGACAAGAGCCAATCAAGCAGTACTGGACACTTGATGCACTGGCAGAATCTGCCCTCCTTTCTGCCACCTTTCTTGAGGAAATAAAAATATTATGGCACCTCTGATCCCTTTCCCCTGCAGCCCTAACACAGTGCTCACTCATACAATGCTCTGGTTGTGCCAGTTAGTTAATCCTTGCAGTGCCCTGGTTACTTAAGTTCATCGTTATCCTCATTTAATAATACAAAAAATAAACAGATTTTTATTTTTAATGGCCCTGAGAAAGGGTTGCCCACACTAGGATTAAAGCTCAGGGCTGTCAAACTTCTTACTATCCAACTTTACAGCTGCAGGAATGCTCCGAGTTCAGTGGAGTCTGCTTTATCAAAACATACCTGCCCAGATCTGGGAGAGCGAGATAGAAATCAGTTTGACGATCAAAGTTTCTGAGAGCATTCCTGGATAATACAGGCTGTGCAGAGAACAGCATGCAGAGTTTTGGAGGACTTATCAGCAGTGACCTGGAACTGCTTCTCCCAGCACCTGGGTACAATTCAGCAGAATTCAAATCCAAGGAGCCTCCAAGTCCTTACATTATCAATAAGCACATGTAAATCATGCAGAAATAAGGGATGGGCTTGTAAAATGCATTTGGGGTGACCTGTTATTCATGAGCAACAAAACCTCTGAATCATGGGGGTGAGACAGTCAGACGTGCATGAAAGAAGCTCAGGTCCATGAGTAGAAAATCTCCTACTTGAAATTATGGCTGATATTTCAATTAAATCCATGTAACTTAACAAGCGAATAAGGTCCATTTACATGTTCCAAGCGTCACCAGGGACAGTGCATTCACCAGCAAGTCCTTGTGTACCTAAATGCTCGTGTGAACCTGCTTGCCAAACCCAGAGAACAGCAGTGGCATAAGCAATCACCACAGCCAAGATCTGCCACACTCCTGAGCCACTTTCTTCTTGCCAGCGTACAGGATTTAATGCAGCCCATCCCTTCCCTGCTCCACAGTAGGAAAACACAGATGTTCAGCTGCTCAGCGTCAATTCACAATGCTCAGATACCGAAGGCAAGGCAGCTGTGTTGATCTCAAGCCTCATACACTAGCTCTCTGCTTTTTCCAGAGACTGATTCACTTGGGTCAGGGCACAGCAAAGCTAGCAGCAGCCAGACTCTTTCTGTAGTCTTAAGTGCATATGGTTAAGAGGTAAATAATTTAGCAGTTTCCTAACTCCTTTCCCTGCAATTCCATCTGACAACAAAACACCAAAGACCCACAGCATTACAGTATCATCATGCGTGCTCTGATGGTCATGCTGTTCTCTTCTATGGGCTGGTGGTTATGGTGAGGAAGCAAATAACTTAATGCAGCAATTACTCATATCACATCAGCAGGTTTTGTTCTTTTCTTGTGCCTTAATTATGAGGAACCAGAAAGAATGTCCAATTACTCAAGGCAGAATTTCATTACCAAACAAGATAACATCTGCTCAACCACACGGTACATCAGATGGCCATTTTCCTAGAACAGCCTCTCCCACGGTTAGGAAAGGGACTTCAACCTGAAATTAAAGCTGAAGAGTATCTGAACAGACACTGAAATAAAAATTAAAGGTAGTAGTCAATGCCAATTCAATAGAAGGTAAGCCCTTGAATGTAAGGAGAGTCTGAATGGAAGGTAATAAGTTTTTTCCATATTGAATAGCCAGTCTCTGAAAACAAAACTCTTCATGGTCCTTCATGAGCTGACCCACATGATTACCTCCTCTTAAAAATTATTGTAAAACTCTTGGACTGCTTTCAGAAATGCCAGCTGAGCACTTCTGAAATTAGCTGCAAGGCTGAAAAACAAAACCGAATCGAAGTCAAACTCTGAAACCCCTCAAAGCTTCCTCCATTTTTCACAAGTATGGTTTATGGCTTTCATGGTCTCGAGTTTTAGCTGAAACTACAGGAATGAAGCAACAACCATACCTTTGTATCAATCATGTCTTTCCCATGTGGTACAGAAGTGATCTGGATCTTACCTCTCACTGAGTGAGAATATCACTGTTTTCTTTAATCCAAGCATAATACGTAACCCAAGGCAGGGTCTCACCCCAGTGCCTGCCCTTGGCCAAGCTGGATTATCCAGGTACATTTTCACACATGCAATTTAGAGAAGTGAACATACATCCCTTGAGAGGGAGAAAGGGTGGAATGGAGTAAGAGTGCTGGAGCTCCAGAAAGCCAGGCTCACTGGTCCTGCTGCACTGGATGAAGGTGCACAAAGTGCGGGTCCGAACTGCTGCAGGCAGAGGGATCACACACCATCTGCTCTGAGCCCTCCTCAGCAGCAGCAACCAACTGGCTGCAGACTTGCAAACTTGCTTTGCTGCTGTTGTAACTGCTTATGTTTAGAGACAGCCGTGGGTACTCGGGGAACAGCACAACCATGCTCCAAGCTTTGCTGTGCTGTCTGCCTGCCCTGACTTCCAAATCCACCCCCGAATACAACTCCCAGCCCTGCAAGTGTGATTCAGAGCATATTCTTAAATGCGTGAACTTACATGTTTGCTTCCCGTATTTGCAAGCACATGAGGCACAAGGTGCCCCTTCCCCCTGACAGCTCTTGATGGAAAGGCAGACCCAGATGCGGAGGGGGCTCTGCCTGTCGCTTGGAGGGAAAACACTGGACTGGAGCCATGGGGCCTGCTAGAACTGGAAAAGGGGAGCAAGGAACTGGAAAAAAAGAATCAACAACAATAAAAGAGGCCACAGAAAATGTGGATAAAGGAAAACCACAGAAGGATCAACAAGAGTCTGCCTATAATCACTACCAAAGCAATTACAGAATTAGGGACGATTTATAACAGACTGAAGAGCTGGATACTTGGCACGTGAAATGGAAAAGCTGTAAGGAGGGAATTCTGTATGCTGGCACTGGGCTCAGGAGCCGCAAGTGATGCAGCCTCAGCACTTCTGTCCTATACAGAGCAAACTGAGCAGCATTTGGATATTTTTTCTCGTACCTCTAGGTTTCCAGCTGTAATTTGGTCCAGCCATCGATTCCAAGTTTTTAAAACTAAAACAAACAGAATTTATTTGTGCAGAACATTGAAAAAATATGAAGAGTGATTAGTAATAGCCACCGTTTCCTTAATGCTATAATACAGCACAGCTTCTAGCCAGCATTGGCAGCTCTTGTCGGAGGAAATTTCTATTATCCAACTTTGCAGGTAGGGAAACTGAGACACAAAAGGGCTACAGCAAGCAGCTGGTTTAACCAGATCTAGAGGTATAGTCCTGGACTACTACTACACATAGAACTCTGAGTGCTCTTGGAAACTGGTGCAGTTTTATCCATGATCTACTGTCACCCAGCATCAGCCATCACTTGTGTCTCTGCCTTACTTGCTAATGACATAATACCACTGTTATTTTCTCTTTTCTTACGCTAGAACAGCTCCATTTGGCATCGTTCTTTACCTTCCATCTATATAATATACTGTGAAATTCAGAAGGATGATTTTGCCGTCAACTAGCAGCAACTAAAATACCTGCACAAGAACCAGGGCAGTGGACAGACCAGGCTTTCCAAACCAATATGCTCATTGCCAATTGATTCACACATGAACAAGCCTTAAGCCTAGAAGTCCAAGATTCTCAAATTAGTTGGGTACAAACACCTATGGGAAGCTTCAGAAAGGCCCAAAGGATTTTCTCAGTGACAACAAAAGGAGCAAATCTGTCACACAGGAGAGCTGCAACAAGCAGTGGCTTTAAAAGGTAAAGATCTGCTTCATCCAAAGCTCAGCAGTGCCAGTAATGAAAGAGCCAGGGCTGCCTTCACGCCCAGCTCAAAGCTGATCAATCAAAATGAATCATCACTCAAGAGAGACAAGCAAAGAGGTAATTTAAACACTGCAACAAGCCCGTTGCAGATCAGCAGGTAACAGCATGACTGGGCTCATGTACCCACCTCAAAGAGGGACAACAGGTTGGGGAGGGCAGGCGGAGGGAGGATGTCTCAGAGCCACGGTTAGCAAGAGGCTTGTCCTGCCCGAGTCCTCACAACAACCAGTCCCAGTCCTGCTACTTAGAGCCTGAATACAAATTTTCACCTTATCCATTTCTTGAAAATGCCATAACCTTTACAAGCTGCAGCAATTTTTTTAGCACTGACGCTCGCATTTTGCAGGCAGTTCCTGTAATGGCAATAAAGTAAGTAAATACTGTCACACTATGCAAAGCTGCCTTTTCTTACTGAGAAAAAGGATAGCATTAAGGGCAACTAAGAAAATCGAGCTGGAGTTTAATTCCAGTTCTGTACAAACTGGCAGGAAATGAAAAATTATGTGGGGAAACTACTGCCCGAGAACAAAAGAGGACTCTGGTCCCGTTGCAGCCCAGACCCTCAGCCCTGCCAAAACAAGCCAGGCAGCATCAGAGGCTCCTGACCACTGTCAGTGCTTTAGTGTTATTTGGGGCTTTAAAGAGTCAGCTAGGGCTCTAGCTAGAGTATGAATGGTTTCCTAACAGAAATGATTTCAGAGTCTGGAGCGGTTTCAGGAGGAGCTTGCAGAGCTGGTTGGTGCCAGGAACTATGTGAATGTAGCAGCAAGGAATGCTTTCTCCCTCCTCATCCCCCCGCGCCTCTCGGCTGCTCTGGAGATGAGGCTGCGCTGAACGAATTGGAAAAAGTCGGTTGTCATCCAGAAACCCCAGAGGGAACCTGGTCTTAATTTTCCACCCAGGCTGCAAAAGGAAACTCTGCAGAGTAGCTGGAGAAATGGTCACCTGCTGTCAGGGTCGCGGCACGAACAAACCCTCATCTCACCCCTGGCCAAAGGGAAACAGCCCTGCTCCAAGGAGAAGGAAAAACCAGGAACTATAAAAGGCATATTGTACAAGCCTTAGTGCAAAAGCCTTCCTGCTGTTGTTACACTTTAATAACTCATATTTCCGAGCGGAGCGGGGCCGAGCGCTGCCTGCCGTGACTGTGAACAATGGCACCAGGCGGACCCCGCCGAGGTGGCTCATTCATCGCAAGCCCAGCGAGCCCCCCGCCTGGCCCGCGGCCCCGCTCCCCTCCCAGCCTGGCACAGCCGCCGCCTTCACCCAATTGTTTCCCTGCCCGGCGGATTAATTTTCGCTCGAGTCTTTGTTCCTGTCTTGCCCTCTCGTGGCTGCCCCACAGATCAGATGCTGTCCCACGGACCGATGCACCAACACCAACTCTGCTAGAAACTGCGGCCGCTGTCAGCAACAGGGGAAGAGCTTTAACCTATTTAACTTTGCAGACAGCATCGTGCGCTACTCCTTTTCCAATGAGGTCATTCTGTGTGTATTGAAGTCAACTACGAATGGTCCTTTTTTTCCCTGACTTGGCTTTTCTTGCCCTATTAAGATAAGAAGTACAGGAAGCAACCAGGGACGCATTCACACAGCAATGGCCTTTAGCCATCACCTTTCTGAACGGAGCACGTCTGAATCCTGAGGATGAGTGTGGAGAAAAGTAGTGGGAACAAACAGTTTATCCAAATTGCTCAGAGATGCAGCTTCATGATACCTCACATTTCAATATTTACTCACTGATCTGAGCCCTGAAGGATTCAGGTCTCTTCCCCACCCTCCCCAATCCCCCACCCCTTCAAGCAATTAATGAGTAACAAAGAATTATTTACCTAGCGGATTTTATTTCTTTTCTGACGCATTCATATTCTGATCTCACCAGGATATATCTACAGCCACCTGCTGTAGCTGACACTTCAAGTCTTATTTGTACTCATTGATCTTTCTGGACACATTAATTTTCCCAAAGTTGTTCATTCTGAGCTGAAACACAGGCTTTCATGCAAAACTTTTAGCAGTCGCTAGATGGAGCTATCCCTGATAATATTTCAATTTCTATAGGTATTTAGGTCATGAGGAAATAGGGGAAAGTCACCTAGCAGTGTGGTGCCTGTCTTCACAGAGGTTGAGCCTAAATCAGTCACTGTCTACAAATCTCGAAACCGTAATTCTCCAGACACTACTTCCGAGCTACACACCAGCGACAGAATGCATATAAACATAGTAATTTTTCCTTTAAAGTCACGGCAACATTTTAACGATTATTACTCAGAGGGTACGACCAGTCTCAGAGCCCACAATTCCGATTCGAGTATTACCCACGTCCTTTCAGCAACATGGTACGAATCCACTCCTGTAGGGAGCAAATTTGTCCTGCTGCTGAGCCATGCCCATTTCACCGACACTTCAGCTTATCTAACCACAACTGCAGTTTGGCCAACGACAAATTACACTGTTTATACAACTGATATTTCTGGAAGAGTATATCTCTTCCAAGGAACCGTGAACACTTGCAAACCTGTCTTTTCACAGAGAGCAAGAAAGCCAAAGCAAAAGCAGCGCATGCGGCTGCCAGTTATAATTGAAGTAATTTTAATAATTCATGCCTCATTACCTCGCCACATGGCAGTTCAAAGACCATCTTCTAATCCTTTAACCCTTTTCTCCTGCGTCCTTTGGTTTGGTTTCTTAGTTTAATCAGGGAAAAGACAAAATTGGGAATGCTCATCAGCATTTGCCCAGGGGAACAAAATCCAAGGGGACTGGTGAGTCTAAGATCTTAATCCTCCTGCCTCCTAGTTTTCCTGATTTGATCCATCACTGTCAGCTGAAACAAAGAAATAAAGTAAGCTACCTATTATATACCCCAAACTCTTGGCTGAAGCTGGAATTGCCTCATTGTGTGTCTAGGTACTGTAGCATTAGGGGCAAGGGGGAGCTCTGGTTATTTAGCACTTTATACAGTCAGTCAAGAATTGCTGGAAGCTGCAGATTCCACATTGTGTCCTTTACCTGGGAGAGTTCTTCCACTTTTTCCAGCTCTAAATTGTCCTCTGGGTAGTCAGTCTCACAGCTGTGCACCTTCTCATTAGGCAGAATTAAAATTAGCAAATCATAGGAACAATACACTGTATTTAATCATTTTGAAGCCTTCTTGTTGCTCTCTTAGCTATTTCGGTACCTAACACCTGATATCTATTTACTATCTCTGTCCTGCATGGGGAGACTGCAAACAAGTAAGGTGTAAAATTATTTATGGCTGCAAGTATGGTCCTGTTCACTTATGAAAAGGAAATAACCTTGTAAAAACACATTCGTTTTAAGCACAATGTATATTTACACACAGGAGGTGTCCCTCCTTCAGAAGTTTAATTTACGTGCATGAGGGAGACCAAACCACATATATGGAAACGTGCATCAACATGTGCGAAAGAATAGCGCGAGCGCAAGATTTCAACACCAGAAATGCCAACAACAGCAAAGACTATCATTTGTAACTAGTTACTCAATATGTTCCAGCAAGCAGACACACAGAGCTATGGATAAACCGGCTGATAGTCGAATGAAAGCTGTAACATGAGGAGCAGTGCAATCTCTGTGCTATTACCACCTCACCTACAGCACATTTCCCCCACACCCTACTCCAGGTTGCTTGTTTGCCAAGCCGTGCGCCTCCCAGCGCAATACAACCCCCGTCTCGTCAGCAGCTAACCAGAACACAAGTTCCTCTATGCCCCAGGTCCCATCTGCATCTCCACAACAGCGTGAGGAAGGTTTCAGAAGAGCCGATGACACAGGAGGTGGCAGTGCTCTCAGACTCCAGCGGAAGGAAGCGAACGTGCCGACTGATTTTCAGATAGCGTCGTCTCCTGAAAAACAAATCTGTCAGCTGCCAGCAGAGCCAGAGCAGGGTCACCTTGGGGATCTTTTCAAACAGAAAGAGAACTCAGGCCTCAGGTGATGGAACCATGCGCAGCTCTAGTGACATAAGAGGAAATTTGTACCAGCTGACCCACGTTATTTTAAGCCTATCGCTGAGATTTGTCCCTTGAGCACACACAGCTGTTTGTGTCCTTGCTGCACTAGGCAGAGCACGATTGACCTGCCTACTGTCTCATTCTAGAAAGTCCTTATCAGAGGAGCTGCTGTGCCTAAGGATGGTCTGGATTTGAGTCGGTGGGGAGTCCCGCATGCCTTGTCCCAGGATGGATGCCTGCCCAGCAAAGAGATCTTTACCGGGAAGATGCTGGGCAGCCTGAGCAGCACTCCAGAAGCTGCATGTTACCTCTGAAGCCCTAATATAAGGTTTATCGACCTCCCTACCTGCAGGGGGTGAGGACAAATGTGATCAAATACAGATTTCTTTCATTACTGAAGTTCTGAGCTGAAGCACTCTCTCTTGACAGAGAAAAGACAACCTGTGTGACATAAGGAAGAGCTGTTTTGGTAACACACTTCTCACAAGCTCAGCTGAAGAGGCTGTTTCAACATTTACAACCCATCCAACATCACGCTCCCCAAATACTGCAGAACCAAAATATTCAGGTGGGTATTTGCCTTCAGAATACTAACAGGAATTTTTAATTTTCTTTCTTATCACTGCTCGATGACAAGCACTGCCCAGTAACAAAAATATTAAGATTTTTCAAGCCCCATCAAGTTGAATTTTCCAGTTTGTAGAGTAAAAATAAAGGTCACAGCCATCAATACATGTCTCCTTATTCAACACAGAATGTTTTATAGTAGAGTTTGGCCCCATTTCTAATCAGCATTCAGTACTGGAAAGCTTGGGGCTCTTCTGGTCTGGGCAGAGGGCCAAAAAGCAACTCTGAACAGAAAAAGTAAGCAAAGTCCATTCTAATTTCACTGAACAACCCAGGTAAAATACAAAAATAAGTCAATTAAAACACAAAGCTCTAATTCAGTTTTACAGCATTCTTTCCACTGTAACAACATGAGCAATTAGTTACAGTAAAACAGGCGAGACAACTGATCTTTATTTTGGTTGTGTTCTTTAAAGAAGGACACAGACGGTGCCTCAGAGAAACTGCTGCCAACACGTAGCGTAACTCGTGCAAAGGATCAAAAAGGAGCCATGGATCATGGAACAGATCAGAGCAGAAGTCCATCTCCTGATTCGTAGGGAGGTGCCAAAGCCCTGTTCTGAACTGCTGTGAAAAATTATCCGCTCCCGAAGTCATCCTCTCTATCAAAGCTGGCTGCTGATCCCTTCTCACAATTCCCAGGCACATTGCACCCTCCAGTCTTCATCCAGCTTTTTATAGCTGAATCTCCTCCAGCTCTTCCCTTCCAAAACCATGTTAAAGTCTTTTAAAGGATCCCAAGCATTATCCAGCACAACATGAAGAGAGAAAGCCGACGGTTTCTCTCCTCACTCCCTGGCTACCCCAGCCAGCTCTACTGCCAACTTCCAACACATCCTGACCATATATTTAGTCTGTGGCAATTTGCTTTGCATTGTCTCGTGCGGCTTCCAAGCGCAGGGATTACATATCCAGCGAGGCATCCAGCACTCTGTAAAAGCCCAGAGTTTTGGAGATCTGACTCATCTTGCTGCTGCTGCCAGAGGTTGAGAGACCGCCTGGACCAGGGCGCCACTGAGTCAGAGGAACTCGACGGTAGCTCAGGGAGACAATCCCAAATCCACATCTGTCAGTACCAATGGAGCAGATGGAGTAGGGGGAGAGGTACCATTGAACTCGTTCAAGGAGGCGGTCAGTGCTGTGGGCAGATGGAGGACCCCTAGCAGTCCTACTTGCTGCTTTCCAAAATACATGCCCTGAACAGTGCAGAGTCACGGGCACTTTGTGACATGGGGTCTCAGGCATGGTAGAATCAACTGAGTCCTTAAAATGGCAAAAAAAGACACCCAGCAAAATTCCGTTTCCAACTCAGGCTCCTTCGTTGCCTTTAGCGTATAAGGTTGGGTTGGGGTGCATGGTTGGAGGCAAATGGCTGTCACCGACACCAGACACCTTCTCCTAAGGAATCCAACCTTTTTCATTTGTTCAGCTATGAAGTAGCCAAAGCTTGTCTGTAACTGAACATCTGGCAATTATTTCCAACAGACTTACTCTGCTCCTGGGCCCAAGCAGTGTCTCCAATCTAAGCACGGAGCTAAACCTGTTGGGCCACAGCAGATCAACAGCTTTGAAGACTCGCTTGCAGTGACCCAGCACAGAGCAGATGTGCACCAAAGCTGGAGAGCAGGCCAGGGAGTGGTGACAGGATGGCAGATCAGGGTGGCACCCACTTCCTGGATACTTCTTGGCAGCAGATAAGATTTAACAAACACCTCCAAAGCCGAGTATAAGTCACTTCCCAAGAAGCAGTGATCCAGAGACGGTTTAGACTGACCCGTGCCCTCTCCAAGTTGGCTGGAATCCGGAAGCAGAGACATCACTACCCTCGACCCCTAAGACTTACACCCCTGAACCAGCACACCACAGCTGGGACATGCGCAGGGACAGGAGCTGCTTATCCTGAAGATAGCTCTTCTCTCAACACTGCTCCATTCGCTATCAGGAATCATAATCCCTGCCTGGGGCAGAAACTGTTTTGCTCTGTGCTTGTCAAGAATTTGAAGGTGGTGCAGTCAGCAATAGCAATTCAGGTATCTGGAAGATGAAAATGCTGTAGGAACTGCCAGGACCCAACAGAGACATGGCAAGCGCTTGCGTCTCTGAAAATGTGAGGGAAGGGGGCCTTCATAAGGGTCTTGCTCACATGAGGAAACCCTGGAATAATTGCTGTTGGTCAGATTCAGTGTTTCTGCAGTGTCCCAGGCAGGTGGTCTGCTCGGAGATGAGGAGCTCAGGAGCAGCGTGTCCTAGTGTCCATCCAGCCCCAGAGCACGTTGCAGCACTGGGCCACAAAGTCAAGCCGAAGCAAGGCTAACCCTACCTTGTCGGAAACAAAAAACCAACTTATTTTCTCTTTAGAGCACATTCCCCTCCAAGTCCGTTCTACCCTGGTACAGAATTTCCTGAGGAAATATCACCCTCTTGTGTCCAAGCTGAAGCTAGCAAGAAATGCTTCCAAAATTCAAAACTAAACCAAGCCATCCATATTGCTAAAGCTGCACGGTTTGGCTCCTTATTCCTGAATTTAGAGCAGTGGTCCTCAGGCTGTGGACAAGGGGCTTAGAGGGGAAGGGTAGAGGACCTGCCCTCCAGAGCATCTGCAAGAGACAGCAAAGGAATGTGCACTACTGTGTTAGCAGCTTAGATTTAATAATGGAGAGTCTTGGCCTCACTTGAAATATTTAGAAGTCTACAGGTTGTAAAAAGTGAAAACACAAGCAAAATAACACGGAAACTAACTTTGCATACTGGTCTAGCACGGAGAGAGTTCCATGGCTCACACTTTCTACTGCCATGAGACAGCCCAGCACAAATCCTGTTCAGCCCCCATGTGTTGCCTGATCTAGTAGAGAGGTGTCCCTGCCCGCGACAGGGAGGTTGGATTAAATGATCTCCAAGGTCCCTTCCAGCCTGGGCCATTCTAGGATTCTATGAAATCACAAATGCAGGAGAGGGTCAGTGCAGAGGAGCGAAACACCAATCACTCTGATGTTACAAGCACCCCACTACGAACAGTTACACTTTCACCAAAATTTAGTAGCTGTGGGTGCGTCTCCCACCCCCGACATTTCTGTGCTTTGCTCCGGCGAACCTGAGACCCTTTGTGTGCTCCCAGAGCTGCGCAGGACAGGGCACGAGCACAAGGCACCAACGCGAAGGGGATTCACCGAGGTGCAGACCTGCCACCTGTCCGTGTTTTAAGTCGTGTTACCACTTGGAATTGCGATACTCATCTCCCACTCGGATGTGAGCCGTCATCACAATCCACAATTTCATGTTCCTTCATATTCTTACTCCACCCTTACCCCTTAACGAAACAAAAAAACAAACCCAAACCACACAGCACCAAGTATGAGAGTAACTCTACAGCATCATTCGATATGTTTGGCTGCTTCACGTGGTTTAGTCTGTTCACAGAGTAAAAATGTTTTCTGATGTTCCATCCATGACAGCTTGCTCATTCTAGGAATGCCTGTGATGCCATCTCCATTTCACTTCCCCTTGGCCTATTTCTGTCCATCTCCTGCAACTGCTTAGAAAGCAACATACACACAAGCAGTTCAGCTTGCAAAAAAAATAAGTAATAAATAGCAATAAAATAGCCAGTTGCAGATTCAAGATCTGCACTGTGAATGTCATTGAGATTTAATCATAATGTTAATACGCATTAAATAGTATTTGAGAATTTCAGATGTATTTAATAAAGGGATTTGCATATCTACCACTGAGTTTTTAATCCTTCATAAATGTGTAGAATAATCAATTATTCAATGAACATACGAGAGTTTGCTGATTAAATCTCAATTATAAAGGCAAGTCTTACCCAGTCTATTTATTATGATTGTTCTCCCAGCATCGCCTAATTAAGCCGTATTTGATTATGGGGTGAAAAACATTTATTGCAGTTATTGTGGCTCTGTAATTGATGCATATCACTGGCCTGGCTGTTAAGCCCTAATAAATACATTTTAAACAGCTAATTATTTAATTAACAGTCCCTTCCAATCTCAGTATAAAGCTTACTGAAGCCCTTGAAAGCCCTGTCAGGAACAAAACCGCTGGAAGCTGCTTCGTTGTTTTCACCCTTTCTCCCTGAGGTGCCGGTACCCCTGGGGTGCTCCCAGCTCCACTGGTGATGCTCTGAAAAGAGACTCCACTGCCCGGGCTGGGATCCGCCAGCCCAAATCGACACGTGCAGTGCAGATGTCTACATCTGAACTGACCAACTGTCTGTTGCAGCCTGCGGAGAGGAGCAGACTGCAGCAGGAGGTGCTGTGTTCTCTCCTGGAGGAGACATCCAACACAGGATCTTCTGCTGCAAGCATCCTGCTGCTCCTGCAGATTTAAAAGTGGCCTCAGAGGTACACATGTCCACTGTGGACAGCTGAAGGTCAGCAAGGTGAAGCCTGCCTCAAGCACATTAATATTACTTGTTTAATCCTGTTTTTTGAACTCTGTAGCTTCCCACCCATTTCTTGAAAGCAAAACATTCTATATCAAGCTATTTCTAGTCACTAATTGGCCTGTGGCATAAGAGACAGATATGTGCTGTTCTCACCTCAGCAAGAGCAAGGAGCTTTTGCAACTCCCACAGCTTCCATAACTTCCTTCTGCAAGTGGAAGCTTTGGCAACTTCTGGACAGCACCAGACCAGGTGTCTTAAGGCTAGTTTCAGCCCTCAGCACAGCAACTCGAAATGATGCTCAGAAACAAAGGCCTCCACAGCACGCCCAAGATTTGTTTTCCTCCAGCTGTGAGAATAACTTTTTTTCTTGCTGAGACCATTGGATCAGAAAAGCTACTGCATAAACATTTCTGGAAAATGGAAAGGAAATAATCTGGATGAACTCTTCCTACATATACACACGAATCCACAACACCAGCTCCCAAATGTATACATAGGGTAGGCACTTAAGGAGAGATTTAATGACAGCTGCTGAAGCTCAACAGCTTTGCGACTCTCCAGTGCTTGTCTGCAAGATTTGAAGATTTGTATGTTGGCCTACTAAGCTGCTGTCTTTTGCTTGTGGCTTAAAACAAGCACCGCTCTAATAATTTTAATTTTCTTGAGATCAAAACATTTAACCTGCTCTAACTACCCAACGTTAAAAATCACTTGACTAGCTCATATCTTTCCAATGTATTTACTAAACTGAAGGACGATTTGCTAATGCAAAACCAGTGGGATACAACAGCAGCAGACTCCAACGTAAGCAGATGAAGTTAGAGATTTTTTTGCTAAGAACCAAGGAAACAACCCAGGCACTCCTCAGAGCAGCCTGCAAAGCAAGCCTGCTGCCGTTCCCGGGTGGGATTCCTCATAGCAAGTGATCTTTGCAAATACCATAATTTAATTATCCATCTGTTTCTTATCAGAGAACTATGTGCTTCAGGGGTTTGTCCCCCCAGAAGTCAAAAATGGTGACTGTTTGGAAAAAAGAAGGATGTCAAGTACCAGCCCCAGCCCCCTCCAAAGCCTGTTGATGCCTTCTAGAACCAGCCTGCGCTCAGAACAGGGGATATTTCTCTCTTTTGGTATTTTAGATAACAAGCGCTGGCAACTCTAATATAATGCAGTCTCACCCTGCCAAATTCAGTACAGAGGAAGCTGTACACGAGTCTGCACCTCGCTCACCCAAAGGTATTGTTCCGACCACATGGCTGCCTCTTGTTCTCCTTTGTGCCACAGAGCAGAGCACAAGAGAGGCAGCAAACAAGGAGCTGCTTGTGTGGAGGGATGCTGCAACTGTTTCTCTTCATGTCAAATATCCTGGTTTATTTGCTAGGGAGTAATCAAGCATGACAGGCGAGCTAGCCTCTTCAGGCACTCCATACCCCCTTTATAAAGTATCAAAAATAATAGTATCATCATGTCCTCAGTAAACTTGGGGTATCTGTTGTCTGCCCCTAAATCCAAGCTTTATGCCAGCAAATAGTACATCTGCCTTTCAGAGAAAGCATCCGTAATCTGTCTAAGCAGTGAGGTGCTTCACAGTCTCTGAAAAATCAGGCACTGTAACCAAAGTTTTGTCTGTAATAACAAGTACTGAATATTAATAGTTTAAAACTCAGTTTAAACTGACTCAATAGTGCCTGTTTGGTCTCAAAGAATTACTTAAAAGGGGAACACTCAGTATTTTTATCCTGGGGAGTATGGAGAAGCAGCAACCATCTATTACACACTAGGGTTAAATGTGGGCCCTTTTGGGGTAAAGCAAGTCTTGAAAAGGAATAGAGCTACTCACATTATCCATCCATGGCTCATGATCAAATTGCAAATATTTCTCTAGAGTGGATTCCTCTGGTTTCAGTTTTTCCTGGGAGGAAGACTCCCAGTTCTATCATTAAGACTAATCTTCAAAAGAATTTTAAGGAAGCAGAACTCCTAAACATAGAAAATTGATGTGCATTTCGCATTTAATATGCAATACAATTGCAATTAATAAAATTATTTATAAATGCATTTAATACATGCATTTAATGCAATAAAACTCTTTTGTGTTGCTACCAGCTCCACACAAGATTTGTTATGAGTCTCTCTCCTCAGACAGTAGCACCTTCAAGGTGCCCTGTCCTGGGCCAAAACTTTCCACTGATACTACTCAAAGAACAGAGCAGATTTGTTTGCCCAACACTCTTAGTTACCTGCTATATTTTGAGCACAACTCAATATCGGGTCAGACAAGTTACAACAAAATTAAACTTTAGCACAAACTTCATGAATTATGCCACCAGCAGGAGCCTTCAGGAGTGAGTCGTGCAAGCACCAAACTCCTGGGATTGTCTAGACCTAGACGACACTATTTTTTGTAGTAGAGGTGTGGACCGAATGACCTCTCAGAGTCCTTTTGAGCCCCACACTTCCACCAACTCTGATCTTTTTGGCTGGCCTTAGTCCAGCCTTCAAGATACATCTTCCAATGCTTTAGTGGCATCCTATGTCTTTTTCCATCTCCTGTTTAAAAAGGGATATTTTTACCAAGCCAGTAGGTTCCCTCCCTCATTAATGAGGATGCCCAGCAGGGTGGCAAGTGGTGTCTCAAGCCAAGCATAGAAACCATATTAATAAAACCCTTTATGCTATTACAGCATTAAACACCCATGCGTGATCAATGGTTTTCCTGTTAAGCATTGCTGCCAAGTCCTACTATAATATGCACCATTTAAAGTATTTTAAGCATGCTTTCATAGATAGGAAGAAAAGCAAAAACTAAAGCCAATTGAGACCACAGAGTATTAAGTACAGATTTCCTTCTAATAGCCTCTGGTATTTCCTTTTCCTCCAGCTGTAAAGGATCTCAAAGTACCAACCCCTCTCCTCTTTTCTCCTCTACTGGCCAGGCTGTTTAGACCATGTTAAAGGTAGCTTTAAGTGCCAATTCGATGCAGTAAATTGAAGCACCTCAGAGCTCAGTCTTGTTGTTCTTGTGGTTCTTGAAGACATGCCCTGTTTGGTTGCAAAGGAAACAAGTAACATACGAAAGCGGGGGGGGGTGGTGTGGTGGCGGGGGGGAAGACCAAAGACTAAAAAAAACAGCTTCCAATTCACACAAACAAAACTCATTGCTGAGGAAATACATTGCCAGTACAAACGCTATGGAAAAATTCACAATGCGCTGGCAACTGCTCAGGCGCTGCATCTGTCTGCCTCTTTGATCAAAGGCTTGCAGCACAGTTGAAAAGTGTAGACCTATTTTAGGGGCTCATTTAGACACCTGATAGACAAAGGGAAACCACAGAGAAAGCATTATATCTGGGAGGAGATGACAACCGATATGCAAAAATGCAAGTTGCTGCCTGTAAGTACCTAAGACATAACAGAGCTGCAAAAGGTTATAATGTCACCTCACTCGCTTGCTAACTTGGTTGAGACCACTTCAAGAGACAGCACAATGCATACTTGGAGCATTGCTGGCTGCTGGGTTTGCTGGAGGTAATGGGAAAGCACAGAACCTTCTGCCAAACAACATTACACCTTCCTCAGAACAGCAACGCCTACACTCCCTGCCTTTTCCAGGGACTACAGCTCTGAACTTCTCCCGCTCTTCCCAGAATGTCACAACAGTTGTCACAACTAATTCATTATATACCTGCCCACACAACCACATGTTGCACACATTTAACACAGCAGGCCAGCACACAGAGCTGGCTCGTTTATGCGAGACCAAGCTCCTGCCACAATACAGTGATGGTGCTTCATGCGCCCCTCCAACCAGGTTCTGCCCCATAACCACCACAGCTCAAAGGAAACAAGAAGTCAGCTATTGTCTATCAGTATTTCTAATCTAGGGTTGTAGGACCTGCAATTGTTAGAAGGACATACATAATAAAAAAAAAACCCCATAGGACAGGACAAAAGAACATTTGTGTACAACCTTTATAATATAGGTTTACACCTAACAAAAAAAAAACCCATAGCACTTACCTAAAAATCTTGGCCAACAGCTCAGACAAACCAGCCTCCTCTCTTCCTGCTCCTGTTTTATGTTGTGAATGCCTGTGCACCTAAAAAAGCCTCAGCTGCCCCTTATTACCTGCCCATTTAAACTGCAGGAGCCCTAAGTGGGAAATTAGCCTCGTCCCTCCTGCTGTGCTGAAATGGCCTCTGCACTCAGCTGTGCAATGTGAGGAAATGAGGGCCACTTAAAGAGGAGTATATGCACACTTAAAATTTACTATGAAGAAGTTACTTCAAATAGCAAAGAATCTTTCAACCAGAAAGAACTGATAATATATGTCCAAGCAGATGCAAATAATCTGCAGGCTGGTCCATAGATGACCCAAGCTGAAGAGCATTCCAAGAACTTCTTTTGTGTGGGTGTATTAGCATGAACCTTGGGATGGTCAACCAGCTGGGCCACCCCAGACAGAATTCAACAGCAGATCAGAGTTAACTGGTACAGGCTGGTGTGAAAAGAAGTCCAGGACTGGCAGGCAGAAAGCACAGCAGATCGATGTACAAGTGTAGCTGCAGAAAAGTAATTGCACAGCTTTTAAATGAACCGAGGATTGGATAACATTTTTCGTCTCAAATTATTGATCTACCGAGTCTTGAGCTTGTAGTTGAAAGTACCCAGTACAGCAATGAATATCCCTACTTTCCCCATAGCTCTTCAAACTTAATTGTTGAATGTCTTTGAACCTAGTAGACTGATACCTACATATGTAAGAGAATAATTTTTTCCATCCAACAAGTGGTTTCCAATCACTAAAATATCTCTGCGTAAATTAAAAAATTAAAAAAAAAAAACCAAACCAAACACCCACCCCCAAAAAAATTCTTGTTAATCTCTCTCTTAAGCAGCTTGTTTGTTAATACTGCAGACTGTGGTGGTTCCCTCATCAGACTGAGAGACAGGGATCCTACATCATGCAGCGTGCCTCTACACAGCAGCTGAGATATGTGGCTTTACGTGAGCAAGCTCAGGCAGCGATAGCGACATTGCTGGGGCACGCTGGAGCTCAGTGTGTCCGAGACGCCAGTGGGTTTATTTGGGATCTAGGCAAATGCCAAGTCTTGTGAAAGGTAGTGCTGCCACATCAGTAGCTGAGCTGATACGTCTACCTGAGCTCCATGCTGCAACACCAGGAGGCCCTGCAACATCTTCCTCGCGATGCTCAGACAAGCCCTAAGTGCGATGGTCTGTTGGGAGTGGTCTAATGGTGGGCAAAGCGTGTGAGCCCAGAAGGAAGTTGGAGCTGCAAGAGCCAGACTGCTGCTAATATCTGCACTAGCAATACACAGTGGAGAGACGTACAACTGTAACGTAGGAATGCCCAAATACAGCAATGCAGCATGTGAGCTGAAAGGTTTTTTTCTCTTGAACGGATATGTAAATGGTCATAAATATCACACACCAAATCTCCACTCTAATGTCAGAAGTACTACTCGACATAAATAAACCACACCAAAAGAGAAAATCTCGGATCCTATCATTTGTGACTGACAGAGTAAGATCTCTGCCTGATAATATATTTTGGTTACAGAGATGCTGCTGTCACCAGCCACAGAGATCAGCCACTTGCTGTGTGCTAAGGATTAGTTTATGTCGGTGGACTTGCACAATGCACAGAAATGAAAACTGCTTTACTGCCTGGCTCAGCCTCTGACTTGCTACATGGCCTTGGTCCAGCGGCATCAGCTATCTCGTGCCTCATCTTCTCTTATTTAAAATGGAAACAGCAGAAGATGGAGGTAACTAGTGAATGCATATTGATTCAAGCAAATCAAGCCCTATTCAAATAGTGGCCATTGCCAGTAGGACTGCAGCTCTGCCCAGACTGCGGGAGCTGTCAGAGCCGAACGTGGCTGTGGTAAGCCTGCGAGACGCACCCATGTGTTCACACAGTTCTTTACCATCATCTGAACCCCGCGCTTGACATACGCTTGTTAGTAAACTACAAAGAGAGCGTTATTGACCAACCTGGTCTTGAGCCAGCAAGGACGTGTTCCCATTGACTGAGCTAATGGCCACGGCCAGCTGTCACACGGAGCAGGACAGGGGGAGTGACCGTGAGGGACCACAGGCTGGGACACTTGCTGATGAGGGTTCAGAGAAGGACTGGGTGAGCTCATGCACCTGAGTTTCTCTGCTCTGCAGAAGCAGTGCGACAGCCTTTCCTAGCACACAGGAACCACAATATTTTTCTGCCAGAGCGTTACCACAAGTCGATCTCTCAGGAGGGTGACAAGCCAGACCACTGAGCAGCCCACTCGGTGACAGCGTTGAGCAGCAGGGAGAAACGTAACACCTCAACATCCCTGCAGCAACCAGACTGCTGTCTCTCTGCCACAGAGCACGATTTTTTCTTGAGGTACGAGAGCAGCCTAAGAGAAGCCAGCTGAAGAAAGCATGTTATTAATGAATGCAAATATTTTCATTATGATTATTTCTGCCTCTCTTTTTGTTCCGCCAAAGTGGTGCCCTCAGGTCCAAGTGTTAGAGCTTGCCGATGAATAGCTAGCATTGAAAGAACAGCCCATCTCTGCCTCCAGCCAAGTGCACCAAGACTATTTGCTAACTTGCCGTGACAATAACAGTGAGATTCAGCAGTAAAAAAACCAGGAGGACAGCAGACGTCATTCCCAGGACGGATCACTCCTGGTTCACCTAATTCTGAACAAGTCTAAAAGTTGCAAAGCCTCAGTTCAGACTCTTCATTTGAGTTTTCCCTGTGAAAATCTAGAAACTCTCCTTTATTTCCTGTTTTGACTATGACTTAAATATGTTTATCTATTTTTACATGCAACAACTTTATTTCCAAAACAGCTTCTGCAAGGGAGGAGCACATGGCTCTCTGAGGAAGGGTCTGCTTTTATTTTTAGCCTTGACAGTCATTAGGAACTGTAGTTTCTTCACCCGCAGTGTGTGCACATAAGTGTACAGTTGCTTTCTAATGGCTTTTTTTCGAAACTTTGAACCAGTTTTCTCTTTTGAAAGAAAGAGTTTTGAGCCCAAAAGCTGCTAGAGTTTAGTCCCCGACTGCCACCACTTTCAGGACAATCTCTGCACAAACTGGCGCTACTGGCATTATCGCAAATGAGAGTAGAAAAGAAATCCACAGGGATGTTACAAAGTATTTCTTAAATAAGTTTCTTTCACAGAAGTCATGGGCATTCAGGTAAAAATGTCATCTCACCCTCCATCCTTAAAAAACAGATGAGAACATAGCTATACACTTTAAATGTCATTCGCCTGCAAGCTTGCTGTTAATTATGTCTCTGATCAAAGATGATACAATGCAGGTGAAAACCGTGAGCAATAAACTGGTCTTTGTGGTTTCTCAGAAAGCTCGTTTGAGAGTCGTAGGGCAGTATGTGTAGAGAAAGAGCATAGCAAAAACAAAGCACGCTCTTTTTTTTTTTTCCTGTCATATCAGAGCAAAGTAATAAATTCTGCCATCTGAGGATGAAATAAGTACATCTCATCGATAAAGCATTACTTGCACAAGTAAGCTTTTACAACTTCTATGAGGAACGGCTGCGTAATTTAGCCCTCCCTGTCTCAACAGCTTTGTGGCTCAGTACTGGCTCCTGAACGTCAGAGCTCGGCCTGGCTGAAGAAACGAGCACGTACTTTTCCACTGCATTAAGATGAGAAAGACCAAATGTCTCTGGGTGGCATGAACGGCTGAGAAAAATGAACTTAAAGACTTTCCCAGAGTGCTACTAATTCCTGTTGCTAATTCACAGAAAAAAATGAGAGAGCATCTTCTTTTTGGCATCTGCAGGGTTTAGATATTACTGTAGTCAGAAGCGGAAGGGTATAGACCAATTCTAGTACCTCGGGTAGATATCTTCTCTGGGAATGTGAACATGTTCTCTGGGGAGAGTCTCAGAAATATGCCATCCCACCGCCGCGATCAAATATCGACCAAAACCAAAGTAATTGTTCTTATAAAGTAGTTGTACAGGAAGGAATCAGCACCATCCACCCCTACTGGCAGTTTATTTGTATATAATGGAGTCCCCTCTCACCCTCAAGCTGCACACACAACCTGCTTGTGACAGATGGATGACAACACTATAAACTTTTAATGTTAGGGAAAAGTGGTTTATCCACTCTGATCAATATGTAGGCTAGTTGCCTTATTTCACTATCTTGAATGGAAACATTGTGGTCTCCTAATATTATTTCTAAATCTGCATGTGAAGATGTTGCAGACAAGGTAGGATGCTCTGGCTATACAAGACAGTTAAGATCAGTAATGTACTAGCAGTGGTTTACCTAAAAGTAAATTAAAACCTGTTGAGATTTCAAGTGGAATTTGGGAGATTTCTTGCGTGCTGCACATAGCCATTATCCAGTCACTACTGAAGCATTCAAAATAGTGTTAAAAACCGTACACAACCTCACAAATATTCATAAAATTAGATGTCGAGCAGTAGAATTCATTAACTAGAGCAGAAGCTTATGAACCAAAGATGTTAGACTTTAAAAACCTGGCACCAAGAAGGGATTTTCAGCACTTTTAAGCTTTAAACGGTATGAAAACGGAATCTGTGAACAACCAGAAAAAAAAACAAACATGTTTTCAGTTTGACTGTAAGCGGACTGCTAATACATGATTGCAAGCTGAGTGTTACAAAACATTCAAAAAGAAACTAAATGCATTGAAAAACAAATGCTTACAGAAGATTGTATGCCATGACTGGCAATATTTTCTTTACTACTACAGAGACTTTGAGAAATCACCATTCTCACCAGACAAGCTACTGCTTTCCTTCACCAGAACCAGCGTATTTTGGTCATATCCTCCAAATGATAACAGAACGTCTCCTACACGAGTTATTGGACAGGAGAGTTATCATAAGCAGCAAACAGTGACAGACGAGCGTAGGAAACTCCCTCCAGGCAACTCTGCCAAGGTAGGCTTTAGAAATATGCTGGGCAGCATTTAAACTGCTAGAAGCATGTAAACATTTGTTTGCAGGATAGTCATTGGAACTAATTCAGTGTCCTACAATACCTCACGAGCCACAACAAGAGGAGAAACTACTTTTATCCTGTATAGAGCGATCCTTGAAAATATTTTGTGGCTCAACTTGGCTTATCAACCTCCTTGGCCTCTGAGCTCACACAGGTACTTCTCTGACATGTCTTAGTCAAAGGGTTAAACTGGTTTACTCAGTTGAATTTGAGCCTATGGGCTGCATTAGCAGTAATCTACACGTGCTGGCTGGTCTCCCCAGTTTTGCAAATAACCAAAAATTATTTCCAACAAGCCAGCCCCCTCCCAAGAGCTCAGCCCAGGCCAGTCCATATAGACATAGTCCATATAGTTCAGAGGAGGGCCACAAAGATGATCCAGGGGCTGGAGCACCTTTGCTACGAGGACAGGCTGCGGGAGCTGGGATTGTTCAGTCTTGAAAAGAGAAGACTTCGGGGGGACCTAAGAGCTGCCTTCCAGTACCTGAAGGGATCCTACAGGAAGGCTGGGGAGGGACTTCTGACAAGAGCATCCACTGATAGGACAATGGGAAATGGGTTTAAGTGGAAGGAGAATAGATTTAGATTAGATCTTGGGAAGAAATTCTTCAGTACAAGGCTGGGAAGACTTTGGAATAAATTGCCCAGAGACGTTGTGGCTGCCCCCTCCCTGGAGGTGTTCAAGGGCAGGTTGGACAGAGCCTTGAGTAGCCTGATCTAGTTGAGAGGCGTCCCTGCCCGTGACAGGGGGTTGGATTAGGTGATCTCTAAAGTCCCTTCCAACCTGGGCCATTCTAGGATTCTATGATTCTATGACCTGGCCCCCTGAGTCACTTCTGACATGGCTTGTACTTTGCCCCTTCTGTTTTCTCTGCTTCTGACATACTGTTCTTGCTCAGCTGCCTCAGCTTTCTCCATCCCTGTTGGGTAAACTCTGACACTGAAGCTCCAGTTCTGCTTCCTGACCTGAGGGTGCTTTGCTCCCAGCTGCACTTTCTGTTCTTCATCCTATGAAATGGCACTGGGGACATCACCGACACCATGACACCGTTCTCACTGCTGTGGGTCCTCGCCCAGTCTCGAAGCCTTATACTGCACTTCCCACCCCTCCTTGAAAACCATTTCCCTCCCCACTGCAGGAGGGACAGGAGGCAGAAAAATAGCAAAGGCAACAGGGCAAGCCCAGAGTAGTTCTGGATTCAACTGTAGAGGTGAAAAAAATCAGTGTGCCTGCCTTCCAGGGAAGCTCTGGGGCCATAATGCATTTTAGGACTGCTCCAACTCTCTTGAGCCGCCAAATACCCATCCCCTTACTCTGACACTCTTGAGTTAACTTCCCCAGCAGTTCTCTTCAAGCAGCTCATTTACCACTGCGTGGGTTAGCTGTGTGGTTGATTCTCTGCTCCTCTACACAGAACAAAATACCTCACTATATGTCATTTCCCTCCGCTAAGCTTTACATACATTTATTTATTTATTTACACCAAGCCAAAGAAACGACCTCCACTACTGTTTTCTCTCACAGCTTGTTTTTTTTTCACAATTGTGGCCATGTTTGCACAGTAGTATTGCTGCAGAAAGCTGATCTCAAATGCCAGTTTGCTCATTTCGAGCCTCCATATGCTGTCTCTATGGGAGTATCCTTTTTCTACGAAACATGCTCCTTTTTTCATAAATGAAAATGTGACGTCAAGTCATTGACTAGTTCCTAGATCGGGATCTAATTTGTTCAAGCATCTTCTCTGGCTCTACACCCACTCACGAGCTGAGCTTGTCTGGGGACAGAGACAGAAGTGTCCTAAATGTTGCAGGGGACGTTGAGACTTGGTCTGCTTGGTCTTGATGCTGTCTCTTGCTGTGCAGGAGTTTTATCTTAGCAGTTGTGAAAGGACTGCATGAGACCACATCGTCTGAAGTGGTCTTTGGTATTTTCTTCAGTGATTAGTTTTAAACCGAAAAAAACCCCACAGGTAGATTATGCAGATAAAGTGGAAAATAGCTAATATTTTCTGTATCGAGGTGCTGTTAGGAGCAAGTTATATTGCATTTTGCAAGAAGCCTTTGAATCAATCTATTACAAAAAAGCAAACAAAACCACTGAAAACACTAAAACAAACAGTCCATTCAATAATTAGTCCATTCGTTTGCAAGATATATAAAGTAGTCTTTAATATATCTGTAAAAATATCAAGCAACTGTACACAAACCCAATTTTATTCAGGTACGGCGACGTGAACACTGCAGGGTTTGCCATCAACAGACACTTCCTTTGCTTATGAGGTAAACCCATCCCTCCACCAGCCACCTGAGCAAGGACATTTTTCCTTTTTTCTGGTGCACCCGGGGACAGATGGAAGGGAAGGGGCTCTCCCAAGCGGCAGGTTTGGCTCCGCAAGCCGGCATCTCAGCAGAGCTCACCTCCAGAAAGGGAGGATCCCTGGGTCTTCTCTGCTCCAGCTACACACTCTCATCAATGGCAAACCGTTCCTAACTCTTCAAAAAAATAAGTACATTGATAAAGTAAAATTCTAGGCTCAGAAACTACAAGCCAACCCCATCAATCCTGTCTTGTAACAGGGCAATTTGATATTCCTCTGGGCACGGAAGATTGTTGACTTTCCACAGTGGAGCCGGCTCTGCAAATCCAGAACACCCCCAGGGGAAGCTGTAGTCCTTCCTTAGCTGGAGGAGAGTTAAGCTCACTGTAGCAATCTGTTATAAGCCGTTACTAAACAAAATTTAGTTTTTACTTGACAGATGTGTGGTTCTGATAAATTCCCCAGACTGGAATGCCGGCATCAGCTTTGCCCCAGAGTAGTTCACCTTGTACTGCCCGGTGTAAAGTCATGGCCCTGGAGAAATGCGTTCTGCATTCGGAGTTTGGTCTCACACACCAGCATGTCACAAATATTTCTTACGTCCCAAAAAGGCCATCATTCTCCAAGTCCAGCCCTCTTGGATGTCAACCACATCAAGACCCACATCAATCATGCTGGTATCTCTGACAAAGGCAGTAATTTAAATCATTTTTGTGAGACTATTATGATCTTCAAATAGATAAACCCACACATAACCTGCAGTTCACTTGTAACGCACTCATCCATGACGTTTCTGAAGTCTCTTCAGAATACATTTCTTTGCTGTAATGCTTGAGTAGTTTTAGCCAGCTGAGCTGGGATAGACCCATGAGTACTCATAAGAAAACTGTAATCCATGCATATGTGGATCCACTGCATATTATTATACAGGCCCATTATGGTCTTCCTGAGCACTTTCCAAAGCTCAGAACCAGACCTCCCCATCTATCCCACCTTCACTGGAAGGGTTATTTATCAAAGAAATGAATGCGTAGGTTGCATCTAGCCAAATGCATAGTACAAAAATACGGCTTTCCATATTAAAATGCAAGCACACATGCAGGGTACCTGCATTTCTCTACATTTTCTATACATTAAAAAAAAAAACATGAAATTTACAAGTGAGCAAAAAAAAGCAGAAACAGCTTTGGAAATGAGGCAGGTTTTGCTTTCCACTGTAGAAGGCAGGTGATGGCATTTTCAGTTCAGCCACAGCATCAGGTTGCTAAGGCAGCTCTCAGAGAGATCTGTAAAGGAATCGTCAATCCACACACGGTCCCACTGGCGAAAGTTTAATTGTTATTGGTATAAGTGTTGGCTCTGATCAAGGTGTTACGCCTGGAACCGTACGACATATCTTCATATATTGTGTTAATTGGTTTTCTTTTCTGAAAATTTTTCTTCATCTGCAAAAGAAAACAAACAGCCATCCAGAACAGAGCTTGAAAAGACCCTGACCAAGGAGGTAATTTACATCTCGGGACTCCATCTGTTAGACGTGGAAACGTACTTCAAAATTCTTCTCATAACCCAAGGAGGTCTTAGAGGATTAGGTAGAAATTGTCAACTTATTTAACTTTCCATTGTCAGTCTGACGTAATTTCACTAAACGTTCCTTCAAGACTTGGATGTAACTGTGACCCTAATGTAAATGAAGCTCCTCTTACATCTATAAAAAGGTTGGTATGTACAACTCCCTCCCCAGTTGACTCCCCTCAAAAAAATAAATAGAGCAGCAGCAAAATAGAGTCGTGAGGTGTTCTGTTCAGGGAAATACATACAACACATGGATGTCTTTCTGACTGTGAGGCTTACTTGAGGCTTATTACGAAAGGCAAACAATACCTCATTTACTAAGAGTTACAGAAGTACAAGAAGACTCAATCTTTACTGGCAAGACTTTACAGCTGGGAGACATTGAACAAGGACAAAGAGGAGAAAACAGAAAGCCATGATTCCTTACATTTATCAAATGTTTGCTTGGCTCAGTATTTAGAAATAATACCAAAGGCACACATTCACTCAACCGGGATTTAGTTTTCCTCTGGCACGGTGAAGCATACTTACCTTGGCATTGTACATGGCGCAGCACATTAGCTCCAAAACCAGTAACATGACCACGATGACAAGAGCATAGATGCCCCAGGAACTATAAATGCACTCTGACTGCTCCACTTCTGCATCTAAAATTATATCATTATTATTATTATTACTATTGTTGAGGTAGAATTCTATTGTTATTGTGAAGGAAATTATTGACTAGTCAGCAAGAAATCAGATATCAACAGCATGCTACACAGCCACATTTGTCAGCGCTGTCTCTGGCATTCCCTGGGCTTTTCTAGAGGCTGGTGCAGCACAGAACACGTTACAAAGGTGATGGCTTCCACACCACTGAGCAGAGGTAGGAGCACACACTCCTAACGGAAACAGAAAATGTTTTACTGCAGCATTACAGCAACACTAAGGGCTCGGCCAGGAATATATAGGAATGAGAGAGCAGATATGTTTGTGAGCAGTGCAGAGAAAGAAGAGAAGGCTGCTGTGATTCTCAAGTATAGCAGAATAATGCTAGTGGAAAGTTCTCTAAAACCTCAGTTAAATCAAACCTGAAAAACAGCACCCTGCTGCATTGATTCCCCCAACTCACACTGCTGAGCGGTTGCACCAGTTACAGACAGAGGCAGACACTGAGACCAGTTTGGGGTTTTTTTTTTGCGGACCGCAGGTAGATCCTTTGCAACTCTATGGCCTATGGAAACTTTACCCAAGGATGTCATCACAGCTCAATGCACAGAGTTAAATTGCACAAGATCAAAATTAACCAGTATATTGCTGGGCTTGTCTTCATCTTAGCAAACGGGTACACCACCACGCTACAGGAAAAGAAAAAATCTTGTCTTTGAAATACATGCTCATGATGTGCTCCGTGTGTAATAAGGGTGTGTGAGATCATCTCTGCTATTATCTGTGGTACTTGAAGTAAATGCCTGAGGACTTGCTCTGTACTCCCTAGTGTGACCTGTTTTTAAACATAAAGACTTACTACAAGGAATGCTTTACAAAAGTTATTTATGCCACATTATAATCAAAGATTAATTAATAAAAAATAATCAATTAAACTCAATTAATTGAAATTAATTAATTAAATTAACCAACGATTAATTAAATTAAAATATAATCAAAGATCACCTAATTTCCTAAATCTGACAGATTATTCACACATGTAAAGTGTTTGTTGTTTGATTTTGACCTTTTTTTGGGGGGGGAGATGTGAGATCGTAGCAAGTTTTCTCTTTTATAATTCTCTTCTAGTTGTACAAGGCAGGCAGAAAACACAGTGCCTGTTTCTGTGTCCTAGTACAACAGGGTGCAGAGGAGTCTGAGCACACTCTCCAAACTTTCCCAGGTACTAGAAGAATAGCCATGGATTCGTGCTTTACCTGTGCTGACTAAAGTTCTGCAAGCTTTTAGTCCACCTGTGGTATTACAACATGCCTATAGTTATTTAAACAAGCAAAAGGATAGTACCTTTAACGAACATCATCGTGCCACTCCCATGTGCTGCGAGGAAAGAGGAATTTTTCATCGCCACAGCACACACATATACACCACTGTCATTTTTCTGTAAGTTGCGCAGAGTTATCACTATTTTCTTTTCCTCCTCTGAATACTCCAAGCGATCAGCAAAGGCAGGGCAAATAGTCGAGGCGTTCTGACCTGAGACATACAGCACCGTTTCACGCTGCACGTGAGTCTTGAGCAAGTAGAGCTCCTCATACCCATGGGAGCTTCTCAAGGCACAGGTCACATTGACAGACTGGCCTTGCTGAGGACTGACGTAGAGCGGGGACTGCTCAACAACTCCGTTGACTTTACCTGAAAACAAGAGATTAATGGCTGTCACATACCTAACACAGCGCATTTTAACTAGGGAGAAAATACAGAGGTCAAAGACAGAAAGAACAGACCATAGAAATTTAGATAAAACTCTTTTTGAAAGAAAAAATGTGCCTTAAGAAGAAAGATACATTTCAGTACACCCTGGCATGTTTTCCTGCCCCAGGATGTGAAAGTAGGACTGGCTAAACAGGTCTACCTGGTTGTAAAGGGTCACCAGCTACCTAAAAAATACAGATATTGAACTCTTCTAAGGGAATACAGCTTCACCCACTTGCCCTGGAGACATTGCCTGCTTTCTCAAGCTAGATTAAGCCACAGAAAGATCTGGGGACAAAATCATAACGTGGGTGCCATCAATGTTGAAAATAGTCTTGAAAAAGCAGTTATTAACAGCTTGCGGTGCAGCTGGGAAGATGTTTCACAGGGTTCCTCTGTTCCCTTTGCCATTATCCTTAACGTGGATGAGGGAATGGAGACAGAAGGATAATTCTGGGAAGGTTGCAAACACTTTAGTGAAGAGGATCAGAATCAAAAAGAGATAAATTGAATAAAATAATTTGGAGAAGCAGTACATACCAACAAGATGGAATTTATTTGAGAAAACACGGCTAAGAAGCTTGAAGAGAGGAACCTGCGAAAGGACGTGATAAGTCTTCATAGATATAAATGACTGTTACTGACCCAGCAATCAATTAAGTTTTGCATGCTTTCAGGACAGGAAAAGAAGAAAACCCTGTAATTTTTGGCAAAGATGTTTCAAGTTCGATGGTCTCATCAGAAGAGTAGGTATGTAGAGGAATAAGTTGCCAAAAATATTGTGGACTCAACCCTCTTCTAAAGTAAATATAAAAAATAATAATTTAGAAAGCCAGAAAAATTCTTTCCCTAACCAGAAATTACTGCCAGAAGGAGCACTTGTGCCCATTCATCAACTGTTTGTTAAGAGAAAAACCCCACATCCCTTTACTGGTAATCAATTTGCAAATTCTGCCCAGCACCAACTTCTTACTTATTACTAATTTTTCATTTAAGATGAAATAGTAAACAGAAGAGAGTTGCAAAAAAAAACACTACCGAAAAGGGCTCATTGTTTCTGGTTTGCTAGTTATTTGCAAAGATTTGACTGATTGTTTTGGAAAGAGCTATGGGTTCTCACTGTTTCCAAACTGCTACAGCAACATATGACTCGTTAAAATCTGTAGCTAGGATTAAATTAGTCATAAATTGATGTTCAAGGGTTTTTTTTTGGTACTGCTCTATCTGTTTTCTTCAGGAAACAGACCTACACTTTCCTTCAAACCAGCACATTACCTGAGCAGACATGGGTAAAGCTCTGTCACACTCTCCCTCCCATTATGCTTTCTTCCAATCTTTCATTTAAAACATACATCTGTATTTATTAATCCAGGACATAAAAGGTGGGACTGCAATACCTTTCACCACTACTATGGTTGTCTTCTCATTTATCTTTCTGTGATAGCTTGAGATTTTAATATATTTAATGCATAGGTAGATATTGGAATCAGACGCCTGTACATTGTGCAGAGTTATCCTGAAACTCCTTCCCTCGTGTGAACAGGTGGCACGACCAGCCAAAGCAGGGAGGATACATGAAGCATTCTGCTTGACAACATACGCCACATTGACCGTCCGTATGCTAGTTTGCAAGTACGGTCCCATTTCATTTTTTGATCTTTTCATTGGGCAAGTTATGCTGACGGAGTCTCCTTCCCAAACACTGATAACGTCTGTTGACTGTTCATTTTCTCCACCTAAAAATAAGAGATGCAATTTAAATTATAGTGTGAGAGTTCTCCTTGAGCTCTTAATCATAGAATCATAGAATAGTTCAGGTTGGAAAAGACCCTTGGGATCATCAAGTCCAACCATTAACCCTACACTACAAGTTCACCCCTAAACCATCTCACCCAACACCACATCCAAGCGACACTTAAACACATTCAGGGATGGCGACTCAACCCCCTCCCCAGGCAGTCTGTTCCAGTGTCTGACCACTCTTCCCGTGAAGAATTTCTTCCTAATGTCCCATCTAAACTTGCCCTGTTGCAACTTGAACGCATTCCCCCTGGTTCTGTCCCTAATGACCTGTGAGAAGAGACCAGCACCAACCTCTCTACAATGTTCTTTCAAGTAACTGCAGAGCATGATGAGGTCCCCCCTCAGCCTCCTCTTCCTCAAACTGAACAGTCCCAGCTCTCTCAATCGTTCCTCGTAAGGTCTATTCTCCAGGCCCTTCACCAGCTTTGTTGCCTTTTTCTGCACTCACTCCAACACCTCGATATCTCTCTTATACTGAGGTGCCCAAAACTGGACACAACACTCAAGGTGCGGCCTCACCAGTGCTGAGCACAGGGGGACAATCACCTCCCCACTCCTGCTGGTCACACCATTTCTAATACAAGCCAGGATGCCATTAATATCAAAGCACTTTTCAAAGACAACTGCTCTGTCAACAGAACTGCTTTGTAAGACTGCACCTTAGCCTTGCTACCCTGTATGTATCATCTCTTGGCTGTCCTGAAACCTAGAGAGTCTTTCATGCCCACCAACCTGTGCAACTCAATGTCTCCCCGAAGCTTAAAAGGCAAAAAAGTGACTTCTGTCACTCATGCACAAAATCTAGTCTGCTCTGTAGACTCCCAGTATGATCCTATTCATTCTCAAAATACAAGCTTCATTGAATTCAGCCCAATAACTGGAGCTGGCTGAGGATCTACATCTAGAATTCAAAGGTATCAAAAATAGCAGAGAATGGAAGAAAAATCATGCTTTTTTTATCTTTTAGGAGGCTGCAGGAGAAGAGGGAGAACTGCAAAAGATACAGTTCCAGCCTATCCTAAGAAACAAAGCTATAAAAATACATAATGAGACCCTCTGAGTTCTGTAATGACCTCAGTATCAGAAGAAACTGAAGAGTAAGTACTTATACAATAAATAGCAAGGAACCGGGCGATCAGATGGGAAGTGCCTTAAAAATAACAATAAGAGCAAGTGAAGAAAAATCAGAGTATTGCATATCTGTGATGAATGTAGTATAGAAAGGGTAGGACTACTCAGTGTTCACAAGCAAATTAAGGATCCCATCCCTACATACTTGAAACAGTTTATTTTAATAAGGGAACAAACACAGAAGTCAAACACAGGAAGACCAGATCAGTGAGTCAATCCAACCTCCTACAACACTTAGAGAAGGAATTAAGGCAACCTGGGAGTTGTCAGCAATTACCTTCCAAAGCAGCAGAGAAACGGGGTGATGGAGAAGGCTGGAAAAGTGCAGGGCACTTAGCACTCAGGTTTAAGAGTTAAATTATATTTGCAGAAATCAGTATTAACTCCTCCAAAGCCACTAACAAAAGGACGGCAAAGGCACTGAAAATAAATATTCTCAGCACTTTCGCTGTGTCTTCCTTCCAAACATGCTGATTTATGGAAAATATTTTTCTCAAGTCGCCATCCTCTCCAGCTATTCTCAATGGTTATGGGGAAAAAAGGGCTGACTGGAGGCATCTTTTTCCTCAGCCCATTCTCCTTAGAGATTCACATCGCTTTCCCCAAGTGTGTCTCCAGCTTGTACTCTCAATAGCTAGAGCAATATTCAGCAATGGATATTTCTAGTAAAGTTTTATTACACCCTCGATAATTACAACCCTAGTAAACGTCAATAGTAATTTCTATCAAGTAGTGGGTTCCCCCTGTCAACCTTAACAATACAGGTAAGGTTCACGTTTAATTATTGGGAAAACAGTTTCCGCTGTTTCTACAAAGAGTCATTTCTGTGTAAAGTCCTCATCACAGTAACTTTTCATTGTTTGCTAAAAACACATTCTATCATTTCAGAGAATGTTTTTGAAAGTTCCCCCTGGTTTTGCTAATGGGGAATATGACAGGAACCTGTCTGAGAAAATAGACTGAGGGGAAAAAAAATAAATAAAATATTAAGACCTGTGAAATGTAAGAGCATCTATGCTGTACGTACCGTCCTGGGCAGGGAAGCACGGGAGAAGCAGAAGAAAGAGAGATGCGGCTGGGAGATACAATATCCGCAGCATTTTCAAAGGTCTTTTTAGTTGTTCTCTGTTATCAGACCGATGAGTTAAAGACCTGAAGAAGGGGTTGTTGCCACAAGTTGGCCTGTTTTCTTCCAGCTACATCAGCTGTCTCCTGAAGTTAGCAACATGGTTCTTTTGTCTTCATAGGGCACCAAAAGCAAGAGGGGGGGAAGGAGAGATTTCTCTAGTGAGGTGTATCTTAGTTTTGGTTTCACACTTAAAACGCCCAGTTTCCTAGTACTGAACAACCCCCAGCCCTGAGGGCAGGGTTAGAAAGAGTATGGTGAGCACCCACCTTCCCTTTAGAGTCAACTGAGAAAAGGTAGGCTCAAAGTTGCTCTCACAGTGCCAAAGTGGGGCAGTTCTCTCCCTGCTGTGGCCTCGCTGGAAATGCAGGCACTCGGTGGGTCCCTGTTCCCACGGGGTCAGCAGGCTGCCCGGCTGGTGGCTGCAAGCACAGAAGTCTTGGCTGTGTGAGGAGCAAGTAGATGAGATGCCCCATTACTTCAAGCAAACCTTAAATTACACAAACCCCGCTCACAACGTTACAGCTTCAATCTCCACCTTGGCAATGACAACGTGCATCACCTCCGAGCACCGGCGTGGTACGTACCTCCCAAGTGCTTCTCAGCTTCACATTTAATAACACGTTCTGCAGTGCCTGCAGTACACGAGAGCTGCAAAAGGGAATCCCAGATACTGTTCACACGCAGCTCCTGCTGCCTCCCTGGTATGATGAAAAGCTCTTTTTGCAGGCACTGTTCTCTGTGCGAAGACATTGGGAAAGGAGGTGTCCCCCAAAGAGTTTCTTGAATGCTTGAAAGCTCAGAGATTTCATCAACTATTGTAAAGAAAACAGAGTTCGGGCAGGTTGTGAAATGAGCTTTCAATTGGCCTTACAAAGGCTCACTGCTGGGTACGAAAAGCAGACTCCAGGAGATGGTTCTTACGCCATATTTAAGTGAATCATGACAAAAATACTGGATTATGAGTTTGGGAATCATACGATGGTCATGCTTTGTAAAGGAGATTAACATGTTGAACAACACCACAACACAGGGTTACCATTGAATAGACAGTTTTTAAGCCGACATTTTATTGTGATGAGTATAACAACGCAGCAATTACAAAAGAAAAATTAAATTGCGGCTATCAGATTATGGCGCTTGGTGAGTCAGACTACTTCGCATCTTTAGTAGCCAGCCTCATCCTAATACTTGACAGTAATTCTTTAATTTCATAAACAAGCATTTGCCTGTACTTGTGTATTGCAAACCAACAAAACGCAGTTGTTTCGAACAAGCACTGTAGATCTTTAAAGCTATTTATAAGTTTTTCCAGAGATGTGGGATGATTGGTGTCTACCAGTACAACACAGCTCCAGAAATGAAAAGTGAAACTGTTGTAACACACTCTGCATACTAATCAGTAGAAAGCAGAGGTGTAAACGAAAGTGTGCTTTAGTGAGCTTGTGCTTGTGACTAATTTAGCTACGCTTGTGATCAATTTAAATTTAGCTGGTTATGTGTGCCCATATAACCCTCCTTCTCAAAACATGTCCAGCTCTCTGGTCCCAACTGCTGTTAAAAACTAGATCTGCACACCATTAAACCTGAATCCCTCAAGTGAATACAACTTGAGTTCTCAAATATCACTTTGTCCCTTTTCCAGAAAATCCAAAATCTGAGCTTATACCCAAACCACCCGGTGTCAGCCATCAATCTGAACACTGAGGTGCACACACGCATGGATTTTTCCACAGATGTAACATAGACACAGCTGCTTTTCTCATTAAAAGATCATATAAAAAAAACCCCAAACCTGACACGGCCAGCCTTCAATTTTAAGCCAGTATTTTTCTAGTTAATGGAAAATAATGTGTACGTTACTGGAAATCTCCAAAAGCACAGCACAGAGCTTGACTGCCTGAGCTGGGGCACTTGGCACTGCCTCAAAGACACCCACAGCAATGACGGAAAAAAAAGCAACATCCATGACAGCTGCAGCGGGGTCAAAACTGAAAGACCCATACCCTATTTGAGTCTTTTCCCAGGCAAAAAGAGATGGCTTTTGTCCTGAACTAACCTCTGCCTTGCTCCTTTAGACACAGCTCTGCTCTGCTGAAAGCTTGTAACAAGGACAGAAGCCACAACTGGCCTAAAGTGCTGTATAAAGCGGAAAAGTCTTTAAACTCTTATCTCTAAATCCTTGCACAGTTTGGACTCTTTACAGATAACCTCAGCTTTGGCTTATCGAATAAACAGAACATTCATCACGATATAACAGAGTTCACGAGTGGCTCGGTCGAAGGAACACACCAATAGATACCTAAAAGCCTCTGACTAGCTGGGCATTGCTATTTCTTCATGAAGCTTAGGGTGAATTCTACCATATGAGAATTGAAAAGGCAAAATCCAACAAATAAGTTGAGTTAAAAGGGTATCTTAGATCAGCATGAATATAAAACCTCCACCGAGGAGGAAGAAAACGCACGACTCACAGCAGCACTAATCTCCTGTGCTGAACAAGAGCCAAATTTAAGCACAGAGGCTTTTCTGTATTTCTAAAATTAGCTAATAATACATTAGTGGATGTCTTTCATCGTGAACTTTTCCCTTTATACTTGATTGTAGCAAATTTTAAGAATCACGTGACATCCTACATCCTTTGGGATTTCCTGCTGGAAGTTTTGGCTACAGGTTAAAGGATAATTAAGTCATGTAAGAATGATTTAGCAAGTATTCATATTGTTTCGCAGATCTGCTTTTTTCTGTGTGCTGCTGCTGATTTTGGCTCAAGAGTCTGATACTAGATCAGCTTTAACACACACTTTTGAGGATTTATTCAAATCAAGAGTGAATGATACACCATCTGAAGATACCACACCGCCTGCAAACTACCAACTGGGGATCCCTGAAGTGCACTATCCATCACGTACTGTCTGCATGCAGGATATCCAAACCTGTCTTCAAATGCAGAAATAGTGTAGCCTTTTCTGACATGGAAAAAACAGCAGGCACATGTTTTGCTAATTGGCCTGGGGAGGGAGTGGGTCCTGCAGAAAAGCAACACAGGCACCAACACAAAAGGGTCGGCTTATTTCGCTATTTCAAAGTATTACAAGAATAAGGCAGTGCAAGCTTATTACACTCTATTTTTAAGCAGCAAGGCGAACAAGCAGGGTAATGCACCTCATCAGATCCATCACCAATCGTCCTGATATCACCACCCAGATCTGCGGTCGCTGGGGAGCCCCTGTAGCACCGAGGATTCTGGAGAACCGTCCCGGCAACTGGGAAATCCTACGCAGTGCGTCCACTCGTAGGCGAGGTCTCCAAAGTCGCCGCAAGAGGGTTCGGCTTTTATACCATTAAACAACCAACCTTACAGAACTTCGAATGAGGGAACATCTGGTGTTGTTCGCTCCATTGGATTCCTCCCACAGCCTTACCAGGGCTAAAGCAAGAACACAAGGGAGTCTCCTGATCTATTCTGGTCCTTAATCACGTATTTCTCACCAAGGCCAGGCCTCTGGTCTCACAGTTTTGCAACACGCTTCTAAAAAGCAAGAGGCAGTCAGTTCCCCAGCCTTGCACCTGGCCTTTAGCTAAAGAAAGATCACCCTGCTGGTTCCCACCGCACACTTAGTCTTACAGCAAAGCTTTTACTTTAATAGATTATCAATACAGTACATACGTGATTAATACTGTATAGCATGGGGTTGTGAGGTTCAACTTCAGTTCAGGACCTATGACTCAGGCCCCAGCACTACAGCATGTCGATATGATTTCTTATCCACTGCAGTTACTGGTGGAAGTGCCCTATGCTCAAATTGCCAGCATTTTGACCTCATTTGTCAGGGCGACTGATCTCGTACTTTGTTCTGCCTGGGAGGGATCCAATGTTGTTTCTGAGGGAGATGGACATAGCCCTCCCATCCACCCTAGTTGCAAAATCAAACGTCTGTTCAAAAGGCCAAACTCCTCTAATTCAACAAACCAAGCACCCATAGAAAATGCTTTTTGGGATCTAGAGACCAGCTGGGATTTAGAAACCATGAAGAGCCATGGGTGTGCTATCACCTTACGAAATGGAAGACATGCAGAGAGCATCTGCCTCAGAGTTCAACCAACCCTTCCTGAGCACAGATACAGTTCTCTGAAAAATTTCACGTGAACTGATGGTTTCAATTGTGGAAACCGTTGAGACAATTCAACTGGTTTAAACCTGAGCCAGCCACATTTCTTGAGATGACTCCTGTCCTCCGCATAGCACCAGGAGAGGACGGGCAATCCAAGGAGCTTCTCATGTTGCTCATGAAGGCCTGGAGCTGGACGACTGTGGCAGTGAGTCCTCTGAACACATTGATTCAGTGAAGGCACATTGCTGAAAACTCCCACGAGGTTGCTGTTTCTTCAGCTGAACGCTATACGTCAGTACTGAGGAGCATGCGGTTGGCATAGGGGCCTGGGTTTCTCACATGTTGATGTTTTTCAAGTAGCTGTGAGGTTTTATGTGTCAGGCACCCATCTGGTTTCTTCTAAAAGCTGCAGAATTGAAGGGGAAATAACTGCTAGGCCAGCAACCGCACAGGTTTATTTCAGTGAGAATATAATCCAATGGCCTTGGATTGCCAACCTCTAGGCTTGGGAATCTGGAGTTACTAGAGAGAAATAGGCACCCTGAGAAGGTAATTCATCTTAAAATCATTTTAAACTGAGATTAATCATCATGAGATAGCTATTTCTCTCCATTCACTAGAAACAGAGCACAAAATAAAAATCTTAGGCTTTAACTAACTTCTAACCAACAAGTTAGCCTTAAACAAATTCAGGCTTAGAAATTTAATTCTTAGACTCTTAGAAAGAAACAATCAACATCTGTTTCTAAAGATGGGCTGGTTCAGTAACCAAGAGGAGATGTCTCAGCTTCTGACACTGCAAGCTGGCCACAGGATACAGCAAGGAAGCTGCACAACAGGGTCGAGGGGTGTCTGCACAAGTGTGTAAATGATCAACACGCAAGTACTGGAACCACTGCAAAGTCACGTAGGGGCTAAAATCTATTGTCTCTGACTTGATGCAGGGAGGAAATTGCATCTAGTCCTTCACTGAACACCCTCCCATCATTGTAGCAATGTGATTTCATCATTTACCACAATTAATCCCCAAAAGTCAAATCTTACCATTACAATGATGATGCACCACTATGACAGATTCTAGAAAAACAACAGCAAAAAAAGTATCAGTATTAGCAAGGATTTACTTAGAAGAATAAACCAAACAGACTTGCAGTTGTTTTTTCCTCAATTTATATTGATCTGAAATTCCTGAGCAAATCCCCACCATGTAGAGCAAGTGTGATACTTGGCCACATGACAGCACAGTTCCATCCCACGTCCTATACGCCGTTATAGCATAATTATTTCTGAAGTAAGAGGTGGTTTAATATTAATCTTACTTTAAGAATATTACGGTCTCTATGTAGTGAGGGAGGAAGCAAGGGCAGAACGCAATACAGAGAAAAGCAGGTATTTCCAGAAGATTTTATTTACATGACTCCCTATTTACTCCACAGAGCCTATCTCAGCCCCTTCCACAAACATCAGTTTGCAAACACCACATTTGGATGTATTTAGGAAAACTTTTTTTCTCAAATTAAAATTGGCTCTTTAGCGGGCAGAGCTGAGAGTGGGAACCATTCACCTAAATGACCTGTCAGCCTCATGCTTACTTTTCATAATAAAATCAGCTGACTGGGGACTATGCCAAGCCACCAAATGCAGAGGTGGAGTTCATACCAGCTGCTAGCCCAGTCTCGCCTGCACGGTGACTATCATTTAGCAACCTCATAAACAGCATTATGGAAATGAGACCTAGAAATAAAACCCTGTATGCTTTCTCCACTACAAGTGCTGCCTGTAAGGCATGTTACCCATAGGATACATAACATTTTGTCACACTGTACCTCGAGTATTTCGATTCCGCAGAACACAATACGTTGCCAGTGCTGCCGCACAAACCCCAAGAAACAGTACTGAGGTGATGATGCCAATGTTGCTCTTTTTACCAGTTAAAAACTGAGTATTACCTGCAGAGCAGAAAAAAAAAAAAAAAAAGAATCCAAGTGAATCAAAGAGATGTGCCAAGAAATGAGCCTGCCTCACATGCATCAGCTAGGAAGAACTGGGCAGGGTGCTTCCGCCACGTACCCCACAACATCTGGTAACAAGAGAAGGAACTGATGAGCCAGAGAACAAATAACTTCAGGCTTAGGTCATCTTAAGGAAGATGCTTGGTAACCAAAAAATGACTCTATCAACATTTGAAGTCAACCCTTGACTAACCACCACAGCAGATACCTTTGAATAGCCATCTCATCCAAAAAAAACAAAACCAAGAGGTGTGAAACCTTGTGTCCTGAAAATGGAAGAAGGTCAACACTCTGTGAAGTCTCTTAGCCAGTTCTTCTGCTAAAACAAGACATGCAATAAGTAGAAAATAAAAGCTGGAAGGTTGTTTTTCAGGGCAGCATCATTCTGGATGGTGTCTAGATAGCATTCATTTCAGAAACAAGGATCTGGTAAGGACAAGACATTCAGATAAATAATACATCCTTAGTGATGTGTTCAAAGGCCACTAAGGAAATTCATTCTGACCACTTTTTAATGACCTCAATGCACACAAATTTAAATATATAAATATCTAGAAAGGTTGCTTTAATGCTTGTTCAATTTGGAAGATCAATGGAAACACAGAATCATCCACTACACATTCACAAATTACAAAAGAAAAACCCCAAATAAAAAAAACCTCCAAACTCTCTTCAGAAAAAGAGCCACACCCCTACCAAGCACTCTCCTCAGAAAAGGACAGTGTTTACTATCTCTTATTTGTCTCAAACGAAGATGCTCTGCTTGTTCATAACCTAAGGAAGATAATAAGAATTTCTAAAGTGAAAGAAATTTGGATATAAAAATAACTGCACGTGACAAATATCCTCTTAGTCTGGAGGTGAAGTCTCATTTATCATTTACCGGTAAGGGGAAACTTCTTGCACGCCCATCACATACCACCTTCCCTCAGCATCCCTGTATTTATAGCTCCATCACTACAGCTACAGAAACCTATACTTACAGATATATATTTACAGAACTAGGCACCTACACGGGCTAGGGTAACATTTCTAGGGCAAAAACTCTGTTCAAATCAAACTGTCTGGGCCAAACCTGCTCAAAGCAAAGGGCAAACAAACATGTGAAGAGATTAACCTAGATTTTCTTCACCAGTGATGTCAGGTGCTGATTTCACAGTTTTCTCATTGAACATCTTGGTGTAGCACTTCAGAGAAGACTTGGGCACCGAGAGGTTTATCTCTGCTACACAGCACTTTTCAGTGACGGAGCCACTCACATTTCCTGAGAAAGCTGAAAGATAAAACAAGTTTTCATTAGAAATGTGGATCATTTATAAGACCTTCAATCAAGGGTTAAGGATGCTCCGAGTCTCACAAGAGAGGTGATAAAAGCCGCTTTCAGAGAATCATCTACAGCCAGGAGGGCAAAGGCAAATACATGCTCAGTCAGATGTTAACTGGTGAAGTGTCATTGACTTGGATTGAGTTCAACTCAATTACACCTGTGCAGCCTGATCCACCATGAAATTTAGCCCTTTTGGAGTCACTTGATATACGTACAGACAGGCATTTTTATCTCTGAATTTGACAGTTTTACAAGAAAGGTCAAAAGATACCTCTTGGCTATTTACTGAATCACACAGAAGAGCAACACAAAACAGCTCTAGGCTAGACCTAGATTTCAGTGTTTACTGACTGAAGTAAATGGGATTCATACATAGCAAACTGGCAGAGATTGACCATGAGAATTGCTGTCAAGCAAAAAAAAAGAAAAATATATCTTTATAAATCAGGGTAAAATGCATTTATTTGGATCTCTACTAGTGTAGTTTTAATATTGACCACAAGAATTTCACTTATTTTTGTGGATGATTTAATAACTTTTTTCACAAAAGGAACTAATTTTGACAAGTTAGGTCACTCACTAATGTCACTGTCTGCCCCAATATATAACAGTTCAGTTTCATAACGAGAAATATGTTTTCCATTTGCTGATAGACAGGCTCCCAGTAAAGCATACCTTCAGAAGTCAGGATTATGCATGATTCTCCTACTGCCTCTTGTTTCTGCCAGACAATGGCATAAACTCCTTCAGGAAAAGCATCTTCTTGCTGAAAGCACATAGTGATGTGTGTTTCAGCAGTATTCAACTTAATTTCTTCATTTGAAAATGTCTCTTCTTGTGTTTCAACAATAATTCTACATTCTTCATAACCGTATTCTTTACTTGGAGAGCATACTTTGCTTTTAAGGTCTTTACAGTGGTAGATTGTCACTTGTGTTTTGTCTTGGGTCTCCTCAGCATGGTTGTCACTGGGCATGGCAATATCTAAATGAGAAAACAAAGAAAATTTATTTTCTACCAGTGTCCCCCCCAGACTTTTAGTGTCAGAGAATGGCATGAGTTTTGGTGGGCAAACCTAGTTACAACTTAGGAGACACTGTCTGCCAATGGGCAATTTTTATACGATGCTAGGCCTTGTGCCCAAATTAACTTTTAATGTAGAAATACGACATAATTTGCCCACTGTTGCCACTGGGGTTTTACTTCGGAAGCTGGCAGCTTGGGAAGTGAGTGGTAAGACATTCTCTTGTTGAATTAAGAGGTCCTCTGCCCAGACAGGCTCAGATGAATCACCCATTCTTATTTTCATTCCTTCCAACACTCCTTGGTACAACCCTGCCAGATATCTCTCCAGGAGACATCCGTCTCCCAGGACAAGTTCACAGCTGAGCTGCCAGACTACAAACTGCTGGATGCAGCATCCCAGGTCACTGCCACTGATTCAATTCCTGCAGGGAATAGTTTTATAGCCAACCCAAAATGCCCCAGCAGCCTGGCTGAAGTGCTGGAGCATGCTAGTGCTGGGTGCTGACAAAGGGGGTTTATTCATTGCGACTGCCTCAGTAAAGAGGCAGCCCTCTGAGAGAGGCCTCACCTCATCTGACTTCAGACAGATCCAAAAACTTCCCAGGTTGGGTTATTATAGAATCATAGAATAGTTTCAGCTGGAAGAAACCTTAAAGATCATCGAGTCCAGCCTTTGCCCCAGCCCTATCAACCCACTAAACCATGTCCCCCAGTGCAACATCCTCCCATCTCTTAAACACCTCCAGGGACGGTGACTCAACCACCTCCCTGGGAGCCTGTTCCAGTGCCTGACATCCCTTTCAGTAAAGAAATTCTTCCTAATACCTAACCTGAACCTCCTCTGGCGCAATTTAAATCCATTTCCCCTTGTTCTATCACTCTCTACTAGGGAGATCAGTCCAACCCCCGCCTCTCTACAACCTCCCTTCAGGCAGTTGTAGAGAGCGATGAGGTCTCCCCTCAATCTCCTCTTCTCCAGGCTGAACAGCCCCAGATCCCTCAGCCTTTCCTCATACAATGTGTTCTAAGCCCTTTCCCAGCTTGGCAGCTGCCTCTGTACCCTCTCCAGCACCTTGATGTCCCTCTTGTAGTGAGGGGCCCAGAACTGGACACACCACTCAAGGTGAAGCCTCACCAAAGCTGAGTGCAGGGGCATGATCCCCTCCCTGCTCCTGCTGGGAACACCATTCCTGACCCAGGCCAGGATGCCGCTGGCCTTCTTGTCCCCCTGGGCACCCTGCTGGCTCATGTTCAGCTGCTGTCCATCAACACCCCCAGGTCCCTCTCTGCCCGGCAGCTCTCTTAACTGATCTTTCTAACAGCAGTTTAAAAGATTTTAGCTGCCAACGTGCAGTGAAAAAGCAATGATATCAAACCAGGAGACTCACTTGGATGGAGAGCTTTGACGGTGAGGAGCAGGAAACACAGCCATGGGAAGGGGGTAGAGTCCATCGGGCTGCCCTGGGTGCTCAGCTCCAGTGCTGAATGCTCTCCTAGATCCTCCCCAACCCCAGGGCAGCCTCACCAGGCTCCTCTCTCAGCCATTACTCTGCTTGGACATAAAATATGGTGTTCAGCACTGATTATCTTTGTTCTATCTCTCTTCATTCAAAAAGAAAACAACTTCCAGGCCAAGTGCACCAAGGCCAAGACAGCTGGAACACAGGCAAAGAAACATTCGTGCTGTTCAGCTGCTACTGCACTCCAAGATGGTTTTCATAAATGCCAGACTCGCACCCCTTTTCATCTCTGGGTCAATCATGGCACTAGAAGACACACGGTCTTTCTGCAGAGAAAGGGAAATCCCTCCTGAACCTCCTGAGCAGGAGGCTCCAGGTCCAGGTTGTCCAGGCTCCCGCACACGTCACTCAGTCGTACGTGCAACAGATAAGGACTGGACTTGCTATCACTTCCAAAACACATGAAAAATTAGATAAGGAAGATGTTTTATGCTGAATGCATGTTTTGCTTGACCTAGGATGAAATATTTATTGTCACATTATATTTAGAAGATCTGATGAAAATTATCTGTTCAAACTAAAGGAGCAAACAAACAAAACGTTAGTACGTCTTAAAAAAAGTCTTGCATTTAGTCAGAAATTCATCCTCAATCATTTCAGAGAAACTGTTATGACTTTGTGAAATATGTTTTAATAAAACACAAGTTTCATTTTCCAAATGAGAAAAAAAAAACAATCTGGAAAATTCACCTAACTTTCCCCACTAGCCTCGCTCTGGAAAACACAGACTGCTTTGCCCCTAGGAGTTTTTAATGAGAACCTTTTATTAAAATAACTTTTTATGTCACTACCTAGAGGAAGTTTCCAAATTAATTATGCATGGTTAATCATGCATGGTCTTAACCACTCACTAATGCTTCACCAGAGGTTAACAATGCTCTCACGATTCTGTGCTAGTCTAGAGCTGCTGAGTCCCACCCTAATTCCCAGGAACAGATGAGACAGGAGGAACACACCAGGCAAAACAAGCCCTTTCCAGCTGCCGACAAGCACTGGAGACGATCCTTGAGACCGTCCTGGCATTTATTGTGGAATAAAATCAGGGCACTGTCTGCAGTGCCCCAAGTTCTCAACACCCCCATGCTGGCCCAAATCTGACATGTGGTTTTTGGAGCTGCACCCTGTGCACCCAAAGTTGTGACCCCTCCACTTCCACTTCACACCACACGAGGGACCAATGCTTCTATTTTATGCTCCGTCTTGCAAGAATTTCTTCACGGCTCACCAAGTATTACCATTACTCAGAGCATCAAATGAGCATAGCATCTTTTCTCATCCTCTTTCCACACATCTACAAATTGTTCCTGTCTTTTTGCTTTTTTTTCCCCAAAATGAATCGACCAGTACCATGGGGTTGGACTAGATGATCTTTGAGGTCCCTTCCAACCTCTAACATTCTGTGATTCTGTGATTTCACACATCATTCACTTTATCCTGTTTACTGCTTTGCATAGCATTAAACCCTGTCCCTAAGCATCATGTCTACATATCTTTTAAATACCTGCAGAGCAGTCTATCACCTTGTCCTCCTCGGAGCATGTTCACCAGCCTGATGTAGTCTGCAGAGACCAACTGCAGCACATCTGGCAGAGTTATTTTCCCAGAGTTTAAGGTCAATAAGAGGGTTTTTCCTTCAGCACTTCTCAGCCTGAGATCTGTGTCTTCTGCCCTCTTTCAGTCTTCACTTTTATGATCTTCTTGCCTCATCCTTGCCCCACTTCTCATTCCACTCAAAGGACATCTCCCTTCCTCTTCTCCCTGATGGCATTTCTTCCTGTTCCACCTCCTCATTTTTCAAAAGGCTACCAAATCTCTGCCCCCTTCCACTGGTCTGTCTTACAATCCTCTTTTCTGGCAAATTTCTGAGATTCTTCAGCTGTCTTGGCCACCTCCTGCCATGAGTTTTAAATTTACTTGAACAGTAAAACACTCTAATATGAAACATGCTCTTTGGATGGAAAATATTTTTTTCATCAAGTTTTTTGCTTGCTTGCCTGTTTTTTTCAAGGCAATACAAGCCGTCATTTTTCAGAGCTACTGAAGTTGCCTGCAGAGCTGTAATGAAGCAAAGCCAGACCCTAAAGGCTGGTCAGCTGCAAGCAGTACGTGAGTAAAAGTAACAGCCACAAGGATCTGGAGCTCCTTCACCACATACCAATCATTCACACCCAGCTGATAAGCTTTTCCCCAGGTCAGACATGACCCATGAACAAGCCAATTTGAAATCACTGGCAGCAGGAAGTGGATTTAACCAGGAATCGAAAGTTGTAGAGCCCTAATGAGGTCTTTTGGTTTTGAAAGGATCAATTTGAATGAAGATCACTACCGGAAACACTCCTGATTTTCCTCCTCCCACAACTTAATGAACAGAACAAACAACTCCATCCTTACAAAGATAAACACAATGACATAATTTCCACCAAAGAAAATGTCCTCTCTCAAAGCCAAAAGCTAGTGACCTGGAAAATTCTGATTATTCACCTCCATTTTTCTACTTCAGCACAAGTTAAATCAGCTCACTGCCGGTTCAGACGTACCCAGCTCTGCCTCCAGCACAGGCTGGGGATCCCTGTAGTGCCAAGCACAGAGCTGTGGAGGGGGTCAACCGAAGTCAAGGCCATGGGAGATGGCAAAGCAGGGCTGCACCATCTTCTCCAAACAACATGCAGCTGTGGTCCCATAGGATCCAGAGCTACCCTCCAGCTGTAAATACTCCCTGCTCTCTCTTCCAGCCACACCTCGCTGTTGTATACAGCCTTATGACTATTTTAGTACACAGCTTATACGGTCAGGCAGAACTGTCTTGGTGGAATAGTGTTATACATTGTCAGAATAGACATATCCAGTACCCCAGGTATCCCAGAGAGAAGACTTAAGTTCCACACAGTTGGAAGAAAATACTACTACTGAAGAAAACTGAAGAGCTTTAAAAGGTCGTACAGATTTTATTTTCCACTTCCAGTTCTTTTCTAGAAAGGTAGTAGAACTTAGGTAAACCAGGTTTATTTTATTACTTTCACTATTAGTTTCATCTTAATCTGATGATTAATCAGTCGCAACAAGCTTTCACAATTAAAAAAAAACTATGCATAAAACCAACAAATCACTGGAAGAGATAATCAGCTATTTGCAGAGCAAGCCTATGACTGCACTTTGCTCCCACAGTTTCAGCAAACAAGCCAGTGCAGAAAGCAATCAGCAGGACATGGTGCCTAAGCTGAGAAATCTCAGCAAAAATCCTGAGAGTAAAGTACACGGCTTCCCAGCAACTGCTCTTTAAAACATTTTACACAGTAAGCACTACTTATATTTTGTTTTCTGCTTGCATTGCATTAAAGGAAGTACAATGAAATGATTCACTGGTATAACGTTTTTATTTTAAAAGAAATATAACTCACAGCAGACACTTTCTGTTTTGACTCTGGTTTTGGTTTTGTTCAACCCCAAAGCCACGAGGCTACCCATAGGTCCTTTTTGGGACCCAGAGCAGTAGCCATAGGGAGAAAAATGAACAATAATATTTGTTTACTTGCATAGTTTCAAATGTGACAGAATGGAAAATTTGGAAAAGGACATATGAGAAACATATGCCAAGGAGCTACAAGAGGTAAAAAAAGATCAACTGGATGTGGAAAAAAATATCCGGGAATTACATGAAGATGAAAATGCTCCAATAGATTTATTCTATTACTCTGTGGTCACACTTATATAAAAATGCACCACTTGATGAAGTTGTTGGGGCTTTCTGTTCACACAAGCAATGTGAAAGCAGTGCAGAACTGCTTGAAAGCTGGCAGTCAGGGCTCTGAAATGTGGTGTCACTTACTGCACACAGGTAATACACAGTTTTCCTTACAGAGAAAATAAAAACCACTAATAATTTCCTTTCTGCCCTGACTTTTTTAGTGCCTGTTACTAAATGCCTACTTAAAATGAGGAAATAGCAACAATTTGTAAGAGAAAAGACTGGCTGTAGGACAGGAGACCTTAGAGAAAACAACAGTGTGAGTACCTCAAAAGCTGTTTGTGTTCCAGGAAGCCTTCGTGCCTCTCCTTCTCTCAATGCACCTGAGCAGCCTTTCCAGCTCTCTTCCTCCTCTTCCAGAGCCCTGCAGAGATGATGTGGAAGCTGCTTGGATCCCCGTGGAAAAAGAACGCGTATCGGCAGCTTCTCATGCCTTTAAAAAATCCACTGTATTTTCACTTTCACTTCCTATGGAGCACAGGGCAGCAGTGCCACCGAGCAACACCGACAAGTCCACATGCTGCGTGGGAACCTGCAGCTGGAGGGCGTGGTAAAAGTCAGCGCCCAGAAAACCTCCCAGGAACCTGCTTATGGGTACCTGGGTAGTCCATCTGTGTATTGCAACAGCAATGCGAATGCACCAGGTTTGGAATCTGCTCCTGGGTCTGCTGCTAACTTGCCATGCCATGGGCCCCAGTGCAGAAGAGCCCATAGTGCTGAGCTCAGCTTATCCCCCGGCAGGGATCCATGTTGAAAGACAACCTGCCAAAACAGGCGTGGTGTTCTTCAGCAGTACTTGTGCTCTTTGACTGATCTACTCTATCAGACGTGGTGGAAACTTCTCACCAAAGCCCGCCCTGTGGCCTCTCCACTACCAAAAACCTTGCCTTGCAAACCCAACACAAGGGCAAACAGCACCCCTCAGGAGATAATGAAAGTGGGGACCCTTATCTCAAAACCAAGGAATAGTCAGGAGACAGATCAAAGCCGCACTCTGCAACCTGCTATGAAGAAGCAGCTGCAGGAAGAGTCATTCTTGTCCCTTTGATCCCAACACCACATAAACCGACCTGGGAAAAAAGAGGAAATGTTTTTACATCTGTTTTCATAATGAACAATCAGATAAACACTTCTCCATTCTTTCTAATTCTGGAACCCAGAAAAGGGATTTCATTTCTGCACTTGCTCAGAAATGCTCTTGTCAAAAATATTTCTAACAAAGCAATACCCATAGTCAGGTCCCACGTACCACAGCACCTCCATGAGGAGACAACAGCCCTCTTGCCCTGTCAAGAATCCATATCTACCCTCTTTCTCAGGTAGATCATCTGCTGACCCTGTTTCTAGGTTGCGAGTGGTCTCAGAGAAGAGCCAGAACAAGAGAAGGAGAAATGCACTGCAGGTCCCTACTTCTGAGCTGAAAAAGTTTTCAGCCACGTGCATTATCGTACTGCACTGCCCGTCTCAGATATGGCCTTACGGAAACAGAAAGATGTGTGTGTGTGGCAGTGCCAGGTGGAGAGGATTTCAGAACCTCCTCAATCCTCCAAATGCTCTCAGCAAGAGCAGTCCTTCAGTGTCCCTCAGCTGCAAGGCACTCAGCATGAATCCTTTCCGTTATTAGACAAGAATCAAATTTTATGTCTTTTCAAGGGAAACAGTAATGCTTATTTTCAAATTTCCCGTCCTTGTCAAATGAGACACTAAGAAAAACAGCTGGCAAGCACTGTTTTAATGTGTCATATAGATTGCACAAAGGAACAAGCTGTGGCCAAGAAATGTAGTAGCAAAGATGCACATTGGGGTGTTTTGCACCTCTGCAGGACTGAATGGTTTGAGGAATTACTAACAGGACTAAACTCTTCACTCAAAAAAGATATCAGTATTCTGAGAATCTGATATCAAAATTTTAATCCTTCTTTTGCCTTGATTCATTTTTCACAGAAGTTAGTTTCCAAGGACAAAAATTTTGAAATACCCAGTCACACAAAATGTGCTTCCAACTCGCCTCTTCTAAGGGCCACAGCATGGAGCTGCCCTGGCCTTGTGTTCATGTGTTTTTCATTTTCGGTGTTCCCTGTGAGTGATACCCAGTTCCTCAAATGCCTGCTTCCTACAAGCATAGAAGTGAAATCTGAGGGAAAACATATGCTGCCTAACCTAAAATTTCTAGGAATAGACAAAAATTCCCATTTTAGGAAGTTTATATAGAAACAGCTTGCACTACATCCTGCAACTACAAATTAAGTACATGATTAATTAATTTAATCAATTTATGTCTTAATTAAAGAATTCCCCCTTCTCTTACTCAGCCAGAATTACACGCTAGGAATTTATTTTTCTGTGTGAGTTGCAGAACCTTCCTGTCTTGTGTTACATGACGAGACCTTCTGGGAGTAAGATCCCAAACAAGACACCACGCGTCTGCCAACCATTTGTAAAACCTCTTGAGAACCTGCAGCAGCTGACCATCAGCCTACTCCTGCATATGCACCAATTTCTGTTTCAGGCAAAATTTTCAAGTTCCTTACACAATTTGGTCCTAAAAGAGCAACCAGCTTACAGACAACTAACTTGATGGATGAAGGACAGAGAGTTGCGTTGTTGATGGCACTCCCATGCTATTGGACTACATTTGTACGGCAATAATCCTGGAAAATCTGCTCCTGAATGAGGCTTCATTTTGACTTCCAAGAGAGAGAATATCCAGCATCAACTTTCTCCTATGGCCCAGGAATCTTTCACTTTGATCCACCCTGACACCACAAAACCCCTTTCCATTAGCCCAGAAATGCCAGCCCAGAATACTAATGTTAACTGTAACCAGAAGTGCAACATGAGAAATGAAACAGCCAATGTAAAATGAAAGTATAGAACCAACCAGAGTTTTTCCTTAGGCATATGCATGAGTACAAGTGTAGTGCTTTGGGCTTCTATTCCTTTTTTGCTTCAGAGAACTACTACCTTGGTTTTTATATATCTTATTTCATGTTCCAGGCAACTGAGAGTGTAATAACAAGGCCCAGGGAGCTATTCCAATTCTCAGCATTAACAGCCAGTGTGTTTTGGGTTTTGCTGCCTTTGGTTTTGGTTTCCAAGTCTTACTTAACTACAAAACGTACACTTGTGTGTTTGCAAGGGACTTCCCTGCTGGTCTGGTACATCAATAAAATACCATGCTTTATGGCTGAAATGTAAATGTGAGAACTGTAATAGTTTATGGCAAGCAATGTAGTATCATAAAAGTGATCTTTATTCCTAGGTAGTTCACCAGTCAGGCATCATACACAGTGCCATGCCCAGCATGTGTACTTCCATTCCCAGATGGGGTGCAAACAAGGTCTTCTCTTGTAAGAAACAAATGTTATCAACTCCAGTATTCATGAAAATGCCCAAAAGGCTCTGCAACACACACAGTCGAGCTTCCTCTAAAGGCAGACTGTTTCCTAGAAGAGCACAAAGCCCTTCACGGGTGGCAAACAGGAACCACATCTGTGGTTGTAAACCTTTAGCCTAGAAGGGTTCTGTCGGCTTATCAGAAGAAACAACATGCTTTATCCAAGCATGTTATCTCCTGTGTGCCCAAGGGGTGTGGTTTTGACAGCACAGCTGACATCCAACAGCATCTCAGAGATCAGAATAAAAGGGAGCAGGTATCAGAAATGTTTCTGAGTTTTGCAGACACGATCACAGCCAACAGCACTACAGACAAAGCAGTCTGGCCACAGCTTATTAATAAACTAGAACAGGATGCAAAGCCTTCCGTGAGAGGAAGCCAAAATAACTTAGTGGAAATGTTGCTTAATGCCAAGGCTAGCTGTCCGAATTTCCTTGTTAATAAAAGGAACAAAGGACTATAAAAGAGAAACTGCAAGTAAAATCCAGGATTTGGTCCTTATTACTGAAAAAAAACCCACCATGGTAACCCTATCTGTTCTTTTTGCTTCACTGCTATACAGGACTTTAGAAAAATCTCTTATTTCCTGACAAATCAGATGCCTGAAACCATGAGCCAAAGCACACACGTTAACTGCCTTCAGATTATTTGTGCACCAAAACCCACAGCCTTTCACAGACTAAAAAGAAGATAAAATAGATGGAAGAAACATCAGTGTTGCCAAACAGAAGCTGGCACACTTCTCTAGTCTCATTTTCCTGGTTATAAGATGTAGGATAATATTTGGTGATTACTGAAGGTCAGGCTTGCACTTTTGAAGCAGAGATCTGTAATTGTGGTTTAATCATAATTGAAGAGATTAATAAAGGCAACATTTTAAAAAATACTTTTTAATGGTAAGCCTCCCTGATAAAACCCCAGCAACCAGCCCTTGCCATGGGGCTAAGATTCCCATGGTGATTATGAGCACCAGCTGTTACTCCCACAAAAGAGATGTCAAGGTTTTTGAAGGCAGCAGTGTGACAGATGACTCACACCTCCCTCCCTTTACCAAACCAGCAGCACTTTGGTTCAGGCTCCACATGAGGTGAAGGCTTGAGCCACGGCCGGGCAAAGAGCTCCTCTAGGAAACCCAGGAGGGAGCAAAGTGAACAAAGACCTTGTGGGTACGAGGAGCACACCTTTCCTGCTGTATGCAACTTAACTCTGAGCCAAGCACTTTATCCAGCAAGAGCCAAGTGAGCCTCCTTTGAACTCTCCCTGCCAGGCAGCGTGGCTGCACAGCAGCGACCTCCAGCAACGACATCTTTTACCAACAACAGATCAGTGGATGAGCCCGATTTGAGTTCTCCCTGACCAGCAACAGGGCTGCACACCAGGCAACTCCCCTTTGAGCAGGGACACCTCTCAAGAGGTATCAGTCTTCCCTACAAGCCTAGAGGCAGAAGCTCTTTTCCTCGACCCTCCTTTTGGCACTCGCAAGGACCTCTTCTGGTCCCAGCTCCATGCTCCTACAAATGTCGGCTACATCTGAGAAGAGGAATGCCTCCTGCCAGCCCAGTCTGCTCTTTTGCTCAAGCCCATGTTCGTACTTTGTCTCTATTTACAAACACATGACCCACAGGCCGAAAGGTCCAAACGGTTTGATCGTGTTTGCAAAGCGTGCTGTTGGCCCGCGGGGATTTATGAGCTTGGCTTTCCCTGAGCACCACACGCTGAGCCCTCATAGTCGAAGAGGTGGACAATGAGCCTAGAGAGACACGATTTCAAGGCATTCTTTAGCAGACTTCATGCAGAAATGATCAACCTTCTAATTTAACCACAGTGCTGCAGAATAACCGCTGACCCTTAGGTGAATCTGTGGATGATTCGGTTTGATCTCACAGTCACAGGTCGGGACTGCGGTTTCTGTTTTACAAAAATACTGCAATGCTGGGTCATTTTTCTACCATTACATCCTCATGTTCCAGGCTCAGGACAGAGCTGTTCCCTTGAAAAAAACACACCTGTCTCTTTCTGGCAGGCGTTCTGGCTCTGGTTCTGACCCCATGTAATAAACACAGGTGCAGAACTGCATTAACGTCTCTCTTCAGTCCATTCTTACATTTACTTCTCTCTCCCACCTACTCTTACGCTTTAGTCCAGGCTGCTGCCTCCTTTCCAAAATTCCTGTATGCCTGAGCTTTTCTACTTACTTTCTCGGGTTTTGTCCCCACTACCTTTCAGGTCAAACAATTGCTTCATTAAGATACCAGAAATAAGTGAAGCATGACCCAGAAGACAGGGAGAAGACACTACACCTTCTGCAAGTGGGTAATGAAAATATGATAAATGTTTCAGGGCAGCCAACAGCATCCCACAGGCACAGAAAGCACAGAGCCTCCCCCAGCTCACTCCCACTGCATGGAAGATGCAGTACCCAGGGGTTCTGACCGACAGACAAACATCTAACCCTTGTCTCAGGAAGGTAATATTTTGGTGTGTTTATTTACGTACCTTACTGGTGACACAAATTTTACAGTTTAATGGATCACTCCCACCCCTCCTGCCCCCCAAGAAAGCCTTGGTTTAACAACTTAAAAATCTTGGTTGCATATTGAATATACAGTGGGCTGTAAAACACCTTCTCAGTTGAAATCATGATTTTGTAGTAAATATTTTGACTTTCAGCACTCTGTTAACAACAAACCAATACACCTTGTTTCAGACTGAACAATCACACTAAGAATTTTAAAGCTGTCTTGTCCAAGCAGCCTGTAAATTGAGTCACACAGCTTCCTACAAAATAATTTCAAGGAAATTTGGTATCTCCCTGACTGTCTTGTCCTAAAACACAGGTATATTTAGGGGGGACCTAATGCCCTTTAAGATAAGCATCACCTGCTTGCAAATTTGCCCCATAGCCACCCAAGTCGTTTTTCTCAGTGTTTGCTCTCTGTTGCAACACGAGTACCCAGCTAATGCTCAAATTTATTTGCAAGCTAATGGCTGCAGCAGAGCTCTACAGGCTGTGCTGTTGCCACAACAGAGAAGGTGAGCTCTCCCCTCATGCCCAGGACCACTATCGGGTACCAGTGCAGAAGCCATAAGCTTCTCAGCCATCCTCATTCATCCCATCGCAAGCCCAGAGGCTGCACCCTGCCCACTCAAGTCAAAGACGTTATTTCCACACCCAGTCTTGTTCTTGCTCAGGAGGGTGTGATTTTGCTCTCCCTTCACCAGTCAAGCAGAAAAGTTAATCTTTCTGCCTTTTCTTGTAGCCTACAACAGCTCAACAGCTTTATTTGAGTCCCTGCTGAAGAGTATTTGCAGCCAGCCCCATCCTCCCTCATCTATTAATTGTATTCTGAACTGTATAGACAAGGTTTAATTAAGCGTGTGGGTTGTTCTTGTTGCTTTACCACTGCCCCACAACTGGATATGATACTGCAGCCAAAATAAAGTTGAATCCTAGCCAACTGGTGAGACAGGAGCTAGTGTAGCTCGTGTTAACTCATGACAACAGCTGGCACAGTGATGGCATACAAGAGCAGAGAGACCGTTTTCCATTCTTTGGGCAATTCGGACTTGTGCACTTCACACCATAACCGAAAGCACTTCCACCAAGTCACGAGCAGTCTCTCGGAGAATGTGACTCTCATTCATGAATGAGCAAATTGTTTCTGTTCTCCAAACAGTGTGAGACAGGATGAGGACACAGGAGAAGACAGCTCCTAATGACAGATATCCTGACTTCACATCAATTTCTTTTTTTGCAAGCCACATTATCTGGTAACCATGGGAGATCGGATCTCACCGATAGATTTACAGGTCTGAGAAAACAATGGCGCAATCTTTTCAGCAGCAGCAGGAGAGGATTTCTGCCAGCTAAGATCACTGTCTGCACAGCACACTGCCAAAGGCCAAGTAAATACAGTGCTGCCTGCAGCAGCGGGACGGGGTTCCCCTTTTGTGAGAGGAAATGCTCTAGTAGAGCAGAAATCAACTTTATGCTACTGTCAAGCTTTCCCCAGCTGTTCTCCAGCAGACAAAGCACACATCTTGAAGGAGGAACTGCAGCAACATCTCTGCTACATTCCAGCCTGGGCCACATGTTTTGGTTTTGTTTTCTTCAGCCAGAATAGAGTGGAATGAACCAGCTGTTCCTTTGGGAATATTTTTTGCACAGTGGGAGATTGGTAGCCTGGAAAATGAATAGGTCCAAAATATGAACATACTTCCACAAGCAAATATATTTTATGTGACAAGCCCACAAGCTTAAAAGCCAAGACCACGCAAGAGTACATCCCAGCTCCTAGGTGGTCATGCAATATGGTTTGGAGCAACTGACCCTTCCCATATTCCAGTTTATCCTCTGTAAAAGCACAAACACCTCTGGGCTTCAGAGGCAAGCCCAAGAAAGTTGCCCCCAAGATAGTTACTGAGCACCACAACTTGCTTCTGGGTCCATGTGCTTGACAAGTACTTCACAGTCTGCATGGCCACCTGCTTTCTAGAAGCAAAGCAACTTGTTTGCATTTATGTCTCCATCTACAGACTGCAGATTCCACAGCTTTGGACATTTCTGTCTCAAAGCTAAAATGACAGAACTGCAAAACAAGTCTCCTTATGCAACCACAAACAGTTGTGTTATTGCTCTGAAGAACACAACTGAATATTTACAAGCGATGGCCTTCCTGACACATTCTTTGGCATCTCAGAGCAGCTCACATGCCTTTTGGACAGTTCAACTCTAGATATTGCCCAGAGAATAACAGAATCCAAAAGGCAACAAACATTGCAGGGAAAACCTTTCCCAGATATATCTGGTACAAAATACACTGGGGAGGAGGTTGCTCTCAGGGTAGGGAGCACTCCTCAAAGAGCAAAGCCAGGGAAATTGTCCCAAGACCACACACACAGTTTTACGCCTATTGGCCCCGAGTTTCAGGCCCAGCACTACCGAACCCTCAAGCCAGCTTGGCCAAGCTCACAAGTCAAAGCCACAACCTGAGGAGCTCAGTATGAAAATAAATTAAATGATTTCTCACAACACGATTCAACGCAAGAACTGGGAGGTTTTAGACATCTACTTTCTTACCGAGTCCTACCGAGTGCTAGCAAAAAGCCAAGTGGGTTGCTCTGCCAGTGAGAATTAGTCTTGCAGATGGAGCAGGGGCAGTAAAAGGCAGTCACCAGCACCACAGACAGCAAAGGAGAAGTTTGCAAGATCTCATAAGGCTGGAATAGACTGTTCACATGCTGCCATCTACTCTCCTAGGCAGAAAAGAGTACATACAGATAGGTCAGTGTAGAGGGAAAAGAAATTAATAACAGTGAAAAGTGGCAGAAATGGCAAAACACAGGAGGTGGCTAAGACAAAAGACCCTCCTAGGAACAAGACATCATGTCTGGATCCACCAACTCTGACGAGGGATTAAGATTTGTTCATTGCAGGGCAGCCACACTGGCAGAAAGTGGGGAAGGAAATGAGATTTGAGAGGGGCTGTTGTTTCCTGATGTCTTGTTCTGACCTAAGACATCTTTCTAAAGGTGCCAGAAATTAATCTTGGAACAACCTACATCCTCCGGAACTCTTCCTTCTTCTGTGACTTGTGCTTCACATCTCACACCACTGCTCTTAATTTGGCCATTTATAATAAGAATATCATTTACCTGTGATGTTGATTTCATTCCCAGAGGAAATTAATTCAGCCCTGATATGAAAGAACAGGGATTTTATGTTTCTTGCTTGACATCCCTTCTCACACTGGAGTCCAGTCCATTGGGACTCCAAAGCCCACGCTTCCTTTAGATTCATTCCCCCCAAAAAATACAGCCCCCAAAACCCCTCCAACTACAAAAGGATCAAACAATGCCAGTTTTAAGGCAAGTAAATTTATCCTGGAGAGCTCCTTCCCCTCCAGAGGAAGCCGAGTTGTGGCTCTAGCAACAAAAAGAGAAGTCCTGTAATAAAGCAAGCAGCTGCAGTAGCCAAGTGCTCTGTTTCAACTGAGATGTGAGCTGACAAGGAGCTCTGGAGAGCAGTCTGCTGGCTGACTTCTTCATGAGTCTAACTTCATTGAAGGGAATAGATAACACTATCACCTCCTCGCCAACAGATCGGTATTTCAGTTCATTTTAAAATAATAAAAGCAAACACTGACATGATGAAATAGCAAGAGAACATTTTTTGATGGGATAGGGTCCCAAAATGACATGGGAAAATGCAGCTTGCAGAATCTCCCACATACATCTGCCTCTGTTCTATTATTTTAGAGAATCATGGTCATGGAAAGCCAGGAGTAAAATATTGACCCTCCTGCTGCAGCTCCAGGAGTAGAAACTAGGGTTAAAGCTGCAGGGCTGGAGCTACTCTCAGTGGTCTCCCACAGTTTGGGCCCATAGGTAACAACAAGACAAATTAATTGAAGAGGTTGACTCTGCAAAACGGCAGGGGATGCAAACCAGATGATCTTTAAGGTCCCATCCAATTAAAACCACTTAATTATCTAAGTGTCTATTTCCTTCCTCTCTTGTTCTGGTTCCTGGGTAGACATCAGCTGTATAGCAGATGTTATTCTTGGAGAGTCCAAAAATAATCCAAAATTACTCATCCAGCGCAGAAAAGTTATATCTTTCAAAGCTTTCCACTTCAAGTTATCGCAAAAAGCTTTGGTGAAATGGTGCTTGCATACAGGTGTCTGGGAGAAAGCTCCTGCATAGTCTCTGTCGCAGTAGCAGTCCCAGTCCTGGCACAGGATCATGTTATATTCAGAACTGTGAAAATCAGAAATCGCTTCCATCAGTCTTGTTCCTCTATTTAGTAACCCTGAAACCACATCAATTTATTTAAAACAAAAGCAGTAGAAAGGAACAACATCCTCTGGACCTCAAATGAGGAACCAATCCTAATAGAGCCGGAAACAGTAGTCCCTGGGAACAGACCAAATAGACAGGCCAAATATTCAGCAGATAAACATGAGAGAAATCACCGACGTTGTCCATTAAGGCTTCTTCTGCCCTGAATCATTCACAGCCCAACACCCTCTTACCCTCGCATTTCTGCAACTTGGATGCTGTGCTGCATTTCCAGTGAACGAAAAAAAAAAATGGATGCATGCACTAATTGGAAGTATTTATTGGACTAATGCCAAGTTTCCCTTCAGGGACAGGTGTCTGCTACAAAACCACCTGAAGGCTCTCCCCTTTGCTCATCTTCCTCCTCAAAGCCTCACCACTGTCCCTGCGATGCTTCTGTGCCTGCTTCAGCGTTCAGCATCTGGTAACGGCTGCCCTGTGCGCAGAGCAGAAACATCAATCAACTCCTACTCTTTAGCAAGGAGGGCTTGGAGAGCAATAACGTGTTCCCTAATTCGTGGTACAAATAGATTTCCTTCCTCCAGGTGCCGGTTTGCAGCATTTTGCCCTCAAGCCTTGCATGCCCTTCAGCAGTGCCCATGTCAACCAGCCTCCTTTCCAGAGCAGGGACACCACAGACGGGCACATGTCGTGTCCCCTAGCCTCCTCCTGGTTGTCATCAGACCCTAGAAGCACCTCTGCTTACTGAGGCTGGCCCCAAACAGGGCACCAAGCCACAGTTGCTAACATAGGGACACAGGACAGGGCATTCAAGGGAGCTAATGGGAATCAAGCAAAGATTTTTTAAAAAAAAAAAGTTCTATATGGGCAGGTATTAATCAATTATTTGAACTGATAGAAGTCCACACCAGGTCAACTCCAACAGAACTGATCTACCATACCAGGCAATAGCTACTCAGGATTTGTGCTCTTTTTGCTTTACACACAGAAGCTTTCCTGGACAAGCGCAGGAAAGAAAAAACCAGACTAAGAATCAGCTGTTAATCTGAGTTTGACCCAGTGATTGGAATAGAAATAGTCCTTAGCTGGCCTGAGTCTTCAGCCTCTCCTCACAGCACAGGGCAGTTTGGGATAGAGAAGAATCCCTAGATTTGGGCAGTTTGGGATAGAGAAGCTCCTCTGCCAGTGCCTGCATCAGCCACTTGATGGCCATCCTGCTTTGCAGAAGAGCTGCACCAGGGACAGAGAGAGGCCCAGGGGATGGGTACCTGCCAGAGACCCCCAAGCTGGCAAGCAGGGAGAAAAGGGGACCCCCCAATCGCCCCCCAAGAGGGCTCAGCCACCACCCTGCTGTGCTCGCCCTCCCCCAGGCTCCTTGGGGTGCTCCGTGCAGCACAGACCCCCCAGCTCCCCTTTGGGCTGAGCGTGGAATCACAAATCACACACCCCTCACTCTTCAAGGTCTGCCTCGATGCTGGAAGGAAAAGCGAGTGTAAAAAACCTTGAGGACCAACCCCAGACCAAGGACCAGGTGTGCTGCTGCCCGACATCCTGCCACAAAGGCTGAGCCAGTAGCTCTGCAGAAACCCCAAGCGAAGAGGTAACCTTGTCCCTGATACTGGGAACATGCAGGTTTGTTCTGGGGACAAATCTCCAAAAATGGAGGAGTAACAGGTCTGCAAAGGCCAGTCGTCAGGTCAAAACTCTGCTTTTCTCTTGTCCAAAGACCACCACAGGCTGACAAAAAGCATCGGAGCAAAGCTCTGCCCTCATGGCTTGTTTTGCTTTAATTCCCACAGAGATTCAATGCTTTGGAAAGAATCCCCTCAGTCAAGAACTTTTCACCACCTGTTTTCTGGCACGGAAACAGAATTACTAACAAAAGTCGCCAGGTTAAAGTTGTTTCAAGAAGGCTGGGGAAGGGAAATAAACAGCTTTTTGCTTGCCCAGCTGATTCTCATCTTTGGAAATCCTTCAAAACAAGGTGCCTAAAAACTAGTTGTTCTTACACTGAAGTAATACTTTCTGCAAGTGGCGAGTTCGTTCCAGTTGATCACAAGGTTAATGAGGCATCCACAGCGCTCACAGCAGAACGTAACAGCCAAGCTCCACCACCAGGCTCTTTTCTGAAAATATTACTACAAGCAGGAAACAAGAACTTTTTTAGGAACACAGTCAGATATAATGAGTTTGGCTACTTATTAGGAATGACCTCAACTGCATCGTCAACAGCTGCTCAAGGCCAGATCTGGCTGAAGGGCTGGCTTACTCTGGGGAAGCTTGGGCAGTGTAACTCATAGTACCCTTGCATAAAAACATTATGAGCACATGCAGTGATTCAGGGGTCAGAAAAGACATAGCACACACATTGTAGGGCCTCAACCCAGAGATGAGGAAGTATTTACAGGAGAAAATATTATTACTGTTGCTACTAATAATAGCAGCTTTACTAAAGCCATAAAAGAAATCAACAGTGCTCATGTTAAAAAATAACGAAGTAGTTAAATCATTTACAGAGTGCCTGCAAAATAGGCATGGAGGGAGTTACCTGTTTATAAAAACCCTATCAGCTGTGACCTCTCTTTCAGCCCAGCTGTAAGTATTCCGATATCTCAGCACCTGAGTTTTTGGAACATCCATTCAACCCAGGCAAGACAAGTCATTACACATGACACCAAGTGCCCCTTCCCACAAAAGCAGTGGTGGATGGTTCTGAACAAGGTTCTGCTGAGACCTCGAACCCTTGTTTGCTGTGTGCTTGCAGTTACACAAGCTGCAGCAGTGAAGCTTTCTTCTTACTGACCCTCTCCCAGGGGAGAAGAGTGACAAAAGAGGAGTGTGTTGAGGTGGCTGCTTTCCACACTAGCCCAAGAGCTCACCCTTAAATGTAACTTTAACATGGCCAAATGTAATGCAAATTCATTCAACAACTGAAACCAGTGAATTAACTAAACATTCCATGAGAGGCATCATGGGTTTCATTCTGGTGGGTTTTTTTGTAAAAGTGGTAGATTCGTGCAAAACTTCAAGAGCCTCCCCCATCCCCAGATAGAAGCCAGATCTGCCTCTGGCCAGGCCAATCAGCACCTCTGCTGATCAAGGTATTTAAAAGGTGACCCCATTGATTTCATCTCATTTTTAGCTGTCCTGTCTTTAACGCTGGGGAGGTTTTTTCTGTTGGAGGAGGGAGAGGCAAGAGGAGAACAAAGGAACCTCGCCCTGAGAAAAAAAGAGGGGGAGAAAAGTCCCAGAGGATGAGAGGGACAAGGCTGCCAAAGCAGGACCTTTCCCTGAAGCCCATGGTGGCTGAGATGGCAGGAAGGCAACTGCGATGGTGGCGAGAACATCCAGGAGGCACTAGCATGTGCAGAGCCCCATGCGAGAGGGGAGAGAGACCGAGCTTCAGTGGGGGATGCACGGGAAGCGATCCGGAGCCCCAAGGAACTCACGAGGAGGAAAAGGATTGCCTCTTGTTGGGTGGAACTTTTTCAGTTGACTTGTCTCCCACCGTGGAAATAGAGGTGGGGGGAGAAGTGAACTGGAGACCACGTGATTTTTTTGTCCCAGTTGGCTTGAACCACGACAAGAGGTTTGCCTTTCTTCTTCACCCAAGTGAGGAGCACAGTGCCAAAAACTCCCCTTGGTGAGAGCTGCCCAGGCCAGGGCAAATCTCAGCCTGCGGGGACCGATCACTGAAGCATCCCTGAAGCCTGCAGCAGCCTTCAGTCAGGTGTACATTATTTAATTGGTTTGATGGGATTTTCTGGACTCCTAATCACCACCAGGCACTTAAAAACTTGTGCAGCATGTTGAGTACCACAGCATATTAGAGATGTTAAACTCCTGAGAGCTCCTTTAATAGCAACGGGTGCTGTTCTTGCTTTGAGGAGACTCAGAGAGGAGAGGGCTGCAGGGGGGTGAACTGGAGGGCATGGAGGGTGAATGTCCACCAACAGCGTGCTGAGGAGTCAAGGTGAAATATTCATACACATTATGAAAAAGCTTCCACAGTTCATTTTAGAAGCCATTAATTTTGGAAGGGATAGAAGTTCTCATTCTTACAAGAACATGCTGTTTCACTAAAAAAGGGGGAACGGCATGAAACAGAGTTTTGCTTCACAGTTTGAGTTTATGAACTACTCTCTATCTGGCTTGTGGTTTCCAAGTTTCTCATAGTTTCATGAATCTTCTTCGTGTTTCTCAGGAACCAGCTACAGTGTTTAATAAAGCCCAGCCATGCTTTCACCCCTGTTCACAGAGCAGGGCAGGACAGCTTCATTAAAAAAAATAATAAATTAAAAAAAAATAAAAGCCAGTGACTCATTCTGACATCCTTTTTAATAAGTTTTCTAGATGACCAGGTTTTGCTCAAAAAGTACAGAGAGAGATATCACTTTACAAACATGTTTAAATTAGATGTCACCATACTCACATCTTCCAGGAATTTGGCATTACACCTACCTGGTTTGGTTTTTGTGGTTTGGGTTTTTTTCCCCCCTAAAAATCCTTTCCCAAGTGATTTACTCTGTCAGAGCACTCGGCTCAAGAAACCTCAATCACAGTGAGCCTCACGTGTCCTCGCATGAAGGATTATCTCTTATTTCCTCTCACTACAGGGCTTTCTTAGCAAGATCCTGGTCACCACCAGGGGCCACACATGATACTGTAATACACATATCACCAAGCCATTAACCACAAGACTTAGTTGTACAACTTGAGCCAGGCAAAATTATCTTTTAATTTCAAAGCAGATGCTCAGAGACTGCATCCATTTCAACCCCAGCTGGGCATACCACAGTCCTAGCTAAACAATGCATTGCAGCATCCCCCCAAAACTGTGCTGCTTTGGGGATAAAGGTGCTGAGAGAGTAGTTGTGTACCTGCTGGATTGTTGTTAATAGGCAGGATTGTGGCGACCAGCATGAAGAGGGGATAAGGGTTACAAGCTCTGCTGGATACTGGAGAACATATTTCCCCTTGAAAAGCACCATCAAAGCAGCTTCATCTGCTTAAAGGCTTTCTGTAACGTGATTTTAAAACCACAGTACTTCATCTCATGGCTTTCTGCCGCACAAACCAATTTCCACAGAGTCCCAACTCACCGGGCTGCAAACAAGCTGCTCAGGAATTTGAGATAATCACATTTTTTTTTGTTTATTTAGCTTTCATTTTTATCCCAGTGTCAATACAGCAAAAAGCTCGGCAGTACAGATTTTTCAGGTTTCTCACAGTAGCAATAATGTTTAAGGCTCCTCATCTAGCAGATGCAGAAGGAGCTAAGAGTGGTCACAGAGCACACAGGTAAAGCTGTTCTTGCTCCACTTTAATCCTTGGGCAGTGAGTACGAGGAGGCCAAGGGGGAACTAGAGCATTTCATCACTCCACTGGCTGCAGCAGAGGTTCTCAGTAACGCAGTCACTCCTTTGGCAGCTCAACAGAATACAACAATTTGAAAATAGTAGCATACTTCCAAATCAAAAGGCTTCAGGGAGGAGCTTCCACCTCTGCTGACCACCACCCTGCTGCCAAGGACTCTGCTCTCCAGCAAGGGCCAGGGGGCCGTCTGGCTCACGGGCCTCACTTGTGTTTCCAACACCCTCCTTCCTGCAAAGGACAGGTCAAAGAAGCCTTCCAGCTCCTTCAGGTACCGAGTTTGCATCATGCTTCTTATTCTCCTTACCCCCCACCACATTAACCTGCAGAGATGCCAGTAGTACAGACCAGCTGGGTGAGCGAAGCTGCAGCTTTGACAATACGGAAAGACCCAGAACCACTTCCAAACACTGTGGCCCTAATAAACTGTCCAGTATGACAGTTTTGAGGGGTTATCTGTAAACCATTGGGCTTCTGGCTTGGTAGAGCATCACCCGCCGTGGTTCAGGACGAACACACTCAATGAGAAGCACACCATTCACAAAACCACAGCCCGTGACAGTTTGTGTCTCAGTACCCATATACCCTGGCTCTCCCTCTTGCTCCACAGCTCCTGATCCAACATTTCTTTCAATGCACAAATCCCCCACAGGCAGCAAGTCACAGCAGAGCCAAAAATGCTGCCGAAGCGCATCTTGCCCCACCTGCTTTGGTCACCAGCCACCGTAGAGAAGCCTCTCCTACTGAGCAACAGCGCTGTTTGCACGTTTAAACACCACAGAAATCTCTGAAATGAAAAATGTTTTTGGCATCCCCCAAACCTATTACATCCAAAAGAAACAAGGCTCTACGTGCTTTCCAGGGAAAACAGGAGGTGAAATTAGAAGCAGCCATTGGAGGAAACATGAGTTGCACTGTTCTAACCAGCTTTGGTTTTATCTGCACCTCTCCAGCCTGAGGAGTCACGCTTTCAACTGCAGAATTCCCTTTTTGGTGGTTAGCTTATCCCTGGGGAGAAAACAGTTTTTGTTCACGCATTTGCTTTGTTGCCTTGTTGTGCTTTCTAAAAGTTTTCCCACTGGCTTTCAAGGTAAATACTTCCCGAGCCAGGCTAAACGGGATTCTGTATTTGCTGCTTTGTTTTTCAAAACTCGAGATGATGTCCTCGCTTCTCTGTTCTCCTTGAAGACTGACATTTTGGCAGTCACCAGTAGAAAAGCCCGGCTGAGAGCAAGGCTGTGACATAAAACTAATGCTTGTCTCAATCCAACAGCTGTCTGGCTCAGCCAGGGAAGACGCCACTCATTTCTGTGGTGACACTGCCAGGGCTTCAGACCACAGAGCCTTTCCAGCAAAGCTTGTGATGAGCATCCCCAGTTTGCAACAGAGTTGGGCGTGACAGCGAGGATCCTGGCTGGGGGTTCCAGAAAGGTCTCTTGGCCTTGGGCAGTCTCCCCAAGCATTTATTGCACCTTGTGCTCCCTTTATTCAGCACAATACAAAGTAATGTATTTGTTGACAACTGTTAACTCCCAACCTCATTATGACAGTAGCATACGTTAAACAGTTATTAAATGAGGACCCTGAAGACTACGGTCGAGACCATAGTACACTACTTGGCTTCTGGAGAAGCCATACAACTCCAGTGCACTGAAGCCACCTTGATATCATTTGTCAGGTCAGCACAAAGGCCATGAGCCTCAAAAGCCTTCTCCCTGGAGAGATGCCCTCCCCATGGAACAGCTCAAGGGAACTTCTCACCCATTCTCATCCATGAAGACATTTAAACTTTGTTATAGAAGCCTGGAGACCTTTCCGAGAAGAACATCACCAAATTCAAAGGTGATCAGTGATGGTTTATCTTACATTACTCATGTAAATGTGTCCTATTCTAGGAGCACTCCTGATCTCAGACTTCTCAGTCCTCAGAGTGGTTGCCCCAGAATACCACAATTGTTTTGTTAAAACTTTTCCAACTTCAGGTATTCTTGAGCATAACATTAATATCAAATTATGCAGTCTGGCATCAAACAAGTGCAAAGGAATATTTCTGATTTATGGAGGTATGCTAAGGGGGAAAAAGTAGGACAAGCAAAGGAGAGACCATTCCACATGAGATAAAGTACTACCACTTTCCCTTTTTTGAGAGGCCTTTGACAACAGCTCAGGAAGGTATAAAAAAAGAGAAATAGGCTGTATCACCATCTCTGAACATTGCCTAAGCATGGGTGGAAACAAGGCAGAGAGACATTCCCTGCTACAAGCATTTTTTTTTTTTTAGTGATATGGAAAAAGGAAAGCAATTGTCAACAAAACTGCCCCTATTCAATGTCTCAGAAGGAAAACTCATGCCATGGGACATCAGAGTTTGGCAGATTACCTTTGCCTTACTCTAAATCTCCCTAGGCAAGCTGACGCAAAGACCTTCCAAGCAGTGTTTGCAAGTAAGTTTTACAGTAACTTTCACCACAGCAGACCATGAACCTTGGATGGAGGCACCAGCCATGACTGCTTTGAGCCAGGAAGGAACAGAGAAATCCCTGCTGCTGATTCCCAAATACAACACTTCACAGTCACAGTGAATGCCTGATGAGTTGACCAAGAAGGCAGCCTTCACATCTGCAAATAGCTGCTCTGGTACATGCAGCATGCAGGAACGCCGGCGACAAAACACGCTGTTCTACACCAAGGCAGGACAAGGTCAATACTACGAGAAGGGACCTGCCAAGACCCGACAGGGGAGACCAGGGCAGGGCTGCTCCAAGACCCAAAGCCATTAATGACATTTGGCCAACAGACAAGCTCAGCGACAAGCAGAATTGCAGCGCCTGGTGCAGAAGGGCAAGCCTGACCCCAGCTTGTTCCTCAGCCCCAGCCTCTTCCACCGCAACAAGCTAAAAGCAAGAAGCACAACTGCACATGCTGTAAATGGTGCAGAAAAGGAGGAAGAGTCATACAGGCTTCACCAGCAGACAGAGGAAGCCAGGAGAGACATCAGCCTAGAAACTGGCATTGCAGTTACGCTCAATTTGATTTAGAAATTTCAATATAGCTTTTCTTCCTCATTCATGTCGTATGTCTTTCAGCAGAAAGGCTTGATTCAGAACATCATTTGCCTTGCAGTACTGTCCCTCCTCCCACCTCCAAACAAAATTAAGATCCTTCATTTCCTTGTTCTGGAAGCACCAAAACCTGCTCCCCACATCACCAGAAGTGTAATTATTGTTCAATCCCAATGCCACAAAAAAATACCACAAAAAAAAAATGACATAACAACCAGGGAGCTATGCTGGAAGAAATGCAGACAGGAGGTACGACATTACTCTCACCACCACCCCCAGATGCAGGGGAGGCACCTGTGTTTGCAATTCTTTAGAGTGTAGCATCGTCATGACTGAACTGAATCATGGAAAAAATAAAAAAATTTAAAAGAATCAGTGTGTAAGTCACAAGAAATCAAAATCATTGCCTTGCATTACAACTTTGTAAACATTAATCTGCAAATCTTCTGCAAGAAACAGGGTAATTACTATGTCAAAGAAAGGTTTTAAGAACAGCTCTATCAGATCGCTTTCCAAAATAAATAAATAAATGAAATTGCAGCTTCAGCCTTTAACAAATAAACATTACTATTCTGCCTGCCCTGCCTGCATTTGCTGTTGTTATGTTCACTTGCTTACAGCAAAGCTTATGTTTGTTTCCGAGAACCTATTCCCATTTTCTGCTTAGTTTTAGTGCAACCAAGTTCGATCACAGGGGGAAAGGTTTCTTCCAGCGGATCTCCCCCACTGTGGCCCTTACAGTCAGCCATCATCTTTCGTCAGTCACACATCCTTTTTGTGCCATGTCTGAGCCCAAACCAGCCCCCAAGCCTGCGTGGCTGTAGCCATGAAAGAGCGATGGGCCAGCTCAATCCGTACACCAGCAGTGACATGAACAACGCGAAGGACCTAAACGGGGGTGACAGGTGTCCCAAAATTACACAAATCAAAGTCACAGCACATGACAAGGTGACTGCAGCTGTCAAATGCTCTGCCCAGGTCTGGTTTGCAATCGGCCATTGTTTATCAGGAGCACGTTTCCTCTGGACCAAAACTGAGGCTTTGGAAGAAACAGCTGAAATCTATGGAGACCAACTCCATTTCTTAACCACACAAAAAAAGATTCAGTTTTAAAACTACCCCCCCACACCCCTCATTCCTTGAGACTGGATTATTTAATAGAAGAGACTGCAAGAGAGGCAGAGTTGGAGTAACAGAGAGGCATTCATAGCAGAAGCCCTGAAATTGAGGTCAGGTAAGGTAGAGCTGCTGGCTGGACTAAACCAGAACTGGCAGAGGCATTAATGAAATCAGTTATCTCCATCTCTGCCTATTTAGGGATATCTCAGAATGCATTTCAGACCAGTACTAACAACGCTGTTAGAACTTTTGGAGTTGCTGTTGAGATAACTTCAAGTTCCTTAAGAGAGAGAAAGTCACTTCCCTGCGATTCAGTCTGTATTCACAGAGAGACTTAGCGAGATGAAGCGCATCAGCTTCAGATGCCAGCTGCTTTGAGCAGGTAGATAAGATCCAATATAAACTGTGACACAAATCCCCTGCCCGCAGGCACAGCAGATGGATGTGCAGGAGGCAGGGGCAGCCTCGCATCCCCCAGCATTAAACCCTGCTGAGCTCCTACTACGGCCACACGTGCACATTTCCATTGCGGACTTTGGTGGGCAACAGCCATTGCAAAGCGTTACAAGAATATAGAAATAAAAGTAAGTCCCCTCCAAAAACTAGGAGGATAATTTCAAACCCTCCTTACAACCCTTTGCTAGTCAAAGTCACCTAATCTCAGGCCACAGCACAACCTCCCAAGGGCAACCGTTAACACAAATGGCCTTGGAGGTCTTTTACTTTCTTCCACACACAGGTGAATAAGAAGAGGTACCACAGCCTATTCCCAGCTGCTTGCTGCTGCCTGGGGGTGCAAGGCTGGGTGACGGTTTGAGGCTGGCACCAGGATGTCTTAAGAGACGCAGCCTGGGTTACAATTCTTGAGGTTGCTGACAAGCACCACATAGTTGCACAGAAATGGGGAAGTTTAGTATCTCATTGCTTTCCGTCTGCTGCTTCAAATTCATTGCCTTCCAAAGTGAAACTGGCTATAACATGCTGGCAAGACTTTTTAAAAACAGACAGATCTAGCAAAGTGGGAAAAAAGAAAAAAAAAAAGAAAAAATAAAAAACAGTGAAAATCCTGACCCTGGAAGAGGTGGCAGAGATGAATAAATAATTTGATTGAGCCGCAGGCCTGACCAAAAAGGTCTGCCAAAATAAACGATGATTTTCCACTGCACTTTGAACCGTTTGCTACAACAAACAGGCTTCTAGCAATCCTTTCTGCCTGTTCTACTCCCTGTTTCTAGCCTTTGAATTAAAATCAAGGCTGTGTTTAATAACAGAACAGGGAGGAAAAAACATCATAGCTTTAGGGTTGTAGGAATTTTTTTTGTGGCTTTGGGGGCTGTGATTTTTTTTTTTTCCGTTTTACACACAGGAACAGTTGAGCAAATAAGCAGAGCACGACACAATAGACACAAGGATATACAAGTTAGTTAAGACAAGGGTCGAACAAACTGTGGGAAAATATCAGTATGGATATTTGTTTAAACACTCCCAGAAAAAGTTTTTTTGTCCTATCAAAAATCTTTGTTTCCCCTAAGGTCAAACAGGCCAGAAAAGAGGCTGAGTGGATCAGTTGTCTGGGGTAGCAAGCCTCAAGGGACACCCAAATCCCTCCTCTCCAGCCCTTGGATGGTGATCTGGAAACAGCATTAATTTGTGCATCTCACACCAGCAAGAAGCAGCTCCATCATTTTGCTCTATCCACCAGGCAGGATAGAAATCATCCTGGAAAACTGGCAGGTGAGATAACTCACGGCTCCCCATACTCCCCAAAAGCCATGGGATGCCTCACAGCTTCTGCCTCTCACGCTGCAGAAGAAACACGTAATGGAAGCAATTGAGATGCCAGGCACATTCCTACTGCAATGAGAAAATTATAGCTGCCCAAGTAAGTATCACTGCTGGGCATGTGCTGATAACAGAAAAAGTCTGAAAAAAAGAAAAAAAAACCAAAACACAACACTCCATCCCCTACTACACTCCTCCACCCTATTGAATTGCGGTTTCCCAACCTAGGAATGGAAATACTCAGTAAAGCATGCAAGATTCACAGAGCGAGATATGAGCTGCACACGGGGAGAGCTTTCCAAGTGCTGTGTCCTGGAGATATGAGATAGAGCTGCACTTGCTCCTTTCTCCATGGAAGTTGCACCCAGTGTAGGGAGAGCCCTGTGCCTGGGCACTGCCGACTGCCCTGGGACGGTAAGTACTGGGCTGGGGAGTGATGCACGATGTGATACAGGACAGAGGCTACAAACCACACAGCACCCGTGGAGCTGCTCTCATTTGCAGCCACGGGGCTCTTTAGGGCAAGAAGTAGTCACCAATTTAAACATGTGCCTGATGTGCCATAGGAAGAGACACGATCTTCTCTGAAAGTTACTCATTGGCTGAAGCATTATAGCACAGCTTCTGCCTGCAAAGATAAGGATTTCACGGCCGCTGAGCAAACTTCTGCTCAGGCTCAGCCCAGCACTGACCCACAGAGGCTGCTGCCTGCTGGGACAAAGCACTCGACACACAGCTCCGAGGCCCTGGCAGATGGGGTCCTGCACAGCCTCTGAACCAACATAAAGCCCACTCCACAGACATCAAGGCCCTGTCCCCCTACACAGGTTTTTCAGAGTGGCTGCTGCAGTGCAAGCCCCACACCACACCACCACTTTTGTAAATACATCACTTCAGCCCTGAGAGCGGCTCAGACTCAGTCCCTACAACCTCCTGTGAGCAGCTGCTCTGGCAGGCAGGAAAGCCCCAGGGACCCCTGAACTGTCACCTACTCACTCTGTTATTAAGTCTTTCAGTTTATGCAACTTTTTCCTTACCTCGCCTTCACCTCCCTGTGACATGCAGAGGCAGCTCCCAGCCCTCCTCCTAGTCTCTGCTCTGTTAGACAAAGTCCAGCAAAGCTTCCTTAATCCCCTCTGGGGAAGCAGCCACGCTTCACCCTTCCTGCACCTGCTCAAATTCCACATCCTCTCTCTAAAGTCAGCTCTTATTCCTAAAGACATCCAAGACGCAGCTGTAGCCTACAGCTAAATCCCCAGCATATTTATTTAAAATCTTTATCTTCCCAAAATAAGAGACACTTCCCAGAAGAGGCACCCCAGAAGAGGCAGAACAGGGAATACTTCTAGGTCCTTCACCCTGAAGAGGTTTTAGCAAGAGCCAGTTCATGGTTCACAGATTTCCATTTCCCATCCCAATTCTGCAGTCAGGAGAGACAAGGGCTGGCTTTGCAGTAATCCTTCTCTCACGTCTGTGCATCTAAATGAACTATGAAATTGGAAAGTGGGGAGCCCAAGCATCCTCACCTGTGCCTGGCTCTCGAGCCAGCCCTGCACCCACCTCAGCAGAGGGAACAGCTGCCCTGCATGATGCTGAGCCTCTCCCCAGCTACTGCTTGCTCTGCCAGCCCAAGTGTCATGAGAAACCCAGGGGGAGGGGAAAAAAAAAAATTAAATTAAATCAAGGCAAAATCCATCCTTTTCTTCCCCTTCCCCGACCACCTCCATTAGAGCAATAAATTCGAGTATCAACAGCTGGTACCAAAGGTGACATGTCTGTAAGGAACACACAAGGAGATAGTGGGGCCCTTGTAATCTCACGTGACCTTTCTGGAGAAGAAAAAGATGTACCCTACAAAAAACACCATGAGGTGCTACTGCCAGGACAGATGCAAATTAGCACAAATCATCTGGTTTGAAAGACTACTAAGAAGAGATGACGGAATTTGATTGCTGAATGGCTTGCTGCAAGTCAAAGGTGATACAAATCACTTAATGGCACATAGCGGAGTGTCCTCTGATACTGTCATCTTCACTGATACCCAAGAAAAGCCTTCCAGAAGATCCCAGGGCTGCTACTGAGGGAGCTGTCAGCCTGCACGATCTCAGCCTCTCAAGTCTCCTCCCTTTCCCAGCACCCGGGCAAGCACTGCCAACACCTTCAGAAGGAAAACACAAACTGCTTCAACCTCAGAGTGCAAGCACAGGCTCAGAGCCGACTACCAGAAGGAGGTAAGTGTCTTTGCCACCTGGTACAGTTAGTTTTCAAAACATCAGCACAAAGCAGAGACAGAAGGTGTGTTTGGGTGAGCTGAGCAATCCAGAGAGCTTAAGATTTTGCTGGACAACAATTCTTCCTAAATTGCTGCTTTAAGCAACATCAGGGTGGAACAGCTGTTAATGTTAGAAATATGGAGAGGGGGGGAAGTTAATCCCATTTTCTTTCTTCTTCCCCTACCTGCAGAGGAGCCTGCAGAGCACAGACTTTTGTAATCTCTTCACGCTCCCTTGGATGTGAGTCAGCACTGAGACATCTTCTCTATAGGAGCCAGCCCAAACCTTGTTGATCATGTCTCATCCACACTTCAAAGAAACACAGCAGCTGGAGAGAGCACAGCCCAAAGAGGAGCAGGCAGAGAGCCCATTCAACTGTCATCACAAAAATCACCCCGAGAGATAGGCGGAGTAGACCAGAAACTTGGATTTGGGCAGCGGCCTCTGGATTCCAGGAGTTCTTCCCAGAAGCGCTCACAGCTTTCTGTTTTACTGGGACATGTGATGCCTTGAGAAACAGAATGCTGTACGTGCTGAAGACTGGCTACGAGAATTGGGAGAGACTTCCTGGTGGGAAAAGGGAGCACATCCACACATCCGAGTTCAAGACCAAGGGACTGGATTGTTGTCACTGCTGCCACGGAGAGGCTCTGACTGCAGGCTACAGCTATCGAGTCTCTTTTAATCGCATCGCGCTGTTCCCTGGTAAAGGTGGCTGCAGCACCTCCCGAAGTACTAGCTGCCTCCCCCCCCATCCCACCCCGCCAGGCTGCTTCCAGAGAGTACACCAAGCTCGGGGGTCTGGGGCCTTTGTCCAGCAGGACCAAGATACACAACCCAGCCCTCAAAAGACAAGGAGGTGCAGAAGGGCTGCGTTCCTTGCACAAAGGTGCCTCCATTTGGTCACGAGCTGACCCAGATAATTATTTCCTCCTAAGAAGATGTGACCTCAGATCCAGCTGCAGTGCTGTTGCCCCTAGTGCTGCCACAGGGAGCACTGGGACGGGTATCCCACCAAACCTCTTGAGTTTCAGAGTTCCCTCCTCCATTCCCTCACTCCATCAACAGAGGGTATCTGCAGCCACAATCTCCACATCCATTAAACCAGTTTCTGTCAAGTGCAACACAGACATTCCCGTAGGTTACTTAACGTGGGGTCTCCACAATGCTGTCTGATCAGGTTCCAGCCAGAAAACCTGCCCCGTACGTTGATCTACTCCCAGACATGCCATCCCAGACATTTCACCTCCCAGCATCCAAACGGGCAGCTCATAGTTCCACCGTTCCAAGCACAATCAATCAGTCAGGCTCCAGGCGCAAGGGAAAGAGGAAAGCAACATCTGATTGCATTTGTATTTGACTCTGTACACATAAAAATACGATTAGGGCTATTAAATAAACCAATTTATCTCAATGGGAGCATTCCCCTGGTTAGAGCTAACACTGAGAAAACCAATCCAATTCACACTGGAAAGCACGAGGCAGAAGTTGGTGCTGGGTGAAATTAAAGCATTGCCAATGCTACACGGATTGAAAGGGAAAACATTAATTTTCTTGTAGACACAAATTTTCTGTAGATTAGGGAAATGCTTACACACGCTCATCAGTTAAAACCGAGCAGAAGAAAGAGTAGATAACTAAGATCTTTTCTTTGTGGTTTTAATTCCTTTTGGGGGCTAAGTGATAATTTTCCTCACAGAAGTTTTAAGACCTTTGAAATTGGAATTACTTTCTATCCCAAACTGGAAGGGAAAGCTAGACTGCTGAGATCTCACATGAACTGGAACATGTGACATTAAGGAGTCCTGAATGAGAAAGCTTGAAACTGAAAGTTTCTTTTCAATAGAAATACAATATTTTGCTAAATTCAGACTTCACTTTAAATGAAGTAATAAAAAGAAAAGCTTTAAAAAGTTCTCACTCAATAAATCTTGGCCATGGAAAATGACAGTAGAATCACATTTTTCAATTAAAAAAAAAAAGCCTCTTTACTCTGACATTTCTCACCTCTTTTATTAAGGAGCTTTGGAAAAGGTTGAGATTTTGGAGGAGGTAATATGAATTGGTTACGAACTCAGCTGGAGGGCTGTGAGCTGTGAAATTCAGAGCTGGAAAGCAGCATTTGAACAGGGCAATTGTGTCATCTTTGCATCATCTTTAGGTAGGGAGTATGGCAAGAAGACAAGTATGAGACATCTGGGGACTGCTCTGCTTAAGGAATTTAAGTATAAATACAGGAAGGATTTCAGACTAAGAGGCAACATCAACAGCATGTTGGTAGCTGCGAGTTGGTAAGTCAATACCAGCAGGACAAATGCTTGTCTTTCTGAAGTCAAAATATTACTAAATACATTATCTTTGGGCATTTTTAGCCAGCTTCCCAGTAAAGAGGAGTGGCAAAAAAGACATACCTGCATACAGGCTGCTGCAAGACAGACATGAGAGAAGCTGTACCACATGCTGACAGCCCAACAACCATATGCTCCCCTCGTGGACAGTGTATTACTTCATACCTATAAATAATGCAACAGAGCTGTCTGCAGAGAATTAGCCCGTGGTTATTCTGTTACTCAGTGCGCTCACAGCTGAGACCTGGGCTCATTGATCTGAGCAATACGAGAAGGATACGTGAGCTGTTGGCACAGCCCAGCCACTGCCATGAGATGGCCAAAAAGAGGTGGCAGGAGGATTTGGGCAGCTCATGCTTCCCACAGCCGGGAGCTCGCGCAGATGACGGAGCGCATCGGAGCGGAGCAAGACTGAACGGCAGGTCAAAGGGGCAGGCCATATCCTAATTTATGATGCACAAGCCGTTATTGCGAAGTATCACATTGTTTAGCGTGTCTATTTTTTAAGCCACAGGAAACCTGCCCATTACAGCAGCACAGCACAGGCTGCCGAGCAGACCCAGGGCAGTTCAGAGAGACATCCACCCCACTCCAGTTTGCTTCAAGGCTATTTCATCACCCCACACAAACATTATCAAATCCAACCTCTCCTTACTCTGGGCGACAGCTCCCAGAGGCTCCTTTCCTTTCAGTCTCCTCCCTCCTGTGCTTCCCTTCTCATTTCTTTACATAAAGCTCCCAGACCCCTTCCTGCTCAACGCTCTCTTGCCCCACAAAAGCATTGCAGAGCACACAAGCCTACTTGGGGACCAGAAGCAGCATAATCACATCAGTGCAAACCTGCACCCTAATTAACTAGTTGCGAAGAGCTGCAGCGCTAATTGGCCCCACACAACAGTGGTGTGCTTGTCCTGCTACAGGGACTGGAGCTCAGCACAGAGCCAGACACACCAATTTACTCAGAGCTTCCTCACCACGAAATGGTGCCACATGAGCAGGCAGGGGTGCATCCAGCAGACACTTCTCTAACTAAAAACACGTTTCCCTTCCATAAGCCATCAGCAACAGCTGAGGACAGACACACTATCTGGTCTGCTTCAGACAAGTGTCTTTTCTCCCTCCCTTGACCTTCAAACTGGAAGCACAAGGGGGGATCTATTCACACATGTAACCTTAACAGCAGGCTCCAAGGTCCCCACAGAATAAACACATGTATATTTGGCTTATTCGCAGCTATGAGAGCAGAACTGTTTCAAGGCTTTACCAAGGTCTGAGTGGGTTTTAGTAACCTTTAGAGAAGCCAGAAAACATTTTAGCATCTTTCTGAACCAGAGCAATCCAAAGAAGAACCCACCAGATTTTCTCCTTTACCTTATCACAGTCTGAGCCGTGACTGTAGGAGATGGAGGGTTGCACTTCTACATGAGATGCATAAAAAGAAGAGCCACACTGTCAATTTTATCTTACTCTGGGAAGAAGAGAATGGGAAAACCGCAATGAGCGGAAACTACAAATGCAGAAAATCCAAGGCAGAAGGATGACTCAAAAGGGAAAGGGCTGAAGTGCTTTAGCATTCAGAAGACTGTAAGTGCCGCAGTGTAATCACCTGGAAACAGGTAAGGACCAGGCAGAGAAAGAAGAAAGACAATGTTTCTTTGTATAACACTAATACCCTGAGAGGAAACAGAGGGCTTCCCTGCAGAGAGACAAAGAAAAGATTTCCCAGGACGGAGTCTTACTGAAGGGCCAGACTGGAGCTGGCAATAGGCACCTGCCTCCCACCCAGCTGGGTGCTGCCAAACAAAAAAGAAGGGGCAGGTTTGCCACCCTGGTGGGACACTGGATGCTCTCAGGCCTGAGCAAACAGCTCACAGCTCAGGCTTGGCTTCTGAATGTTCAGAAAGAGCTGAAGGGCCCTCCAGGTGCCCTCCTACACCCTAGGACCACCTACCTGCTCCTTATCACCAGCTAGCCCAGGAGTACAATGGGTACAGAGGAAACCAGCTCTGCTGAGGACATTCCAACTTGCGGACAAGCAGCTGCCAGGTAGGTACAGCCCCTCTCCCTTGCTTGCACGTGAGGAATCAATGCAATAATTTTTTCTGCAGCCTGTGGTTTCCCACCCAGCCATCACAACAAAGATAATCAGAACAGACACACACAAGAGATGGGCAATCACAATTCGTGGAGAGGCAAAACAATTCCTCCTACAGGAAAGCAATTGAATACCTTGAGACGGTTCATAAAAATGAGAGGTTTTAGCTGTTACAGCTTCAAACTTAAGCAAAGTGCAAGGGGGTAGCCGGAGGATAAACAGTGAAAAATAGAATTGGAGTTTAATCCTCTCTGGAGCACAAAGAAGGTGGAGGGGAATGTATAGATCCCTCATACATTTCTTACATTACAGTTGCTACTTACATACCTGCATCTCTGCAGCAGAGATGAAGATCAGATTTTACAACGTGACTGCCTGTACCCTGCAAGCAGCTCAAGCATCAATCCCAGCTCCAATTTATTACAAGGTTGAGGCTCTTCTGTAACTTCTGCTACCCCCTTACCCAACTGCCACTCAGTACAAACACAAAACACCACACAACCTTTCATTAGCAGTAACAAAACTTACAGCTTTTATAGACTCATGCTCCTCTTTTACGACTCCTGCTGCCTCCCAGACCTACAAGGTTCCAGCAGCTTCTCAAGCCACAACCACCCCCAAACTTGGGCTTGCCCAGTTAGAGCTGGTGCCACTCCTCCATGGTTCAACCCCCTAATTACAGCTGAAACAGATAAACCAAGACCACCTCTCATCACAGCTGACAGGCACTAGCCACTCACATTCCCCAAGCTTCATCACAGCCAATTTGCATTAACAGCCCCTGTGGGGATTTATTTTCCAGACTTGTGTGCAAAATTTACAGAAAATGCTTCTAATAAGAATGTGTAAAGACATAGAAACACTCAGATTCACAACAAGTTTTATGATTAAAGAAAGCAAACAAAGAGCTGCGAAGCAGGCAGCGTGGAACAGCGAGAGCCTGGGCACAACCAGTCCTAGTAGGAAAGAATACGTTCTGTATAGTAGGAAGATTATTATTATTATTTTTCTTCCTGTTCATTGTTCCTTTTCCTTCTAGAGCCTCTCCCCAATAACACCAGTGGTTATGTATTAAGAGCTGCAGATGTCAAAGAATGCTATTCTGGCACATTTAGCAGCTTTGTCCCTGGAGTCAGCAGTCCAGACTTGAGATTTTCATTTCCAGCCCAAGTATTCTTAAGCCAGTGTAATGCACCACATGTCCTAAAACATAGATTGCTTTTTATGCAGCGAGTTAAAAGCCAGACAACCAATGAAGTTAGCTAAATACACCAGACTGTGATCTCCCCTCCTGTATGATCTTACTTCAAGGACGCCAGATTTAGAAGGGTATTTACCCAAAAGCTATAAAAAACCTAGGCATGAAATAGATTCAGCATTATCTATGGGATGTTACTTCTTGCTTAAAGCTCTCTGTGTAGGGGATGACTAGAAAGCAGTTAATGTGATGATGGTTTTCCACAAAAGGTTTCAGTGACAAACTGAGGGACTACAGAGCAGTAAGAACGATCATTTAGGAGAAACTGGAATAAAGAGAGTGAACAGCACATGAATAAGGATACTGGGGAAAAGGCAGCACAGGTTTTCAAAAGAAAAGTTCTCCCTAAAAAAACAGACTGAAGAGCCCATGGGGATGTAGAAAGGGGAAGGATAATTGCTGCAGTTTGTTTGGATTATCAGAAAGCATTCAGCAAGGTCCTTCAACAACTAATCATCCATCAGACAAGAGCAAAATAAATAATTGGTTAAAAGATAAGGAACTAAGCGTGGGAGCAAATGGTCAGTTTTCACAGTGAGCAGAGTCACCTGTGGTGTCCAGTCATCCAGTGTCTTCATAAATGGTCTGGGAAAAAAGGAGTGAAGAGGAAATCAAAAAAGCTTTGTGATGGTGTGAAGTGATTCTGGAGAATAAAGATGAAATCCAACTGAAAAATTCAAGTTGTTTGCTTTCGATCTGAATAATATCTTAGACTTACAGCTAGATCTGCATGCATAACAAGGCTCCAGCAGCAAGTGCAGCAAGTGCTCCTCTAGACTTACAAAGATGTAGCCCTTTGCAATGTAATTAATTTGAGGCAATTAAAGCAGTCAAGTGAGTCCCTGCACTGCATGCTCTGGGCACGGCTCTGGGGCTGCAGATGTACAGCTATGGCTGAGCCAGCTGCAAGGAGCAGCTCATGAAAGGGTCTAAGCAGTGAAAGGTAAATGAGTTTGCAAGGGAAATGTTTGATATGGCTGGCGAGAGTGGTCACCTGGCGCAGGTAGCAAAGGCAAAAAGATGCCTCTCCCTCCCAATCAGGTGAAATGCTGTCAGATCCCATTGCTTTCCGTGCACAACCGAGAAATAAGGAGCTCTTGCTATGCTGCTAGAAGGCACAGCCAGATGTTGCAGTAGCACAGAGTCTTGGATCAACGCTTGGGTAATGTCCCAAGGGGACTGGCACTCAGACAGGGTCAGCACAGGTCACGGAGAAGCTCTTTGCAAAAAGTTGTGGGATACTTAATTGCAGTGAGTCACGCACTACTAGTGCAGGCTGGCAAAAGTAGCTTAAAGTCACTAAGATCCTTGTCTGTTTTGCTTGTATTTAACACTCGAGGTGTTTAAGGGCTCACGACAACGATGTGCAAAAACCACTGGTCGCGCACAGCAGGTGCCCAATATCTCTCATTTGTGTTGGACACAGGTGACGCGTAAAGTGGTAACTGCTTCAGCGCACCCTGCCCCACGAAACTGTATTGCTGACCTTCAGCATTCTGTGCTGGAGAATCATTTTGAATAAAATAGTCTGCTAAAGACATGCAAAGAGTGTGGGCAACACCGAAGGATCTAGGTTGTGGGTTAACAGAAATTGTGGGGATTTGTGCAGCAGAGATGGGAAATGTGCTGGTCTCCTCCTCTCTTCTGGGAGCCCAGGCTGGCACCACGGAGCAGCCTGCAGCGCACGGAGCCCAGACGCTGCGTGGGAAACCTGCCTGCAGCTCCCAGCACACACATTGGAGGGAATCATCTCCCCATTCACACATGGAGCAGCCTTCGCAGTGAAATAAGAGTGGCTTTGAGCACAGCTAGGATGCGTTAGCATGTGTAATGAAGCACTTCATTTCCCAGCGATTCTTTCCCCCTGTACAATCCTGGGGATGCTACAGAGCAAAGCAGGATCGAAAACAGGAGGATGAAACAGGAGGCAGCTGTAACAGCCATCCCCAGCAACAACAGCTCAACCATGTGGCCAAAAGCTACATCCCACATCACCCTGATGGGAACTGAGAAGTGACGTCCTCATGGTCTGGAGACACAGAAGATCACTTCAGCCCACTACTTACTTCTGCACCGAGTGCGGGTTTTTTATGTTTTGGGTTTTTTTTTTCCTACTGATGTAGGTGTTTGTATATTTTGGCATGTACAACCAGGGATGCACAAGAGATGCTGCTCCCGTTGACTCCCCACCAACACAACTGTGGCTTTGATACCACTTCCAAAACCCCCCAAAAAATAACCACTCTTCAGCCGCACGCAGCATCAAAAGGCAACAACGCGCTTCAAAAGCAGTTCCCCAACCCACTAAGAACAGTCTGTTTCAAACATAAAGATTTTACAAGACCTTCAAATGTGCAGCAATGGTACAATAAAAATGTTCTGAAGCCGCCAGGGCATTTTATGCTGCAGCTTGGTGGTGACTTCTAGGCGGTGGCTTTGTGGTGATTTTTTCTTTTTTAAAAGTTTTCCTGTGATACAGCACAGCTGGGCTCAGCTACTGCTGGGAAAGCAGCAGAGATGAAATAAAATATTTGCCAGTCTGGCAGAGATGCTGTGTCCATATGCAGAGTTTAAGTGAGGTGAGGGTAGTTTTGAAGAGCAGTACTACTCCGGGAATAAGAAGAAAGCGAGCTGGTTGTGCAGGCGCTGTCTGAGCAGCTCAAGCGCAGGCAGGGAGGCAGATGTGGGGAACAGCACAGCTGGGGCAGGACAAGCATTTCCCTTGGTGTATCCAGCAGCCTCAGCCACCACAGTGGTGCATAACACGTGATAAACTGAGTTACAATGAACCAGCCAGTCCCACTGGGGCAGAAAGGCATCGCTAGGGCTGCAGATGGGCAGTTTACCTTCCCCATCACGGGCTTCCCTGTTCGCTGCCTCTCAGATCCCTTTCTCTTGCACAGGATCAGGGCTGGGGTGCAGACTCCAGCAACTCCAACCCCATCCTCAGTCCCCACCGTTTGCTGTGGGCAGCCCCTTCCCATTGAGGGACACTAAAAAGCCTTCATGAAACAAAGTGTTACTTTGGAACAAATCGAGCCTGAGAAAAGTTCTTTGAAACAGTAAAATGTGCTCTCCGACTGCGAAACCAGGTGCCCGCTCAGTCTTCCTACTGCTTTCAACCAGGGAATTAAGCCACTTTTACTACATTAGAGCCATTTCCAGGAGAATTTCCCTCTGACATAAAATGCCAATGGCTGCATCCTTCTCGGGTAGGGTTCATAAAATGCAGGAGCAAGCAATGGCGAGAAGAGAGTGCGGGCAGAGGAGCGCTGTGCCGCAGGGCAAGGGAAGCAAAAGAAGGGAAGAAACCACGGCCTGAGAGGAACAGGTCCCTGCTCAGGATGAAGTGTCACATCCACTGCTCACTTGACCCAACATCCTCCATCCAGTTCCTCCACCAAAAAGCGAACAGAGGAACAAATGCCGCATGGCCACCTCCCCTGGGCTCTGCAGGGTCCATCGCTGCTGTCCAGACCTTGTCCTGGTGATGCAGAGGTCCCTGCAGAGAGGGACTGTCTCACCCGTGCAGACGACACATCTGCTACTTGCTCCTCTCACAGGAAACAACCCAGGGAAGGCAAAACACTTTGTTTAAAAACTGGCATGTTTTTGAGCCTTTTAACTAACACCTGTCATTGCTGGCAGTGCTTTTAGCGCAAAGTCTTTCCTTCCAAGTCCCCTGCATCCAGCTGTACCCACTGGCCTCGGAAAGGACCTCACAGCAGAACATGGGATCACACCGGAGGTAAAGGCACAAACCTCATCATACCTGAGGACAGATGCTCCACTGCTGGATTTTGAGGAGAAGTAAGGGCATATCTCACTCCAGTTACTCAGTCAGTGGGTGACCCAGCCTGTTCTGCAGCCCTCTCTAACCATAGACACATACCCAGTGCCGCCACCACCGTCACTGGATGCCAGGACACATCTCCATCCACTGTGACGGCCCTGCAGACTGGTCCAATGGGACAAACCCCTTGTGTGCCAGGCAAACATTTCAGCTGAGGCTGCCCATGGTCTGAGGCATCTGCACCGTACAGCCCATGCCACAGCTGAGGAGGGCTTACAGAGGGCAGCAGAGCCTCTGTCCCTGCTTGGTGACCCCAAAACTTCTCCTCTGCTATCAGGGGGCTGGACGCTTCTGGTCAAGGGATGCCTGAAAAGACTCAAGAGAGAGCAAAAAGAGGGAAACAGCCCCAGGTGAGGCTGGAACAGCATCACGAGGACTCTGCTCAGAGTTTGGTGCCATTGCCACAAAACAGATAAAAAGGACTTTACTGTCTTCTTTACACTAGAAGTCAGCACTGACCTATCACCAGTGAGAAGCTGCTCATGAGAGTAAGCAAGAAAATGTATCATGTGAGAGTCTAATTTATTACAGAAAAGCAGCTTTTTAAAGGAGAATTTGAATTAGCATCTGCTGCTTCAGAGAGGTGACTCTTACCAGCACCAGCTGTCAGTGGCTGTCACCATCCCCAGGTCCTTCCAGGCCTACCCTCCATGTGTGCAGGATGGCAAATGCCACCACAGAGTCCACAGTGGAATAAACTCTCTGCGATGACATTTGCTGCTCTTTACATGCTGCCAGAAAGCCTTTCACGCTCCTTCTTGTGTATCTTGTGAGAGGTTTTTGAAAGCTCCAACAGAAATCTTTGCTGCCAGGCAGAGGTAGCAAGAGCTGAGGACGTGTGCTGCCCTCCGTGCTGAGAAAACATCTGGGATCAGCAACAGCAGCTTTAGCTGGAAATATTGGGAGCCTGATTTTTTTTTCCCTACAAGTCTTCTGCCCCCAAAACACTTTCCTAAACCCTCCAATTCCTGGCTACAAAGATTTAGAGGAAGCAGGACAGCTGGAGAGGAGGAGAGGATGACAGAGGACATTGAACCAAAATGCAAAGCAGCGGTGTGGTCAGCACAAACGTACAGACTAGGACGTGAAAGTGCTGCACAGGAATCCTGCAAGAGCAAATAATGGCAAGGAAGCTTTTGCCTGTAGTCTAGGATTTGGCCCACAGAAGGTGCTTCTCTCAGTTTGGCTTTCCTCCCCACGGATTTTCTGATGGTGATTCAAGAGTATTTCCAGAACTCTGCTGCAATCATTTTGTTAGTGTTGACCGTTTTGCAATGAAGAGAGTTCAGCTGCATTTGTCTGTGTCCCCCTACCCCAATCACTCTCAAAATATTGTCAAAAAGATGATCAGATTCTATTTGTCTCAGAGGAAAATATGAAATATTACCCAGACCAAAACCCCTTCCATGCTGAAGAGATTCTCGCCAAAAAAAAAAAAAAGGAATTGTAAGAGTGAAGCTTTTCTCAGCATTTGGGGGGAAGAAATGACTTCTTCTGCCTGCCTTCCCCTGAGTAATCAAACTTGCTGCACCTCTTGCAGGAATTGAGAAGTAGGTAGGGAGGTCAAAGGATAAAGAAGCTCAAAGTGCACGCCTCGGAGCTTGCTAAGAAAAATGTAAATGGGGCTGTGTCCACTGGGGAGGGGGGGAAACTGTCTTCACAAAGTCGTGGATGATCTGGCAGGATGGCTCGATTTAAAAGTTTTAATGAGGCAGCTCTGCAAATGACACATCGGCCACACTACACAGGGCAAAAGGCTGCCAGCAAAGTCACCAGCTTAATCGAATTAGCAGCACCCAGCCGTAAGCAGTGCCGAGGTAGCTTTAGCACAGCTAAGACCTCTCCAAAACCCAAATGAGGCTGAGACAAGCTCAAGACAGCACAGGCCATCGGAGGCAGGACCTGCTCTCCCACTGCAGACACCAGCACCTGGCTGGGGACATGCCTGGCTGAAACACATCCATACGCAGCCGTATTAATGAGTGATGCAAGATATAACACCACTCACAGCTAATCATGGTTTTCTATACTTGTACGAAATATATGATCATTTGCAAAGGTTTCCAGCATCCTTACCTCTGTCCTCTGCAGTTTTCTTTACCCCAAAGAAGATGCAGCAGTGGAAAAGAAGTGAGGAAAAGAGAAACTCATTTTCCTCAGATATCTCAGATCCAGGACACAAGCCATTCTGCGAGAATTTCTAATGGTGGCAGAAAATCCAAGAGTTTGGGCAAGGAAAAAAAACCAAAAACACAGAACATGGGTTGGGTATGATTATTGTTACTATTGAGGTTTACATGTATAAATACGCTGAGGCATAAATGGATTTGGCAAAGCAGCCTTGTAAAGTCTAAATATATTGTAAATCAATACATTTAAATATAAATATGTTGTAAATCAATATATTTAAGTTCCTTGCATTTGCACCAAGGCCCTTTGGCATTAGATACTGCTTATAAATAAGCACATTAGAAACTTCTTTCGCGTGCGTGCAGACAACCAAGAAATGTAGCTGCTGCTCTGCCTCCCTCTTGGCAGAAACTTCTACACACAGATGCGTTGTTTGGCCAGGCTCCAGTTTGATGTGGTAACACCGGTCACCTTGACTTCTAAGTTAGAAAAAGCCCCCATAGCAGTGTGTGAATGTTCCTTTCTGCACTGTATTTCAGACCGAAGTCACACAGAGGGCTGTGCCCGAGGAAGATGTTCCTGAGTGCGCACACTGCTGAGTCTCCAGCCTCATTCAGACACCCAGCTGCAGTGCGGTAAGGATCTCCTCCAGTTCACCAAAATCAGGGGCTAAAGAGGGTTCAAGCCATCCTCTTGACAGGTTGCTTCCCCTGCCCTGGACTGTGACACTGTTTGGGTCAGAAACACCACAGACATGGTACCAACAACCCAGGAGATCACCTCAACCCCCTTTCAGCACTGCTCCTCAAACTGCCCATGCAATTTACCCCTGTGCAGGGCAAAAGCTGATATCAACACACGAATCCTCCCGGGCTGGCAGAGAGCTCAGCGAGGGATGACCCTCCATGAAGCCGGTATCTGTGTAAGGGACCCTGGATAAGGGAAAAGAAACTGGTGATTTCAGCCCCCAGAGTCTCACTTTCAGACAAAGCAGCTGAGAGCAAAGCCATATCGACTCAGAAAGGACAACTGAAGTTTCATATTGAAAAAAAAAACTGGAAAAAAAAAGGAGACCAAAGTGCCAAGAAAGCTCAGTGAAGTCTCCAAATGCGTCGGCCAAGGTTGGATGGATCTTTCACTGGCAGGGACAGATATCAGGAAGAGTGAAAAAAGCAGTTGGGGACCAGCTGGGAGTTTGAATATCACATTTGCATGCGTCCAAGACCAGGAGTGCTGGAATAGAGGGATTTAAATGCAGCTTTCCTAGAAACAAGAAGTGATCCAAGGACTGCTACGTCCTTCATGGCACAACCACCTCACCAATGCTCTTTCTCAGGAGCTGCTGCCATTTGTGTGTGCTCATTTGTCCAGGAGGACCTGGGCTCAGCACAATGCTGCAAACTCTTGGTCTCCCTTGGGCTGAGCCAAAGTCAGAGCAACTTCTCGTAAGTTAATTTGAATCTCTGTGTGACCTTGGTAATATTTGCAGTGGAAACAAGAAACATGCCGTATCATGACTACTTCTGGGTATTAAAGGAGGTCATGCATGAAGATGAGTAAACCAAGTCAGGTAAATGGAATCACATCTTACCCTGAGCTTGCACATGTTTCTAGACCTGACCCAGACCAGGAATGCAGACACAATCATGAGATTCTTTTATCAATTTTGGCTGCATTTGCACATGTTCTTCCCTACACAGAGAGAGCAATGCTTCATTACATTTTTTAAATATGATACATATACAAACTTATACTTTCAGCTCAGAGCATGGCTGCTGGCAGACCTGGTTTCAAAACTGAGCCAGCAAAGTGGAACATGCCAAAGGGGCCCTGCACAGACTGGGGGGGGCAGCAGACAGTCGTTGGGGCGCACAGCCCAGCTCGAGAGACACAAGAGATTTGACTGGTTCAGTAACCAAACACTATCAAATTCACACAGCACCAATGTAAATACTTCTATCAAAAGGGAGAAGTCTTTTTTGCCCCGTATTTAAAAGAATACTAATGGTTATTACTTTTGCAACAAGGCCCCTATGCAGAACTTGAGGCCTGTAGCAGTGGGTGCTGTCTGAATGATTAAACAGACCTGTTTCGTGTCTCGGAGGGCTCCTACCTTCATCCGTCACTGACTGTGCAGTTCCTAGCCCTGTTACAAATCATGTGGGCTGGAACTCCTGCCTATAGCTCTAATAGCATCTGACAAATATGAAAAACCCCGAAACTCGGGGCACGGGGAGATGAGTGAGCTCAATAATCTCTATTTTACTGATGAGGAAAATAACTGGAATGGAAGCAGCAAAACTACAACCACAAACAAGTCTGAGCCAGGGCTGTGAACCTGACAGTGTCCATGCTGCTCTCAAACATCTCTCCAGGCACCTCCTCTAATGACTCCACCAGGACACAGATTGTACTGGAGCCCAGCTTTCCCCAATGGCACCTCTATGGCACTGAGATTTCCAGATAAACACACACACGCTGATATAATGTTTTTCAAAAGGTTTAAGCATCAAAAAAGGATGTACTGGGTTGGGACTTAGAGGTCCAGGAAACCACTGGGTTGGCCAGAAGTCTCCCCCCATTCCATTCCCCTTTCTCTTCCCTGGCATGGGTCAATAGTGACACAGCTGGCACCTTGGTGACAGAGGAGTGACAGGAGCATGACAGTTCCAGCGTAGGTGCCTGGAGAAAGACCTGCACGCACCTACCCCCCACCTCCCCAGGCAGCATCGCTGCGTTCAAAAAGGGCTCGTGCCAGGGTGCCCTTGGAGTTGCGCACAGACAGTAGTAAGGGGATTCCAGGACAGCAGCAGGTTGTCCCTGCTCTGTATGTGAGGAGGACACTGCCACATAAATGACCTTTTCACTCCCAGTAGGCCACCTGCAAATAAAGCACTTCGCCAATGGTTTTGCCATCAGTGCTCACCAGGGGACTCCTGCTGTTCACCGGAGTCACGCAGGTGATGAGCAGCTCTGTCTTGCTCAGAAAGCAGCATGAGAAGCAGCTTCCAGCCCACGTTCTTCTAGGGACCAGGCACAAAATGCACATTTAGAGCAAATCTTCAGAGCAAGCCACATACGTATGAGGGTGCTTGGGTTGGGGTTTTAGAGCTGCTAACCTAAAATTCACTTCCGTTGCAAAATTAAGCCTCCACATGAGGATTTGCTCCTAACCCAAGTACTCCCACATTCAGGAGCACACATCTCAGAGGGGTCTTGCTTTGCCCTGTTAAGAGGCAAAAACCCACTGCCCTGTTAAGGGGATAGCCACAGCCAGTGCTCCCCAATCTTTCCAGGTGCCACCCCAGACACACTGTGTGGCTTGACCAAAATGAGGCTCACACTGCAGGAAGACAAGACCTTAGACACGAGGTGCATCTGAAAGCACCCAGACAGCAGGGTGCAAAAGGTTGAGAACAAAGAAGAAATAACACAAGTTTCCTGGGAAGGGGTTAGAAGAAGGAACAGCTCTCGGTTAGTAACGGCGGTTCAGGATGGATGAGCCGGGGCCAGCTGATGTGCTGCTGCCTCCCAGGAGCCCGGTGCTGGGAAGCATCACCTAATCGCAGTGGTAGCCCAAGTGCAAACTGGTGAAGCAATCAACAGGCCTGACAGGCATCTCCCACACACCCGTGTCCAGCAGAAGACATCCTGAGAGAGGTGGGTTCTCCTCACCTCCCACTGGCATAAAACAGTTCCTTGTGTCCACAGAGCTAAAGCAGGGAACTAGGAGGAAGAGCAACGCCATCACACGCAAGCAACCTGCACACTATTCAGCTGCTAACAAAAGAGTCCTGAGTCTAGCTTTGGCATTTCTCAGCGCCAGCCCCTTCCTCACACTGTGTATTTTCTAGGTGCCTGGTTGATCTCATTCCGTCTCTACCCTCCTTCAGTATCTCCAGAGAAAGGCAGCCAGCCAAACCCCAAACAACCTGGATAACATTTTGTTACTGCCAGCCTGAAATACCTCAGATGATGTGGTGCGTGATAGCACCACACAGATTCGTCTGTTAACACGCCATCCAACTCAAATAAACTTTGGCTTCACTTTGGAATTGATCTCCAAATCGAGGAGCTCTGCCGTTTCCCTGGGCAGCCCGCAGGAATTTAACCCTTCCCGGTCCGACAGCTCTGCCCTGACACAATGGTTTCGCTCAGACAACATTAAGCGTTTGCACTCCTCAGTGCCATCATGTAAGGAGGGGCAGGACGGCTTTTCTTACCACCCATCCTGGGATGAAAACAGCCTTGATATCTCGCATCCCCAGCTGGCTCACGGCCAGGCAGGGGCGAGCCGGCTAAACAAGCCACGGATATCAAAATGCTGCTTCTTTAAAAAGGCTCTTCACTGGCTGCAGTCAAAGCCACGCTATGCTTAACGTCACTGAGTAACAGAAATAGCAGGCATGAGTGAAGGGAGGAGAATGAGAGTATTAAGAGCGCACAGATTTCAAACATACTTGGCTAGGCAGCACGCTCCCTTTCTGCCGCTGCCTTTCCAGATGCGACGGAGCACAGGGATCTCTCGCTGTCTGCCCATGAAGAAGGATTCTCTTTTATCTGTTTTCCTTTTATTTTTTACTTTTTTGAGTTTCAGCTTTAGTACTGCCAGATTCGTTTTTATTTTGTTTCTTAAAGGAAACTTCATCTGCTGGATTTAAAAGCAAGGTTTGAGCAGGAGGGATTCATTTGTGTTTGCAGCTTCTGGAATGTGCATGGTACTCCTGTGTGATGATAACATAGAGGGAAAGGCAGGATTGGCTGAGAAAATTGCTTAGACCGTAAGGTGCTTGAATGGCTGCTTGGAATAACAAGCTCTCTGTTGTGTGCATGTGTGTGCGTGTGTGCATTTATGTACGAGCGCAGCAATGACAGTAACTTTAAAACAATGTAAGGTTTCCTCAGTTTGCCTAATTTTCCCTCTCTAGGAGTGACGACTTGCCTAGCTCTGGGCTCTGTCTGGAGACAGGTGAAATGTCCGAATTGAATTAGTGCTGTAGTAATTTTGTGAATGAAGTAAAATGCAGATTCAGTGGAAGAGGAGCGGAGCGGCGTGATGCGGTGTGCTGAGCTGTGACAGCAGGAGCTGTCACACCAGGGAACTGCACAGACGTGCCCAGGCACTGCATAGATCTGCTACAAGTGCCCAGAACACAAAGTGAGGCAGCTGCAAGAAGACAGCACCTGAGCCATGGAAAAGTGCTCCTGAAAAACGAGCTACCACAAATCCAGGCTTAGCTGGAGCATCCCATGCCGAGCCATTCATTCCCGACCAAGTGCACCGGCGATTGTGTGGAAGAGCTCCCTGAGCATCCATGTCTCCTCCCTGCGTGACGCTTTTGCTGCCAGCACAGCTTGTACATGAACACCGATAAAGTGGACAATAAGAGTAAATCAGTGCAGGGACAGGCTGGCTACACATGCCCAAAGCCAAGCAGGAGAGGACTGCACAGCACGGCAGGGGAGGGAGGAGGTAGATTTTGGTTTGCAAGGTCCAAGAAAGCTGAGATGCTGGTGAAGCTGCTGGAGACCAGCTCAGAGAAGAGATGTCCTGAAGGAGCCCTGGCCACTGCAGAACAACGCTTCATCTCTCCCCTTCAGACATCTGTATCCAAGGGACTTAGGTGGAAAATAGGCTGGTTTTTTCTCTTTTTCTGCGCTTCTGTCCCAGTTGTTAAGTGAGGAAAAAAATCTCCTTCTCTACTGGGTTGACTTCTTTTATACAGAGTTTTTGCGTGACATCTCCATAGCACCCATCACCCACAGCATGTGGTAATGGGAAGAAGAGAAGGTGAGGGCAAGTCGTGAAGAGGATGAACAGTGTCCATCCTCACGCACTATAGAGGTCACTGTCGGGGTCTTTGACACAAGGGCAGAAGAGGAGGGCCTGGAGCTGTAATCCTGCTGCCAAGGAGTAGTGGGAGGAAGGAGGCAAAGGGGTGAGAGCTGGTGTGGAGGCAAAGGGGCACCAAACTCTCCAGGAAAAGCTGCAAATCCCTGGGATAAAACAAATCCAATCTGCCTGGCAGAATGAGGCTGAGGGAAGTGTTTGCCTGCTGTGCCCTGCAACCACAAGGTGGTCCAGCATTCCTTCTCACAGCAGTTCCAAAACAGACAATCTGAGCTCTGTAAAATATGCAGTGTAAATGCACTTCTGTGTGACCTTTAGGTTGGCAGAGGCTTTTGTTATGACTTAACCTTTGGGCATTTTAGCTATTGCTTCAGGTAGGTTTGATCTCCCTTTGGCTACACCAGAATCAGTATAAATTCAAAGCAACAGAGCCACGATTTGTTGAGTTTGAGCTAACCAAAAGCTCCCACATACAAAGAGTGACTACCTGCCTAACGCGCTGCAGAGCAATCTCACGCCTTGCTGTGTAAGGCCATTTAGACAAGTTCATACACAGGTCTGCCTGAAATATATCTATACATGGACACATGAAAACCTGTGGGATCGCACTTAACAAAGGGCATGAAAAAAACCTGCATTTACAGCCATATAAAACCCACAGGGAAACCTACATCTTGCTCTACAGGTATAAAATGCCTTTTTTCTCTGTCACTCAAATACAATTTGAAATTGGAGGTCAGGATGTAGCAGGAACTTCTCATTCAAGGGAAGTGGCTCTGAAAACATGACAGAAAAGCTGGACAGGACTCCGAGTGTATCACTTACATAAAACTGACAATTTGGCAGCAAATGGTAAATCCTAAGTTTGTTTTCCCTTTTTGGGGGTCTTTTACTCCTGCAGAGTTAAGAGCTTAGCAAAAAGGTTTAAGCAGTCATGCTGCCAGGTCTGTAAATTGCTGTTATGAGTTTAGGAAGGACGCTTTTTTCCTCCAACTCCAAACTAACTGAGGATTGCAGCAAGCAGTTCCAATGATCCACACAACCTCTTTTGTCTCCTTTCAATGGACGCACGTGGACATGTCACTCCTCAAAGCTGTGCTCCTGTAATGATAGCATGAACCTTGCAAATGAGCAGCCTCGGTGCAGAAGACCTTTGGTATATGCAGGCTGTGCAGTATGTACCTAGGGATAGGCAACTGCTAAATGACAATTTGTGTTGCTCTGGCAGATTTCTGATATGTTGATTTCTGATGTCTTTTCTCTAGTGGCGAATGCAGATCTTCCTTGGATGAGACACTGCTAAGAAATGGTTCATCATCTCCCAGCAGTCCCGTTTCTCAAAGCAGAAAGAACAGATCTTCAGACCCCTGTGGCATGAGCAAAGCTTTTGGAATTTAAAGGCCAGGAGGATGTCCCTAACTGACGAGTTGGAGAGCCGCTTTTCTGCAACCCCCTACATGGTGACAGACACAAGCGAGGACAGCCTGTTCAGAATTCGAGCCAACGCTTCCGCCAATGCCACCTGGGATGGCACGTTAGCCACCGGTTCCATGGAGGACATGATCGCCATCTGCACCATAGGGACAATCCTCTCCCTCATGTGTGTGATTGGGGTGACAGGCAACGTCTACACCTTGCTAGTGATGTGCCATTACTTGCGATCATCTGCTTCCATGTATATCTACATCATCAACCTTGCGCTGGCAGACCTGCTCTACCTTCTCACCATCCCCTTCATCGTTGGGACCTACTTCATTCAGAAATGGTACTTTGGGGACATCGGCTGTCGCATCCTGTTCAGTCTGGACTTCCTCACTATGCACGCCAGCATCTTCACCCTCACAGTCATGAGCACGGAGCGCTACTTCGCCGTGCTGAAGCCCCTGGACACCGTGAAGAGGTCCAAGAGTTACCGCAAGGCCATTGCCGTTGTGATCTGGCTGGTGTCACTGCTGCTCACTCTCCCAATGCTCATCATGATCCAGCTGGTGCAAAGGGACAACAAAAGCATCTGCCTGCCCACTTGGAGCAAGCTGTCCTACAAAGTCTATCTCACCATCCTTTTTGGTACCAGCATCGTGGGTCCAGGGGTAATCATTGGCTACCTTTACATCCGATTAGCTAAGATTTACTGGGTGTCGCAAACGGCATCCTTTAAGCAGACCAAGCGGTTGCCGAATCAGAAGGTGCTCTATTTAATCTTCACAATAGTGCTGGTGTTCTGGGCTTGCTTCTTGCCTTTCTGGATATGGCAGCTCCTCTTCCAATATTATGAATCCCTCCCTTTATCTCCCAAGGTGATGAAGAACATTAATTATCTGACAACCTGTCTGACCTACAGCAACAGCTGTATCAACCCCTTCCTCTACACCCTGCTCACCAAAAACTACAGGGAGTACCTGAAGAACAGACAGCGGTCCCTTAGCAGCAGCAGTGGGTACTTCCAAAGGAGGAATCGGTTTCAGAGGATTTCAGGGAGATCCCTGTCCACCAGCAGTCAGCACTGCACAGAGACATACGTCCTTGCTCACGCTCCTCTGGGAAACAGCAGTGCCTGAAGGTAAAATATATCTCCAAGAACAATCAATATTGCCTTCAACATCTCTTTGATTTAAAACGGCCATTGCAAAGGCAGAGCCTTAGCAAATCCATAACGTGAACACATTTAGTCCAGAGGCTGTACCGTATGTCTGTTCTTATTTTCTTCAGTGACACTGATTCGATGCTAGCAGCATTCAGCTGAACATTTATCTAAATAGCCTTTTGCTTTTTATCTTCATATTTTACTGTGTATGTCTCCTCAAGTAACCATCAATAATGAAAGCCCATAACAGAGCAATGCTTTTTAATAGTATCAGCTGTCTCACAGAGTTAAAAATTATGTTATCCCGTGAATTGCTGTAGTTTGCTCTTTCTTTTCTTTAGCAGTAATGCTAAATTTGTAGTTGTATAAGGACTAAAAACGATGAAATAAAGGCAAAGCAGCTGATGTTCATGACATGCAATCCAGTTTGAATTTGGGGTGGGTCTGGACAAGTGAACAAGGCATATCCAGAAGTATTTGTCCTGATTTTAGGTGTATTTACATTTATTCTACAGTCATGTCTATGCACTGGGTTTGATTCTCCATTTACACGGGTGCCTCTAGTGGAGTTACACCGTGGTTCATGTCAGCAAGACAAGCTTCCTGTGACAGTGCCACAGTCAGGGAACATCTCCCAGTGCGCTGATCCCAAACACATGAGCGCTCATTTGGGGAAGTATCATCTTCCCCGGACAAGTGTCTGTCCTCCTCCAAGGGGGAACTGGGAGCCTCTGATTCTGTTATTCTCAGGGCATCCATCGACAAACTGCAACGTCCAGCCTGAGGGACTAGACCTACATCATAAACTCCAGGAGAAAAGGACAGAGGGAGAGGAGAGGGGCAAGGAGATGTGATCTCCAATGGGTAAAGCTATGGTGTCTGAAATACCTGACATTCTCAATTATAAAAGTGCTGATTCCCTATTAGCGAGATCACTCGTTCCCTCCACAGGAAATGATTTTGCTTTATTGCTACAAAAAGTGGATACAGTCCTGCCTACACCAAGAACACTTTGCCTGTTCTGGCTTTCACTGGTAATAAAGCACTATTAGTATAAATACATCCTGCACGATGTCTGGTGCTTCTCCAGTGAGTCTAAAAGTGCCTTCCCTGGGATGCAGCCAACATCCGTACAGGAGTTCTCTGCTTGCATTAGCCCCGTCACCTCATTAGCAAGGGTATAATGACGCAATGCCAACACAACTCCAACCAGGTTACAGAATTAGAAGCAACTTAATGCTTAGGAGTAAGTTCAGAACTGCAGTGTGATAGACACATGGCAGTGACCTCCGTTTGCTTATACGGGAACTGAATTTATGTTTTAACTGTCTATTCCACTTCAAGACACTTGAATGGTCATTGCTCACGGGAACGGTGACAGCTCTGCGTCCAGCCTCCCTGGGTGACACGCTTGGAAAAGAAATTGCCTCTTCCATGCACGGGTTCAAAGTTTGTTGCTTATGGGTGTCCTGGCTTGAGAGCACCAGCACGAAAGTTTTCCGGTGCTGCCTGGAACATGTGGCAACTACACTAGGGGAAGGGGGGGGCAGCTCTCAAACCAGGACAGTGGGGAAGGTTGCACACGTCATGACAAAAGACTACAGTGCAGTTTTAACGTTGGACTGTTGCAGAAACCAGAAGCCCTTCACTTTTTGTTCACAACCATCCCAAGCACACCATCTGCAGTGGTCCTGCAGGGACATTGACCAACAAGTCCTGCTTCAGGATTAGCCCCTTCCTGATTTCAGAGGAGCAGAAATACCATTATAGTTAACTATTTCCTGACAATACTTGTTAGTTTCAGACCCTCCTCAGGCTGGAGACATACTAGTGAAAGTGTAAAGCATCATTCACCCCAGTGTAAGGAAGAAGGAGTCCATGGATGGGAGGTGAAGAGCCTTGCTATATTCATGAACCCTTTTCCCACCTATACAGCCAGGTATTTATCATGGGTCAGAATGTAAAGTTTGTCCTCCTTTTTTTTGGAAATTGCAATTTTAACTTCTCTGAAATAGCCAGGCAAGCTCAAGTGAAGCTCAGCAGTTCTCATCCATGTGAAGAAAAGCTACTGCAGGTTGAGCGTTTAGAAAACACGGTGTATCTTTGCTAAAATCAGATAGGCAGGATGAGAGGGTGGTTCGCAAATCTCTACTTATCCAGGCTTTACACACTTAGGTGGATGGTGCAGAAGTTACCAAAAAGCACAGAGGCAGATGTGTCTCCAGGGCTAACCAGTCTAACCCTTTTGTGCCCAGCGGTACTGCCCTGATTACCTTCTCCAAGCCCACCACAACCAATGCATCTCACAGAAAAATATTTGCAAAAAGCCTGCCATGGCTCTGTAGGTGCAACAAGCACCCTAAAAGCAGCATGAGCAAAGTGCTGTGAAAGAGAGGCCATGCTGGGGGTCCTGCTGTGCCCTGGGCTCCACACCAGACGTGGGGTTCTCTGTCTCGCCAGGAGGGCAGCCAGCCTCAGCCCTGGGCTCCACAGTCCTGGTTCTTGCTTGAAGCTTGTGCTGTGCTCTCAGCAGGGTCTCACAGTGTGTTTGTTAAATCAACACAACAAAGCCAAGAGAAAAGAAGACACCCGCAAGTTAGGGAATGGTTGCAGGTAAAGTTTCCATCAATACTGGGTCACCTTTGAAGGATGTTTCATTCAAGCCTTTCAATTTCCACTCCAGGCTGGGGTTTCTTTGCTGCTTCAAACGCTCACATTCATCACCACTCGGCACAGGCAACAATAAGGGAATATTATTCAAGTCTACAGGTAATATTATTCAAGTTTACCTGGTAAAAACAAGGCTCTGAGCAGCTTATGAGGAGCATGTGCCCCACCTCTGCATCCTCAACTAACTTTAACGGGCATCAGCCACGCTCAGGTATGAAACATTAGGCAGCTGCCCTCTTCCTCAAACCAAACAGCAACTCCACTCTGAGAGCCTGATGAATATAAATGGGGGAGCAGGAGCAGTCAGTGAGGTCTGAAGAAGGAGCTGCCTCCTCCGAGTCATAGATTAATTGCTTGGTTAATGACAGCTATAAAATAATTATTTGCGTCCTATTTATTCCTCCTTGCAGAAACCTATCATCAGTCAAAGATCCAAGAGCTGATTTTTGCACAAACAAAATTTGACATCAGTGTGTACATGCCTCAGACCATGCCCCTATATCTGCACCCTGTCTGCCAGCTCTTTTTTAATTTTGTGGGATAGGAGCAGGAGCTCTTCCATCACGCTGAAGTCTTAAATCCTTAAGTCTGCAGGGCATCTGGTGCCCCACAGACTGGATTTCATCAGCTGAACTCTAGGTAGCAGAAGTCAAAACTCCAATTTTCTGCTAATTTAAGCTAGGGAGCATTTGGAAATGTCTCAAGACTCAAAGAAAGTGTAGATGCAAATATACCATGGCCAGGTGTCCAAAAAAGGCCAGGGTAGAACTGCTAGCCCCTGCACTGCTCCTGCCAGCTCAGAAAGGCCAGGTGCCCACTCTGGTGGCTGAAACAGGCAGAGAACTACAGCTGGGGCCAGGCAACGTTCTCAGTTGGATAGTGTCTCTGCCAGAAAAGGGTGACGTGTGTGCTTACCCAAACCGTTTGCAAATCCACCCAGAAATTTAAGAATCCTTCTGGAATTTTTTTTTCCAAATACTGAATTGTCTCATTTCAGCCTTTAGGAGGCAAAACAACACAATTTCTCGCTTCAAGATGAAGTTTTATTCATCCGTTTTCTTACACCTAATTTTAAAAATCCTCTGTCCATTTTTCTCAAACCACAAGACTTTAACAAAAAGTTCCACAGTCCAAGTAGTAAAAGCAGAGAGGTGCTGCTCACCACGCTGTGAATCCCTCTGTCCAAACCCTGCTACAGCAGCACACACTCAGACTGGCTTTTTGGGGGGTTTTGATGTTTTTTTTTTGTTGGCATGGGTTTTTTTGGCTTCTTCTCTAAACGCATGATCAAAGCCTGAGACCCTCACTCAGCCATTATTACTACTCCAGATCCAACTCCAGCTGTCTCCAGTGCAAGAGTGAAGAATTCATTGAAAGAAAAGCATCAGACCTTCTCTTGTATTTGTCCAGCTTTGCTTTAAAGTGACACCTAGATGTGCTGAATATCGTCCTGCGCACACTTGGATCCAGGCCAGCTCTGCGTGGAGGTCTATGCCATCTCTTTATTGCATGAGCTGTCATATCCCAGAAAAAAAAAAAGTCAGTCCTTAAATGATTCTGATCACTTTTGCATCTCCAAATTCAGTATTTCAGCTGCAAGTCCTCGTTACACTTGATTTGCAGTTCGGGGTACTGGTTTAGGCACAACAGAAATGTGGTGTAATAAAGATAATCAAGGAGGCAGTGTCATAGCAGGGAACAAATTATGCTGGAACAGCATAGAGACATATTTGAAACTGGGTTGGAAAAGGAGAGGGCAGAGTAGAAGCAGGCAGTTTGCTGCTGATTCCCAGTTTTTCAGTGTAGTAAAACTGAAAGCTAACTGTAAACATGGTGGGGGAAAAAAAAATCTCACATTGATGAGTAAGTGCCAAGCAGCAGATAAATCATTGCTGATATTAACAAACGCACACATATGAGGAGGAATAAGCCTAGTTTTACATACCTGGTGATGGACTCTTTGCTGACTTTCATTACTCAGAAAGGAGAACTTGGAACTATAATAAGTCACCAACTTCACACTTGGCAGCAATGCACGAAGCAAACACACCAGTTGTGCATAAAGGCATCAAGACCAAAACCACTTCAACCCAGTCCAGTCACCTCTGGTTTAAAATTTTCCTTATTTTATCACTTCTTGTGTTACTCATCAGAGGCTCACATGCTACAGCCAAAGCTGCTTCACTTACTGTATACCTCAAGGAGCTACCAACCAAAAATGCTACAGGTCAGAATGCTGCAGGATAAAGCACATAAATCTAACGTGCACCTGAGTCCCCCAAGTCTCCCCAGGTGGTTTTAAGGCCAGACTGCAGCAGTTGGCCAAATCCTATAGGTGCTGTAAACATTTTAAGAGAAAGTTTAGCTTGGTTTTATTCCGCTTTCCCAGGAACAAACACCTCACCAATGTAGTTAGAGATCAGGGAGTCCACCAGCCACAAAAGTCAGAGTTTTATAGGCTCACTGAAGGCTTGTTACCAAATCTGATCTTCCCGAATGTTTATCACCTCGAATGCCATCTGTCTCTGAGAAGAGCTTATGTTTTCGCCACAAGAGAAAGTGCAAATGTCATAAATGTAATTTCAAAGACTTGAGCATGCGTAATTTTAACTGTGATTAGATTTAATTACATGTCAAGTAGCTGCTATTACTAGTTGAAAGCTGTCTAGGAAAACAATAAAGTAACATAATAAGCACAAATACATTAAAAAAAAAAAAAAAAATCAGTGAAATAAGCTGCCTCAATGACAGAGTGAAACACCCATGGACACAGGACCAGACAGACAGGATTTGCCAGAGCAACCCTGACTGCAACTATGGTCCTGGCTGATTCTGGCGTCACCCATTTCACTCAGGCATTCTATAACTCCCAGAACCAAGTTCATTTATTGGCACCAGCTGCAGTTCCAGCCAGAAAACAACCAAGACCTGTTTTTTCAGACGTGCCAAAGCACAGGGGGTGCACCGACTGACAAACAGATCCTCAAAGTAAAGTAATCCTTGTAGGAAAGAAAGGCAAATGCCGGTATCGAAGTACGAGCATCAGTCAGGTAGTTCTTTGAGCCCTACAGACTTGAGGATCAAATATTATGACAACGACTTCTAAGTCTTAATCATTATGCCTCAAATAGGAAAAGAATAGGAGGGAGGTTTCATCCATTGCACAGTGGCAGCAGGTACCCACATGTTTTGGGAACCAATATAGCAAGGTTTTCTCTTCCAAGAACTCGTGATTGCTTTCAATTATTGAATCTGGTGCACAAATCTGAGCACCTCAGGCAGCAGTAAGTGCACTCCAGCTTTTCCTGTGTTTGTGTTTATTCCAAATGCTAAGGGAAACACCACAACCCGCCAGCCTCCTGCTGATTACTTGTTTAGTTTATGGTTTACTGCTCAAAGGAGAGTGTAACATAATTAATTCATTAACTGCAAACATTTTGCAAACAGAATTGTTGCATCCAAAATGCGTGCTTGAGCTGGTGAGTCACTAGGAGTCTCTCATATCCTTGGTGGCAAATTGATGTTCAATGTCCAGAACAAGGACCAGCAAGAGCTCATGACAGAGGACAACCAGGCTATGGCAGCAAGGCACAGGGTGCCACGAGCCCCAGCAGCTGCTGACCCAGCTGCCCTCCCAGGACACCTCTTGGCAGGGTCAGGGGAACACCCCAGTGAGCCCACTTTGGAGATGCTGGACCTGACCTCAAATGAGAGAAGCAACTCCACTGAAGTCAGGATGGAAAAGAATTTCATGGATTTCATCCTTGCTTTGAGCATTGCCAAAATATTCAGATAGCTTGGCAACACACAGCAAAACCTGGAGAGGAGTAAGGCAGGAGCACCATGTGGGACCCACCTGGTGCTGGCTGAAATGGGCAGGTAGCCCATGGAAAAGGAGGTCTGACTATGAAGTTTATGGGCAAAACCATGCCGGGAGCCCAGGACTGACAGGAAGATATATTATAGTTCAGGCATGTTTAATTTTGCACAAAGTCTGCCTATTCTATGTTTTCAACTGAGGCTACGAACTTGTTATTTCATGAAAACTGAGCTTACCAAGGAAAACCTATAGGGTCAAGTCCCTAAACAATACAAAGAGCTTGATTTTCAATGAAGTCAATACAGTTGTACCAAACTGCACTAAAAAAAAACCCAAACAGCCCTCAAACAAAACAAAACCCACCTCCAGTAAATATGATTTTCAGTTGTCCACATTAACAACAGTCAAGATAGCAAAAGATCTCATGAACGATAAAGTGATCCATTTACTAGGACTTGCACTATTCAAATGTGAGGTTTACCTCAAGTCACACTAGAAACAGTGCAAAACAGTATAACACGAGGTGGAATTTCCAAACCTTTCCAGTCCTTGGAGCATCAGAAAATGGTACATTTTCTCTCTTTAAGGGCAGCCTGTGCTGAACCTTCCTGTGCTGTTCCAGCTTTCTCCTCCATGGCTGGATTTCAATATAGCAGCTTTGGCCATCTGGCTTCATTAAAACATCATTGTGTCCCCAGCTTTTTCTAATGGACCAAAAATAGTAAGAGCAGTTTCCCATTTAGCAATCCCTCATTAATCACTGCTAGCTGGTGGTTGATTACAGTTTAGTTTAGCTAATTAAAGAAAAAAACATCTTTGTAAGCTGCTGGGGCTTGATTTGCTTTCTGCTGTCTAAAAATTATTCCTTGGTTTGAAACGTGTCTGAAAGGATTTGCTTTTGGGCAAATCTGCAAGAGAACGTACCTGAAGCAAACACCTAATGCTGCCACACCTCTGTACCACAGCAAGAGTGGAGCTTTAATTTATGTTATTTCTGATCAATGAATAGAGCTAAAACCTAAATACCATCTAAGAGAAAACAAGCAGCACCAAATCACGTGTAGCAGGAGCAGCCATGGGATTTTGGACATTCATTGTTCATGCAGACCCCATTGCAGTTGCTCTTTATGGTTGCCCTTCCCCAGAGAGGGTGGGCTGGGAAGTCAGGGGAATGCCCACACCCACCTGGGAGAGGACTCCATCCCACCCCTGCAGCAGCCACCCTAAGTCTCCCTGTCCAGGCTAAAGCAAAAAGTTTGACTGCAGTGCATGAGTGAGCTGTACCCAGGCACCAAAGACCTAAAAGTTATCTTTCTCCCGTTCTACAGAAACAGCAGACTCCTAAAATCCTTGACTGAGAAGTCCATAGGCTTTGATAACTGAGTCTGGAGTACTTGAGGATTACCTTCTTGTTTTAAGAATCACAAATGTCTGCTTTAGACATTTTCCTCGGAGGAAAAAAATATTTTCTCAAAACCTTGAAGGTGATAGTCAAAAACCCTCCCTGCATCTCCACACCTGAACAACAAACTACCCTTCCCAGGGGCGGGAGGTGGCTGCTCTCCCCACGCCAGGAAATCAGCGTGTCCCCACAGACCAGAAGGGAGCAATGGGGACGAGCTGAAGACACTTAACTGAAACGGAAGACATTTTAGTTAAACTGGCTCCAACACAGACATTCATGTGAACCCAGGCTGGTGCCATGGTGTCCATATGCAGACAGAACACATCATCTGTGTTCCTGAGAGAGGAAGCATCAGGAGATGTCCCTGCAGCAGGAGAGACCTTGCTCTGTGCATGTCATTTGCCAGCAGCTCCACAGGATGTCTCTGCACTGCCCAAGCCAGGTTATACAGCTGCCTCCAGAGCCATTGCAGTAAATATCCTTTTTTCTTTTTTTTTTCCTCCTAATGAATAATAAATCAATCTTTCCACCCTGCTGCGAAGAGAATGAATATCTCTGGATATGTGCTTATGGAAGCTCTGTCCTGGCATATTTGGAGCTTCTCTGACCGGTCAGGTAAATCCATCACTGGCATATGAAAATACTGCCCAAATGGACTAGCTCTCACTCTGCATATCTTGGCTGAGGACAGCAGCCTAATGTCAGGTGGCCCTAGTATTAGTTAAATGCAGTTGTTTCTCTGTAGAGAGGCAACCTGAATTTGCAGCTTTGGGAGCTTGAATTATCCACAGCACTACCCAGCACTGCACTAACACCCACTGCAGCTGCCCATAGCCAGTCCTACAAGCTACACCTGAAAATTGGCTTTGAAGGGTTTAGAAACTGCGGAAACTGCCTTTCATGAGGCTTCTCTGCACAAGCCTGCAAGCATCTGTATATGTTACTCCCTGTTGTGCCTCAGCAAACTGCAGAAGATTTCCTCTGGGGAAGGAGTTGGGAACATGAGAGCAGCGCAAAGCTCCCGGCACAGCTGTGAAACAGCCAGAGGAGATGGTGTGCACAGAGAAATGGACTTTTGCAGCTCTGGGTAACAGAGTTGGCTAGAGAGGGATGGAGGAGGGCTGTGGATATCTGTCTCCTGGGGGTTAGCAAACTCCTCCAGAAAAGCACATATCTCAGACTGCTTAGCTCTGAACAGGAGGAACAGAACAGCAGGGTGGTGTCCTCTCCGCTTCTCCTGCAGAAAAACGAGCTCCCATCCCAGGTCTGAACCTTGAATGAGTACAACTGCACCCCTGTTGATAAAGAAAACCTCACAGTATTTGTTTTCCTTACAGAAGTCCTTTGAGATTAATGCACAACACAACAGTATGCTGTATAGCTCTTTAGCATAAACTGATACACAGTTCTGTGTTTATTTCTGAGAGAGGATCTGCCAGGTCAGTTGGGAAAGGAAGCAAGTAATGTTGGAGTAAAAGCCAGGGTGACCTGGAGAGCTCTGCCCAAGGCCATGCTGAGCTGAAGCCATTTACCTGGCGTGGTGCAAGAGAGCTTCAGCACCGAAAGATTTAGCATCTCCTCACTGCAGGACCTGGGTGACCTTAAGCAAAAGCCTGCCCTCCTGGGAGGCAAGCTGAAATGTGAACACTGCTCAGCACAGAGGCAGGACAAGGCTGAGTTATCCTTGGCATGTGTCCCCCGAACTGATGTTTATAAGGGCCCTCTTTTAAATGAAAGAAAAATATACCCAAGCTGATTTAAATGGCAGATGTTTCTTTAGACTCAAGTTTGGCAGGGGATGCAGAGCGGGATTGTTCTGGTACCATCCAAGGTGGCAGTCTTGGGGAGGTTTCTGTCTCTATTTTATTTATTTATGTACTTCCTGTGCATTTCTAGTTTTCTTTCAGGGCTTTGCAGAGCCTGCGTGGCAGGGTGTGGGAGGGACTTGCAATGCCCACTGATGGGGAAACCAAGAACTGTCTATGGCCAGCAGAATAACCGCATAGGAGAGCTGGATGCGTATCAGTGGCCACATAGACATGGTTGCATCAGTGTGAAAGTGTTCAGGAGAGCAGCTGAGTCCTTTTGTGCCCGACAGAGGCAGAGAGTGCACACATATGGCTGTGCACGGGAGAAAAAGGGCTGCATTCCTCTTATCCCACCCTGAAGCAGCTTTTTTAACATTCCTGGTGGACCAGCAGCAAGGATAACAGAGTTGTCTTTCAATCCTGGAAAGTGGATGCTTTGGATAAAGGGTCACAGCGAGACAATCAAGAGACACTTGCCTTGGATCATTTCCATCCAAGGAATTTTCCGAGACTTTCCCAGAGATCTGTATCACATCTGCTCAGCACCACCCCCTCCACCTACAAACATCTCCTGCTCCAAGGTGCCAAATAAGCTTAGCAAAGCCAGGGGAATATGAGAGCCTTGTAATTACAGCCCCTTGAACCCCCAGAGGGAGAAACAGTTTGTCCTTCATCATTCCTGTAACAGAAAGCTGTGTTGGGCTACAGTCATTTTCTGTGTTCTCTGCATCCATTACACTGGAAAAATCTCAAGAGCAGCAGTATGTCAGAAGCACCCTTATGACTAGCAAACCCAGCTCGATGCATGGTACAAAGCAAGCAGGAAATAAGGGCTCAGCTCAGCATGCACACGGTGCTGAAAGCATCACTTGCAAGCACTTTTCTACACCTGTAATCACAGGAATGTACAAATGGATGTGAAGACTGTCCAGGCCCAACGTGGCCAGAAGCTCAGTCTATTACCAGCCAGAGGCAGGGGTGTGGGACCCCATCCCAGCCTCAAGCAGGTGACCTCCATGTCCATGCCCTCCTACAACCTCTGTTGCACCCCATGCCTCTTCTCTGGCCTGCAAAGGGCTGGGTGTAATGGGAGCTCCCACACACAGCTCTGGGATGGATCTGCATCACCAGGGTCATGGTATCAACACATCTGACCCTTCAATTTGATTCGTAATTTTGCAGGCAGCGTAGGAGTTACAGAGCACATGGCTGGTGCTGAAGACCAGTGTCACAGGACAGCATTGTGCCCTTTGTACTAGCCAAACCTGAACGCTATTAGTACCTGACAGCAACAGAAAATCAGTATAATGGCATCATGCAGCATGTGGGTTTCCTACAGGAAATTGTACCTTGCTGCATCGCGCCACAATAACGGAGCTTGACATAACTCTGCAGCTCAACGCACTGGGCCCCTATAGTAAACCACTGTTATCTGAAGCACAATAAATATGGGGGCAGTTCAAAGGCCACTGGAGATGGTGAAGAGCATCCCGTTGACCTTAGCAGGCTTGGATCAGCCCCTGTAGGACTGTGCATTTCTGCTGTTTCAAGTCCTTGCCCACATTTTTTAGTGCACAGGTACGAATCACAGAGCCCCAGCTCACTTGGGTGTGAAATGAATGCTGCCCATTTTGGCAGATATATAGACAGGGAAAGCAGGAGGCAGCACAAAGGGAGCAAAATCTTTGATTTTTTTCTTTCTTTTTTTTTTTTCCTTTCTCCTGACTAATAGTGTTTTCTGCGACAATCCCCATAGCATTCAATACATCAGAAATTAAAGAAGCTACCAGAGAGAAACAGCAGGTGTGCATGGGTGGGAAAGCTTTAAAGTGAGCACTTTGAAATTAATTATTAGATAGCAATGTTGAATCTGAAGCTATTTAGATAATGGCACATTAACAGCTGGCAGGGTTGACAGTGCCTATTCTGCTCACACAGGCACAACAGAAATATGCGCTTTATCTCACGGCTGTGCTGGGTGCAAAATGCATTTCGCTGAAGATTTTCATTCACCCTCAAAGTACTTTGAAAACACAAAGATCTGTTTGTCCGATTATACACCCAGCTCCTCCTTTATCCTCCCTCTTCCTCAGCACCGCAGTTTGAGCAAAAGCGCTGGGTATATCCTCCAAAAGTGTGCTGTTCTTCAGCGGTCTCGCACAACATTCCCTTGCTCACTCATTCCCAGCCCCTTGCTCTTCTCAGCAAACCAAAGCAGTGAACTGTACAAGATTGCCTCAAGAGGTCAGCAAAAGATTTACCACGTGCTTAAGATGTGGAAGTTCATCCAGTTGTGTTCTCTGCTTCCTTGGGCAGCCACATTTACATGAAGAATAACATTGAAAATTTTCATCGATCAGTCAAACCCCTGTAAGCACTTGGAGGACAACCTTCCCACAGAGCTGGGCTGTTGCACAGGGCTCACATATCCACCAGCAGCACCAGGGGGTAAAGTCCTCTCTCCTGCCAGCAGGACAGGCTGGCCCCAGGCCATAGGGATGAGGAAAGCATCCAGGTCCTGTCTTTTTTGGAGGCCTGAGGAACACATTGCCATTCCAAGGCACGGTGTCAAGAGACAGATATTGAATGCTTTGGCTGTTGGTGCTACTGTAGCAATGAGAACAGATTAAGTAGACAGATGTCTAGAAACTAAGAACAGATGCATCAGGCAAGAAAGAAAATGGAATCCTTCTTTAGAGAATGGATTTTATCATCGCTGATTTTTTAGCTAGGAGTCATCTGGAATGTCACAAATTAATGGAAATGTTACCTTGGTATTCACTGGGGGCCTCTTCAGAAGGGTTTGGTAGTTTTTAGCTTTCTCACTAGTGGATACTTTTCCCACCTGATGAAGTCAGCAGCCTTTTAATTTCTCTCTCCATCCAAGAGAGCATGAACTAAAATCTCAGTGGAGCATGAGGAGGAGGGTTTGGCCCAAGAGTGAGGCCAGGAAAAAATTCATACTCACACAGCACCCGCTCTGGAGAGGGCTCTTGGTCTCATCTCCATGAGCAGTGAAAATTTATTCCAGACTTTTTGTTTTCTTCCTCTTTTTTTTTTTCCGCCCCCACTAAATGAGCCTAAGTCCTCAGACAGGATTCTGCATTTTGTTTTATTTCCAATCAGCTGGCAACAGTAGTGGCTTCTGGAGTGCAAAAAGCAGAATGAAAAAGCAGACAGTGATGGGAGAAACAACACACAGACATACTAGTGCCAGCACTGATGTCATGCTGAATAGATATTTGAAAGAATTTAGTGGCTTGCTATCATTTACTTCCAGGAGCAGCAGCTATCCAAAGCAGTCCAGCATGATTTGTACGAAGGAGTTCTAGTCTCTACGTGCCTGACAAGTGAAACAAACTCTGGTTTGTATCTCACACTGCAGGGACAGGATGGGTTGAAGTGTCCTGGACTTTTGGTGTCCAGCTGTTTTACGGTAATTTGAAGATCATCTTTACTGACTCAAACATGAAGATCCTCCTCCCGGAGAGGTGACCTGAATCAAGGGGTAGGATGTGATGCGGTACCACTGAGCAGGACCTATTTGTGTCTCTGCAGAGGGCTGGGCTTGCTCAGGCTCCCTCCTCACTCCCTCTGCAGGGACATGGTCCACTGGCAGCGAGGTGCTGGACAGTCTGATCTCGGAAGTAAAGGGCAGGGATATGCTACGGGCTTAGAAGAAAGGAAAAAAAAAATCTAAAGGTCGAAGCAAGTGACACTAGGGGATGTGTTCTATTTTCCATATGTCAGACCCCACCTCAGCAGAAGTACCAGGGATAGCCAGGCCCTCCTTGGGCAGCGGGGACCTGATGGTAATCTATCCCGTGCCCCTGACCCCAGCCCGTGCAATGGCCAGTGCAGCTGAGCAAGAGCTGCCTTGGCAGAGAGCCCCCATGCTCCCACCATGGGAAGGGCTGGTTTCCAACAGCAGGACCCTCGGTGCAGCGAGGGGCAGTGGTGGGAAGCGCTGGTCGCGGTGGGTGGGTGCACAGGGCCCACGCCGCACTGTGTGCTGCCAGCCTCGCAGATGCCAAGAGGACGGCACGCTGCAGAGGCGGGCATTGCTTTTCCCCACCATGAACACCAGTTCTAATTAGCTCCTTTGCCTCAAAGAGAACACACAAGCTGGGCTACTGACAGGGCTGGGAGAAAATATCCTGCAGGATAAATACGAGCACTCCAACTCCTATTATTCCACAGCTTTACCCATGTATTATTCACATTAATCTCAGCAAGTAGAACTCAACCTGTGCTGACAGCAGGTGAAAGACATCCAAATCGTGTTCTGCTTCTGCACCAGTAAAAAGAAGATCAAGTAACTTACAGGTAATTATTTATGTGACAGACTTCACATTCAGAAATTAATTCTTTCCAGATGCTGAGGTAAATATTCATTTAAAAAGAATATATTTACCATCTTTTTCTTCCATTAGTTTATCTATTAAGGCTTGGCCATTACTTTTTTTCTGTACAGGAAGCTTCCTAGCAAGCATCACAGTGGTAGCCAAAAAGCACAGCCCGGTCACACTGTAGACTAAGGATCACCAGCTTCCAGGCCAATCTAAAGCCAGTAGGAATCTTCGAATCAGGTCCTCAGTGATTTGGTCCATATACGGAGGAACACTTCATTTTGAGTGACAAAACATTCAGAGTATTGAGCTCCCTCTTGCTTTAGCTTTCCCTATCAGGACTGTCTGTCCTGGCAGTCTGGGACTCCAGATACCTACACCTTTGTTTGTTCACTCACTGCTCCCTAATACAGTGGGGTTTTTTCCTTTGGGCTTTTTGGATGGGTTTTTTTTGGCTCATAATTCATGTTGTCATTTTGTATTTCCTTAAAAAAAATTTCAAAGTCTAGAACAGAAAAAGCAGCACCGATCAGCCTGCTCAGGTGCATTTCTAGGACCACCAGTTTGACCACAAGCATTTGGGCAGAGCAGATGCTTGAAATGGATCTCTTATAGCAGTGAATCTCATCCTAAGCCTGGCCAGCTCAGCTTCCCTGTCATTAAGATGACGTAGCAAATTAAACCTGGAACAAAGGGCTCTGTACAAAGCATTGCACCCTGCATGCAACACGGCACAGGGTGTTCAACAGGCACACACCTCATCCCAGGTTTTGTAACAGTGTGTGTCACTGGCCTCCTGGTCTAGCGCCATGGATTGGGAATACGCAATTGCTGAAGTCCTAATCTGAAAGGGAAACGGGGAAAATCCTCTGGCCAACACCAAAATCATGAATGAGTGTATCCTGGAGATACTTTTGGCAGGAAGACAGGGATCCAATATTCCGTGGCTACCCCGGCCAAACCCAAACAACTGGTCATCCTAAAGCAATTCCCTCTTTGCCTCTCAGTGTACGTGAAAGGACTTGGAAAGCAAGCACTGCTGACTTTAACAAACACGGATAAGGGAAGAATTGAGACACCAGCAGATACAGCCTGAAGCTTCAGATGAGTGGAAGAAAGACAGTATTAGAATCATAGAATGTGGCTGTGCCAGTACTTCTGATAACCCAGCTGTCCTAAGCATCTCATACCAGCTTTAAATACAAGGCGCAGACAGAGACACAGGCACACACTACAAGTTACAGTACCTAAATGCAACCCGTGGTACCTATATTCTTTTATTCAGTGTTTACTAAAGATCAGCTTTTCCTTTGCTGCTCCCAGTTCAAACAGATCAAATAGTTGCACAGGAATGAGTAACTTTTCAGATGATCAAAAGGAAAAGAGAAATCATCATCAGTGTTTCTCACGGTAGACTTAGCTGGCTGGCGGATTCACTTCCCTTGAAAACAAGAAAAGAAATTGTACCTTATGCTAAAGCACAAAAGTCACCAGCACACTTTTCCCTCTGCAGATTTTCTCTAATCAATTAATGTGCACTATGAAACAGAAGTCAACAAGCTCATTAAACTACCGGGATAACATGTTTGCTCAAACAACACTTTTAGCCCCTCGGTTAATGAGCATGGATTTCAGAAAAGGACAGATATGGGAATAGTTTGCTGGCACCACTATGGAGATAGCAGTTACCTTCATGCTCTGGGCAACTGATGTATTAACGGTGTATTAGAAGCGACAAGTTCTAAGAATTCATGCAATGGAGACAGTCCTCATTTGCTGTAATAAAACACTGGGAAATGATCCACCGTGATGCTATTAATTGGATACTGAACCCAATTGTCCATCGTGTGACAGGGCTCTTCCGCATCCAGAAGAGATATGTGAGCACCAAAGTAGTGTAAAATATCTATAACCAGCAACGCAAGGTGGCCACAGCCACGTCTCAGTGAAGCAAAGACAATTTCTTCCGTGTATTTTCCTTCTTTCATGAATTAGAAAAGACCCAGTTATTTTCTCAGCTGGATTAATTTCAGGCAGGTATTTCTTCAAAGTACACTCTGATTTTTGTCGCTTACTTTCGACTGGACACCAGTGTCAGATGGGATTGCTACTGGTCCCCAACTGGATGAAACATGCTCACAGACTTGAACCTCTGACGAAAATTCTCACGCTTGCAAATTGACACGTTTGCTTCCTGCAAATAATCACTCACAGTAGCTTTTCCCAAAGGCATTCCTGCCAGCAAACACATTAGCGCAAGTATTTGGGAATTTGACCACAACGAAAGTCACAAAAAAACCCAGCAGAAGCAAATGTAACATTTAATTTGACAAATATTTACCAAAAAAATGGCACCCAGCCTCCGTGGCAGTCATCCCACAGTAGCTATACTCCTTGCATCCGTGTCTAATTTACAAAGCCTGAACAGAAGGAAATTGTCAGTATTTTGGGGGGGAAACAAAATTCCCCTTGACTAAAATCTATCTCATAGACAAATTCTGTAAGCTGTGGGTTACAGAAGTCCATGTTTAATAAGTGTTGGTTCGTCAGTGAGTCGCTGGCAGCAGCCTGAAGGGGAAGTGTGGCAGGTTTTGAAAAGCAGCAGTCTGAGGGAGCTCACAGATTTGTACTTGTCACTGATGACAGTGAGAAACTTTTCAGCAGGTACTCTGAGAAAATTGGTTTATGTAATTACGGGGATTTATGTCTCTTACAAGTTCCAGGAGGTTCGCTGCTGTTGTGGAGCTCTCAACACAGAGGAGTCGACAGAAGAAAAATCCAGCGTTGTCTTTGGATGGACGGTGTGTGACCCTACCCACAAGATATGCTTCAGCGTTCCCTTAGGTGAGAATAAAGCAAACCTTCCCCTGGAGGAGACGGAGACTGAGCGAAGAGCCTCACCTGGCAAATCACCCTCACATGCAGAAAAAGCCATCAGAGCTGGGAAACAGCAACCACATTTTGGTTCGTTTCCATAGGGCGGATAGAAGCAGCTCATTATTGAAGGCGTGGAGCTTGCCAAGACTTCTCACTAATGGTGCGCATTTATGCGGTTAGTCTGCAACGGTTTTCACAGTTTTAATGTATTAAACACAGTGTGTTGAGGTCTCATTTAGGGTAGGGTGTCTAGAGTAAACGTCTACAGCTATAAACCACAAGAGCCCTAGCCACAGCCCTGAATTTCCCCAACATTAAATTCATCATTTAAATAGCACCCCAACTGAGATTTCAATGAGTCAAACATATGGAAAGTAAATGTCCAAGTCCATCTATGTTATTTAGTGTATACACAGGGCAGAAATAATGAATTCATGGAGATTTAAATCACTTTTAAAGTCACATCTGCCATTGCCCTATCAGGATTACAACAAGATGTTGTGCCATCAACTCTCACAGCTTTCTACTCAGTTTCAGATGTGGATTGATTTTTTTTATTTTTTTTTTAAAACACTCATGTTCCTAAAAGCACTGGACTGCTGAAAAACCTCATCTTTCTTAAAACACCCCAACATACACCATTACATTTCTAGCTCCTCGGGTTACACAGATTAGCTCATAAACATGACAAAGACGGCAAGTGAAACTCAGGTCTATTTTCTCATATCATCTTGTGATACCTACGCCAGTCCCAGGCCAGACTTCAGGATCAGCTCAGGGCTAATGCTCCTGCTCCCCGGCACCCACGGATTCACTGCCTGCCCTCAACACCTCACTCGGCATCTTGAGAAAGCCTTGTACCAAAGACAATGGCAGGATAAAAGAAACAAGGTAATTAAAATAAATAGATTTTTTTTAAAACCCCAAACAAACCAAAATTGCTGTTTGAGTCCTCCTGATGCATCTTTTCCTCAGGAAGATGGCAAATTCTTGAAGGAGGCACCACCAGAAAGGAACAGTCAAAACCCTGTGATGAGAAGCTCACAGACTGCAAGGAACTTGAAATATTGCCTTTCAGCTGCACTTATATGTTGATTATAACATACACAGTTTGAATGAATAACACTTTGAATTGAATGCCTGAGCTTTGGGCCAGGGCAGCAGCACCTTCCCTGGGTACGAAGGCTTGCTCCAGCTGCAGTCTTGCTCCCCAAAGCAGGAGGCTCTAAGGGCTTCACGTAAGCACGCTGCTGAAGTTTTCTTGAACTGGAAATGTTCCATCTGTTATTCCGAACAGTCTGTCCACACTTCATGGCATAAACTGCTTTAGAAATTACAGCCCTGGAATGTAAAACTGAGGCGGGCTGGCTGCTAGCCCTGGCTGCTCCTTGCAGCTTCTTTGCCAAAGGGTATCTGGTGTCAGCAATAGAAAGAGGGGCAAAAACATTTAGGAGAAAAAAAAAAAAAAAAAAGGTAAACACCTCACTCCAGCAACCGACCTGATCTGTTTGCTTTGTGCTGCAAAAGAGGGGCGGACAGAGCCCCTGTTTCGGACAAAACAAGTCCTCCAGCAAGTCTTCTGTAATATACACTCCCCTCATATTTCCACGCCACATCTGGATTTTGCTCCAGCGCCATACAGCTAAGCCTTTTGAAATGGCTTCTCGTCAGCATCGAGGTGGAAAGTATGCAAGATAATTTTTGGGTGTGAAAACACTCAAAGTCGTTGCTGCAGAGTGGGTTTGGAGAAGGCTCCCGGGGAGCAGAGAGCAGGGCAGTGCACGGACCACGACGTACCTGCCCCAGCCTTGGCAGCAGGAACAACCAGGACACGTGTCGATCCATCCCAAACGCATCCCGATGAAGCGGTCTGGTCCAAAACCTGGCCTCCAGATGTTCCCAGATAAGATCAACAGTTTTGCACTGCAGCGGTTGGATTTTTCCTCCACTCTGCTTGCTCCTAACTTATTAAGGGTTAAGAGGCCTAAAGTGCATCTGCATTAATAGTGTTCAAATGCAGTTATCTACCCCCACACTGAGGAAAAGAAAAAAATAAAGCATAGCACAGCTACATCATGAGAAAGGGCTGCATTCCTCAGTTCCTGTGACTGCCCCCATTTTATCAGTGTACCAAGCAGAGAAGAGGTTTTGGCCCCAGATGAAATGCAATAATTATCTTGACAGCAGTACTTGAAGGACATATCCTCTATATTACTGCCTGTCTTTTTAACATTAAACTCTCCATCACCATATTTAAGACCAACAGAGGGTTTACAGGACAAATGCCAAATACATTAAAAAGGTTTCATCACATAAAATTACATCTTAAGCACTCAAGAAAATAAATGAGAAATTGGGTGAATGCAAATGCCAGAGTGACGAAGCTAATACTGGGACTCTTTATCTTCACAGAAAAATGACCGGGTAGCTGCTTATTTGATGTGTAGCAATTAAAGAGTGATTTACACAGTGCCACTTAGTGACAAGTATAATTATGTTCTACTCAGAGTGCATATCAGATAATAATTGCCTCCAGCTGAGCTGGAGATTGTAACCCACTAAATGAGACTTTAATATTATGACCAAACATGGATTTTAGCTAGAAAGTTTATGACCAACCAGAATATCACAGGAGTTGCTCACAGCATTTGAAAAAAAAATTGCAGTAACAGCCTGATCTCCTCTAGATAAATAATTGTTATAGATCTGTGCACAGATCGACACAAAGAAAAAATACTGTCAGTAACCAAAGTCTGGTAGACAAAGGATGCCACCAGCCTTGTGGGTGCCCTCTAGAAACCTAAGGAACACCCATGGGAACTGCCTGGCACATATAGGGACACCCTCATTCAGACTCCGCAGTGTCTTATATGGTCCATGGTTGCTCCAAAAGACATCAGCTACCACTGGAATGCTGAATTTAACTCTTATTAGCTCCCATTGACATAAAGCCCCGAGCACTGAAATCAGCCCCATAGCCTGGCCTCTAACACTTGTGTGAAAAATAGTCTTACATCAAACTGTACAGACTTGAGCTCTTCTGTAGGGCACAAGCGCTCAGCTACGTATTATAAAAGATCTCTGGAGTGGCTGTAGCTGTGAATATATCCCCAAAACTTTTTGTTAAGGAGGAATTACAAAATGTAATGGTGTTTTTGAGCATGTACTTAGGGTTTCTCTCTCCAGACTCCTCCGATCTTAGGACTGCCCTCAGCTGGGAATTGCAACATGAAAGGGTGTAGGAACAGGACACGGGACTGTAGCAGCGTCAGGAAAAGCCAAGAGAAGATTGCTTTCATGTGGTTTCAGAGAGTTCTGGGACAGTGTGACTAGTGCCCTAACAACACAACTTGAAACTAAGTAGGACCTAGGCCACACAGACATTTGGGAGTTAGAAGAAATGCCAAGAATTTCACCAAAGGGAATAAAGACAAGTGTACTCCTTCCTCCAGAACCTACAGTTGACCTCATCTACCGTCAGCACAAAACATGCAGAGACACAACTACTCATGGTGAACCCAAAGTAAGAGTGAAGTGCTGTGTAGAGCCTGCTGGGTACAGCACAGGTCACAAAAGTTGAGCTCAGTAACATTTTGCATTGCAAACTGAGCAGCCTTATGGCTTCTCCTGGATTTTATCAGCCTGTTCAGGGGAACAGCAAGAGTTCTGATAAACTACCACAACATAGCTCAAAGGTGCAAGAAGTGCATCAGAGCGTGGGATGCCAGCTCAATGGGACAATCAAAGTCACTTTAAATGAAAGCTTAAGGCATCTTCTCACACTGATTTATTTTCCCCCTTCTCTGACATGAGGATGAGGGATGGCATGAGTAAGATTTCACCTCTCCTGTTAATTCTGGCTTCTAACTGGAAAAAGGTACTCTCAAATTCATTGCATAGGTGATATGGCTCAAGAGTTTACCACACCTACTCATCACTCACCTTGTGCCATGGACCACCCCCTTGGAGAACTGGCACAACAGAACCCAGGACTCTAATTCCTCATCACTGCCCACGTGAGCAGGGTCCCTATCCAGATCAGCCTGGGACTCCCCCATCTCTCGCCTTGCTGGGTGATAGCTCCAGACAGACGGACGGTCTTTCTCTGTGGACAGGACCATGCTAAGCCAGAGCAGTCAGAACTTCTGTCCCAGCCCCTGGTCCTCCAGGGCAGCTAGATCTCATAGCAGGGTTTTGGGTAACTCCGTAAGGCTACAGTAGATACTATAGCAAGATGAGAGGTTTTACCTGGCACTTATGTTGCATTTGTCCTTGAAAGTAAAGGTCTGCTAAGGTGAGGGATTCCTCTGTGATGATGACAATTTTAGGAAGAGTCCAATGACTGCTATTATTAGACCACAGCTGGCTTAGCTAGGGTGGATATAACGTCCCGTGACCCTTTGTACCCTGTTCCCATTGTAAAAATAACTTCACATGGGATCGTACTTCCAGGAAGAAGTCCTGGTAAGGTACACAGCTCAGACAGTCCCGAAGCTCGGTGGGAATGAACATCCTATTCCTGCTTTCACCGTCCTATCTCTGCTTTCCCAGGCCAGGGGATGCTCTCAGACACCTGCTCAAAGCTGGCTAACCAGGCTTGCAGGGTCCCCTTCAGCTGGTCTGCTCTTCCACACCTCTCCTGACACAGTCACAACAGCCACCCCACAGCCCTCGTGTCCCCAACCAAGGCAAACTCTTCATCACACACAATCACAGAATGTCAGGGATTGGAAGGGACCTTGAAAGATCATCAAGTCCAATCCCCCTGCCAGAGCAGGAACGCCTAGATAATGCTACACAGGAACATGTCCAGGCAGGTCTTGAATGTCTCCAGAGAAGGAGACTCCACAACCTCCCTGGGCAGCCTGTTCCAGTGTTCCATCACACTCACTGAGAAGAAGTTTCTTCTCGAGTTTAAGCGGAACCTCTTATGTTCCAGTTTCAGCCCATTACCCCTTGTCCTATCAGTGGTTGTCACCGAGAAGAGCCTGGCTCCATCCTCGTGACACTCACCCTTGATATATTTGTAAACATTAGTGAGGTCACCCCTCAGTCTCCTCTTCTCCAAACTAAAGAGCCCCAGCTCCCTCAGCCTTTCCTCATAAGGGAGATGCTCCACTCCCTTCATCATCCTAGTTGGCCTGTGCTGGACTCTCTCCAGTAGTTCCCTGTTTTTCTTGAACTGAGGGGCCCAGAACTGGACACAAGATTCCAGATGGGGTCTCACTGGGGCAGAGTAGAGGGGAAGGAGAACTATCTAGCTTTTATACCAATTCTTGCCTGATTCTGGAGATAGCAGCACACAAAATCCTGGCGTAAGCTCTGGGATGGCTATGTTCATTCTTACACACATATCCCAACAAAGCACCTTGTTAACTGTGTTAATAATGTACTAAAAGGTGCACTGGGCACTCTCATTAGAGTGTTGGTAATTAATGCATTGCATTTGACAAGCTTCACAGAAGGCATTTGTAATTAACATCTTTTTTCTCCTGCTGTATGATGCAAAATTGACTGTTATTCCAGTAAGAGCCCCAGAATACATATTAAACTATCTCAGACAAAGCAGGGCAGAAGCAATTTAAAAGACAATTATAGGCAGGAGACGTGAACTCCGTTCTCCTTGAGACACAGCACTGAATTAAAAGTGCCTTGATCCCAAGCACTACTCCAAGGGTAAGCAGCGTGCAAAACCCTCTCCAGCCCACGGTGCAACTCAGCAAGGCCTTGAATTGGAGAGGATATACTAAAGCAACTAAAAATGCAATTATCTAGGACTGATCGTACTTGTAAATCATTCATTTCCAGGTTTACAGTGTTCTTCATGCATACTAACTAAAATCTTTACTTGTCCTCCTGTGAGACCCATCTCACATTTTGGAACACCTAAAGAGTTGAGGCAGAAGAGCCGAGTTTGCTGAGGATCACCTTGGAGAGCAAGTGAACGTGAGGATGAGGAGGCTGCTGCAGGAGGGCAGCACTTGGGATACAGCCGGGTCTGCGGATAGGGACAAGAGAAAAAAAAACAAAACAACCAAACAAAAAAAACCCACCAGCAAACTAGTGCCAGCCTGCAAAACTTTTTATAAAGCAAGCTTTGAGGAGGAACATTTGTGACCTGCGGGACATGCACAAATCACTTTTCTTTGAGTAGAAGTGGCAGTGAAGCTATTCCCACACCCAGCACTGACTCCTGAGGGATCACAGGATATGCCAGAGCAGGTACCTGCAGCAGGCAAGAAAACACACAATACCTTCAGATAAAGTACAAAATAAGAACATATCCCAGCAGTGGTTAGAGGCAGTATCTATACTGGCTGAAAGTCATGTAGAGAAACCCTCAGAGCAAACCGACACAGTCAGTGAGCAGAAGCAGTAGCATTTGAGATCAAAAAAATAACCACTATGTTCTGCAAGCATCACACTACCAGCCACAAGGGATTGTATCTCAACCCTTGTTGCAATTGAACAAAAAAAAAAGATTTTTTTCAGTAATTCTGCTTCTTCTAATTTCTTCAAAATAACATGTTTATTTCCAAAGTAAACTGCATGCAGCAGCCAGGTCAACACCCTGCCGCAAACAAGGATCAAGCTTGATATTGGTTCAGAAAGCAAAGGGGACTGCACCATGCCTGTGCCTTGCTTCACTCATTGCTGGCACTTGCTGGTTTTTCTATGGTCTTAGGAGTCTGGAGTACGAAAAGACCCAGCAGCCCCTTACGTCATACATATTATTTCATGTATTATATAAGGTAGTTTCATTCAGAAGCAATTAAGGAGTCAAAGGAAATATGACTCCGATATTAAAGTTGTTAACGGTACAGCGCATAGCAAAATGTACACTGAAGGAAATGTGGAAAACAATCAGAGAGTGAGGCACCCCTGCCTGTCACAGGACAGGGTTTCTCATCCTGCACCACACGTTTACTCAATTGTCTTTGACATGATGCTCTTTCCTCGGAGCCTTCCTCTCCCTCCAAACACAGGCCGTGCTTTGCCGTATTCCAGCCTACTAGGGCAGGAAAACAAATACAAACACGTGAAAACACCAGCGGCGGCACAATGAATAATGAAACCACTGCAAATATTTTCTCAAAAGAGAGCTGTGCTGCGCTCCAGATGCCGAAGCTACCTCCATAACCAGAGCCGATGAGCACAACCCGAGCGCGGAGGTTCTGCAAGAGTGAAGCTTTGCTGTCGTGTTTTGCACCCAGAGCAACCCACAGCAGCCAGCGGCATCAGCACGGAAAAAGTGAAGCAGCTTTTCCAAAACTCACTCAACAGGGCACCAGTGAAGTTGAAACACAAGCCCTGAGCCCGGGTCCGACGCTCCAGGTACTGAGCCACCTGTTCCACCCAGCGCCAGAGGGCTGCCGGGGACACCCAGCGCAGGACACCCCGTCACGGGGAAGGGAAGCAGCATCAAGCAGTAAAAGGGTTTAATATTTCATTATCACATTATTCCCTGCAGTTTCTAATATTAAACTAATCCCTATCCATCCAGATCAGCTAAGTTCATCCTTTAGATAAATCAGGTCAGCAATAGCCTGATTTTAAAAAAAACATAACATAAAATCATAATTTAAAAATCTGATTGAGTGATGAAAGTTTCTGCCATGGCTGATTACTCTATGAATTATTCATCCCGGCAGCAGCTCTACATTGCTCAACAGAAACATTCCTGCAGTCAGGAAAGCACTTTGCCAGCACAACATGACAAAATAGGGCAAATTCCCCCAAAATATGGCAGCAGGTCCACGCCCTGGCCTGTCACGAAGCATCTTTCACGGGGCTGCAATCCTTGCTGACCCGCCTGCCTTCACCCTGCTTAGCAAACACAGAAGCATTTGCTTTTGAACATTTAGCCTGTGGTTTTAACGACAGCTAAGAAATTCCACTGTGGCTTTTTTTCTTTTTTTCATGCTACCACGAGCAGATTGCTGCAACAGCCATTGATAAAGTGACTCAAAGCCTCTGCATAGCTAGAGCAAAAAAATGGAGTGGTTAAACCTCAGCTGTTCTGAAATCTGAAAATTTGCAAAGACCAGTGTCAAATCATTTACTCCATCTAGTTGCAGGCACTTTAGATGGTCCTACAAGATCTTAAGTGCTTCCTAGTCTTTTGATGGCCCACATTATTTTTTAATTCATCTATATAAGGTAAAAAGAGCTTTTAAGTGGCTAGGTAGTTCTGTGCTCCCAAACAGATGTGCCTGTATTACAGAGAACCCTGGAAACATGCCTGAATGTTTAAATATTACCTGTTCTGAACAACACAGACCCAATGGTCTTAGAGCGGTACTGCTTTTCATACTGAACTATCCTCCAGGGCTTAAACTCCACAAGTTTTAAGATAAAAGATTTTCTCAAAGATACGTTTGATTATTTTTAGACGAAAGAATTAAAGACACTGGATGGGAGATAAACCCTTACAGAGACAGAAGCTGTTTTGTAGTTCTAGGAGCTAAGCTGTGCTACTGGTCTGCCACTGGGCTTTGCTGGGAATAGAACACGTGTATTTTTATGCAGGTTCAAACAACACACAGAAAAACAGCCACGAAGTAGCCAGGTTGCCAAAATGCATCTTAAATAACACACAAAAAGATGGCCACAAACTATTCACAGTGCCAAAATGCATCAAATGTTAAGCAGCCTGTGGTCTTTAGGATGTCAGAAAGAGACAGACTGCTTGACGATGGCTTTTCAACAGAAGTTCCAGGGGTTTACGTGCCGTTCCTGAAACGGCCACGCTGCTGCGAGAGGAAAACAGCATCTGGGGATCATGATCTGTGGAGCCGTTTTATAAAACTGTCTCTGAGATGGCTGTCTTGGAACGGGTATAAGCCATGTAGAAATTTCAGAGTTGTTAGGTCTCAGAAGCAAAGAAGGCTTCAGCAGCACTGGCTGAGACAGCTGCTGCCCAGACCTCTCCCCTCACAGGGACAAGGGACAGCAGCAGGAAACGCAGAATAAAAAAAATATGGAGGAAATTATGAAAATTGATGAAAAGAGCATCCTGGCATTAAAAATTCAGCATCTCTGAGCTGACAGCCAGCTCTTAGGGACGAGGAAGGCAGAGGAGTGAGGTGGTGTGGCAGTCAGGACTCGGGGGCACGTGGCACTGAGGGGTGCAGCGGAGGCCCCCTCACACCACGAGTCAAATGTCACAGAGTGGTGACCTCCAGCAGGTTCTCAAGGCAACTCCTTTACCCATATGAGGGCAGCGTGCCCGGGGGGGCGTGCAACAGGAGGGCCAGCGCCCGAGCGTGATGCGCGGTGCACAGGCAGTGCCAGCGTGTCACCACGGGCACCAGCGTGACAGCAGAGGCACACAGCGCACAACGTGCTCTGCCCTTCCGTAACCACAGGAGAGGGAAGAGCAGTGTGACTAAGTTCTTGTCTGAAAGACAGCTCAAAGGAAAACAGCAGGATCCAGCTTCACATAACACCGATGAGTCAACCCTGTTCGGATGCGAGACGGTGGCTCCGGGGAGCCTTAGAGCTGCTTCAGCCTCTAAACCGCCATCGGTGATTGCAGCTGAGAGACCGGGAATTGCGTTGGTCCCGCGGTGCCGACCTTTGCAAAAATTGTGATGCAGGCAAAGAGCTGAGGGAACAGTTTGTGCCTTCACCCGCTATTTCCAGTTCCAGAGCAGGAACTTGGTACCCAGCCCACAAGCACATAAGAGGGCTATGCTGTCATTCGGAAGGACTCATGTTACTTTAATTCTTCTGCGTTGAGAAAAGATGGAAAATAAACTCAAATTGCCTGAAATGATCCTCACTCTCCATGGTATCCATGGCATGTGGGCACTGCACCAGCTTGAACAGGGTCAAAGGATACAGACTTTAGGAGCCTTTCCCCCCTTCTGGTAAATGAATCCCAGCTTAACCTGACAGTAAAAGTCAACAAACGGTACAAGTCGGTACAAAGGCATCAAGCACCATTCACAGGCTGCTTCAGACAGCTCGGGTGCAGCAGCAGGCAACAGATGCTGTGCCATTGCTTTGCATTTTTATTTCTGTCCTATCTGGAGCTTCTCAGCAAAGCAAGAATAACCCAGTGGAAAGCAGCAGACCAGGGGATCCCTCTGGTGGCCTCTGCTGCTTCAGTGAGCTCTGCGCATCTCTCCCACTTCAATAAGCATCCCCTTTGAAAAAGCAGAGATTTCGGTAAAAGCAGCCAACAGCTGCAGTGTGCAACCATTTCGGCATGGAGGCTGGGTAACAAATGTACTACTCGTGTGCTTTGTTCCTCAACTCTGTTTCCAGTCCTTGTCACCAAGTTTAACACTCCCTGGAAACCAGAAAAATTTTGCTCCACGTACGTCTAACAACTGGGAGCAGGGAGAGCTGACTTGTCTCGAATGTTATCAAGCACCGTGGGTTGGACACAGGCTCAGCTGGACCCCGCTGAAGACAGGTGGAGAGGCTGACACCGAGCTACGGTGCAAAAATTATCTTGAGTCGACAGAAGAAAAAAACAAGATGAAAATGGGTGTCAGAGAGAGCGGCCAAGGACATAGTTAACAATATGAGGAAGACAGTGCCCTAAAAAGTTACTATAAAATAAGGGTCCTGTGCTTGGTGACCAGTACTCTCAAGGCATTTCTCTGAGGCAGCTGCCACCCTGCCAATGGGTTACATCACTCCTCAACACACAGAACAGGGTGCCCTGGAGCTACCAAAACTTCTGACTGTGGCAATGAGTCTGCTGCTAGGAAGAAAAATCGGTGAAAAAGTGAGAGAAATCCAGTCAATCTGACAACTCCAAAGCAGTTTTTCAGGGCCATCCTCTGAGAGCGCAGAAACTAGAAAGGGAAAGCTACCCCAAAGATACAGCTGGAATAGATTCAAGGCTCTACATTTAGAGCTGCTTTTAGTTTATATTTGCCACTATCTTCCTAATTGCACTAATCCCAAGAGGGCTCTAAAGGTCCCGGCTAAACTGTATATTAAAAATTCACACTGCAGAGCTCCACACAGGCACAGCTCCTAACTGCCGGATTTAACTGACCGAAGTCTCTAGGACATATTAATATTCAGTTTAACAAAAAAAAAAAACAAAAAACACCCACACTCCAAACAAACAAAAACCAAGCCCAAACAAACAATTCAAACAAAAAAAAAACAGCAAACAAAAAAAATAATCCCATTCTTACTGGCTGCCTTGTGATTCATTAAGTTAAGCACTTGCAAGCAAAAATGAGTTGAGAAGATTGATTTCAGAATCAAAATTAATTCACAGCAAGGCTAACCGAGTGGTTGCAACTCCCCCAAGTCATGGATGCAAAGGGGACCAGCAGCCAGTTGGTCAGGGTTGGTGTGGATAAAGACACCTGAATTTAAATGCTTCTGTACCCTCCCATGGACACGATCCTCTAAAGAAAAAACAAGACCTCCCTAAAGGATTCACTGCTGTGGTTAATTCTCTCCAGCATAAATCTTAAGCAAAATACTTAGAAAATTTGCTCCCGTTACCAGCGTGGGCTCCAGCTTCACAGGAAAGTCCTCACCTGCCACGCTGTATACTAAGAGGATCATCATGCCTTTTTTCTGCTCATCTCCAGTCTCTCTCAAGTCACAGGCTGGTTTTATGAGCTGCCAAACAATTGAAAAACTTTCACCTCAGACCCTTGTGCCCTCAACGTGGAAGACCAGCCTCTTACAACAGATCGCACCAGCTAACACTGCGGTGACAATAAGACCTGTGACACCTTGTTGAATCTCCCAGTAGGAAAACTCCAGATCTTCTCAAATCCTTGGAGTCTTGCTCCAAGAGTGGTACACCTGAGGGCTCAGACTGAGCTCAGGTCTGAGCATCTCTCACCCAAATGTTGGCCTTTCTGCCGGCCACACTGACACAGGTCTAGCACTTGCTGCTCACACGCTATTTCTTAGCCAGCATTTGCTCCTTTTCCAGCCCAGGCTCTTCGAGGTAATAAGATTTCATATTTATTCATAAATGCAAATCATATTTCCCACTGTGGAGCAAGCTGAGAGACTAACCTGTTCCCATGGAAACAATTCAGACGCATTTATATGAATGGGCAATTTTACAAACTGCCGAAAAATCTCTAACATGCAGTCGAAGGGCAAACTCGGGGACTAAACAAATCAAATTCTTAAACCTCATTAACAGTCGTGGGGAGATAAACAGACACACAGCAGCAGCAGGCAGATACAATGGAGTCAGTATTTCCACTGATGCAGAGCCAGAGCGGTGGAATACAGAAGGCAAAATATCATAAGCAGAGGGCACCTGAAGAATTTCTTCATCAATAGTTTCTTCTACAGCTGATACCAGGTTTCGGACTACTGTGAATGGCAGTGAAATCTTCCCCAACACAGACCTACACTCTCCCACAAAAGATTCGCCACCACCATGGACAATTACACCAAGCACTGGGGGATTTCAGAGGCCTGGTTTTCATTAGGGGCTTGCAGAACCAGCACAAGGGACTGAACAAGAATAAACCACAAGCCGGCGAGGTCTCACAGTGCTCAAGCCTGATCCGACAGAAACACTGCTGTGTGCGGGACAAGCCTCTGGGTGAGAGCCCAGTACTGACACCCACCTGTGCTGGAGCCCATGCTCAGTCCAAAAACATACTTAAAGGCTCAAGGCCTTGATCTCTAAAGAAATTCAGTCAGAAAAGATGAAATGCATGTTTAATCAGGGCACATCACTTGGTCACTAGAAGAGTATTTACTGAGGACACCGGGGACAGGTAACAGCGGGCTCAGTGCTGATGTCTGTTGGTCTTTCAGGAGCATTAGCTGCCGACGTACCAAACAGGTCTGAGGCAATGACCACATTTACAAGTTATCATTTCTAGCTTTGTTTTTGCTGCCTCAAAATGAGTGTCCAGTCTGCGCTGGTCCTCCAGTGTGTGAGTCCCCCAGTCATGATATCCAGGAAGAGGAGCCAGCCTCTCTCCCTCGACTCCAGAGGACCCCCACTGTCCCATTTATGTGCTAGTCCAGCTTTACGGAGATAAGGTCGGATACTGCTGATATCTGGCTGTGAAGAGGAGAGCACCAAGCAAGCCCACTGCCATCATGCCATGCCCTCGCCATCCAGGACAAAGCCTCCACAAAAGGGTTTACTGGGCAGATCCAAAGATCATGTTTCCCAGTTCCCAGCTAAGGCCATTCAAAATCCCTCATACTTTGAAAAGCTTCTTAGGAGGCAGGACGGATGGGCTCAGGAGCCTGGCTGTAAGCAGATTTCAACTCAGCCTGCCGGCTGTTTTCCTTCTTTCTTTCTCACAGATATGTTTTACTGGGCAGTCGAATGATGAGACTGTTACTTCCTTCAGCTGCGATTTCAACAGCAGCTCTGCAAATGCCATCTTATAAAACAGAATTTCAAAGCAACAGATTGCCAAGATTATCAGATTTGGACAGCACTTGCCAAGTAACACATGCAATTTTTGCAGATGGGACTGTTCCAAGCAGCAAAACAAGTTTCAATTCTTCAGTAGGGGAAAAAAAAAAAAAAAAGAATTAAAAAGGTTTTCCTATTAGAGATAATTCCTTTATTTGCATATCAGCTAAGGCTCCTTTTGACATTCATTTTAATGATATAAAACCCTTTTTGCTGTGAAAAGTTTGAACTGGTAGCACTCCAAATTGCACAAAGAGCAGGCTGTACCTCTGTGCTGCCAGTCAGCACTAAACAACAGGGATTCAAGCTCAGGTTTTGCATATGTGCTCCTGCACTGTTCACTCCAATTTACAAACCAGAAATTATTTCGTGAACTACTTTAAATTTTATGCAAGTGTCATCAGATTTTAAATTGCTCTTGGATAATTCACTACAGCTATGCAAAACCCATCATGTAAATTTTTAGGCAGAAGTAACTACTCCCATGGGTTGCAAACATATTGGAAGTCATGCAGACTACCAGATATGGGGCAAATTTGCACTCTGGATTAGTCCCAGCCTCACTCACAGTACTGTGTTGGTTGTGGCTATGACAGTGGAAACCTCCTAGATAAATGTGGAGAGCAATGAATTCCCAGAGAGTTTTGACCCCAGAGCTGATCTGGGGACCTGTCACAGATCACTACGTGTTGTAAGTGCCAGGCAGATTTGCAGCCCCTTGACTGTGAGATGACAGAGAACACTTAAGAGTCCACAGCTTGGAAACCACTTGTTTGTACCAAAAAAGCTTTTCCTCCTTGAAATCAAGGTGAGATGAGCAGCCAGTAGCTTGCAGCAGCTGATAGCGAGGCTTGATGCTTGTCCCCACTGCAGGGAATATGAAGGGTTGCTGAATCTCCTCTCCCCCTGGGGCTCCCAGCCTATGCAAATCCTTGCTTAACATCAACGCATTTTCTAACTAAATTCTGTACAGCTGTTGTTTGCCACTAGATCAGACCTTAATGCACCTGATTTGTAGGAGGAAGAACTGGAATTAACCAAAGGCTTTAATATCTGACAACAACAATTATCAAAATGGAATAGCTAACACACAGCCCTCCTGTAACAGGTTTGATCTGCAACTCTGTAAGAGTTTGTCAGCTTAGATTTCTGAATTTGTATTGCTTGGGTCTTGCATATACCCAGAAAGCCCTTCAGCCTCTCAGGTGCTGAAGCATAACAATTTCCCATCTCCAACATTTCTGAGGCTCTAGAGTTTTAAGGAAAGGGGGTTTGTAGGGCTTTTCTGGATAAGAAATTGTCACCTGTTGTGGAGGGGCAATGGAAGGAAACCCTGTAGCCACACCAGAGCCCAGCTTGATGCTTAAGGACCATGATTTAAGATTCACATTTATTTAAGGGAAAGGGGACAAAGACATCACTCAGTGCGACTGGAGCTAAAGGAGATGAATTTGTCTATGTCTGTGATAAATCTAGTCTATGCATAAAATCTATCAAATTCTTCATCGAGGTACGGGATAGATTTTTTCCTACCGTGTGCTAGGAGGAAAGATTCAAGGCTCACTTCCCAAGAGAGGTCTGGCGCTGCTCTCTCTGCTCCTTTGGGACACCAGCTCAGAGGCTGTTTGCAATGGCTGTTCCTTGTGATTTTCAATGCTAAACAGCCTTTAAAGTTGCTGCCAGGTTTCATTTCATAGGCTCAGACCACTGTGCTCTTGACAGCACAGCCCCCGTACGGAGCATAAATGTTTCTACAGCTGCAAGAAGTGTCAAAAGATCCTTTTAGCAAACAGCATCAAGCTCAAAGATTTTGAAGGATTCAACAAGCAGATTTAACTGTCCTCTTCCTCCAACTATTCGACTCCTGCAGAGCTGTTGTTGCACAGGGCTACAGAGCAGAACCAGTCCATGCTAATCTTGCTTTACCGCACGCTCAATGTATGATCTTAGACAAGATAGTCTCATTGTTCTATGGTTTATCTACCCCAAATGGATGAGAGAAGTCCAATAATGTGCATAAAGGCATTTGTTATAGGCATTTTTCTAACAACAGAGTCATGAGGCATCATTGTGTGCAGGTACTGCTCAATTAGGTTGAGATGGTGACAGCAGCTGCCCCGAGAGAATTCATAATGGAGAGGAGAAGAAAAGAAGCTGGTGTGTGCCCACATAGGGAAGGGCAGCACTGCGACTTCCCGGCAGCAGCAAAGGACATCGTGGCAGGGCAAGATGAAGCTCTCCCACGGTCCCTTGTAAGGACAACCAATATACTCCTCATGCCTATAGATCCTTCGCCATTGAACACAATATATTAATGCACACAAAAAAGCCAAATGTAACATGGAATTATTACCTTGTGATAAGCTACGTTGGAAGTTCTCTTCACTGTTTGTTAAAAAGCATGCAGACAGCCTCCTACTTTGATGAAACTCCCGTATTTCCCCACCAGAGTTCTGGGCTTTTTCTAAAACAAAGACCCAGAATGAGGCAGGGATAACCCTAGAACAGGTTGCAGCAGCTGGAAACAGCAATGTTACCCCACTGACCCCCAAGGCTGCTCCTCACCAACACCACAGCAAACAGCAGCTAAATACTATCCCTGATCCCAAACCCACATGGTGCATGAGAAATTCACTCTGCTTCTTTTGGGTTTTTACAAGCCTTTGCACTGATTCTGTGGGATTTCTGAGAGCTCTCTGACCTGGTTCTGCAGCCACTTTAGCTCCTGGGTTTGGACAGTCTCTGGGGAATCAGATTTTGTAATTCATTCTCATGAACAATTTGGTATAAGAAAAAGATCTCAGATTAAAAAAATAAAAAAAGAAAACCCCACAAACAAACTGCAAATGATCAAACAGCTGACATGATTCAAATCCCCAAAACAGCTTGAGATCTCAGAGAGGGGGAATGCAGAGATTAAAAGGCTTTCTCATGAAGACAATACTTAAAACAGGGGTGATTTCATTCCAAATTAGTTCACCTGCCCATTATTTTCAGGCTATTTTCAGACTACTACTTTGCACCTATTCCACTTGATAGGCCAATTCTTTCACTCAACTGCATCCCTCAGGGAAGTCATAACCCCGTGTCTGCACTTTTCCTGGGAACAATATCAGCTGCAAATCCAGATTTATGACTTGGCTAAGGGAAGAGAGCTAAAGAAAGCAGACAAGGAACAACTTGGTCAAACAAGATATAGCTGTGATCAGTAGCAGAAGTGCCAAGGGAAACACTGGAGGAGGGGAGAGAGAGATTCGAATGAGCTCTGCTCAATAACACGTGCTGGTGTGTGATGCCTTAGTAGCACTGGAGAGAGATACACATCCAGGGAGCCTCCATCCTGGTCCAGTCCGATGGCACTTCTCTGGAACATCAGCAAGGAAAGCAGTTAATTCTCCTATATGCTTTACAGACAGCGACACACTCACAAACAGCACAGGCGCTCTTGGTGTTTTACCACCAAGACACTAGAGACAGACACCTGTCCATTTTCAAAATCCAACCTGTGATGTCAGAGAGCCCAAGGAACAGCCCCCTTCAATTGGGTGGATGTGCATGACAAATGCACATTTCTGACTGCATGAGGCAATATATTAACATTTTTTAAATCCATGTATAACGTTTTAAAGATCCATGTATTCTTTGAATTTCTTTCAGTATTTTTCCTCTTGAATTTCTGCCTTAAGGGACATCTTAGGCTGAAGCTCCAGTTCTAGAAACCAGCTGAAATATCTTAAGCTACTCTTTCAGCTAATAAACCTCAGTTCTGGTTCCCACCTGTGGGCTGTGCAGGGGCTGCTGAGCAGCGCTGGGAGCTCTGCATTCATCTTGCTCAGCTCCAAGCTGCAGCATGTAGCTTTGGACCACAGTTGCTGGGACTCACCTCAACAAAGCCAGGGCTGACAAGGGAAAATTTAAATATTAAAGTGATTGAAGTGTCCTATGCAAGTGCTTGTCTCTTCCTGCCTTGACTAGACACGAAGCAGGAGTTTCAGGTGCTGAAACTGCCTGGGACAAGTCCAGGCTGCCACGTGTGTTTGAACCCTGCACAAAACGAATCAAGCACTTTCTGGGCAATGACTTTGGCTGCCATACTTCACAAGGTTAAGGCAAGAGAAAAACACTTGGCATTTTCACACAGGAATGTCAGAATTCCTGTGGCACAAAAAGCCACAGAAGCATTTAATCTTGTTTAGTAGCAAGATTTAAACCTCGTATCTTGCTTATACAAAATGGCTGGAAATGGTTCTCTGACCCCAGTTGACTTCTCTTGATTAACAGCCTGTGCCGCTCTTATTTTGGTTACTGTGAACGCAGATATTACTCTGTGTTCTGATGCAACATCACCAAGATCCAAGGAAACAAACCAACACTAAAACAAAATATCGGCTTAAAACTTGGCAGATGGAGAACAGAAAAGGATGAAAAATACTTGGTGGCACTTTGAGGAGTGGGAGGTGAACGGTGTCATACCTCATGACATAACCAAAACTCCAGACAGCACAGAATTAGCTCACTGCAAGCTCAAATTAAACCTTCTCTCCAACAAACTGTGATGTGACACAGGCTGGAGGTGCCAGGAAAGCAGCCACCCGTGCACACCAGCCCCTCGGCCGGGCACAGCGCTGCACAGCCCTGAGCACTGGCTGCTGCAGCCTCTCTCTCTCTCAAAATAGCCCCTGGAGTGAGCGTTCCCAGACAACGAGGCAATAGGACGCAAAGATAAGATGTGACATTGGACCAGATGCCAAGTATCTCTGTGATTACAGTATAACTTCCATAGAACATTTAACACGTTCGAAAACGTCACATCCGAAATCAGTTAATGGATTTCCTCCAGGGAGTGAAAGCATCCTCCCTCTCCTAGAGCACACAAGGGTGAAAAATTGGACACAGCCTGAGTTCTTTGTTTCAGACTATTATTTTATAGACATTGTGTATCGATATGGAGTTAAATGGTCAACCCTATGGAAACAGTCCAGCCACTACCAGAGCTGTGGAGGGCAACGCTGCTGAAGAAGCCTGTGCAGACCCAGAGCTTCCCTCTGCTGCAGGACCCTCCTCTTCCCCAGCTAGGACATGGCAGAGCAGTCCTAGCCACTGTGTGCCAGCCCTGGGCCGAGACAGACACAGCAGCATGGGAATCGATCAGGGAATCAGAGCTGCAAAGTAATGCAGGAAATTAAAAGGAAAACAGGAGTGACTTGTATTAATCCAAAACCATTTCAGAGGGGGAGGAGAACTTGAGCCAAGCTAAACCATATTTGCATTCCCACAGAACAAGTTAGGTACAGGGCACTGAGAGCAAAGACAACTAATAAAAGATAATCACTCTGGAGACTGGCAAAAACACAGCCACCTGCACCCAAGCTCTGATTAAGCACAGCCTTCTGAACTACAATCTTCAATTGAATGATAGTGGTTTGGGCTCAGATCCAGAATCTTCACTCCAAGTTCCGATTAAATATGAATCAGAGACAACCCTTGGCAGAGCCAGCCAACTCCTGAAACCCTTCTGAAGCGCTACCAGTCTGGGAGGAGAGCAGGCCCAGTGCAACAAAGTGGTTTGGGGATGTCAGGTGGATTACTTCAAACTGTTTAATTACAAGAGGAACTGATGGAGAGGGAATTTCATTTTCATTGTAGCAGGAAGATTTCAGTAGGCAAGCTAAGCCAAGATACCTTGCAGGAACAGAGTCCAACAAGGAACATTTCCGGGGCATTTTGCTTTAATCCCCATCTTCAACGTACCTGTTACGTTCTATCCTTTTTTTCCTTTCTACTCCTTGCCTTTTCTTTGGTTTTAACTGACTTTTCAGGTTTCTGCTTCACTCCGATTTGTAGCTCAGGTTTAACTAGGTTGTTTCTACTGTGCAATGGCTTCCTGCATCACTGCTCTAAGTCAGTCACACCACAGACATTTCTCAGTGTGCAAGCTGAGAGCTTCTGCCCCTTCCTAGCCTACCTGGGGACACCTTTCATCTTTGTACATCTTTGACCTTTAAAACTGTGTTGCAGAGGGGTGGTCTTAAAGCAGCACAACCTTATGATGCTCATCCACCTTGGGCACCTCACTTCCAGCCTAAATTATGGATCACAGTCTGTACACACCAGCTACTCTACACCTACCGACTCTCTCCTCCTCCCCTTTCCTACTCAGGATTCAGCCCATTCTTTGAAGCAACAGTCATCATGTCCACTCCACCCAAGAAAACCAGAAAGGGCTTTGGCACGAGCCTTCCACCTTGCCTCATGCCTTCTCCCCGCAGACAGCTGGCAGGCAGACCCCAGCCTCAGCCTTACCACACAGTCATTTTCTTTGGAGCTAGCCTTGTTTTTGCAAGAGTCCTTGCCCCGTGACGGTATTTGTAGCATTTTCCCTGCCCAAATAACTTGCTGCTTGTTGGTTTACCTCCCAAATCCCAACTTGCGACCGCTCTTCACACATACTGTTAACAGTTTACTTAGCAAATTTCACAATTGTGACTTTGAGCAGGCTTGTCACAGCACTTTATCACCCCTTGCTGCACAAATATGAGCCAGATATGCAGGAGAGTATTTAACCAAGTCACTGAGGCAACATCCTCAGCATGGTCAGCCTGATGTAGAAGAGAGTATTTTTCTTATTAGCAAACGGCTGGCAGGCAAATCAGTTGCCATCTTACAGCTCTGTCTTGCCTCACTTGCTGTCAGCAGCATCTGCTTTGAGCAAAACTATCAGAGCATGACCCTGTGCATTTCCCATTCCTGCCCTCTTCATCTCATTTACATCCAACTTAGATTTATACCTTTTGCAATATTTTATGTCTGACAATGCATCCTTTGCATCAATAACAGGCTTCATCATCTGAAGTACTTCCGTAGGGCGTTTCTCGGTAAGCACTGCAAATAACCTACTGAGATTTTTCAGTCTATTCCTGTTTTTTGCCCACAGACATCCAAATACTTTATAAGACATAGCAGTCAGCAAGTTTTTATACCTGGAGCAAATTAAAACAAAAACAACAAAAAAAGGAGGCAAAGTGACTTGCAGATTTTCAGCGTCTGAGAAGTCTGGTCTTCTCCATGCTGCATTAAGGGGTTAGTTATTAAATGCTTCAATAACTAGACTAAAGCAAAGCACTCCAATCTGCTACCACAAAGCTGGAGCCACGTTCTGCCCTCACCTCCGTGCTTTCCCTTGTGATTCCCCAGTGTCCTTGCTCTAGAGCTCCCCAGTAAATCCATACAGATTATACGGTTCATGCAATTCCTGTAACACTATGTCAGCATTTAAAAGGCAATTCTGACCCTCTTCTTCATGTACTTCTCTTCTGTACAGCCTTCTCCAAAGCCCATTCTACCATCTCCTTCCTGATCTGATATATCCGACCTCAACCACTTCAGGGTTTCAGCCTCCTGCATTCATGAATCAGCTGCTTGTTACATATCCCCTCCAGAGCCCTTCATTATTAATGCCTTTGGTTTGTTTGGCCTTGCAGATTTCTCTATTCCTCATTCCTTTTATTTTACTTTTTCCCTTCCCTAGAGATTCACATATTCCTCCTCCTGGAGGATCCTATTTCAATCCACAGGGCTAGTGATTAAAGAAGGCAAAACACACCTCTTTTTTCACAGTACTGGGAATGTTTCCCCACTATTTGTGGGCATTTTCCCTCCTAGGAGGTGCACAAATACAGAAAAGCAAGAGACACTGAGCTCCGCAAGGGAGGAAATTCATCACAGTTCAGAAAACATCAAAGTGTGTATCTCCCCAGAACTGTCATCCATGTTCCTAATTGGACTTAATGTTTATAATCACTTTGAGCTTGTTGAAGGGCCCCATTAACCCACCAGAGAATAATTATGCCAAGTCACCTTCATCTTTCTCATTTATTCCAAGAGGTAACCAAAGCAGCAAAAAGTCAATTGCACAGGACAATAAGTAAGCTGGAGGTGGACAATCAAGTCAGAGAGAGGCAAGGACTGCAGAAACAGATCTAGAGATGACAGAAGCCCTCCTACCCAGGGAGAGTTTGAGAAAAGCCTGGAAGCAGGGTTGAAGCATCACCTCCCACTGCCGAGAACAGGACAGAGATCACACGCGTGCAACCTGGAGGGGCACGCACTGATCTTTGTTCACATATGTAGATGTCCATACACACATAAAAAGCATGTTGTGATACGGTGTCAGTCTGGTCAAAGTTGCCAATCTCCATGCACACAGGGTTTTATGACAGTTCAGCTTAGAATAGCTTAGTGGGTTTTGAACAGGGACAAGTTGAGAATAGAAACTGGAGATAAAACTGAGTTAAATGACAAAAGAGAGTTATTAAACTTGTCATGAAACAGCAACCTCAATCTCTCAGATGAAATGTCTGATGCCAAAGGTCTTTTCTGAAAATAGACCCAATCCAAAACTCAGCAACAATCTCCTTCTCCTCCATTATTTCTGTTTGGGCTGGTTTATGGTTCTAATGCACAGGAGACCACACAGCAGGCTAGATTCTGCTGGGGGCAGAACTTTTCTCTTTCTGTTGATGATGCCCAGCTTATAATTATTTCAAAAAAAAACCCAAACAAACATAAAAAGCACACCTCAAAAATCCCCAAAATACCACAGCACAACCCATAACACACTTAGCATTATAGTTTTACATCCCTGGGTGCTGCAGGCTCTAAGCACCACATAAAACACATCCACATTTTTTGCTGCAGGCAGATCTCCGGCAACACTGACTTGCTGCTCAAGTCCAAGGTCTTTTATTACGTGATTTTTTTTCTCAGCTGTATGTTAACAGCATCACACAAAAAGTGAGACAGTGCCACACATCCTGACAGGAACATACGGAATTGCTGCATATGTAAAAGTTGGATGATAAGTGAAAATAGTTCAAAAGGACAAAAGGCTCAAAGTCAAGTACCAGGAGAGAGAGATTCACATTTTGTTTGTATATACGCATAGCAACATCAACTTGGCCATGACAAATAAGTCCTGAGTGGAGGATTTCACAGACTCCAACTGGTGCAATATATCCTAGAGAAACTGGACTGGTGCAGGGCTTTTTTCTCCCCCTGCCATTATCTCAACACCCTAGCAGCACACAGAGATGCAAGAGGAGTGGGTAGCATCTGAAAAACATCGAGATTAGAGGATGTTACGTGAGGTTACACCACATACCTGGCAAGCTCAGGTTTCCTCCAACAGTTGCTGGTGATTTCTTAAATGCCAATGAGGTGCAACAATATTGTCTTGCCTGCCCAGCTAATGTGTCTCTGGTATCCCAAGCCTGGAGAGCTGAGGATACATTACCCAGCAACGGTACTGATATTTCATCATACAGGAAAACTATCATCCATTAAAAAAAAGAGACAGAAAAGAAATAAAAAATGTTTTCTTACAGTTTCAGAGTCCGTATTTTGATCAATTTATTAGAGGATAAAAATTTCTGCCCATATAACGATACTTTTTCTAGAAACTCTTAAAGCTGTCTCCTGTTCCAGTTACCCTATTTACTGGGGCTCTTTCCTAACAGACAATTCCTCCCATGAGGATTAAATTTCTAGCAGCATCACTTACTACACTGGAAATCTGCAGTTTTTCCACCCAGGAGACATTCCGTAGCACAACTGCCACTTCCTATATCAGTCCCAATATTTCAACAGTGTGTAAAAGTTGACAACAACTAGGAAATATTTGAGTCATTAAAAAGAAATAACATCTGCCTTCTATACCTGTTTACTATATATTATAAAATTGTTATCCACAAATCCCTCCACTGTTTTTAAATATCAGCCTCAAATACTCCTTCAAACCAAGAAGTTTCTCCGAGCAGCGAGTTTCACACACCAAAGAACCACTAAATTTCACTGATTTTCTTTCTTATCTCTAGGTGCATCCCAAGCTCTTCTCCACCAAGACAAACCCTTTCAGCCCTGGGACTAAACATGTCCTCACTGCCCTCCCTGCAGGAGGAGCTCACACAAGCTCTCTTAGACCATTTCTTATTTGTACGATCAAAACTGTTGATATCTGGTCTTTGATTTCTTTCCTCTCAGGACTAAAATTAACCCACATTTTGTCTGCACTATAAAAGCATCCATTATGATAATCTCATTAATGCATTTCCTGACTCTTTTTGAATTAAATGGCTTATAAACGCTATTCTTTAATTTTGCCTTGGTAGCGTTGATGGATGAGCACCGTAAATGAGTAGGAAGGGAACGAGGCACTGCAGCTCAGCTACAGCCATTACCAGACACAATAGTCCTCCTCTGTTTGGATGGAAAGGGCAGTGAATCACTTTAATATTTATGCCTTGCTTGGATAGCTAACCATCATAACCACAGCTTACGTACAATCCAACATGATTTCATTTAAAGAGCAAAGAAATCAACAAAACTCCAGCCTCAGTACCAGCCCACCTTCCCATGTGTCCTCGTCTCTCAGCCTGATGTGCCAATCGCCAGGATATTCTGGGGTTCGATATATCCAAAACACATTCACAAATATTATCAACAGATTGAACTCTTTGCTATATCTTACTTTCCTTCTAGCAACCGGGCTTATACACACACCTGCAACCCAGATTTCCTTCCTCCGCATGTGCCTTTGGGCAATTTTGGGCAGGTAAGCATCAATGATGGCTGAATGTTTTCCATACTCACATAACCGTAAGCCATATAAGAATTGCGAAGGCTTATAGCTCAGCTGGTTCTAAGTAGTGTATGAATAATCTTCATCTCTCAGAGTTGGTTGTGTTGTCTGTGTAAAACTGGACGGTACCTCCAGCACTTGTTAACCTAGGTCCGTAGAAATTCAGGAGTCCGGCTGAAACACTTCAAAACGTTTGACTGTTACAGCACATGACAAAGAAGATGCTACTTTCTCAGAAACAACTGCTCAGGCCAAGTGGTGGCAGTGGCCCGCTGAGAGACCATTGTCTGCTGGGAACACAGAGGAAGGCGTGGCCTGAATTGCTGCTGCAATCCTCAATTATTTCCAAGGAAAGGATTAGGAAGGACTCAAATTCAAATGAAAGAAAAACAAAATCTACTCATCTCTTTCCCCATATGGCACCACAAACTCCCGTTTTGCCGTTCCAAAAAAAAAAAACCACCCTGCAAAAGCCATTTAACAACTCTAACGTTCATGTGTCCAGCTGGTGAGAGGAAATCTTTGCAAATCTCTCACTTTCCATGCCATAGCACCTGCTGTTTGTCAGCACATTATCAGGGCCAGTGCATTAGGGAACCATATGGCCTGGGGAAAGTGCTGCTGGAATGATTCACAGAGCACTGGTGAAGTAACAGGTCAGCCATGAGGGCCTGGTCGTTCAGAAGCTGTTGAACTCAAGAAAACGGAGTGTTACTTACGCAATTGTGCAACATTTGCTGCAACTCCTCGGCAATAATAATTTTTTAAAATAAGGAACGACTCTTCAATATTTAACTAAATGAAGATATCACCAAGTTGTCTCTAGGGGCTTCCATCCTCAAGCAGAGGAAGGACTTCCAAAGAAACATAATGAAAAGAAGTTGGAAGCCAGAATGTATTGCTGCCTTGCAGAAAGGCTGGTCAATCATAGAATGGTTTAGGTTAGAAGGGACCTTAAAGATCATCTAGTTCCAACCCTCTGCATCATCTGCGATTTGTTTGTTTTCTAAATAAAAATACGCTCAAGCTGTGATTCTTGATATTCAGTCTCATTCTAAATGTGAATATCCAAAGATCCTGAATGGTCTTAAATTCCTCCCAGAGAAAAACATTGAAGCTAATTCTTAATTTCCCATACACACTGAGAGACACTAGATTTGATCCACAGCTTGGCATCCAGTGTCACACAGACCCTTGGGACAACTGTGCCCTTTCCGTATGACTGCCGCTGTCATGGAATGCCAGACGGTTGCTTATTCCTGAGACAAGAAGAGGACAAGTTTCAGTCTCCGATTTCTAGCACTTTCCCTGGGTCTGTCTGCTTTGTCTCTCAGAGCAGCACCAACCTGGTACCTTGTCTTGCCAGGGCTTCTCTTGCTCACCCTCCAGCTGTGATGAAGCAACGCTCAGACAGCGGTTTGGATCCAGTGAGCAGGAGAAGATGCAACAATTCACGAGGTACCATAACAGCTCTCTGGCAGAAAGGACAGGCAGAAGATTCTTGGGAAAACAATCTCTCTTCCCTCACCTTGATTGTGTAATTCAGAATATTCACAAGAGAGAAAAATAAAAATCACTCTACCAGAAAGAGGCGTGACCAGCACGGACATCGGAGCGCAGGCTCGATTCTCTTCCCCAGAAGAGTAACGAGCACAAGAATTAGGAGTGAATTCACAGCCCTTGCTCAGATCCATCCTCATTTGGTGCTCGGTTAGCGAGCTCGCTGCTAATTGCCTGCTGCAGATCACACCCGACAGGGGTTAGCAGTGCATCTTGTTTCCCCGGAATCCGTTTCCCTGCAAGAATTCTTCCTGACTCAATCAGTAAGAAGGAAACACTCCCATGTGTACTCTCTTCCCCTCATTGAAGACCCTCAGAGCTTCATCCTGGTGCCTCAGTTTACTCCCCCTGCACTTCCCACAAGATGTTATTTAAAAACCTAAAACCTCCTTTTCTCCAGTAAGGCTGTCTCCAGGATGTAGCAGCTCTTAACCATGATGAGTTTCCTGACATTTTTTGTTTGTAATATTAAAGATTTCCACATAAAGCCTCTCTACAAGTACCACAGCGAAAGTTCCAGGTGTTAGGCACCGTGTACAACAGCAGCCGTAGTGCTGACGTGTTAATTCTGATGCTCACGGGAAGAAATGGCCAAATAAAAACACCTAGTACTTAACTCACAGCTATTTTGCTCAAAGGAGGCCCTGGGAGGACTTATTCATTAACGTTTGTTGACCATTTGAAAAACATAAATGAGCTATTTAGTCAGAGTTGTTTCCTTTCCACTGTCTCATCATGATCAGATGTCTCATTGTCATTAGATCAGCTTGACTAATGGGATCCTAAATCCTTATTAGGGACTCCAAATGTGACTTTCACACAACATAATCATAAAATTAATGCTAGTCAAAAGGGTATGAAAGTGCAATTCTTTCAGAAATTACGTAAGACAATTTTCAGAGGGAAATGGTGTCCTTCTGGTTGCTCGAGTCCCTCACAGCAGCTGTAAAGGAGCTGTGCACAAGTGTTGAAATAAACATTTCTAAAAATCTTACAAATAAGGGCAGCTGAAGACTTTAAAAGAAGAACAAAAATCTATCTCCCTCTCTTTGGACCAGAAACTCTTTGCTACTATTGGTGTAGCCCAGGTAGCTCAATTGCATCCTACTTAAAACTGAAGAATTTAACTGGACACATCCTACTTAAAATTGAAGAATTTAACTGGACACCTGCAGTAGCATAACTGTGCGACTGCACTTTGCAACAACAATCCAGGCTGCTGAATTGTTTCAATATACTCATCAAGTTACTGAAGTCTCCATGTGTTTCAATGCAGAAATGTTTCAGTGGTCCAAGGTCCAAACAGAAAACTAGCAAAGAGGGATGAACTTTGCCCATCTGGAACATCTGCAGGTAGATTCTCTAAATGGACATGGGTCCCTGCTCACAACAGGGCTAGGAAGCTTCTTCCAAAGAGGACAGAATTTCCTATTTCCAGGTGCACACCTGATCTGCTTCTCTCCAGAGACAGAGCTGCATCTGTTATTGCTGTTACAGGATACTGTGCCAATAGACAAGTATATTTGTGGAGTTCGCAACAATTATTCTACTTACCATTGCGTGCAGAGTTTTTGCTGCTGATTTTGACAAGGACACCCTGTTTCTTTAAATCTCGTTGCTATTAAACCTTACAAATAATTTTGTTTCTGATCAGAGGAGTTTCCAACAACACAATTACCTGTAAGAAGTCTATAAAGGCTGTAGCTGCAGCACAATAATGAATTTGTAAATTAAAATCTGTTCTGCCCTTGAGTCAGAGCAATTAGCATCACACAACCTTCTCACAGAGCAGCGATGCAAGACTTCTCAGAAGCCACTTATTGTCAATGCAATCAATAGCTTATACTTGGGAGTCCGTTGTGCACAACAAACAGCAGTTTGGACAAAATCAGGCAACAGTCAGTCTGAATAACATGATGGCTTTGGTTAATCTGGTTTCAGGCTCTTCTGGTTACAGAATTATGAATTTAACATCCTCAAAAACCTGTGAGTGAGGAGAAGTTTGGAAATACCGTACAGCAGAGCTGTGAGTAAGGATGGCTCATATTCCAGCACTTACCCTCTGTTCTCTGGGGACTTTAGGTTCCTCTTTCTGCTTTTATCTTAACGAAATTGTCCAAAGTACCAGTGTCACCTCTACCTTTCACTGTCTTCGTACTTCACAATTAGCCCATGAAGTGACAAGTTATATCATGGCAGCCTAATTCAGGACAATTTATATAGAGATCTGACAACATCCTCCTCTATGCTCATCAATAGCTGCCAATAAAGACACTCCGATCGACTCCCATCCAGTCTGTTACCCTTAATTTCTTCCCCAGTCTATATATTTTTCTAGTACAAAGGTCCTTGTTCTGGGACATTTATTGTGGTGCTACCCACCTGGTTTTCCTACTATGGGGGCAAAGAGGTAAAATGAGTATGACACACCAGAGATTGAAAGACACTAACGTTCTCATAAAAAAAAAAAAAAAAAGAAAAGAAAAGAGGACTTACTGTACAAACAAAAATTGCTGAGCATGAAATATATGTTCTGCCTGAATCCCCTTCCAGAATAAGATCACTATTGTCATCGGAGATAGAGTAAAACAAGCATCAGGATCATCTGAGCGCAGTGGCTGCAGAAGCCCAGCCAGAAAACAAGACTAGCAGAGAAAGTCCTCCTGCCACCACCTTTATGCCTCCAACCTGGCACGGCAAAGAAATTGTCTCCATGTGAGGCTCCTGCAGATCAGTAGACGTCACTGACACTCGGGCACATGCCTGGGGCTGTGGAGACACAGACACGGGCAGGGAGATGAAGCCGGAGAAGTGGAATGAGGACTGCAAAAGCTCCTCTGCTCAGAGAGAAGCACAAAGCCAGAAAAGACTGGGGCACAGACTGAAATAGCAGCTACACCAAAACTCTCCAAGTGGCAGAATCTGAGTGCAGGAGGGCTTTGTATAGTTTTTTTTTAAAAACAGAAGTAGACGGTACTGCTAAACAAATAGCACCTGCAGTGCTCTGACACAAGCTTCAATTCTTTGCCTGTGCTACATTACAAAATTCTACTCTGATAAACAGCCTAGATACTGACATTATTGCGCAGAATTGGAATCAATTGCTTTAGGACTAGAAATAGAACAATTCTTCCCCCCCCCTTTTTTTTTTTTATTTAAGGCAAAACATCACATCATTTCGACACATTCTTGCCACGACTAGCACCTTGATCATGCTAACAAGAAAAAAAAAAAAATTCCTTGTCTCCATTTTTACGTGCCAAACCCCCCAAAGTCACATCGTTCCCATTGCAACGTGATTCGAAACGCACCTCCAACATCCAGCATCGCTTCCCTGGCTCAGCATGACAGGAACAATTACTGTAGCGACTCAATTGATGCACAGAAGCTTCACCCACTCATTGTACAGTGTAAAAAGTGCTGTAGTGAAAACATTTTACCTCTAAAGGTCAGCAAGACACGTTAACAGGGATTTTTCCTGAAAGACCATTCAGTGGAGACATACAAGCTTCACATTCATACTGGAGTCTGAACTACTTCAAGGTGCAAAAAGTACAATTTTGAAAACGAATGAATTCCAAGAGATGAACAAAGAGGAAAAATATAACTTTTGAGAGTGGAGTGGCAGGTTCCCAGAGTGCTGAAGGTTTAATTAATGGTACTTTCCTGGCAGAACCGGAGAGAGGACAAAATAGCTGTAGCACAGCAGCAGCACAGTCGTTCGCAAGTCTGCACTTCTGATTACCATACAATAACTAGGAATAATTGCGAAGTTCCCACATATATTATAACCTTGGGAAATGCTCACCTTGCTGTGCCACTTTCAAGTGCACTACTTAGAGCACTATTCTCCATCAGCATTACAAGCAGAGCTTTAAAGCTAGTTTTACCTTTCAGGTTTGACCTTCTTCATGACTAGATACGGTTTCCCGTTCGGTCCTCATGTATTGCCTGATCTAGATGAGAGGTGTCCCTGCCCAGGACAGGGAGGGTGGATTAAATGATCTCTAAGGTCCCTTCCAGCCTGGGCCATTCTATGATTCTATGGTTTTACGTCACAGTAAGAGTCAAGAGCGGTTCCCCAAAATTCTAGCAAAATAAGCACTATCGGAGAGTTCATAACCGAGTGAGGACAAAGCACAGCTTTAAATCACAGAATCACACAATCACAGAATGTCAGGGATTGGAAGGGACCTTGAAAGATCATCAAGTCCAATCCCCCTGCCAGAGCAGGAACGCCTCGATAATGCTACATAGGAACGTGTCCAGGCAGGTCTTGAATGTCTCCAGAGAAGGAGACTCCACAACCTCTCTGGGCAGCCTGTTCCAGTGTTCCATCACACTCACTGAGAAGAAGTTTCTTCTCGAGTTTAAGCTGAAGATGTTTGGATTTTTTCTCTCAAATGTTGAAGGCACACAAGCACACACACATACGCAGCGAGCATATATCATGTGGTCCAGGTCTTTTATTGCAGAATCGGTGCCTGACTGAAGCTGATGCAAAACAGGACTCGCCAATCTTTTATCAGCTTGAATGCTCCAGGGAGCCTCAGAATGAAATAGTTCCCAACAAATATACATTATGACATCCAGCAAGTGCCATCTATGTCCAAAAGTGTCCTTATCTCCTATAATGTCACCCAGCAACTGCAATCTATGCCCAGAAGGGTGCTTATCTCCTTTTCGAACCCAAAATGACAAAAATTACTATCACTATAGTGATAGTAATACATATATATATATAGTAATATATATATAGTGATTGGTTCAGAGTATTCTCTACTGGTTCTCCCTCACCTCACACCCAAGTCATTAGTAATGACCCACTGAGAAGTCCCAAGAAGGTATCAGATCAAGTGACAGATACTGCCAGCTGAACCAGAAGTCACTTCTGCAAGAGCTCCAAGGCTGAAGCAATAAGGTTAAAGTAATAAAGGAGCTATAAATTAAACAAGCAATCCTCCCCTCAGCTTGCATCGAGCTTATTCCACCTAAGACCTCAGCACATGTAAATAGGAAAAGATCTATTAAATCACCTCATAATCTCTTCAGGTTAAGGAAGTATTTCTACCAAATACAGAACCTCTAACACGTTCTTTCAAGATTACCTTATTTCTTTTACATCCTTCCCAAGCAATAAAAATGGTTTAGGGTTTATAAGCAATTAATAAAACTATCCCATTTGATTCTTTGGAGCAAGCGTTTGCTAAAGTTTATTTTTATCTCTAAAAAATTTTTGCCCATCTGATATGTCTTCTAACATCAGGAAGCAAAGAACAGAAACGTTTTGGCTGTGTTGTCTTAACTTTTGAAGTAAGGTCATTAGCTTAGTTTTCAAAACACCTGTGTATACAGCTTCACATTCACAACAGTCTTCGTAAGGGAGGTTCTTTTGTGTCTTCGTGGCACTAGTTCTTTTTCAATTTCTAGTCAAAAGTAAAGAAGTTGGCTTTTCTTCCACTCTTTTATGCTTTAGATTGCTGATAAGTATGAAATGCAACATTCTGAGACCATTTCACAGACCCCATTACAAAAACGAGAGCATTCTGAAAGAAAGTCCATCAAATATTTGGTGAAAGAGAAATTAAAAAATATAAATTAACACTGAGCAAGTTTTTCCACTGATTTAGTTTCCAACTTATGGGAATAAAAATGAAACACTTTCTAAGAAGTGATGCTTGTGAGATAAATTCCCTACAACAACAGACAATAACAGGAACCTCGAAGAGTTAAGACTCCCTGTCTAGGGTGAGATTAACATGCCACAAGTCTTCAATACATTTAATTCTGATGGAGTCATAGAAAAAGAGAAGGAAGAGGAAGGGTACATTTAAGGAAGGCTACTGAGATCACTCGAAGTTGGTTGTCAGTGGAATTATGTTTGTTCACTAAGGGTATGTCCTACTTGCATCCAAGAAAACTTCCAAAATTAATAAAGAATATTCACAGAATGAGGCTGTTTGTGCTCTTACAACCAGCTACATATAGGCTGGGCTTTTCAAAACAGCTGAAGGAAGTTTGGAGCCTAAATCCCACAAGTGCCAAACTCATTCACAAAGACTCCTTTGAAATAGCCCAGATTTCTTACAACAAGGTATATCCAGTCTCAGATGTTTTCACAGCATGTATACTTCTAGGGAAGAAAAAACTCATCCCCATTCAGAGTGATTCTGGAAATGCTGAAAGGTAAGCCAGGAGATCAGTTCTGCTTTTTCAGAGTAAAACCAAAAGCTAAACCAAGCTCCATTTCTCCCGAGTTTGCACGGCAGGAGTGGTGCTTGCAGCAAGGGCCATGCATTTTTCAGTGCTCAAACAGTATTCCTCTGCCTAACAAAGTCTAAGAGTCAGCACCAAGTGTATATTCAGATACTAGTTGGGGTTTTCCCACTGCTTTTCACCCGCACAAGCTTGGTAATTGTCGCCCAAAATGGTAACGCATGCTCTGCAATTATCATTAGAGTTAATTAAAGCCTCTATGCAGTAGGCAGCTTTGAATTGCTGTTTGCACTCAAGTCTCTGAACATGCTGCAGGTAATTGAAAGAGAAGCGTCAATGTTATTGATTTTTTTGCTTTTTAAGTGTCAAGGGTTTGATCATTTGATTTTGGTCATCACCTATTTCTAAAAATAAAAAATAAATTTCCTCTGAAGGCTCGATTCTCCCCTTGACACAATCTACTAAGTTATTTCCATGTTTCTGTGGCCTTTGCTGTACTGGTGCTTGGAAGTTCCAAGAGAATCGGATCAAAAAGGAAAAAATATACCAAACAATCTCAGTTATATAGAGAAGAAAAGACCTTTCTGATTTTCAGAGCACTAGCAGCAGGTACCTAGGCAAGGCACATGCACCCCAGGACACCAGTCAAAATGGGAGGGAGGCACAGAATTTCACGAGTCACTTGCGCAGTTTTGCAGAACCACCTGAAAAACTCCAAGGTTGGAATAATTTAACACCACTTCCAGACAGAAGGCAAGATGCAGTGCACCCCAGTTTCTTCTGCATCTTCCTGACAGGCACAGCAAGTTCTGTGTCTCCACTGTACATCTCTGTTAAAGCTTGCAGTTCTAAAGTACCAGCACCTTCTCCCCTCTTACTCTCTAACCTTGCAGACGATACACCTGACTGGTAGTAAAAATAACTTTTCACTAATGATATTCACCCCTTCTTTCTCAAAGCCATTCAAAGGTGCAAGGAAGATGAGGTAGAGGTAAATCACAATGAAAAAGCATTTGGAAAAGAGGAGACTGAGGATTATCACCACGAATCCCCATAAGCTCCATTCTGTAGAATAGAGCATGTCATTATTAACAATACTACTTATCCCTCTTATAGCATTTTAAGCTTTCAAAGTGCTATACAAATACTAATCACTAAGCGAGGGTGCCAAAGAATCCTTTCCACATCCTGCTGATTGCTCAGACTGAAAGCACAGTAAGTACAACATGTACAAAGGCAAACACAGGCCTGAACAATCACCGTAGTTAATAGTATTACAAAAAAAAAGATTATGTTCTAAAGGGAAAGATATTGGTGTGCATCCATTAGGAAGCTATTTTTACCTAGTGCTGTGGAGAGAAGCAGCAGCAGACTTTGAAGGAGCAACAGATGCTGCTGGGAGGAAGATGAAGCACAGAGGGGGAAATGGAAACATCTGCAGGACAAAAATGTCCAAAACAGGGGTCCTGGGGAAATTTGGCAAGTGTACTGGGGAGCAAAAGGTGAAGCTAGGGTGAAGATCTGAGACCGAAAGTAATGTAATTAAATTAGCCAAGGAAAAAGGTGATGGATTTTAGCAGTTTCACTTTATCAAGAATGAGGGAATACCAAATAAGCAACTGACAAGCAGAAGGGCTGATCAGGACATGGGCTCACTGAGCAAAAATTAGATTAATTCTAGGCAATGATGGGAAAGTGTTGCCAAATTTGGTGAATACTGGTTAGAAAGCTCACATCAATTAATCCTGTTTAGTCCTTAAGATTTAGGCTGTCTGGCAGCGCCTTCTGCAGAAGTACTGAAGAGAACGGATAAATAGGCGATGTCTGTAATTGTACAGCTTGATCCTTCATACAGCAACACAGAGAATAACCAGAATTTGCACTGCACAAATGTTAATTACTGCAGCTGCTGAACACCTCCCAGGAAGGGCTGCAGGATCCCACCCAGTCTGTTCGGTGGCACTCTGTGATTTTAGGTACAGGTGCTCTGCATCAAGCCGAGCTCTGCCCTAAGCACCCATCTGAAACTAGTGCGCTTAAAAATGCTTCACCATCTTAAGCCATCTCTCCTACTATGAGGGTACCATAAATTGTAGCTTTCCAACCTCAGCTTTTAGTCAAATTAAATAGAAAATTACTGATTGCCAGACATATCTCTATGTCTGCTGTGGGAAGGACACAGAGAACCACTGCTCTGTCCCTAAACCAGAAGCCATATGAGCTGCTAGAAAAGTGCAGAACAGAATCTCAAGTGGGTTTTTCAGGCAAATTCTACACAGCCCATTCACTTCCTTGCCAGATAATAGCTGTGTTGTCTCCAAGGTAACAGAGGCAGCAGACCTCAGCAGTGCATTAAATGAAATTATCCCATTAACATTTATTTCCTAGTTTAGAAATTATCTCATTAACATTTATTTCCTAGTTTACTCTTTCAACAATTAATACAGAAGATGCTACAGCCACCAGAAAAAAAAGATCTTCTGGTCCCTACTGAATGGAGAAACATGCCAAGTAGTGATGAAGAGGCCAAAAACTTTTCTTTCCTGAAGCTCTGTTGCAGCATCTTAGCCCACAGTGAGGAGAAACTAATGTGTTCTGCATTAAAAGGAGAAAGCACAGTTCATGATAAGGCCATTTTCATGCCTGTTTAATGATGTGTTTTTTATTTTTAAATACTCACGTGGTCTATCAAAGTAGTTTGACTGGTAAAAACTATCAGAGGTTCTCAACACATCCTATCTCAGGAACACCCAAATGACTAAAACTTAACAAGACTTGCACCTGTGGCTCCTTCTGAGAGTTTTGACCTTTTTTCCCCTTTTCAGCTGAACAAACTAAGCAGGATCCTAACAAGAAGGAGAGGAAAAGGATTGATGGGCAACAGAGAAATAATTCTTTCGAGATGTTGTAGTTTCACCCCTTGTCACCTGCCTACTCTCAGCACTTCAGCCCCATCCCATGAGTGCACATGGCCAAACACTGATTTCTTCAAGATATCATGTTTGAGTTGTCAAAAATCAGGCTTCATTTATTGATGAAAAATCTCCAACTGACATCTGCCTCGTTCCCATTCGTATATGAAAGATTTGCTCCAGGGGTCCAAGTCCAACACACATCAACGTTATTGTGAACACTTGCACGGTCGCCAGCAGGACTCGACTGCGCTTCAGCTCCTTTTCCCACATCGTACTCAGAATGAAGGCGAGGCAGAACCAGCTCACACTGTGAAGGAAATTCAAAGCAAATATCACAGGCAGCTGCCTCTCCCATTCACTCTTAAGGACACTTCATCAAAGGCTGCCATATTTTACCAAATTAGTATTTCTTAATTTTCTCTTTCATCTCCTTTGCTCAAGTGTTTGATCTTAATTTCTGCCTTTTGTAACTCACTGGTGTCAGTTTTCATTCTTAAATCTGATAGTATTTCCCAAACCTCTCCTCGTCAGAGCTGGCATCTACAAGTTTTGGTTCGTCATCTCCGGGATTGCAGAAACACGCTTTCTCCTCCCAAAAAGCTAAACACGTGTAAGCAACAGACAGTAATACAACCAAATTCCTCCAGTGCCCTCGCATGTGTTTTGGGTGTTTAAAATTCAAGGGAACAGCTGTCAAGTGAGATGATAATTGTGCTGTCAGCGTACTCAATGAAAATTAGTGAAATTACCCTCCAACGAATGTATGCTCCATAACCTCATGAGTAAAAAAAATGGGTTTCCTTATCACAGAGAAATGGAGACAAGATATGAAAAAAGGAATGTTTATCTGAAATCAATGCTATCTGAAAGATGTAGTGAACCCAATGCACTGCTGAAAGCAATTATAAAAGAGACACAAAGAAGAGGCCAGCTGACAGCACAGCAGCATCGTGCATCATTTCCAGACTCCAGAATACTTTAAAAAGACTCCAGGGAGAAACTGCGCTGTTGGGGCCCTCCAAAGCTTGGGGGCTTTGAAAGTGCCACCGAAGATGAGCTGGCTTGTGCTGATATCTTTCTGAAATGCAGGACAGGGAAGAAGGATGGACAGTTCATCTTAACCGACCGTGAGTGGAAAGCAGCAATTGCCACGAGTAAGGGCGAGATTGGGAAATCCCACACCTCCCAGCAGAACGTACTGGCAGCAGAAACTTGGAACACAGGTCATCTTAGCAGTTGACCAGAAGCCTCCTGAGCAAATATGTTAGCTGAACTGCTAACAACATAATTTTGTTTCTCTAAAACACTATTCTTTGACCACTTATCAGGGCCATTTTCCTAATCAAAGCTTCATGCAACATAGCTGTGGTGCTCCAAAAAGATATGATTTGATGATATATGTATTCCATTCACAGAGCTGCTCTTGCAGCAGTTCAGTTTCCAGTATCTTTTGCTGCCTTCTGACATTTTTTTCCCCAAACAGGTTTTTCCATTCAGTAAAAACTCATTTCAAATACTTTTGCAATAATACTTTGCACTTTCCGTTTTTGAAGAATGGAAAATTTTTCATCTGATCTTTTACCAAAAGCACCTTGTAGACAATATAGAGAGAGAGAAGAAACTGTCAGATGAATAAAATATCAAGGACAAAAAAAAAAAAAACGGATCTGTGGGTGTAGCTTATCCTCAAGTAAAAATTCCTTTAAAGCTTGGCCAGATGATCCTATTGTAGTCATCAATAACTTTCCATTCGTTATTATTCTGTGTGATACAGTTGTTACAAAAACCTGTAGAAGGAAAGCCCACAGCATTAACCTGCCCTTTTAATTGCCATTTCCATGGAATAACAGAAAGGAGGATAGAGATGTCAGACACAGACGACAAGAATGCTGTGGTAAAGCAGCCACTCTGAAAGTTGTCCCAGAAAGCCAAACAAGTAAATGAATAGACATACTCAGGCAAACAAGTATCCAGAAGAATTTGCAGAAATGCCTACACAAATTACCTTTGGGAAAAAAAAAAAAAAAAGAAAGAAAATGAAAGTTGTTTTATACCTTTGGAGGTGGCTCACACCCCCCTATCTCCTAAGCACACCCATAAGTCAGAGGAAACACTGCAGAGCAACATGGACATAATCCAGATCATCATCAGAAAAAAAAAAAAAAAGAGGAATATATTCTTCTATTTAATCTGATCATTTCTACAGAAAGATTAGGCTGTGGCTTTTTAAAATCATCATTCTGCTCCAATTTTCCTCGTTCTTCTTCCTTACTGTTGCTCACTATATATGTCCCAGCAGGTGTAAATACAGATCGAAGCTTGCAGTCTTTCATTGACATGACTACCTGGCCAGGGAAGAGTAATCTTAGCAGAATTTATTACTCCTATCCCTTATCAGTGGAAAGCAGGTGCAAGAGAAGCATTCATCATCACAGAGGGACGCTCAATCTGGGAAACTACTACTTCTCACATAATTGATAACCCATGTGTTTTAGATTTGATTACTGAAATTACAAAAAGACATTTTAGGGTGTTCCAGCAATAGAAAAATCAAAAAAATGTGTATATGTGCATCGATATGCACATGGACATACATGTGTGTGTTGTGTGTGTGTATTTCCTCTGGAAATGTCTAGGCTGAGCATTAGATCTGTACTAGCCCATAGTATTAAGAAGAAATGTATTCAGGACTGAAGTATATACAGCCCTGCAAGTGCTGCCGGAGCTGAGGAACTATTTTTAGTAAGAGTCCTGATGAAGCTTCAGCCCTTAAAGCTGCCAGAGACCTCCCACCCCAAAACTTGCTAAGAACAAGCAGGATCAAACATCAGAGGGAGATAAGAAGAGCTGGCTCGGTCACTGCCTGACGAGATACACAAGAACTTTGGAGGATAACCCTTACACTTTCAGCAAGGTGCTGCCGCAGGTTTTCCCAAAGCTCAAAGTCACAGAGTTTTTCTTCCTAACAGCTCTTTGCTAGAAAGCAAAGAGCAATTACAAATGGGAATCTATTTCATCACACAAGGAATACTGACAGCAAAAAAGTTCCCCACTTATGCAGGAGAAGCTGATGATGTTTAAAATACACGGCACATTCTCAATCCTTCACAAGCCTTCGCTGTCAGATGGATCTCAGCTCTCCATCAATAAAACCAAACTACTTGCTTTCCAAATCAGTCTTCCTCCTCACTTTCCCTCCTCCCCTATGCAAATTCAGAGAGGCAACCACAAGCTGCTGCTGCCACCAGTCCTTAGCAATAAGAAGAGCTGTTTATGCAAAACATAAATAAATTACTACCAGCCCCTTTCTGTAACACATCCTAAAGGTCCTCTCTGTTGGACATCTTCAAACACACACCTAGTCCTTTTCCACAGAAGCTAGAGTCACAAACCAGAGTAATCTGTAATCATCATCTCATGCTTAATTCCTTTTCCATGTGATTTGCATTTCCCATGTTTTGTCCCATTAACATTTTATCACAGAACACAGACAGAGCATTTGAGCAGCCGAAGGCAGATAAAAGCCATGCACATTCCAGAGAACATACAGCATAAGGAATTGCATAACTGCAATATGATTGTATTTAAATACCCCTCATGTTATTACAAAAGTGCTTTGATTGGCCAACAGACATCCTCCAGCACTGAATGGGAGCACAGAGATCTGTACATCGTGAGACATAAGAGGAAGAACCATATGGCAATCAAAGCAGTTGCTACTGTAGAGCTGCAGAGTGAGGGGAAAGAAAAACCCACCACCTTTATGGCTACTCCCCAGTAGCCATAAAATAATCCTGTTCTCTAATTAGCAAGCAATTCAACTTCAGTAATGGACAATATAGCATTTCAAATACTTTCTTCTTGTTCTCCCAGCAGGGAGACTCCAGAGATTGTAGATTAAACTCATATTTGAAGAGAAAGGGGAAAAAGAAAATAAATCATGCATTGACAAATTGGAGGAGATCCAGAAAAGTGAAAGAGACTGAAGACCTAACCTGACAGGAGAACAAACAATAATAGCTGGCAGAGTTAAGGAGGTGGTTTGAAAAGGAAAGTGAAGTGTTCAGATGGCAGAGAGGCTTAGTGGATTAGATCCTCCTTCTGGGAACACGAGCTTTAGCCTGATTAGAGAACGCACCTTACCCACAGCTTCATTAAAGCCAGAACTGAGCCTTTAGAAGAATAAAGGAAATCAAAATATTTGACAACAGCAAGGCAATACAGCAACAAACTACAAGAAATCTCCACTTGTTTTCCAGCCTCAGCTGACTTTCTTTCCAGAGCATCTCCAGAGGCAACAACTCCTCATCCTATTCAAGTCAACAAACTCTTTCAATACACATCGATGAGACCCTTTGGGCACTCGGCTTTGTGGAGCTGGATGATCTCCAAAATAAAGCTCAAGAGTGACCTGTAAGGGGCAAAGCCTCAATGCACAGGCTGGGACTTGATGTGTGTGTAAACAACCATCACCTGAAGATTGATTTGGGGAGTAAACAGGATCAATTTTGCAGTGACGAATCTCAGCTGGGAGAAAGTAGTTAAGTGTTGGGGGTTTTTTTAATGAAAAAAGCAGAAAAGAGCCATGCAACAGAACACCACCACAGGAATGAAAAGAAAAAAACAAAAAGTGTCCTCCATGTCTTAATGTTAATTCAGGAGTGAAAGGTTTAGGAAAATATTATAACATGTGTGAAAAACAGGACTCTGAAAAATGTTCCATGGCAGATTAAGCATCAACGACAAGAAGGAATACACCAACAATGCCAGAAATTCCAGTATTAACCAACTTCATAAAAATCTGCAGGCTTTTCTAGGATTAATGAGCTATTCCATTCACAGAGGTCCTCAGATTCAAGGGAGTTTGCAGGCCACATGAATTCCAACCCATAGCAACATATTCATAACAAGTCACCTCCAGGTTTCCTGCCTAATATACTTAGATCATCTCACTCTTGTTCTAATATCTGGTGTCACAAGACTATATCTTTGCCACTAGAAACATATGTATTTATTAAACAAAATTATGATAGACTGACTTAATCAACATCACACAATAAATCTCGTAAGAAATACCACGCAAGTTCCACATCTTTATCCTTCTCCCTGCAGAATACGTAGAAGAAAATAGAAAGTTCAGTGCATTACCATGAGTGCTAGTAAACTTGGGCTACTGTGGCCCAAAGGCAAACACCCAACTAACAGCCTCTATTCTCTTGGCTCAGTTCTTCAGGCCCTTCACACCAAGTTTTGTTGCTACAGGACAGAAACCGAAGAGAAGCATGGACCAAAGAGGAGGAACAGTAGGAGGAACAGAGGAGGAACAGAGGGAGACTCTGACGAACCGCTGGAGGGGTGAGACGTGCGAGGGAGCTGCTCAGCAGAGCCCCTGAAGAAAGCAGCAGCTGAGCTTCTCTTCTTCACTCTCCCTCCTTAAAACCAGCTGAGCAGGGGATTCAAACACAGCCCATCTCTACGCTGGAGCGGGAGGAAGTAACGGTATTTACTGATCAGCGTCTAAACACAGCAAAAGTAAGAATTCTCTGTTTTTACCCCAGATACTCTTACCAATGAGAAACATGTGGTCATCTCAACAGTCTTGACATCTCGCTGTCCTGGTTATTGCAGGCACAAAAAATTCCTCGCAAGAGCTGGGCTTCATTTTCCCCGTTCATTATTGCAGGGCTCCTCAGAAACACCAGGCTGCTGGAAGAGCTTTGTTTCTGTGTTACTAAAAGAAAAACACCACATCAGTTGTTCTGGAAGAACAAAACACTGTCACAGAGACTTTTTTTTTGGCTATGATGGCAGCCCAGAAAGCTGTGAGGAAACAACCCTGTCTCCCTTTTCTGCACCAGGAAGGAGGGTCTTACTGCTAATAAATAGATGAGCATCCTTCACAGCAGCATGTGCAGCCCAGGGCAGTGTGCTGGTCCCCAGCCTGGCCTAATTAGCACCAGCCCAATGCTGCAGGTGCCTCCCATTGTGCTGATCAGGCACATGCAGGTTGAGCTCCTGGTGCACACTGGAGAGGGGTTTAGCTGGCACCACCTGTGACACGCTCAGCTGGGTCCCTGTCTCCTGTCGGAGCCTCTTCTGTTCTTCACAGCCCAGCCATTAGTAATCAGAAGATGCAGCAATTGCCTGGGGTCCAATCAACAGGAAAATTTCATTAGTTACATAAATGCAGGCTGTGCTCTTTAGAGAGGCCAGGAAGAAAAAAAAAAATCCCCAGGATTATTTAGTATCTAAATGTTCCTCAGACACCTGAGTGGCCTTTCTGACCAAGCCTTGTGATTCACAGACATTAAGATCATTAACACCTTCCCAAAAAGGCTTCCCATAAACAGAGAGCACAGGAATTCAGGGTCATAAATTAAAGATTTTTCCTGAAAGGCTGCAACAGGACCTTTCAGGCACCTGATTGCTTCTGTGTTTCCTGTCTGTTCCTGTTCTCCGACCAGAAGGATGTGGCTTCAATAATTCATTTGAATTTATTCATTTTATTCTACTTTTCTACTCTGCCCTTCCTCGTTCTTGTGTCACACTGAAGGTCACCATTCCCAAACTTGAATTTGTTAGTCTTCCTTACCATGTCACTCAGACTCATGCAGCAGCTCCCTGTTAACCTGATCTTATTTCTGTTGCTGATGTCAGCAAAAAGTTCAGAGTTTTACTTGCTCCATTCCCAGAAGCTGAATCCTTTTCTACATGGAGGTGCCTGATGTGATATGAGATCCATAGATGCTCCTGCTCCTTTTTCCAGCCCCTTTACAGCTGCACTGCAAAACACTTACAGAGAGGGAGCAGGACAAATTTGGAAGCTGCCTGGTTGCCCTTTGCCATTCTGACTGCTTGCCACTAGTAAGTTCATCAGGAGAATTTTGCAAAATGATTCAAAACCACATTGAGCACTTCATAAGGAGATGTGCCATTTTTGACTCTAAAGCCTTTTATTACCTCTAAGCCGCTCAAGTACTAAAGTCACATTAGTTCCTTAAAGAAGTTTAAATCGTGAAAGCCTGTAACAAGAGAAGAGAGGAAGCTGAGTTGAATTATCAGAGTTGCTTTTTCTTTTTGCTTCACTATTTAAAGATGTTGGAGGCCCGAGCACTTTTAAGTCCTGCACAGACCGACCTCAGGCCTGGAATTCAGTGCAAATAACAAACCAGACTATCGCTCAAACACATCCAGTCCTTGGGAGTGGACTGTATTTTTAAATTTAAAAAATAATCAAAAATTAAGTGTAGTGAGGCAAATTCTCTGTGTAGAACTGCTCCTTTGACTTCGAAGCCGATTTACTGGAAACAAAAATCTAGCTCATTGTTTTGCCCAATTCATGTTTTCGTCCTTTACTAACCCCAGGCAGACTCATTATCCTCTCCAACAGGTTGTCAAAAATCTTCCTATTTCCTCTTGCAATTACTGTCATATGTTCTACTAACTATCTCTTCTAAGCAGACTGGAGGCCCCAAGCTACTTACGCCCTTACAGCTTGTGCATTCTGCATGAAAACAGGATGCATTTTTCCAAGAAACCTTAATGAAGTTCTTAGCAAGCAGCCCCATGGCAATCTGCTGCAAGGCCAGCTCCGACCTTGGAGAAATTGTAAGCAGACACCATCGGCAGTTTGTCCACAGCTAAGCAGGAAAGTTAGTCAATTAAAACGGTCTTTGACCCCTAACTTGGAGTTTAAGACCTAGCAGCAAAGATTGGGATGCTGGTAGCATTGTCCTCGATTTGAGTTGCAGAACAGCCCTAAGTATCAGGTGGGAAATGGATTTAACTCCTCCCTGAATGGAAAGAAAAGCCAAACCAGGCTCGGTCCCTGGTCCCACCACAAGTTCATGTATGTGCACGTGTTGTTAACAACATCCATCAGCAATTCAGTTCGTCAGGATTAAGTCAGCAGGATGAAAGCCTTCCCAAAACACTTTTCCATTTTCAAGCAAGCGTTGTTGCTTTTCGACCACTGTTCCCCATGGGCTTTCTTGTTCTGTATCTGGGAAGTCCTGACTAAGGAAGGGAACGGGTGACAAGAATTCATGTTTTCAGCAAGTTATCGAGTTTCTCGGGCATACAGGTGCCAGCATTATTGCAGCACCCTGGAATTTTTAGGTCTCCTGCTAAGTTGAGCTCTGGCTGGGTTTTGTGTTACTTTTGATTTCAAGTGCAGAGCCTTGCCTAGAGAAACAGTCTGACTTACCCAAAAACTTCTCCAATGATCAGAGGCAAAGGGCAGAATAGAAGACGGATCAAAACCGTGCTGGTGAAACCCTTCCAGTGGAAAGTGTTTACTAAATAACTAAAGATGCTTACAGTTCTTTTGGTGGGGCGAGACAGAGGGATTTGAGCAGAAAGCAGCTGGCCGTGTCGTGCTGTGGGGATGCAGTGAGAGCTCACGAAGGAGGGTCCAAACCTGGGTGAAAGCTGCTGGTGGTGATGGCACATGGGGCTGCGTCCTGCTGCACACGTTGTTCAGTTAACTCCCTGCTCCCCTGGAAGCACGGCACAGAAATGAAATTTCACCAGCAATACAGGACCTTTCTGAGTCAAAATGAAGAGTACTTAAGTTCTGCATTAAAACTAAAGATGCCCGTATCTCAGACAGTACGGATACTTTGACATGGGAGCAGCAGACAGTAGCACAGGGATAGATGACATGTGGGAACTGCTAGCAAGCACACATTTATTTATATTTACGTTTCGCGGTGGGGAAGGAAAAAAAACCAAACAGATAATTTCCCCCATGTTGTTTTATTTGCTCTAAAAAGGAGATAGGAAAGCAAACAACAGACCCGCCATGCCCATTCCATTCCCCCTCATGCAAACCACGGATCGGTCTCTCCGACTGCATCCAAATATTTGGGGTGCATCAGAGCCCCCATGCGGAGTGGTGTGTGTCGGTGTAAGGCTGACAGATGTAACATCACCAGAGCCAAGGAATAAGCACAGGAGAGCCCTCAGCTTCCCAGCACCTCCCAAAAACACCACAGCACCCAGATCCTCCAAAGGCTCCAGTGGGTAAAAGGGAGCTGCAGCATTCAGACCTGTGCGGCTAAATAAGAGAGGGTCAAGGACCAAGCCCTGATGCCAGAAGCACCTGCTGCCTTAAGACCTCACTGCCTGGGGCTATCCCCTCCTATGGGAGATTTGTTTTGGGGAGACCCAGGTCAGGACATCCAAAAAAACTACATGGATGTGAAATAGCATCTGATCTGTGGCCAGGTATACGCGCAAAAGTAAACAGACTCAAGAGCATGAGCGTACACATGGCTGCTGGAGAGAAGGGGAAGGCACAAGCCAGAACCACAGACGTGGTTTTGGTACCCGATGGAGTGGTGTCTTCTGCTCAAGCTTTGGCTAAGTCACTTCACCGCTTTGCTTCCCGAATGTAAAAAGGAGAGAAAAAGCCACCACCTTCTCGCAAAGGGAAACCATCAGGAAAAATGCAACAATTATTGTGAGGCTGAACACCACTGAATTTGGAAGCATGTAATTATTGTTAAAGGGCATGCTCCTTGAGGCCAAAATGGGTTTTCAGACATACTAGTGTGGAAAAGAAAAGAGCCCCTGTATGCCACTGCTGCAGTCTGCTTCGCAGCTTGAGGTGATGCCAGCGCACCTCCCAAAAGCACCGCTCTGGCACACAGCAGCTTGCCTTTGCTACAGCAGGTTCTGCAAACACTCCTTTAAGTCACACTCGTCTCTGCTGGCCATTGTACAGATGCGTGCAAATGCAATTTTTGTTTGCAAAAAGGCTAGGTGGACATACATGCAAATATAACATTTTGCCACGTAAACCTTTGTGCTGGAAGTGTTAGCCCCAAGGCTTTTAAAAACAAGCAGAGGAAAAAAAAAAATCAAGTTTCAGTCCAAAGGAACGCCCTGGAGCTCAGATGGTCACTCAGAGACAAGTAATTGTGAGCACAGTCCAGGGAGAGCAGTCTGCAAAAGCAGCTTCTCCACAGGTCTCTGGCAGAACCGCCAGGGAAAAAGCTGGCAGAGCACATCCCTGCCTCGCCAAGCCTCAGTCACTGCTGTGAGTCCCCTCCAGCCGCACGAGCACGAAAGTCACTCAAACACTATTTCCTAAAGAAAGAGCAAAACGCCAAGTCCAAAGCTGCAACGTATTTTATTTCACTAGGTGCAATGTATTTACCTTTGCTTTTGTGAGGGTTTTATTGTGAATCACGTCAGAACTAAACCCAAGTAACAACGAAGAAGATGCACTGAGCGCTGCTTTAAAGTTAATTGACTAATACGATCACCTCAAAATGTTACGCATCAGCCCAGATCAGTCATTTTAATTCAGTATAGTAATTTCAATAATCTCATTTAATGCCTTTTTTTTTTCTTTTTTTTAACCACCAAGAAATGCACTTCTATTTAGAAGTAACAGCTGAGCAACAGCCTTTGTCTAACATTTCCTATCCTATGCATTGGAGAGAGCCTCACTAAGCAGCACTAGTTCTGAAAGACAAGGGGAGGTGACAAATTTGGTCTTACCCAACATAAGTAACCTTTGAAACCTGGTCCACAGCCACCTTTCCTAGAATCAAGCACAGCTGGTTTCAGTGGCTGTTTCTTGCTGTCTCAGTTTTGAGGCTGGTCCTGCCCATACACGTGTCTGATGAGGGATCCCAGGGAATCCCTTCCTGATCCCTTCAGGGGCAGGGAGTAAAGCAGCAGACCAAATAATTATGCCCAGGTTAGATACACTGATATCAGGATATTTGGCATATTTTGGCAAGAGAATGAGAAAGGTTAAAGATTAGCAGCAGATACCCAATAGAAATGATCAGGAGATGACAGCTCTTCACCCTGAAGCACGTTTTACAGCCTTCTTTGCAGTTTCTTTTCAGCTTTCACTGGTGCAAGAAGGACTTCACTAAGGAACCAGCAGTTTGTTTCAAAGTGCAACTAAGTCATAAACTGGCCAACTGCCTTACGTCAGATGAATTGTGACACTGCATTTTTGCATGTTGGAACAAGCTCTGTTTAAAAATCTCCTCGTTAAACGTCAGTCAGGACACAAATTGAAGGAGAAGCAAAGTACTGTGCAAGAAACCTCTCATCTTCCACGAGGGCAGGTGGGGAGGAAGCTGACACTGTTGAAGAGTTAAATATGGGAGGGCACCTGCCATGGCCAGTCTTCCAGAAACATTCATGTTATACCACTGTGGTCTGTGACCTGAGAGTCACAATCACGCCTCAATCATGCCTCACCTAGATGAGGACTCTGAAAATAAAGCCTCTCCCCCACTCATGTCCTTCTTCATAAAGTATATGTCCAAAAGTAGACATAGCGTAGAGAGGATCACTTTTATTAAAGGACAGCTACTACATTTGATAGACATATTATGCGAAGTCAACAATGAAAGACAGGAAAGCCTTTTAAAATTGAACAATAGCACCAGCCACCATAACCACCCTGAAAATTCAGGGAAAACACAAAGGAGCAAAGAACATTTAGTCGCTTAAAAGCACTCCACTCTACAACTGCTGTAGAGTAAATGGGGTTTGTTTCTAGGAAAGACAGACATTTAAAGACATTTTAGAATTATTTTCATAGGAAACAAGAAATCCAAACCTGTAAGTAATGCTGATTTTGCATCAGATGTTGTAGTTTTACGTCACTTACATTTACTCTTTTTAAATAGTTCTGTTTGATTAGTTTTTTTCTCTGAGTGCAAGCAGCCAGCTCACAGGTCAGCAGACACTAGCAGCATGGCATCAAGAGCTGATGTCAACAGGAACAGTGGTAGCAATTAAGGGCTTTAATTGGCTATGCAGAAATACAAGTATTGATGTGAAAGAGAAAATACAACACTTCTGTATTTTTTCAGCATTAACTTTCTTTCCTGTCCTAATGCCCATTCCAGTTAGTCTCCAGGTGGTGCTTCACCCAGCAGCTGTGTGGACATGCTCGTGTGACACTAGTTCTACCCCTTGCCCGGAACAGAAGAGGTCTCTTCATAGCTGGTGTTGACTCAAACTGCCCAAGAGACACTGCAGATAAGCAGTTCTGAATTGAGGGGGCAGGGTGCTATTCAGAGAGCTGAGCAAAAATATGCCTTAATTCCCACGGGAGTCTCAATGGTTACAAATGAAAGCAGAGCTGAACTACATCTTTGCCCAGACTTTGAGCAAAAATAAAACAAAAACCTCAACAACTTATACCAAAGCTGTTTGGGTAGAAAAACTTATCACCTGCTCCTCTAGCACTCCAGAGAACTTAAGACTCTGCCCAAACGCACCAGGGACCCCCAGAAATCACAGAAGCCCCACAGCACGGGAATGAAAACAACAGCCTCAAACTCAACCCAGAAAGCTCTTCCACTGCTTCAACCAATGCCCACCAGAAGGAAAGTGATTTAATGCAAACAGGAGAGAACCACCACAGCTTTGGGACTGTGAGGAGCTAAACCACAGCTATGGGGCTGCAGAAGGAAAAGAGGAAAGGAAGGAGGTGGTTTCTGGCAAAGCACCAGCCTCTCCCTCCACGCCGACAGTCTCCGCTCACTGAGACAGAGACATGGGCAGACTATGGAATTCCTCCTGGCTGTCCCACTTCAGCCTAAAACGCCCAGTTTAACTATGTTTTAAGGCCAGAAAGGTGGTGTTTTCATGGCAATATAACTACTAGGCAATAGCAATCTTGCTGTTAAATCCTAGGGAAGTGAAGGCAGCTGGAGATGGTTTCTTCTCCTGCTTTGTCAGTAAAAAACCAGCATCTCATTTCCACTAATATAGGGGCTTAAACACAGATTTACCATTCTGCAGAGAAAAGACCCTTTTTTTTTTTCCCCCAGAGTTGAAGGCAAAACTGCAGAGCAACTGTTCTTTAAGAGGTAGCACAAAGACATAAGAATAAGATAGTTTTCAAAAGAAGAGCTAAAGTAACACTTACTCACTTGGCAAACCCAGTGGCCGCATTCCTTCCTACCTGTGAGTTTACTTCTCCCAACTCCATTCCTTCCAGCCACATCCTTTCCTCCTGCTGTCATTGAAGTCGATGTTATTAACACGAAGGCTAACTCAGGGCACATTTTAAGCCCAAACTCCTGAAAACAGAGTCCTTGTCTTAGTTCCAGCATCAATCATGACGGTGCTGAAGGTGAGTTATCCTGCATAACGAATAGTCCATAGCAGGGCACGGGAATTTCAAGGCTCCCAATCAACCCTATGAATAATACGTTCAGTAAGAGTATTAATTCCAAAGTTTAGATAGGAGGAAATTGCACTCTGCTCATATAAACACATGCAGCCATAAAGAAAAAGTGGCAATACTTACAGGTAATAAAACTCACTCGCTGTTTGAAAACAGCTGCACAAACCACTGCTGAGCTATTTCTCTTAAAGCATTTTTCCTCCTGTGGAAATAATCTTGCCTCTGATGGTGATGGCCCTCTTCTAGGCTATTGCATTTCAAGGTTTTGGGAGCTGGAAGAGGCGTCAGCCCTTCTCCCTCACTCCCTGCACCAGCCAGAGCCCTTCACGGATGTCTAACAGACCGGGGCAGAAAAGTGCTGGTTTTAACCCCGCACAACAGAGATGATTTCAGCGAGCATAAGCCCCAAAAGGGCCCAGAGAGATGTCAGAAGTGCCAGCAGTTTGGGGGGGAAATTCAGTGGCCTGGGACTTGGGTTGAGTGAGAGAAAACACAGAGCAACCTGACCTGGCAAGATGAGAGGATCCCAGAAACTCTGAACACTAACTCGACTCACCAAGGAATCCGCTCTCCCATAGAAACATGGTGGCACATTCTGCAAGTTGGTAGCACATCCAGCCACCAGCACGCCTGCAAACATAGCACTTTTTAGGAACGCTAACCTTGACATTGAGCAAACCGTTCCAGCGGTCAAAATGCTCTCCCAAGCTCCCCACGCAGATTCATCTCCCCCTTTTCCCCACTAAAAGATTTTTTCCCCATTTCTCCTGAGTTAACAATGACACTCAGTGGCCAGGAGGATTCCCTGCAGTCTATCCTCATGTTACAGCATCCAACAGTTAATATTAATGATATGTTAAACCCAGCAAATGTCTTCCACAAGTTTCAGGATCCTAAGACAGGGCTCAAGCCGTATGGAAAGATCACAAAAGGAAAGGCTTAAGAAAAAGATGAACAAAAAACATACTCTTGTTTCCAATTTGTTCAGTGGCCAGGGAAATATTTTCCATCAATCCACATCCAGGCTATTAAAATAAAAAATAAAAAAAAAAAAAGAAAAGAAAAGGAAAAAAAGCAGACCAGAGGAGGCAACGGCAGCTCTAAAGTTATTAAATAGGCACATTCAGAGAACATGTAGTCAAAGCAAATCGTACTGCTACCATACAAATCCAAACCACAAGCTGAAGAGTTAAGTATTTATAATGCAAAATTTTTGTTCAGTTATCCTCTTCCACCTCCAAGGATGGATGCGAAACAACTGCATAAAGTACAGCTTCAAAGTCTGCCTCTGGAGCTTTGTCCTGTTGCTTTCTTGACACAACAGAATTTTTATCTGCGCTTCAGTTCTGATAACTCAGAGCATGATGGATAACCAAAAGAGGATCAAAAGAAAATGCTATTGTGCATGGACAAATAAGGGATGAATAATTTGAGTTCATTCCAAACAGCATTTAATCAGAAGGTTTGAAGGATTCCTATACATCTCCCCAGCAATACAAATCACACGGGTACGATGCCTTTCAGTTTTGACCTAGACACGTTAATACTCTTTCAATGAATTAAACATTTGATTTACAGCATTTCTATGCTGAAAGAAAAACGTGTAATTAGATAGCATGCTTCAGCCATTGTACCATTAGGTACTTCCTAGAATCTATTTCTCATAGTAATTCTCCTCTTCCCTAAAGTGTTGTGCTTATTATTTTCCATGAAATAGTTTGACACTTTCTTTTTCAGTGCATCAGTTCTGGACTGTATCTTAGGCAGATGCACAAAAAGCAGGACTTTTTTTATTTCAAATTATATTACAATGTAAAGCACATAGTTTTAAGTGCACGCATACACTGACCGAATCTTAAGTCGTGTATTTTACTTCCTTACATTAACAATTCTGCTCACTTAAGATTGCTTGCTTCTCTTTGGACTAAAATATTAATGGAACACAAAGGAAAGGGAGTTCCATCCTATTTATTTGCAAAGGGAATTCATTTAAATGTTACATAAGTGTTGGGTTTTTCTCTTCTCATTGTGACATAACCGTGTTTTCCATTATTCCTGCGAGAGCATCAGTAAGATGTATCATGTTATTAAACATTATTACAGCTGCCAAGTCAAGCACTCAAAAGACAGGAAATGCAAGAGCTCAGGTTTGCCTCCCAGCATGTATACTTTACGATACTAACTTTATAATAAGATCTGCCTTTGAGTGCTCTGAATTTTCATGCTCAGAGCATAATTTACGTGCGCTGAACGTGCCCCTGGCAATGCCTAAAGCAGGTTCAGAGACCAACCTGACTGCACTGAGTATTTGTGGACATCTACCGCGACTACTGCTGAAGGAGCATCAGCAAATAAGACACCAGAATACCAAACAAAGTCATCAAAATAAGGAGCAAACCACTGAAAACCACTTAGGAAAGCCATCATTTAAGCAGCTTGCTCAGCATCACATCTGCAGTCAATGTAATCTGGAGGGGAACTGAACCAGCACAAGGGCTCCCTGCAACACAGCACCCGTGAGTCACCGTGCAGGGACATCCCATGTGCCATCGAGCCCAGGATAAGGGCTACAAAACACTCAAATACACTTAAGGATGGAATTTTAGATGCATTCATTCCGTTTGAAGTCTCACCTAGGTTGCACATACTCAGAATAAACTACCAGAGGCCGGCACTCATAAGCCGATTGCCTGCCCTTGCAGCCATTGGGCCTTTCTTAGACCTAAAGGCATTTTGTAACTAGCTCCATCCCTTTAAGATCAACACCAGCCTAGCAAATAGCATCCTTAATCCTCACCCTTCCTTCCCATTTGCAGTTCTGATGATGGAAAGGTAAATTAAAATGCTCCAGTGTAAAGAAGCACAAGAGAAATGGGGGGATTCTACCTCCTATAAAATATTAATCAGATTCACTGACAAAAAAACCCATTGCTGATTATTAAACAGACATTTAAATTATAGAATGACTCCAGCTGCCAAAATAAGAGAACTCAATTTTGCAAAGCTGCAACACATTAACATAAATCCCTGCCAGATTAATCAACTAGGAGAGCCTGCGAAGTGACCCAAAGTGTGACTGTTGCCCAGAGCACTCGGCTTCCCGAGTAAGACTCGTGCAGGATTCACATCAGTCAGGAACTGAGCTTAGGAGGGAACTCAGCTTTTAACAAAGATTTGCTGATGGAAACGCGCTGCACGTAAGTCAACTGCCTCGGTTACACAGGACACGTTAGCCAGGTGGGTCACTTTACTACATGGCAAGTACTGAGCATTTGATTGCACAGCAAGGTCACGCCACCCAGGTAATTACAGGCTACAAGCCAACTAATTACTTCTTCTCTTTCTCCAGTCCTCAAGTCTGCAGCTGTTCCATAACAGTGATCACACTCTGACTTTATTCAAACAACCTACAATCAATACATGGTTAACCAGCAAATAGTAGCTGCTACTTATATTAATGCCAACTGCATGTGCATGTTGCTAGGAAAATTAATGCGTATGCTATTTACTTACTAAGACCTGGGAGGCTGTTGGAAAGCAAATGAAGGCCAATCAGAGGTTAAACTTGTTACTCAGGCTTTGCTCAGCTTAGATAAACCAGCAAAAGGTTAGTTAAAGCTCAGATACTCTTATGGGATGCTCAGATACTGATGGGATACTCTTGTGCTGGTATCTCATAAGGTTACTTTAAAAAAAAAAAGTCAATTATAACAACACCAAAGACTTCCCAAAGAGCCAAAGCACTACCCATGTTGCAGCCTGCACCTCAAGGCTGCCAGGGCAGTGCCTCCACCACAGCTTGTGGTTACAGCTCCCAGTCAGTTCACAGGCTCATAGATCTTGGGGAACCTACACCTTGGTCAGGTGGCTACAATTAAAAATAGTTGCTTTTGGAACAAGAGAAGCAGGAAAGCTCCTACATCTCCTGATCTCTTCCCTCCCTCCCAGACCTGATGCACAACAGAGCTTTTACCCAAAGCCCAGGCACCCCATGGAGTTGTGCAACCAGGGCGTAGGGGGGAAATTCTTCCCCACCCCATCTCTCAGAGGCCTGATTTATGTCCTGAGAATATATCAATTTAAACTCTTTTCTTCTGAATTCTGTTTGCAAATCGCACCTTGGGGTCTTGCATCATATTCAAGTGGAAACAAGGACAAGCAGAATATAAAGAGGTCAGCAAAACAGGGACCACAGGTGCTGAAGAGGTAAGAAAGGCATACTGTGTAACGGCATAATAAAAATCATTTATTCCTAGCATTTTACCTGCAGAAATCAAAGCACTTGACAATGGTGGTAAACATTATAATCTGTTTATGGCAGAGAGACTGGGGCACAGCAAAGAATTTATCCAAAATCCAGCAAACCAGTAAGAGCAGCAGGAATTGCACCAGCCTCCCAGCAGCCTGCACCATCCAAGGACATCAAATAACTGACAGGTGACTAGGAGAATGAAACACTGGGAACGAAGAGGACAAAAAGACATTTGTATTGTTCAGTTACCCTGCACGACATTCAATTCTGCTAGCTTTAAATAACCACAGTGCATATATCTCCACCAGACCTATTCAGAATGAGATAAATCAAATCCAAGAAGTGCTTTTTTTTCCTGCCCTCGTTTCCAATGCAAGTTATCTGAACAGTCACATTGACGCAGGCTTTGGCACTGCGAGCATTTAAACTTTGCTGGGCGAGAGTTTTGTGCCAGACCTCTGTGTAAACATAATACCAAGACAATGAATACATCTCTCAAAGTCATCCCTATTGAGATGGCGAACTGGGTAAGTATTTATCTAAGCTCTAACTCCTAAATGTTCATGCTAGATCCAACAGGCATCGTTTTCATATGAATAATTCCATTGCTATAGGTGAAAAAAAATCTTATTCTTCTGGTTCCTATCAGCCAAGGTTACTTTTGGAAACTAAACTTTGAAAATAAAACTTTGAAAATAGACATTTTTAGCTAATTCCTACAAAAGTTCATTTTTGGCCAAGAGCTTCTTGCTCTTGATTGTCTGAGAAGAACCTAGAAGGGTTTGGGTATATGGATCATCTTTAAAAATAAAAAAAAAAAATAGCATTCCATCAGAAAGTGTCAACAGCCCCAATTCAGGTAAGTGCCACACACTGGGTCCCCACAGGGAGGTATAGGGATGGAAAGTGGAACAAAGATGGGCTGGAGATGGCCCTCACAGCAGGTCACACCACATCTAGGCAGGACACACAGTTGTCTGCAGTCCAGAGCACGTCTATAGGAAACTTCAGCAAGTTCTTCTCCATCTGGTCTTCAGTCTTTCTTTTCAATGCAAACATGCAGCAACATGGATATTTTAAAATAAATAAATAAATAAATAAATAAATACACAAGACTCTCCAAGTATTAAAATCTCTTTGTTTTGCAGCATCAACCCAGTGCCACACAGAGCACTGGGAGCTTACGCCAACCCAGGATACCAGTCACCCAAAGCACCCGGAGGCACACGGGTGCTGCCCTGCCGAGCAGTGTCACTGAGGAGCCAGAAACGCTGAGACTCTGACATACAAGTGACTCATCTCTTGGGCATCACTGAGCTTCAGTTGCTCCAACATCATCACTAGAAAGCATGCCAGAATATGCAAACTGGCTTGACACAAAGATGATTTCAAGACATTTCTGAACTGGCCAAGATTGCTTTCACGCCTACAAGTGCAGAGGAAGCTCCATAAAGTATCACTTTACTTTTTCCTTGGGATCGCATTGATTAAGCTGCTTTAAGCCCATTCAAAGCAAAAAAGCTGGTCACAAAAATGGTTCCAGCTGTAGCAACTACCCAGATAACTATTTCACTCAGGCCGTGAGACCAGCCGGACACCGACGATGTGGTCCAGGCTGACCCAAATTGGGCAGCGCAGCCAGCTGCCACAAATCTTTCCCGGCTCTGCTTCCTCCAGAGACACTGGCAGCATCCTCACAATTCTGTCAGGTCCAGACCTCAGCTGATCATTCCTGGACACTCTTACCCTGTCGTATGAACTTTGCACCAGATTTTTTTACAATTTGTAAGAAAAATCCTTAGTGGGAGTGCAGCAATATGAGGCTACAAATACGATCTGAGGAAAGGCTCAGTAGGGAAGCAAACACCAACCCAGCTTTGCGGCCAACAGAGAAGCAGCTTTTGCTATGGAGCAACCCTTAAGCCCAGAAAGAGTTAACCACAACTTAGCTTTCTCGCTGCCCCCAAACCTGTAAAGTAAATAAATAGTAGAAATTTCTAGGCTGAGACATGGTCCTGTTATCAGCCTGGAGGGAATTTATATCCATGAGTTAAGCCATAAGAAGACGTGCTTATGTAACAGAACAGTTTATACAGCACCAAAGGGCTCCAGGCACTGCTCTAACGCCTCATGAACTTTCAGGCTGTGGAGCACTTCACATTTAGACTCCCCCCTTCACTAGCTTCAAAGTTTCTGGGATTTTAGCATGGCACTGTTGCATCTTATTTTAAAAAAAATACGAAAAATCAAAAAGTAATTTCATGCCACGTTGGCATGTGACTCCATTTCTTTGCCAAAATTAAAAAGAAATAGCGTCACATTTGTGTTCACCACCTTCATCATACGTATGAGGTTTATTTAGTTAACTGGTACTAAGAGCTGAAAGCAAGAGCAATCCAGCACCTGCTCCAATGCCAACCACACAACCTTGTGATGTCCCCTCAGCACCCTGCGATGTTTTGTCATTTCATGTATTCAGACAAGCAGAAAGCACAAGGCGTAGCTGGAGCAGCACCTCGGGCTGACGAAATCCGCAGCACCTCTCAGGCAAACTGCTTCTGGCTGCTGGTACATCAGCGCTCGCTTCCAGGGCATCCGCTGACACATCCCACAAAGTCTTCTTGCTGTTAATGGTGGACTGAATTGGGAAATGTGTTTTCAAAGGAGATCATGGTTTATGAAACGTATCCTAGTAAAAGTGACTTACACGATTAGCGCAGCTGTAGCTGCATAACTGGCCAAGAATTTAAATTTTAACATCGATGGACTCGACCTTTAGGGTATTTGGTCTCTGCAACTGTTCAGTCTTCAACCTCTGTCCACCCAGTTTTCTCTCTACATCCCACAACTCTCAAACTACATAAAGTTAAGTTATCAAAATAATCCAGTTCTGCAGCCCTCGGCTTGACTATCAGCCGTTGAGAGATGAGCAAGGGGCACCGGCTCTGCCTCACGCATCTCCCCTGCACTCGGTTGTCCAAGGGCCAGGTGCAGCAGCAGCAAGCCCAGAGCAGCTCTGTGCTTACAAACCTACATCAGTCACTCGGGGAAGGATCTCCAAGGGCTAAATGTCATGATGAAAAATTATTTGTTATTCATCCAAAACCAAAACAAATCAGTCTCACTCAAGCCGGGACACCTCACCCTTGAATTCCCTCCAGGCAAGATCAGCAGCAGATGACATAGTGTCATGCTTTATAAATGTCATGTAACAGGGCCAAAACTGCTTCTGCCTTCACTGATTGTAAGGGGTGAGGGCTGTTGTGCTCATATGCTTTGGTCTCCTGTGTTATCCAAGCCACAGAGCTCACCAAGAGTCACTCTAGGTTGAAATTGTCAGAAATTGTCCCTTTGCTACTCTGAAAAACACTTTTTTCCAACCTGCTTTCCTTTACAAAAGGTTATTTTATTCACTCCAATTAAGCAGTCTTTTTTGCATCCCTCTGGAGAGTTTCAAAAACCAGCATTTAAATTTGATTTTCAAAGAGCTGATGGGAGAGAGAAGAAAGAGTCGGGATTTTTTTTTAATCATGTCGTGGCTACAGAGCCAAAAAATGAGCTACTAGAGCACCTGTGGCTTTAGGATATGCCTCCGCAGTGGGAGCTTAGAGGGTTTTAATTGGAGTTGTACATCTGAAGAAGGCAACCTGCAGCCTGTCTGGGAAGGCAGGAAGGGACCAGGAACAAGCCCTGGTGGCCCTCCTTTAACCCATCATGTGGCAGGACCCTCCACTTCCAACCACAGGAGCACCCAGCAAAAAAACGGAATTTCTTTCCCAGCCTCAGGGTTTTGTCATACCAGAACTGCAGAAGTCATCTGACTGTTTTTCCTTCCCCGATGTCTGCCTAATAAGACAGTCTTAAAGGTATTTCTATTAAGTCTTTTTAAAAAAAAATAGCTCTGCAGGGTTTAGCTGCTATAGTTTTATGTAAACTGCATGTCTGTGATAACGTACCATGTATGATATTGCCCTGTATAAGCACTGGCACTTTGTATAGTCCTGTTATGTTCAGCTGTACCGATATAAACACACACACATACACACACCTTGACACTTCTATATGCTACAAGGTCCACAAAAAAGTTTTGCATTAAGACAAGCAACAGAGGTTTCAGAGCTGCATGTGCAGAATTTTGATACCGGTGTTATTTATTATGTAAAAAAAAACTGGTGTGTGTTTTTAAATGGAAACCACAGGGATTGAAAAGTGGCTTTTTTTTTTTTTTATGGTCAGAAACCAATCATAACAACAGCCTTTATGTTTATTAATGCACATGACTCATTCAGGCATCTCTGTTGAAGTGGTGGATTTCTTTCCAGTAATTTAATAGCCGAATGAATTTATCATGAAACAACAAACCACCATCATTGACATTCACGCTGAGAAACTGGAGAAAATTTACAAAAATCTACTTGCATTTGACATTTCTCCCGGCTCCAAACAGTGAGTACGCATACCACAGAACTGTTTGTTCCTGGAAGATGTAGCCCCAGCTCGACTTCATATATCAGTTTGTCTAGAACAAACATTTTGTACTTACAAACAACGTCTTAATTGACTAAATGAAGAAAGCAGAACACTTGCTCCACATAACAAATAATACGTATTTTCTGTCTCCTGCCACATTTCCAAGCGTATGAATTAGGATAAGAAGAAATACCTGAACACATCGACAAATCCTGTGTGCCAAAACTCTGCAAAGCAGTTACAGTTTTCATGCCTGGATCTCTACCCAGGTACTGCTGAAAGCTGACTTTTTTCTGGCATGAAGAAAAGAGTGTGTGTCTAGATGGGCACCTGCTTGCAAATCAGATCACCGGCACCTGACTCGTGGGACTCTCCAAACTGAGTCACGATCTCCTGCGTATCTTTAATTTCTTGCATACTCCTTAAGCCCGTAATATCTTTGTCATGCAAACCACAGCATGAAGCGTATTACTGTATTAATACTCCAAATATCTACGACGCTCTAGGCAGGTCTCTTCAAATTTTCTTTAATTCAAAATTTTCAGAGACTGTGAATGAGTTTCTCTTCATTAAATGATTGCTTCTCCCGCCATACCAGAAATTGTAAGTAGCTCTTATTTACCCATATCCCCCAACAGAAGTCACGGATGTTTGAATTAATTTTTGTTAGGGATTAACAGAAGATACAAAGCATCACTATTAAACTAATTAAATTTCAACAGCCTGGAAAATCACTTGAGATTTCCAGCGCAAAAAAGTTAATTTCCAAAGATGACATTCTCAGTCCTGACCTGGCTTCTTCACAATGAAACAATAGAGGGTGGGAGCATTTACATTATGTGCTTTTAAGGCGAAAATCAGTGCTGAAGAGAAATCCCAAGTGATCAGACTCACGAACTGAACACTCACATTCAGATCGAGGTACAACGGCAGACACCTCAAATGGAGATGGCTTAACAGAACCAGACCAGGGACAGGGTCTCACATGGAGCCTTCTTGCTTCTTCCCTAACACAGCACCTCGTTTTTACTTCTGCAACACCCCGCAATGCCCAGATTAATTACACAAGATTGACACAGAAGCCTCTTTTTCCTGACACTCTCAACTCACTTTTTTACATTCATACAACGCGCACTCCAACCATTTTCCCGCTCCCTCTGGTATGTCAGGCTTTCACACAATATATTATTCATTTCCGAGTACACCCTCCAGAGCTTATCCTTGTGCTTGTGTTGAAGCACCAAAGCTGCCAAATCCAGAGAGGACCTCAGTGTCCAAATTAGCTGTTACTTCAGCCACGTATAGAACTACTTGTGACACATCCCAGCACAACAGCAAAAGCTCTAGCAGCTTTTTCTGATCGTTTTGGAATGGAACAGGAGGTATTTTTCTAAAGTGCGAAGTATTTAATATTGCAACCGCTGCTAAACTCATTAAGGCAGCCCAGACAATGATCACAACACTATCATAATTCCATTTGAAGCACTTGCCTCTCTTAAGAGGACCAACATGATATAATTGTTAGAACATTTTTCTGGCAGTTGCCATCCTTATTTATTGTGAGGGTGAGAAGTGAAATGAAGCTTCCTCATTTTTCTTTGATTAAGGTCTCAATCAGAAAATCAATGACTTACTGAGGTCATCAGAACACTTCAACATCCCATTTTTTTCCACTGAAGACCACAGAAACTTCATTGGACTTCAAAAGCTGAGCAAACTGAGCTTTTTGCTTGTGAATCAGCACCAGTATGAACTCTGTTAATCACTTCTGTTCTATTTAAAGTAAAAAATAATGTTTCTTATGACTTGTGGTTATTATGCAAATGCAGTAAGAGAATACTAGCATGGTTCCTATGGAATGCAAGCACAGCATCTGAGAAGAGATAACCCCTCGCCACATCTCACAAACCGGCACGTGTGCAGGAAAGCAGAATATTTCCTAAGGAACAGCATGCAAAGGAAACAGATTGCAAAAAATCAGATTGCAAAAATCCCGTTGTATAGCACTGAATAAAAGTGCCAGGAAGCCACCCACTGCCGCTGCTGCCCTCGCATCCCACCCAGCCCCTGAGGGGGAGAAGATGCTGTGTAGGTGACGAGAGAAACAAATCTTTCCTGACAGCCTGACAGCAGGCTGAAGCCACCCAAATCTGAAAATGACTGTCAGATAACAGGCTGGTGGCCTAATATTTGATATCAGCTGAACCTTGTATTGATTTCTGAGCTAAAAAATGCCGAGTAGCGTTTCTTCCATTAAGGACTGCGTGCTCTCACATTTTAAAACTGGCAGGTGAAGGATATAGGTAAGATAATTTCATGTCAATGGGATAACTGGGGTAACTTTCTACAAACCACTATCTTGCCCAACTATTCACCATCCCCTGCAATTCATGAACTGGAGCAGCAGGTTTTATACAAAGACATGGAAATACTTTCTGCCCACAACTGTGTACCAAAACTGGGGACTGTCTGCACCAACATCATGTGGCCAAAAACCAGGAAGAAGGCAACACTACCTGTATCCACATCTCTCCTTTTCTCATGAGCACTGTATGCAGTTATTTTTTTCTCCCTTACTCTTAGAGATGCATACAAGAGGATTATTATCTGCTTGACATGATTTCCTCAAGATCTTATAGCAGTAAACCCAGGAACAGCATGAACTTCACTAATATGAGGTCTTCCAGTATTGATTCTTCACGGTTTGTTCCGTGCTAGTGACTTTTCCTTCCTCTCACACAAGAGTCAGGGCAAGAATTGAAGACGACAGCTAGAGATGACATGGCTCAAATCAGCTTACATGGCCACAGACAAGGAAAAAATCTGTCAAGCTGTCCTGTGCGTAGCTATAACCCAATCTGAGAAGTTGTAGGAAAGCATGTGGGCAAACGTTTTTGAATATCATCAGAAGCTACAGCAAGTATTTAATCACATGTACATGCTTTCTGTTCTCTGCATTCAGGCTACTGGAGCCTGGATTCAGGCTGACACAGAAGATCCAAGCAATAGCATTGGAAGAAATGCAGTTAGTGAGCTAGACAGGCACTGGGAGCAGCATGAATGAAGGGTTAAGGAAGCAATGCAGTCCTAAAATCAGGAGGAAAAGACTAAGAAAAAAAAAAAAAAGTATTATTTGGAAAATACATTATCTGTACCATTAGAGCAAACAAGTGTTTGCAATAGACATGTGAGAGCTTTTATGATTCTATGATTTATACAGAATTATGCTGCAGCTGCTGTATCAGGGTCCTCCTTGCAGAGAACCCAAAGAGAAGTGAATCCCTACCTTGTGCCAGATGCTGGTTTTGTGCCGCAAAAAAAAAATCCTGTTGAAATTTTTCTGCACCTGGGAGATTCCTTTGTAGATTCCTCCAAGTCTAGTAAAATCTTGGGCTCACAATTTCCCCTCCATGGATCCTCTAATGGGGTTTTCCTCAACTGCTATCTCTTTTGACAAACTTGTAAATGTTTCTAAATTTTTTGCTGGCTTTAGCTGAAACCAGCCAAGGCACTCAAAATTTGCAAGGGGAACTCTGAGAAAGGTTGATGTGCACAGGGGATATCATCCTTACAGCTTCATTTTGTCACAGAGAGAGGCTAAAACCTGCCATTTTTCTAGCAGTTGTGAGGATGTGTCACTTCAAGGAAAAGGTGCACAATTAATGATCAGAACATTTTGATACTCTGCATCCTGGTTCTTTCCTTCTGAAAGTCTAGACAGATTCAGAGAAAGTGAAAACTGTGATAATGAGTTATCTGCCCCAGGTGTGCTGCCTCCTGCCTGTGCCAGCAGCCTGGGAGCATGTTGCCAGAGGGATTAAATTTTTTCATGATTTTTTTTTTTTTTTAGGAATCAGAATCCCTCAGCTTTTTCCAGAATACACAAATCTCTATTTTGCGCCATTTCTCACTGAACTAGTCTTCCCTTCATCCCTCCATTCCAGCTGTAAATTTAAGGTTGTGGTTACAGAGAGATTGTCAGCAACAGCAAAAGCACATTCCAGGGAAGAACCAGTGACCATAAACAACCATTGGGGTCTCCATTGGGGTGCTACCTTGCCCCAAGCCCACATTATGTCCTCAGGAGACCCAAACCTGGCTCAATCCAGCCCACAGCCTGAAATTTCCTTATCGGCCTCATCTGCATTAGAAAAGCTTCCCTACTACTGCTTTAAATATACAGCGACCTCTCTTCCCACAGAGACAGCATATGGCAGTAAGTGGTGACTTACACCACAGGGCCAAATAAAATCTGTCAGGCTCCCAAAATTATTTTTGCCACTACAGCCACGGGCACAAGGAGACTTCAGCCGGTACTGAGATCCTCTGCTCTTCCAACGCCCGACAGATGTGCTTACACCAACTTTACTCCTAGTACCTAGCAAGACTTTTTTTCCACCCTCTTAAAGACTTCCTACCTATCCATATCCATCTTGAGCCCTTCTTGCCCTCAATAAATATAGCCAGAGAGAAGCCAGTCTTCACAGGTTGCTACAATGCACCATTGACAGATGTCGAGGGCAGAGAATTAAAAAATTAATAATTTTAAGCAGTTTAAGGTCATGACACTTCAGGATGCATCAGCGGTGGTGACCACGTAGGTACTAGCTCATCTAGGTGCACCGCTGTGCAATCATAGTGTGAAGCTCGCTGCAGACCTTCAAAATAATTGACATGGGCTTTTATCCATGAAAATGTGCATCATATTTCTAAAAAAAAAAAGCAACTTAAAAAACCCCCCAAACTCATAAGTAGCTCTAACCTAAACCAGATCACATTTCTCAGCAACCGGTACCCTCTTTTGCTGACAGAAAGAAACAATCAGTGCTAACATTTTCTTTCTGAAACACAGCTTCTATTGTCATCATATTTTGACTCACCAGCACGTAGTATCAGCCTGGAGTTGGCAGTTTTAATTTCCTGCTAGTGCAAACACGTGGTCCTGTTCCAAGCCCACAACTTGTCTACCAACACAACAAATGAAGTGTTATAAGCTTACATTTCCACTAATCCCCTGCTTTGAAGAGCCGTGCGCTATGCAATATCCCCAAGATAATTTCTTCTTTTTATCATGCTGAAAGATAAGGTAAAATCCAAAATGGTGATTTTACAAATCCCATTTTATCACCTTTTTTTTTAAGATATACGATAGATGGAAGAAACCTGAATTCAGGAGAAATTCTGGGTGCTCACTAAACTGCTGCACCAACACATAATTTTCCATGCTGCTGCCACTGGTGCAACAACACAGTAGATCGTGTATTCTAATCTCAACAGAAAAAATTGCCCTAAATCAATCAGCTCAGTTGAACTAACCAGCAGCTTTTCACTGCACTAGTCAGGAATCGATACCGTTTCTCCACTAGTGTAACTCACATTGATAAAAAATAAAATAATTGGCTAAATTACTAGAAATTATATGCTAACTTTACCAATATAAAGTCTGATACCTGAAAGCCTGGTCTAATTTGTGCAGAGAGAAGGTGAGGGTGGACAAGATCATCTGCTGCTGTAAAGAAAGGAGGGACCAGGTTTCTCCATCAGCGAGATACTCGAGTTGTTATCCGAGATATTATCCGTCGCATTTCCCACGACACTTGGGTGCTCAGGAGCATCTTTCACTCACCAGTGGCTGCTGCCTGGTGGGCTGTGTCCCCCAAGAAGTTGTCCTTCCTCTGCTGTCCCTTCTCCAGCATCACCAGCCCAGGTGCCAGCCAGCAGGACGGCATCTGGCTTGACACCCGCCTTGCGCTTTGGGAGACCTCTCATGGGCTGCAATTAAAAAACATGTTGGCATGATGCTTTTTGTATCACCTACAAGTTTGAAGCTTGTAACTAGCCCCTCAAGAAAACCTTCTGCTATGTTAAAGCAGGTATTTCCTTCCCAGTGCTGCCAGGAGACTTTTTTGCTCTTGCGTTCCCAAGCCTGGTTTGTGGGAGGGAGTACGAGATCTGTGCAAAAGAGGCTCTTCGGTTCCAGCTTTGTACAACACGCAGCATGGGGCGAGCCTCGTTTGTGACAAGGTCTCCAAATTGTGTGCTGGGGCAGGGGCTTTTTTAGGATGTCGGGTAGTGACAGGACTAGAGGGAATGGATTGAAGCTGCAGATGGGTCAGTTCAGCTGGGACGTGAGGAAGAAGTTCTTCCCCATGAGGGTGGGGAGACCCTGGCACAGGTTGCCCAGAGAGGGGGTGGCAGCCCCATCCCTCGGAGTTTTCAAGGCCAGGCTGGATGGGGCTCTGGGCAGCCTGATCTAGTGGGGGATGTCCCTGCCCATGGCAGGGGGGTTGGAACGAGATGATCTTTAAGGTCCCTTCCAACCCTGACGATTCTATGATTCTATGACAACAGGTTAAAGACAGGTTGATATCTTTCTTTATAACCATACTTGAGGCTTCGGTCTGGTCTTTGGTGAAAAGGCAGGTTGTCTAAGGTTTATTGGCTCCCCAAAACCAAGGTGTAAAATTCTCCAATTCCGACCACCACAGAGCCACGTTCTTTAATAACAAGCAACTGCAAACGATGGCTTAGCCATCTAGGGACAGTTGGCCACAAAACCTTAGGAAGCTTTTACCTAGCTTCCACTGCTCCTTTACTGCATCCATAAAAAATTGAGAACACCCATGTTTTGCAGTTCAGACATTAACATTTCTAAGATTCAGAAGGACATAGTGAGGTTCTAGTGCATGAAGCTTTCATCCCTTAGCTAAAAAATAATCTTAAAATTTATTTAGTTCAAATGAAGAACTTAACTGGTTATCTCTAATTGCTTTACTCCATAAAATCATGGTTGTAACACAGAAACATTTATACACTGAAGCTACTAGACAGTGGCTGACTTTTTTGAATGCCCAGACATTTTTCCATCAGAAAGATGTGGGTTTAGTAAAATAAATATTTTTATATGGAAAATACCATTTGAAAGGATACTAAACCTGTGTTTTTAATAAATTAAACTTCACGGAAAACTGAAGAAACTTCTGTTTTAAATCTGAGAACATAAGCACTCCCTTGGGGAAAAGGGAAGAAGCTTAAAAGGTGAAAAGAAAGAAAACCCAGAGAAGGAAAATGGAAAACTCAACACTCGCATTGCCAAAGCGGCGCTGGGAATTTACGGCAAGCGTGCTTTAGTTTAGGAACTGCTCTGGGAAGGTGGAAGCAGTCGGTCCAAGTTTACGAAATAAGTCAGAGGATCAAAACCCGGGCAGACTCCTCTCCTTCGGCATCAGCCACCAGAAGGAACCCGCTTCGGAACAGCCGAGGTCTGGAGCCAAAAGCAGTTTCTCTTGCTCCATGCAGGGCTGGTTCACATCACAGCTTGTAGCCGCAGCCTCCTGTCACGGCAGCAGTACCATGCTCCCCCAGCTATAACCACTCGCTTGCTCGTGTGAGTCCAGAGAGCAATTTCAAGATGGTTTTAAACCCCAAAATGCAAGGCGAGGGGGCAAAGCAACAACCTTTTTCTTTCAGCTCCGACATCTCCGCAGCATCTGTAACCCAAGCTCGGTCCTCCCCTGTCACTAGAGTAAGGCTGCAAGAGGGACAAGACAGATGTGTTCTTAAATACCCTCATTGAATATTAAAATCCAACCCTGTGAGGTCAAAATTGCTCCCAGTGGGAACTAAATCAGTCAGATTTCTTTAATTTGCAAGCCAGGCAATTAGAAGACACTTCTTGTTTGTACACAGCGAAAGAGTAGAAGCAGTCGAGCACAACTGCTGAACTAGAATCACTCTTTTCAAGGCAAAACCACGCGATTTCTACATAATGATGATTCTTCCATTCATAGGAGCTCATTCATCCCACATGGCAGCGTTGAGGATAGCTGTGAATCTTGATACTTCTCCCAGAAATGATTACACTTACCAAAAAGCAGGCTGAAGTAAAAGGGTATTGTTATTTTCCTCTTTTTCTTAGGTTTTCTTTCTGGATCATCCCTTCCAGGACCAAGTTTCAACAAATTTAAGAACCCCTGGCCTTTCAACTGATCATTTTCTAGCCCTACCCTCAGGTTCCGGGGGAGGGTTACATTACAAGCTCTGCCCTCATGATCTTATTTCTAAAGTTGCAAGAATTTGAATGGAGGTGTTTAAATGCACACACTTTGGAAAGGGGTGCAGGGGAAGAAAACAAAATAAAAGGTTATCTGCTCTACTATTCCATTCAGAGACACTTTGCAAGGAAGAATGAATTTTGATTACCTAATCCAGCCACCCACTATCAGGCTGCTTAGCACAAATTGGGCTATATTTTTTCCCTTGCCAAACTGTCCTGCAGCAGGCCCCTTACTTGGCAGAAACGCTGATGCTATTCTGGCCGTAGAACACATTTAAGGGGAACACTTTGTTCCACTGTGTCAAATTTATTCCCAGCAAACCCTTCCTGCTCACGATGCTTCCTGCTCTGGAAAAAGGCACCGATGCCGGAGTAGCCCCATCCTCGGTCCTGGCTCATCCACCGCCCGGCTCCACAGCTCCACCACACCATCTTTTGTTGGAAGTCTTGAACAGACATCAGAGCCCTGTTGATGGAACCACCTACCCCAAAATAACTCATCCCAACGGCAGCATGAGAAATGCTTGGTGCAGGACTCATATGGAACGAGAGGAGCTGCATTTAGAGGCTGATCTCCTGCCCAAACTTGGGTTTCTTCACAATTGTGACAAGATGACACATCTTTCTTCTGTCTCTATTCCCTCAATACAAACCTCATGTAACAAAAATCCTTATGAAAAAAGACTGCTGGACAGAACTAATGCAGAGTTTCTTATTTTTTCTTTTTTTTACTCCCCCCTCTTAGCTCATCAGGCCTGGAAACTGCTGTCACAATCTACTCTTCTCCTTGCCCAAGCGCTCATCATTTCCATTGAGACACACTTGCTAAGCAGGCAGTGGATGGTTTGAACCCAGACCTCTGAACGGGGCAGAATCAGGATTTTTGTGCGCTGTTTTTTTATTAAATTTATGAGAAGTATAGCTTAATTCCACCTAGGAGTCAGTGAAGTTGCTCATTATTCCTAAAACAAAGCTAGAAGGCAAAAGCTTAAATACCTAAGGTTTAGTACCAGGCTGCAGGCCTTTAAAATGTCCAGCAGAAAAGTACAGTCAAGTACTCTGCTCCCAGACTCAGAGCCCTTTTATGAGACGAAAGCTTTCATTGGAATGAAAGAAACAGATGTGTATTGCTACAGAAAATGGAATAACATCATCAGTGCTTATATCTGACTTTCCCTTAAAATCATTAACCTTTTTAAAGCTTGCTTTGCGGCTGAGCAATTTCTATTCGCGCGACGTTCTTCTGAATAGGAAAGCACTCTGAGGGGAATTTGGTCTAATGAGGGAAGCCTGTGGTGACACTTCAAATCATACATTTATCTTTTGAAAAGAAACAGCAGAAGTGCATCCCCCATACTCACAGATTTGCTTCAAGTCTGTTCTCTGTGATAAATTTAGTCCCACGCCAACTCCATTAGCTTTGACTCTGGTGGTTTTATATTATACCTGGTTGGTCCCTGGGAATCAGTTTGAGATCCACCACCACCTTACACCCAAGAGCTTCTGGAGAGTAATTAACTCAGGGTTAACATTAATGGGGTTCACAGACAAACAAGTGACTCAAAGTTTAAAGGCTCCATGTTAATTCTCCTGCTATATCCACACAGAGACTATCTTAAAGTAATTTGCAGTGATTAACACATGTTACGAGCTGGCAGAACCCAACAGGCCCACACCACAGCTACGCTTCGGTGGGAGAGAGAAGGACATTGCTGTCAGGGAGAAACCTGCCTGCTTGAAATGTATAAAAATATGGCTTTTACTATATCATCACTACATTTTCTGAGCCTGGCAGAACGCAAACTACCAGCCTAATGTCTCTAAGCCAAAAACCTACTGAGGATACAGAATTATGTTTGGCTTCTACAGTGGTCAATTATTTTAACACCCCCATCATTTTTACATTTGTATTACTTAGCTGAACATTACATTTGTCGCTGCTCTTGCATCTATTATCCAGACCGTGTTTTGTTCGGGGATATCTAAACTGAACTTTCCAGCAATAATTCTTGCCGTTAGGAATAGCAAATTTGGATTTCTCTGTTGTGAAATAACATGATCAGGAGGGCAGATAATACCAAACTGAGTATGTAGCCTTCATAATCCTAGTTATTAGGGGGGAAAAAAAAATTAAAAAAAAAAAGAGAGAGAGAGAGATGCATTAACTTTAAGGGAAACACCAAGCCATTCTGCCAAACAAGTATCTTGAGTTGAAAAATTAGAATCATTACTAGCACCCTCTTACCTTGCTGATGAAGTCTGAAGTGAGTTTTAGACCTAAATTGTCTTATAAAGGCAGCACAGCTTGAGCTCAGCCAAGCAGCTTAGGAAAACACTTAGAGAAGTGCTTCAACTTAGTTTCATTACTTACACCTGAAGATGATTTGAGTTGATTGATTTCTGAATGAAACCAAATGAGCTGAAATGATCCATTTAAGGTATCACCAGCTCCAGAAATTAAAGCTAAAGACTGAAAAATCAGAGAGTGAGGATGAACAAAGTAGACAGAAGCAGGATGCAAAACTCTGACTATGCTGGTGCTGGGACCCTTGGATGGTGCAGCAAGTAACTAGAGAACTTACAGGCACTTTAAAAAGGTGATAGTTTAGCAAAGCATGAATGTACTTGTTCCTAATAAGTTTCAGCCCAATTCTGGGTTATAGGCAGTTTGGGGACATTTCTAGTGAGAGCAAATGCATCAGGGCTTAGTAACCACTGAAACCACATGGAGGAAGTACCAAAGAAATGTCCATATACACAACTGAGGCTGCAGGAAAACCCTTAATTCTGTCACTACTTCCCTTTTGACTTGGGAACTCATAACATTCATGGAAAACAGTTTTTTGCTACATTATTTCTTAACTTGGGGAAAAAAAATGGAGGGGAGAATAATCCGGAACACCTGTAGTGGCTGCCCCCAGGACCCAGCCCTTCCCATCCCAAGCCAGGGAAGCTCTGGTGGAAGCCCAGGGCTATCCCCAGCGCTGAAGGCAGCCCTCAGCTGTCATCCCCACAGGCATTAGCCAGCCAGGGGCAACAGCGGAGCTCCTCTCCAGAGGGTTTTGCAGCTGTTTCTGGACAAGTGCTGAAGGCAGAGATTCTGGAGTTCTAGATTAGGAGCCAGACACTGGGGGTGAATGTGCCTCAGGAGCCACAGAGCCTTTTTGGGAGCTGTCGGGATAGGTGTTAATGCTACACCAGACCTCACTGCCCCACTCCTAACTGTGCAGCGTGCCAGTCCTTCATCACCTCCCTCGTTCCTCCCACTCCTCCTTCGTGTGCCCTTGCCCTCCGTTCCGTTGGGGATGGCAGAGGAGCACCAAGAGCTCAACACTGCAGATGCTCCCAGAGAGTGAGGTGGGATGATTTGGGGAAATTCCTAGGCAGGTTTCTCAGCCCTGTCCTGTCATCGACGCGGGCAAAACCTTCCTGGTGTACGATGGAAGTGTCCAGCGTGGTGGAGCCCAGGGCAAGCGAGCAGGCGCGGGAACAGGGATGCACCGCAGTGTCCTGGCTGAACCCTGCCCAGCCAAAGCAACTCTTTAATCAGCTCTGCTTGGCTGCACACCACAAGCCTTTCCCTTTGCTCATTATCAGTTTACAGGAGGCAGCAGCCAGCTTGTTCAGCTAATTTAGCTTGGACTTGTCCCCCCCCAGGCCTACAACACAACTGTAAACTTGCAGCAGGAACTTACACCAGAGCAGAACGCACCAAAGCCTGCTTCCCTCTCTGGAAGCAGAAACTCCGAATGTTTCTTAAATCAGAAGCATCAATGCTCTCAGCTCCACGTGAGCTTTGACTCTCTTCCACAGCGTTTCTGAAGCCTGCAGATAAAGCAATGTGAGATATCCTGCCAGAGCCATAAAGCTTCAAACTGTACCAAGACAGACGACTGGTTTTCAGCAGCCTGTCTGGATTGCCTGGACGCATTAAGCACGAGCAAACCCCTCTACCTGGCAGGGTAAAACTTAATGAATTTGCATGTTTTATGACAGTTGAAACATGAGCCAGCCCAGTATGGACAGCTGGAAGCATTAATGTGCAATAATATCAAATCAGTCAAATACATGAAAATGACTGCCATTCAGTCAGCAGTAGCTGTGTAATATGAATAATGAACACATTAAATCTGTTCTAAATAATTGGCTGTTCTTTATATAAGAGCAGGGTTGCATATTAAAACACAACTGATTGCTTCATAAGCAACGAATATTTACTACATCTGTGATAGCTATATAGATTCAAACCTCATTTTTTAAAAATTATTAATTGGCATTTAATTAGCATGCATTACGATACTAGTTATATACATCCTAGTGGTGAATGCAAATACAATTCTAATAATTACACAACTAGTTACGCTTTCAAGACCCTAATGTATAATGCAGTGCAGACAGCTTCTCTTGCCAGAGAAAAACAGTCCATAACACATACAGAGTAACATCTAAAAAATGCTTAAAGCCTCTTTTCAAAATGGACTTGGGTTTAAATCACAAATCTTTAGGCTTTCTAGTGCTCGAGTGCAAAATTTATGTGCAACTGCCATTCTCAAACCCTGCTACACAACCCCACAAGCGTTTTTGTTCCTGCTGGTTGGCACACTCAAAGCCACATAAAACCACCAAACAAAGGAGTTGGACAGTGCTGGTCCCATGAGGCTCCTAGGTGGGATTGCTCCTCCGAGCTCTCCCGTCAGCACTTTCCAGGTGAGTGGTGCAGCCCACGGCAGGTTGGACCATACAGCCCACCCGGCCCCAACGCCTCCTTAGGAGGTTTCCACTCTGCTCGCTCCCCTCTGGGTTTTCAGAACAGCACTGAGATGTGGGATCCACACAGCAGATCTCGCTTTGACAGCAAATAACAAGGGGGTTCACAGCTGACTAGCCCGAGCAGAAGGAGCTACCACAAGTCAGGACTTGTCGCTGACAAGATCGCTGCAATAATGTTAAACCCCTTTCCTTCCCTGTCATTGGCAGCTCCTTTTTCAGTCACTTTCTCCAACACATTCATAAACCTCCCACCATGTGGAGGTTGTCTAATGGGCCTGAGCACTGAACAGGGATCTGGGAACTGCATGGGGACACTGGAGGGTTTTGCCCTGCAGTTACTTGACAGCTTGAACCCATAAAGCTGTTCCAGTGCCTAAATCCCAGTCATTTTCAACCAAATGTATGGTCGTACTTCTCTAAATGCTTTAGAGAAAGAAAAAAAAAGAAAAAGTTATAGTCTTTTAAAAGCACATCATGCAGCTTTACATTGGCTTTCTAGGAGTAACGAAACTGTCTTGTTTGAGGACCGTTGCAGAGGCTGGAAGAGGATTTTCCCATTGTGGTTGCTAAGATATGCCCCTGTTACACCGGTTGTAAAGCAGCTGCTTCTTTCAGATAATCACCATATGAGGTTCTGGAGATGCATGTTTGAATCTCAGGCGAGTTACAGTGCTGTGACACCTCAAGGACTGAGCAGAGGTAGCACCTTCAAACAACCTGCTGGGACAACTGCCAGCCACCAGCCAGCATCTCAGCACTTCTCTGGGACACAAATATTCAGTCTCCTTGCCTTTGGTGGTGTGCTAACTCAAAGTGGCAGCGAGGAGAACAACCCTGGGGCCACTGGCAGCATAAAGCCTAGGTGAATTAAGTAACAATAGTGCTTGCATTCATCATTTCACCAACATCTAAGAAAAGTCTCTAAAACCCACCCCCAATCCCAGTGGTTCCATCAGATACTCTCCTACCTTCTTTCAATGCCGTGCTACCAACAGGGAGGTGTTTCTGAACAAGTTACAAAGGGGTAGGAGGTAACAGAGAGCTCTTTGGGAAATGAAGAACACCTGATGTTTCTCCCACTTAAGGGAGACGCTCCAGCCCACCAGCCTGGACCCTGAAAGAGAAAAGTTGCTTAGCCTCCCTGGCAGAGAATGCTTGTCTTTTACCTGTCTCTCACCCAAGCTATTTGGGGTACAATGAAAGGCTCTTTTTCAGCAGTCAAATCTCCCCTGATGCCGACGGGTAAAAGTGCTGGTGTCCCCGCACATCCTCCCTCTGAGCACTGAGGAAGGCAGAGAAATCCCAGTCCCCTTTCTGCAGTTCAGCAAAAAAGCCCACCCCCTTCTTGGCAGCTGTGAAGAAAAACCATCAGGTCTAATGCTTTACTCCGACACCACCTCCTGTCCTTTCTTTCCAAAGTCCCACATGAACCTGCTTCTGGCCCCACTTCTGCCAGCGTACAGGTATTTCTATTTCCATGTGTAGCTCAGGGTACAGGAACTCTCCTTCACTTTATAGGACTAAGCAACAATCCTGTTTCTGAGTCCGGGTATGTTTCTTAGGAAGAGGAATATGCTCTCTGTATCTCTAATCAGAAACATACAAACCCAACATTTTGTACCTTAAGTCAAAGACACGCAGCCTCCTTTCAACCCCCCGGCTGTTAGGTGTGAGCTTGCAGCTCAGTGAGAGGAAGAGGACACCAGAGCCACCGGCCTCAGTGCACTCCAGAGCCTCCCACAGCTGCAGCTAATGGGGGCAAGACAAAACCAACCCCGAGACACAGCATTTTCTCATTTCATTGAGTTCAATGACTCCCCACGCAGAGCTTCCTCTCCCCTGAGCAGCGCTCCCGCAGCTCTTTGTCCAGATCTCTCTGCTTCCCACCACCAGGAACAAAAAGCCCGAAGCCATTCAGCTGCCCTGACCAGGCTTTCCCTCCACGGACCCTGCCTGTGAGAGTGATGTTTATCTTCAATTTCTCCTGTTGAGCCCAGTGCAGGAAAATCCTACTGAAGACAAATGTCCTCTCTTTTTAAATGTTAAATTTTAATGGAAGTAATTTTCAGTCAAAGATTTGATGATTACTCGTGGCGAATAATAAAGCCTTTGGTTTATAAACAATTGCGCTTGTATCATCTGCTCTCTCTTTTTGTGTGGCGCTTCGCTCTTCATCCTGTAGAGCTTACTTGAAGTGGCTTCTGTCAGTTATTGCTCAAAAGAACCATTTGATTGTGCTTGTTCAATGCAGCCACATATCCCTCTATCACCGCTGCCAGGGTCGTCCTGACAGTCATTACCAAACAAATGCCTGACCATCATAAGCAGAGGCAAATTTACTGAGGGAAGGATGACAGAAGGTAGGAGAGCTCTTTGTGGGTCCCACACTGGTACTGCACCAGCCACTCAAATGGGAAAAAAAAAGAGGTTTCCACCCTATTTTGGCATGGCTGTGTGAATGCAACTGACTCTGCAATACCAACTTACCCTTAGAGAGATGTTCTTCACATCAAACCCACCGCCTGGGGAAGTGTGCATCACCAAAGTGAATCATCTGGAGATGCCTAGACAACAGCAGTGCCCAGGACCACCAAATCCCACCTCTACCAATCCTAGGTACATGTTATAATTAAAGGAAGCATTAACAATGCATGTTTTGAGAGAAAATACTTATGAATTATTGCAGACAGTTAAAGCAAAGGCAGGAATAACCGTCAGGAAGCAAGAAACAGTTTTATGGCTGCAAAGCTTGGTGGAGCCAGGAACGTGCCCACTGCCATGTGAGCTGATCAGGCGACAGAGCAGATTACGATGTTCTCTTTGCCGTACGCCATGTACTTCAGAGCTTTTGTGCAAACTGCCAGGTGACAAGAAAACATACTCTTAGTGGGGGAAAATCAAATATCCCATCTTCTAGACAAACTGGAGGGGCCTGGGCTCTGGGCTGTCTTCAGTAATAAAAGTATTAGCGTTTTTACATAAATTTGCTGGTCTAGTCCTAGTCTGATTAGTAAAGAATTGTAAATGTACCTGGCTGTCCGCAGCCTGCAGGGAAGAAGCTATGCTCCTAGTGGTTAGTTCTTAAATCTTTGAGTTTCTGAATGTTTATGAATTGCCATGAAATAAAAAAAAAATGGATCCAAACCCCCCTCTAATAAACAATCAGATCCCTGTGGTTCCTTTATCACTCTTCCTCTCCAGTGCTTCTGTTTATCCTCATCATCTGCCGGCACAGTGACACACCGGAGAGAGTTCCCAGGGAACAAACCTCTCCAGGACCGAGGAGGCAGCAGCAGTTGGTGGCACAGGGCCACGGCATCGTGCAGCTTCTCCAGGCATGGTCTGAACAAACCCCTCTGCCTGGGGAGCCCAGCTACAGCCCACGGGGGCTCAGACCGTACGTCGCTGCAGCAGCCCTGGGTGGAAAAATGGCAAAGCTGTTTTGAAGATAATTTCAGGAAGTAGAGTGTACAAGGTAAATCCTCTGCTCCGTTTGGTCAAAGGTTTTAAAATCAAACTTAATACAGATCTAAGGAGAGACATAGTCTGATCCAAAGGCAATGGAAAAACTGGAACAAAGAGGACTTCATTGCTCTCACTAAAGCCTATGTAAGCACGTGCCCAGTTGGAGTTTTCACTGGCTGAAATCCCCTTTCAGCAGCAACATCTGACAGTGACACACTCTGACACATCCCCTCAAATAATTAAGCCAGAGAAACATTAGAATAAAAATACAACAAATGGTTCCTGGTGTCCCCAGAGGCACAAGTCATCTTATGGATAAAACTGGCAGCATTAAGAGTCCCTGCCTGGTGCTGCTGGGCTGCTGTGCAGTCTCCTTTTCTGCCTAACACACACACCTGCACCCAGTGCCTCTCTGAAGAGTTTAGGAGGAAGAAACTTATAGAGAAGGTAGATAATGAGGAGAGAATGACTAAGCGGAGGCAAGCAGGTTTGAGTCACACCACAGCTATCACCCTCAACCCGAGAGCTGTGCCAGGAGTCAAAGCGCTGCCTGAGAGCTCTCGGTGCTGCTTTGTGACGTCTCGAGCATGGTTACTGCTGGGAGAGGTTTGAATAATCCACCTTCAAAAAGATGCTGTGCTGCCAACCTCCAAGGCAGAATCACTGCTCAGTTAAACACCCCCAAAGCTGCACCCAGCTCTGGTCTGAACCTCCCCACTCAGAGGAAGAGATACCAGCTCTTGTCTGTTTTTTAATCACCAGCTTCCTCCAAAGCCCATCGAAATCCAAGGAAAAGCTCCCCCTGGCTCAGGTGAGCTCTGACTCAGACACCAGCCGCAAAGCTTGAATGGGAAGTGCTTCTTTGCCAAGAGGAGATTCTTTGGGCTTCCACCCTTTTCTCACATCTGTCAAGAGTTTTCATAAAATTCTTATAAAACCAAGATGAAAATATATCCGTTTCCCTATTCCTCCAACACAGAGTGGGAGCTTCCCTCTCCACCATGCAGGGTGCTCTATCCCTGCCACACCAGCTGCTCCCCATCAGCTCCTCTTCTGGTTGCCCTTGCAAAATGCAGACTATTCACCTAAAGGTAATTTTTCTCTGTGTGGACAAAGAAATATTACAGAAGCCAGAAAATAAAAGGGAGTTTCCAGCGTCTGAAGCCCTTTATTACAAGGTTTAGCACTTTATTAAGGAGAGGTTGAGTTGTGAGAAGAGCACACCAAAGGTTTTGCATACTCCTCCGAGCGCAGTTTAGACTGTAGAAAGAGATGATCCTTCTCTGGGAGAGAAATCCAAGGCTCAAGCGCTGTAATTTTTCCATCAGTAGAATGGAGCACTTAATGGGACTAAAAGCCTTCCTACTTTGAATGAAAACAAGCCACATACCGAAAGCAACACTGTGCCGAGCATGCAACTTCCAGAACTTCTTTAGTTACAGAAAAGGTGGCTCAAATCAAACCTGCTGCTGTCCCTGGCAATGCCCCGTGCTCTTCGGGTCAGATCTCTGCCAGCTGTTTGGCACCACCACTGCAGCACACGGGGCTGTGCAGATGCTGTGTTGTATAATAACAAAAAACCCTCTGGAAGCCAGTACCATCTTCTTTGTACTGGCATGCCTGGGGAAGAAAGATGATTTTTTTTTTTTTTCAGTGTACAATTCTGTCTTTTAGGTGAGGGAGAAAGAGTTCAAATCTAAGGGTAACAGTGGTTTGAGTTTCCACAGGAAATTACTTGGGGTTATTAACACGTATTTTTTCTGTTGTAAAACGATCTCTTCTCAAATGCTGCAACACAAGGATAAGATCCTAAAAAATCATGCCAGAGCTCTTACTGCTCAAAGTTCTTATCATAGCGTACAATTTACACTCCTTCTGCAAAAAACAAGGAGAAAGCCTTTGATCCATCTTTTCTCGTGGCCCACTGTAGTCTCTGCCAGGTACAATATTCAGCACTGAAGATCTCAGGCTTATTGCAGCGCTCTGAAGAAGCTCTGATGGCTTTGGAAGTACGAGAGGTGAGGAGCCGAATGTCTGGACTATTATCTATTATACAGTTGCTTGCAATTGTGTGGAATTGGACTCGGCAACCTTGATGGCACCTCCCTGCAGAAAGCCTGCAGCGTGCCTCCAAAGGGAGCAAGCACTGCCGGCCAGATTCTCCAAAGGTGCAAATCCATGCGGCGTCTCAGACCTCATGCTGCCACTGACTACAGTTCACAAGTGGCAGCAGAAACAGAGAGCAATGCACTTGCTCCTGCGCACTGTGACTAAGAGGTACAAAGGCAAGTCCCTCCTATGTCCTTTATAGCTGGGAGGGCTTAAAAGCCCTCAATCGCATTCCAAAATGTGATTTTCAACTCAATCACATTCCCGAAACAATGCTGCCTAAAACCTGCTACACAGTCTTCTTTAGAGATCTTGGAGAGGGTTCAGGTTCTCTCCAGTGTCTCCTCCAGCACTAGGACACTTGCCTCTTAAACATCCGAGTGGGAAGAGTAAGCTCTAAATTAAAGGTTACCTGTAAATTCAAATTTAAGGACCTATTCAACTGCATGAGACAGATGTAAACACAAGTATTAGCAATAAACTTTGAGAAGCACTGGACCAAATTTGCTTTTGCTCATAGCTTTGCAGATCAGGAGTGACTCCACAGAGATCAGCGGGTTCTGCTGTGCAAGGGCTGAGGTTTTAAATAATCCTTTACACCTGAGTGATGATTCTGGTTCAGAAACCATTTCAAAGACAGATGAAGACCTATGCATATTATTGCAGAGCATAAATATCGTTCCAATGAAATTCAATTGCCAGGCTGCAGAAATTATATATTAGCGTGTTTGTAGTTTGGGAAAACGCTCCGTATGGCGTATGCTATTGAGTTAAGCAGTGCAGCCAAATCATGCTCTGGGTATCCCGTGGGATATTATGCTGCAGTTGCTTTCGATACCTCTTTGTCATCCACTTCCACTACAACATTACATCCTATTTAGAGGCCCTAAACTGACAGATGATAACTTCGAGCCTCTAAGTTTGGGATTAAGAAATGAATGTATGGATCTCATCTGACAGCACGTGTTTGGGATCTAACAAACCTCGCCCTTGGGCTTCTCCAGAGCGACCTCAATCTCTGCCTTTCTCACGTGGATGCTGTAGGAACGCTTCTGTGAACTTGGCAAGAGCTAAACGCTTTCGTGATGCTTTGCCAAGTGATCGGTTGAGCCTTTCCAGTTCCTGCTGAGCAGGAATCTGACAGGAAGAGCATCGGCCGCGTGGTGACAGGGCACAAGAACATCACAGCACTCACCTGGCCAGGCAGGATGATCCCAAGAAGGATGCAAAGGTGGCATTTCACACGTCTCCTCCTCTGAAATGCAAAAAACCACTCTCAACAATAAATTTCTACACAGAAGGCACTTCAGGAGGACAACAGCTTCTGGTGACAGTCCCTAACAGGATGCCTCTACTTCTAAACACTCACTGTCTCCCTTTTGCCCGGCCAACACTTGGTTTTGAAGCCTGTCACAGCTGAACGGATCAATGAGGGCCACCTCCCCATTTGCCAAGACAACAGCTTTCAGCTGCCCACCATATGCACTGTGACCTTCCTAGCCAGACAAGGGAGTACCAGCTACTCACTGGGGAAACCAAGGGGGTTATACAGAAGACACTGGACACATCATTTTACCTACTTCCTAATAAGCCGGCAGTTTTGTTAGGCACTGAGCACCTGAAGAAATTATCCTGTTCAAAACAGACAACAAAATGCAAAATGGAGCTATATTTTAAGATGGCTGGGTATGTTTTTGTGCATTAGCACAAATGCCTCTGCATGGGAAATCTTGCCCATGAAGTACATTATTAATCATTTTCATATCAATACTTTTTAGGAAAAACCATATGGGGATTAACAGGTTTTGAGGTTCATAAATGACAATTTGATCCCTGACGGCTTGGTTTTGCGTGCAGTATCTCTCTGAGGACTTACTCTGACAGTAATAGTGCACTGCGCTCCGTATTTCTGTTTGATTGAAATACATCTTCCAAAAAGGCACTTACAGTCCTTACTTAGACATCTGGAGAAAGGAAAATTCACCACTTCTTCTTGTTAGCTTGTCACCCACACTGCTGAAAAATGTGTGTCGTGTACACAGACAAACGGGAAACATCAGTATTCCGGACTCCCACCTCACCCCTTTTCTAATTCTGATGGATCACGGTTGTCACCCACTCCAGGCCCAGTGCCACCAGTGCTACGGCCGCTCCGGCGGGTGTGCGGAAGGGACTCGGCGCACGGCCAGGGCAGAGCTTTGGAGGGGAGAAGTGCCTCTTGCTCAGAGAACAGGCTCTGCTCTGCTGCAGAACAACTTCGAGCAGCAAAGTATGTTTTAAGAGTTTAATAGGAGTAAGTTCCCATGGATACACGTGAGTCTCCTACATGTTTAAGGAAAGAAGTGCCTCGCAGACTCGCTAATGCTTAGCAGTGCTCAATTAAACATTCTTCTGCTGGAAGGAAAAAGGAGAAGTTGAAATTAGGTATTCACTAAACAGATTAAGTAAATCTCTGTTTATAAGAAAGTATCAGCCTGTTTATCTCTTATCACGTTTTCAAAATATCTCTTCTGTTCTCTTTTGTCCCTCTGTCCTGGCTGTTAAATGAATTCTGGCAACAAAACAAGGTGGAGAGCAGCTTCAAAACAAAAAGAAGGCAGGACTGCAAAAGTTGCGTGCAACCTAATTCTCAGAGATCATCTATTTATGCCAAATCCGGATCTTACTTGAAGTCTGTGGCAGTCAATCCCCTTGACTGCCATGCAGGCAGGATTTGGCCCTGATAAAGGATCCGCCTGCATTCCCAGCTGCTGGGTCCAGCTGCCGCGGAGGAATGCAGGGCTGCTGAGGGCGCTGGCACGGGACTGAGTCCGAACTTCCAGTAAAAAAAAATTTCCAGCTCAGTGCCTGGATCTAAACTTGGTCTGTGCGATGGCTGAATCTGATAAAGCAAACCCCTGCCTGACAATAACTCAATTTAGATTCTTCTCCCTCACCAGCATTCAAATCATATTTGAGCCTGATACTTGATTGAATATAGGTTTAAGCCTTTGGAGAGCTTTGGAAAGAGACACGTACATTCATGAGCAGTACTGGGTAGGAAAGCAGAGTTACGTGTGTGCGTGTGTTAACTTTGCAGCAAATTACAACCACATATTCAATACAACACTTTTATAGGGCCGAGTCCTGCTCCTACGAGTTGACAGGAGTTTCACCACTTTGTAGCATGCCACAGAGAATTAGATGACAGTTTGCACAAAAGCACTTTGAGGAGGGATCAAAACAAGCAAAATAAACACACAGCACTCATTCTAGCACCCTGGATGGCAGCAGAAATGTTTGAAGGCGTAAAAGTCAGTTAATTCGTATTGGAAATCAATAGGAGCTGAGGAAATAAAGCACTCTTGCACCCCTGGAAAGCTGTCCTTTGACTATAGGTTGCTCTAATCTCTGCTTTCTCTAAAATAAGATCGAAATGTAAGGTTTTTGTTGACTTTGCAACTGCCCCCAGATTTCCTAACTGGAAAAGTTGTCTCTGCAAACCTCATTCACCACACTCTGTACTTTCACTTCTTCAGGTGAATCAGCTGTCACTAAAGCTCAAATTTAAATCTTACTATAACATTGCCACACTTTTCAGAGTCAAATTCAAAATACAAGCTATAGCCACGAGGGGTTAAAAAAAGGAAAAAGGAAAAGAAGAGGCTATTTCAGCCGCGGTTTTGCATCCTCCTCCGCCGCAGCCTGTGTCTGACTATAGCTGAATCACGATGTTCTGTCTACCTGAGACACACACGGGGTGTCTCCGGCCCTCCCAGTCGCCCACCGCGATTTCTCTGACTGACGACTCGAAGCGGAGCAAGGAGTTGCTGCCGCCAGCGACACGAACCCGGGAGAGGAAACGCGAGTGACAGCGGCGCGGCCACCGAAACTTTGCGGGACCCTCGGGCCGGCTCCAGCCCCCGCCGGGGCGGGTGTCGCGGGCCGGGGGGAGCACGGAGCGCTCCGCGACTGCTCCCAGCTCGGCGAGCCCGTGTCCCCCGGGGTCCCCCCTCGGGCTGAGCCGCGGCTCCCCCGCCGCCTCCCCCCGCTCGCTCCGGCCCCTCCGCCGCGCACGGGGCTGCCTCCCCCGGGCGGAGGCACCTGCCCGGCCGCTCCGGGGGGGTCCCCGCTCTCCCTCCGTTGGCGGAGGGGGGAGCCCCGGCGGGGGGGGACGGAGGCGGTGCCCTCCCCCCGAGGGCAGCCCCGCGGGCGGCCCGGTCCCGCCCTGTCTCCCGCGGGGGGCGGAGCGGCCGCCGGCGGGGCCGGGAGCTCCGGGACCGGTGCGAGGCTGCGGGGCCGCCGCCGCCGCCCATGGAGCCCAACGGGACGGCGGCGGCGGGGGGGAACGGCTCGGCGGCGGCGGCGGCGGCAGGGGGCGGCGGAGCCCCCGGGGGGCGGCCCCCTGCTCATCCCCTCGGCCTTCGGGACGGTGCTGTCGGTGATGTACGTGGCCGGGGTGGCGGGCAACGTCTACACGCTGGTGGTGATGTGCCACTCGGCTCGCTGCGCCGCCCCCATGTACAGCTCCATCGTCAGCCTGGCCCTGGCCGACCTCCTCTACCTCTCCACCATCCCCTTCATCGTCTGCACCTACCTGGCCCAGGACTGGTACTTCGGGGACCTGGGGTGCCGCATCCTGCTCAGCCTGGACCTGCTCACCATGCACGCCAGCATCTTCACCCTCACCCTCATGTGCACCGAGCGCTACCTGGCCGTCACGCGGCCCCTGGACACGCTGAAGAGGTCGCAGGGCTATCGGAAGGTCACGGCGGGGGCTGTCTGGTCGGTCTCTCTGCTCCTGACTCTGCCCATGATGCTGATGGTCACCCTGACCGAGGGGGGGAAGGCGGAGGGCAAGGTGAAGAGGATGTGCGCGCCCACCTGGAGCACGGATGCCTACCGGACCTACCTGACGGTGCTCTTCAGCACCAGCATCATGGCTCCGGGGATCATCATTGGCTTCCTCTACACGCGCCTGGCCAGGACCTACCTGGAGTCCCAGAGGAACCCCCCCCACAAGGAGAAAAGCAAGAGATCCCCCCGGCAGAAGGTCCTCATCATGATTTTCAGCATCGTGCTGGTCTTCTGGGCCTGCTTCCTGCCCTTTTGGATCTGGCAGCTGGTGCGACTCTACAGCAGCCCCCTGCAGCTCACCACCCAAACCCAGAAGTGCATTAACTACCTGGTGACCTGCCTGACCTACAGCAACAGCTGCATCAACCCCTTCCTCTACACCCTGCTCACCAAAAACTACCGGGAATATCTGCGCAACAGGCACCGCAACTTCTACAGGTTCACATCCTCCTTTCGCAAGAGGGGCTCCAACCTGCAGTGCTCCTGGGGACGGTCCATGTCCTCCAGCAACCAGTACGACTACAGCTCGGAGGCCCTGGGCATGGCCACGCTGAAGGACAAGTGAGGAAGAGGAGGCTTTCCGGAGACACCAGGACCAGCAAAGCGTCTGGCCAAGGTAGGGCTTTGGGACCTCTGAGCCCTGAAGGGTCCTAGAAACTCATTTCTGGTGGTCGCTCTAGTCGGGGGCAAGATGTTGTGTGAACCCAAGTACTGTGAGATGCGTCTGAATTTCCATCTGCCTTAGGGCTGTCAAGGGGGGGTCCTGCCAGGAGCCAGCAGCTGCTCAGGACAAATCCTTCAGGGTTGTGGGTGCCAGAAGATGTGGTGGATACTTTGTTCGGTTCTGACACAAACTCTGTTCACGCTTTGCCGAGTTTTGCCCAGCTCCAGCTCTGCACCTTCTCCCGTGTGGTTTCTCTGTGCTATCCTCAAGCTACAGCTGGGTCAGATCTGCAAAAGCCTGAAATTGGCCTGGTGTTGCTTAATTTAGCTGCAAGCGCTGGGTTTGCGCTATATATTACCGTTGTCTGTTTCTAGAGTGTGTAAAGAGACCTTTAAGCACCTTTTCCTATTTCCTGTTAAATTATAGAGCACTACAGTTTCATCAAGCTTAAAGTCTCTATTTTAAAAGTCATTGCAGCAGCACTTCGAACTCCAAGCATTCAAAAACCACAAGGTAAGCTGTCAGAAACCACAGGATTATCTATAAAAAGCTAGTAATTTTTTAAGGTTTCTACCTAAGGTGACTTGAAATTGCCACCGATTCTTTTTTTTTTTTAAAGTCAGTCCCCTTCTCAACAGTCAACAGGGCTTGAAAAACTGAGCATCTACCTGGGAAAGAAAGAAAAAGTCATACAATCCTATCAGTCAAAGACCTGAGGCTCTGAGAAAAATGACTGAATCTTGTATCATGAAACTCATCATAAAAGGGACAAATTCTTTTCATGGCACTTCACCAAAAGCCTCAATGTATTCTGCTCGTTTTCTCCCCACTTAGAGTCTTGCAGTACACCTTCACCACATAGAGATGCCTGTAAGCATCTAAACAATTGTAAAACCTCAGTTTATACAATAAATGCTGACTAAAAAGTGGACCATCATCAAGTTTCCCCTCGCCTGGTGTCTTCCCCCAGCTCAGGGGGGTGCATTTACCAGGGGGGGAAGGCTGCCGTTCCCAGCTGTTCTCAGAGCAGCTCATGGACGTGGGGATGACGTTGGGTTCAATGTTCCTCTTTCCCGTTCTGGGACAGACTCCGGGGATAAGTAAAGCATGATGTGAGTTGCACAAACTTTGTCAGCAGCTAATGATGCCCAGAAACTTCTGAAACAGCCGGCAGTTGTTTTAAGGAACAGTCATTTCCACTTACCGCATGCTCTGACTCCCTGCATTTGAGAGTCCCACTCCAGTCCTGTACTGTCACTGGGTTTGTGTCCTTGGGTGAATCCCCCGTGTCACATGCCAGACTTTAGGGTACATTTGTGCTAAAGCAGAGATGTGAAGTGCTGACACCTCAGCCAGGGATTGGGAGCAAGAGAAGGCAGCACAGCAGCATGCTGGATTTGATGTGCTCAACTAACAGCAGAAAAATAAACCCTTCAGGGCACAAGTTGGATGAAGACCAAGGAAGTATGTTCCTGTGCTGGGAGTCGGGCATTATTCTTATAGATGCAGTTGTTCAGGTGCTTGTCAGGGAGGAGGAAATAAGTAACTCACCTTAGAAAGGCTTGTATTGCTTTTAACCACAGGACTGTCTTTGAAGCAGGTGGCTGTGTTGTCATGTTCCAGTATGGTGTAGCTACCAAGATGGGTAGTACAAATAGAACTAATGGTGCCCACTGCTCTACAGAATAGGGGGGGACATGGATCGTATTGGGAATTGGCAGCGAGAGTGGCTTTTGACAGTTTTTAGGAATAACTTTTCAGGAACATTTCATTTTTTAATTGTTCATTCTGAAGCCATTGTTACTTTTCCTTTGCTTCCGATTTCTGAAGCTGGAAGTCACTCCCATATAAGAATAACAAAGATAAGACTTAACTCAAAAGGTGCTGCGGGAAGGCTGGAGTACATGCGTCATCTGCGAGGTGCGCCACTCTCAGTATTTCCTCATGGCTGTAGAAAGATAAACCCACCCTGACTTGGATCCTGACCTGACATAGTGCTGGCGTGTCTTGAGTTCCATTGCTCAGCCTGAGGAGAAGGTCCTTGGAAGCCACTCACCCACCACAGTGTTACAAGGCTGCTCTGGGATGGGCAAGTACCACGTGTGAAATAGTTGCAGGGCACAGGGTATATCTAGTAACAGGTAGGTAAAGGGAAGCCGGTGATGGAAGAGCTGTATAGGTTTCAAAAAGAGTAGCAGCAAATACACTATCTGCTTTTAAAAAAAAAATACACACACTAAAACATCTAAATTCAAACAGAAGGGGAAGCCGGAAAGGAGTTAGGCCTAGCAAAAAAAGGATGAAAATGCAGAGCAGATGAGATCTACACTTGTAACCTCACTTGGGGATAAGCAAACAGAAGGGTTTGATTTGGGGTACGCTTCCTGAGACACCCCGTCAGTCCCCGGAAGGGATTCTGCCACTCCGTGGTCATGAATGGTGTGCAGGGGATGTGCCTTCTGCGCCACATCGCCAGAGCTTTTAACACCAAAGGGTTGATGGAGGAACATCCAGACAAAATGCCAAATATTAAATATTTGTCAAATCGGGGGGTTTCAAACAGTACGTGCTTCAGCCCTGTCCCATCCCAGCGCTGCTGCTGTGTCCCGTCAGGCTGTGGTAAACGTGTCCAAGGTTACTCTAATGAGAGAACCAGTAAATTTGATGACACCCACACAGCACGTCGTCGGGGCAGAGGAGAGCCTGTGTATCGTGCAAAACCGGCCAGCAGTCAGAAGATGCTGCTGTGCACAACGACCAGCGGCTCCTCGGCAGCGCGGGACGTGCCGCGTGGGGCAGGCCTTCGCAAACGCCGCTCCTCGGGAGCCGCTCGTGCTCCTGGGGAATCAGAGCTCAATTTAAAAGATGAATTACAGAAACAACATCCCTCTCACCGTCCCATCGGACCAGTTAAACTGCCAAAGGTCAGAAGGTTTGACCCACTTCATAAATATGCCACGAGAGCAGATGTTTTGAGTTCCTCGTGTCTGCAGGCAGACAAGCCTTGACTCTTCTTTATGCGCTTGTATTTTGGAAATGAGAGGATGGTCTTCACGTGTCTTCCTTTAGCAATAAAACCAAATTAATGTGGGAGTTAGCTCTGGAAGGGGAGTGCTGCTGCCTGTCTCTAGCAGAGTCGTGTCCCGGCCTTACACAACCTTTAAGTTACCCATAGGGGGTAGCTTTGCCCGTGGCTCACCCTGAGTACGTTGGGGAGGGTTTTGGGTTGGGTTTGGTAGGATCTCGGTGTTCTTACACACACCTCCCTGGAGTCGGCGCAGACCACACAAAACTGCTGTAAAGCAGCTCAGGCTATTTTCTATGTGAGGGAGAGGTATTACATACCCTCAGGTATAATACCTTTAGGGTATTACATACCCTAAAAAGGATGGAGTCAGGAGTCCCAAAATCATGAGATTAAATCCACATCTTGTCTCCACAACCTCTGTCTGCACAGAGGCTGCAAAAGGGTATGGAAATTGAGAGGCAGACACGTATCATAGAATCATAGAATTGTAGAATCAACCAGAATCTGAGTGATGGAGCATTGCCAACTGCGTATCTTGTCACCGAGGCTAAATCTGAAGCATCTCAGGCCAGGGCTGAAGTAATGACAGGAGAGCCAGTTGGGCTGTGGCTGAGCAAAATGTGGTTATTTCCTTGAAAACGCTTTGACTTTGGCCATTCGTCTACATTCCAAGAAGGCAAGCTATGTGTGCCCTGGGATCGTATATCATACCCAAATCATCCTAATCCTGTGGTTCCTAATGTTGGGGGTTTTTATCATAAATGAAATTTTGCTGCAGGTTCAGTGGCACAGCCAGTTCTTCAGCAAAATGGGAAATGGTAACTTTAGGAAAGGCAAGAGCATTTTTCTTATTCGGCCAGAGGTTGTCGCTTCGTAAATGCTTTACAAGAAAGAAAATAGTTTAATCACTAGAAAATCCTAAGAAGGAAAATCAGCTCTATCCCAGCTGAAACCAGGACACGGGGTTTAGGGGTTTACGAAAAAAAAACCCACACCAGCCCAGACTGTGAAAGAAACGCAGTTTCATCCTGAATGCTCTTTAATCTAAGGTAGTATGTGCTGCAGCAATGGGAATTTTTCTGTTTGCACTTGAGAAGAGAAAATGCCTTTGTGGGCCAAGTGCGAATGGCTGTTTTCAGCAGCCACAGGAGAATTCACTTGAACCTCCCTGAATTTTTGCAGGCTTTACCTCCAGCCGCACATTTTTGATCGTCTTTCTCCTCACTTTTTAAAACCGAATTTGCAGTAATTCCAACCGAATCGTGAGTGTGAGCAAATCATTAACGCTTTAGCTCCAGTTTCAGCAGTCGTTTCTTGGGCTTAGCGTGTGAGCGTATGCCAGGGAGGCCAGTGAAACAGGTGATTTTATGAGCACTTGGTACCTTGCGCAGCGCAAAACGCCCGCCTGCCTGCATCAACCGAGAGATAGGCAGGACAACTAAATAATCTGCTCCCCCATCAGCAAGATGAGAGGAGAAGGTGCATAAACCCCACCCCAGCCCTCAAGCCAGATAATGCAGCACCTGAGAAACGCCAAAGGCAGCCCCCCAAAGGCCGACACCTTTGCCGGGATGTTTGGCCGTTTCGGGATGTTCAGCTCCTACCGTCGGATTTTTGAGTCCCTCCAGGGGCAGCAGTAATCTACTAGCCTGGGTTCTCAGGGAAAAAAAATTATTTTAGGCTTTAAAATGTAGCGGTTGCACAAAATCAGGGCACAACCTGCCTATTTAATATGATTTAATGTCTTTAAAGCGTGATGTTACTACAACACCCGAAGGAGAAAAACCTATTGTGAAGAGAAAGCCGATTCCCCAGGGCTCACTTCCCTCTCCTGCGTTTCTTTCTGTGCCGAACCCAGGCTGACTTGATTCCTGTCATTCTGCACAGCATCCTCACTGCCAGCACCCACGGAAACACCCAGAGCCGGTGACTAACTACAGCTTATCCCAGCTGCAGGTTTTGGGTTTTTTTGCCTTATAATATTGGTTGTTGCTATTAGTTTCAAGTCTTTCTGGGGAGTAGGAGAGACGTGGACTCTATTACTGGGGCTTGTAGGAAATATATTGCTTTGTCTTTAAAATAGCAGCTGCAGCTTCACAGGATATAAGTACCCTTTAAAGTTATTGTTATTATCATTATACAAGCTTTTTTGCCCTTTTTGGGGAATGCATTAAAGCACAGCAGAGAGAACTGATGTATCAGTTGGTAGGAAAGTATATTAAAACCCTAAGTGGGAGATACATTAAAAATTTTTTTAAAATTACAAATACTTCTGCTCAGAAATCCAGCTTTCTGCCTATACTGAGCTTCTAGCGTGGTGTATATCACCTTTGGGGAGATGAACTTCATCGTAGCAGGTTTTGAATGGTCAAAACCAAACTTTGTTATCTGTGGTCCCAACTAGAGCCATCTTGTCCCCAAAGAAAAAGTTCCCGATGGGATATACCAAAGCAAAACTGCTGCAACGTTTTCCCTTTTTGTCCCCACCTGAGAAAGGGACAATTAAAAGAGAAAAGGGGGAAATGAATCCTGAAGAACTCTTCTGGCATTTTGGCCCTGTTTTGTTTGGTTCTTTCGATTTATAATTTAAATGAAACATTTTTGTAGACACTGTGAATGCTTCTACAGTGAGAAACAAAGCGAAGACTTAAGAAGCATCTGTTGAATTTATTAGAGAAGGCTGAACTGCAGTATTTGGGAAGATCCCACCCAAACCCCTCCATCAAGATATCTAGAGGGAAAGCAGTGAATAAGTCTGTGCAAAATCAAACTGTATTAGTTGTGCTTGGCAGAGGATACAATTCTAAAACCAACGTGGTGCTGATGCTGGCGAAGTAAAATCTGCTGAGTTTGTTTCAGCTCGTATAGGCCAGTGTCTCTCTGACATGGCACTGCCTTTCCTTGTGCATTCCCGTTAGGATCTCGAATTCATCTCCTGAATTCTTAACTAAAACCAAACATGATTTCATCCAAACAAAGCAAGGGAGATTCCTGAAGCTAAATGTGGTGTGTCCATAAACAGAGCCTTTTGGAGACAGCTACTGCTTCACAGAAGCGCTCCTGCAGACCTCACCAGGGACGTCCATCATATTCACAGCGCTTCTGCGCCTTTTATTTTTTTTAAATACCAGCCTGACATTTGAGAACCACAAGGCTGGCTCTTGCAAGAAGCCTCCCAGGCAAGGGCACTACGCAGCAACTATTTCTCAGGCTACCTCGAACTTACCTTTCAAAATACTGGAAGGATGGGGAAGGTAAATTAACTGTAATGTAGTAATGCTAAAAAGGGAAAAACAACAGCACTCTTGAAGACACACGTAGAGGACGCCTGAACCTTCAGGGAGATGCGGGTCCCAGCAGCCAGGTTGTGCACGGCAGTGGGCAGTACCAGCTCCTGCAGCATCATTCCTTTCGGAAGCTGGGGCATTATTCTGCACCAAATCCCAGTGACCCCACAGATTTAAATTGACTTTCTGCTTTTTCTTTGTAACAGGGTTTCTTTTTCTTTTTTCTTTCATTGAACACCATAGAAGGGAATGTCTTACAGGAATGGCATTATTATAAAACCAGCTGGAGCCCTAGTTCCCTGCAGCCACATTTTGACAGCAGCTTTCAGCCCCTGGGCAGTGTTCAGACTGAGGAGCGGGAGCAGGACGACACGGGGAGCCTGCAGCACTCGTCTGCATCATGTCTTGCAGCAGCAGTAGTTATCTGATCCCACTCAAGTGTATATATTTATCTTCCTACATATCATCTGCTGGCGGGGACTCGCAGGCCATTCATCCCGAAAGCACTAGTGCTGTTGATAAGTAACCCAGGCAGGATTAGAGCAAGATAGCTAATAAAATTCAAATTTACAAGGGGTTTGGTGTTGGAGATGCCTGGCAAAGCAGCACTTACCATCAGAGCTGAAAAGAGAGATGAACTTGAATGGGAGGAGGTCAGAAATCCTGGCTTCTTGTAGAAAATCACCCCTGCCTTGCACTGTGATCTCAGGGAAGTAGCATATTCTTGTGCTACCAATCATTAACTGCCTAGAAAACAGCAGTCCAGGGTCTGCACAGGTGTTTTAAGATGTCAGTGACGTGTGTGAAATGTTTTGAGACCCTTGGATGAGAGGTGCTTTGTACAGAAAGGAAAAACTCTCCTTGCAGGGATAACTTAAGGTTCAGGTTAGCTATAAACGGCCAAAGAGAGAAAATGCTCATGTACCACATGAACGTGTCTGGTTTTGACTAACGGCAGCCGGTCCATAAAGATGATCGAGTAGCCCACAGCAATGGCAGGTGTGCTCGGCTGGCTTCGCTGGGAACACGGCTGAAATGAGCCTCCTGATAAAAAGGCATTGTCATTTCAGCGTATCAATAGCCTCTGTAAAGCCCCTCCCCAAGTGAGGAGAAGAAATGGCAGAAGATATAGCAGAAGATAGGGCAGGGAAGCAAAATCTTTCTTCTTTACCTGCTGGCAGCCTCTTCTTCCCCGCGCTGTGGGTTTGCAGCCCTGGGGTCAGTGGGGGTAAAGGCAGAGCCGTGCCGCACCCTGCTCTGTCGGCAGGAGGCTGAAGAGAAATAATTATCCCGACGCTCATCACCGATTGCTAAACACAGCAGAGCTTCCCTGTCATTGGTTGTTGGCATCTTTTTGGAATGATTAAATCTGTCGAGGAACCTCTGCCTGCCCGAGGCACAGCAGGAGTAATTCCCAGCAGCAGAAGCAGAGGAAGTAGCAGCCAAGTAGCTTTGCTTGGCCGGTTTCTTTTGTTTGTTTGTTTTAATACAAGGACGAGTTTATTATGACAAACATCTCTCGAACTTTAAAGCGCCGCTTCGATCTTTGCAGCAGCTTCTCTTAGGCAGGATGATGCGGTGTTAGGGCAGAAGCCCCTTACAGATCTGGAGTAAATGGGAGGGGACACACACCCACCTCAGTGGAGGGAGCGGGACAGAGCTGGAACATCACTTGGTCTTTTACCTCCATCCATCGTAAGTTAATATTGTCTTCACCTGGCATTTTGCGCCCTGTATCTACCGCTGTTATTCCAAAGAAAACAATCTACAAGAAATCTTAGGTTTAGTCCAAAAAGAGGCAAGAAAAAACCTTAAATCTATAACTTCACAGCCTTGGGAAACTGTGTGTCCCCCAACTCCAGCCATCGTGCTCACATCCTCAGAGGGGCCTTGGGCCCAGGGAGAAGGGCTTTGGCAGCCACGCTGCCTGCAGAAAGCCACAGGGAAACAGTTCATGTGTCACACGGAACCCATCGTTAATGTTAATAAGAGCAGAGAGGAACTGGTTCAGGCCAAGAGGAGGCTTAGGAAGGCAATACTGCATCACCTCCACACTGCCTCCAGCCTTTGCACCTGGCATGGAAATAGGATGGGGAGAAGGTGGGCACCCTGAGGGGCTCCAGAGCAGAGCACATGCCCCAGCGCTGGCAGCTGCCCCAGAGTCAAGATTTCTTGAAATCGCAGCTCCTGTCAGGATCTCGGTGCAGAACCACCCTTGATCTGACAGCCACATGCCCTGTTTGAGATGCAGCCAAGTCCCAGCTTGACTCCTTTACAAATCCTCCTCTCTCCTTGCCCTGTTTACTGTGCTCGCGAGGAAAACCCGTGCGGGAGCGCCCGACCTCCGTTACGAGCACCGAGCACAGGGTGAGGAGTCAGAGGCCACGTGGGGCAACAGGAGCGGGACATCTGCTGCTCTGCTAGTGTCAGCGTGCACAAAGAAACAGAGAAGCTGGCTGGCGCGAGCACATTGGCTTAGATCTCAAAAAAAGCATCAAAGCAGCATCTTAACAGGCATTTTTGCCTTCTGTCTCATTCTCCAGTAAACGTTTATCTCCGCAAGCTCTGAGGCGTGTGTTTCGGACTCAGTCTGTGGAGGGTCTATCTATAATTACAGCCTTCATCCCAGGACCTGCCTTAACGACGTGCACTCCCATTGCTCACCATGGACAGGCTCTCCTGACTGCGTTGGAGAGAGCTTTTATGGAAAGATCATGGATCAAACGTGACTGTTTAGATTATTTGTGCAGCAGAAATAAGCGCTTTTGTTGCTGTCTGTGGCGTTCTTCTTTTTATCTTACGCTTTTTTTTTTCCTGTCTCTGCATGTTCTGTCCTTGCTTTGGGTTACGTTTCCTTCTCGGCAACAACTTACAGCCTCTCCCAGGGACTCTGCTGCCACCCTCGCTTTGCTCCATAGCTAGAAACACCACCTGTCAGACTCTGTAACACTCCAGTGATGAGTTTTGAGGCTTTGGGGAAATTTCACACCCCTTGAATTTCAAATCCGTTGTTTCAGGTTGCCCACAGAGAAGGCAGAAGTCTCTACCGGTTTCCACAAACTAATCAGAAAGCAGACATGTTTCTGCAAGCAGGATGCTATAACGAAATCCTTCACCTACATTAGAGAAGTTACACGTGTATAAGCCAGGAGCATAATTTGACAAGTGTTTCCTTTACTGTTGCTCCAGCTTAAACCTCCTCTGTCCTCTCACTTGGGCTAGTACCTCCGTTTTCGCAGCCTTGAGGTTTTACAGAATTAAGCCATTTATAGGGTTGGTTTGGATTGTGGGGTGTTTTTTTTCAATCAATATCAATAAAAAGATAATTATCCCTGTCCTGATAAGATCCACCTCCAGGCAGCTAAACCACTGCAACTGATGGGCTGTGAAAAGAAGAGCTTGTGAAAAGGCATCTTCAAATTGGTTTCAAAAGTAATGGGGGAAAGGTTTCAATGCGCTTAAGCTTGTTCAGACCAGTAAATGGTCAAATTTACCATCCAACTTCTTTTACCCTGCTGCAACTATAAATCTCTCCAAGACTTGTGTTCTCAGGTGATTTGGGCTTCACCTTTTGTTCTCTCCTTTCTGGCTGGTGAGTAAGGCTGTGGCTTCCCCCTCTAGAGACACACATTAGCCCCCGGGGAGGCTTTGTAAAGCCTTCTGAGGCAGAGTAACCATCAGGAACCTTTATTTCTGTGCCCAGAGCACCCACAAACACATAGTTCTGCACCTTTGATCCCCACTAATAATTTTTATGATAGATCTTGAGTCTGGAAGGGACTATACGCTTAAGGACTCAGCATAGGGGAGCAGTTTTCTTCGACTGCCTCTGAACCCGAGGGTTTTTTTTTCCTGTTCAGTTTTCAGTTACTTGACTCACACTTCATGGGCTTCATTTCCCAGCACATTAACAGCTGGTGGTTTTGAAGGCTGCAGTTGGCGAGGGCAGTGCCTGGAATGGATAGCAATTACTCGCTGAGCTCATTATAATTGTTCAGTTATTGAATAATTTGGAAAGGCAAGCAGGGGGAATATTTGGTTAATTAAGAGCTCGTTTAATTGCTGCTAAATTTAGCCTTCCAAAACCGCTCACCTTCCCCAGATTCGAAAATTCTTTGCTTACCCACACTGCCAGGGGAAGCGGGAACGTTTTTTCGCTGGTCTGACTTCCATCACGAAGGCTGCACCTGCTTTTCACCTTGTGGTGTCGTGGCTTTGGTCCTTCTTCCCTACTAGCTCCGATCCTCCCACATTTGACTTCACGAGCATTAAGATCTCTCTGAAGCTGCCATCAGTCCCCAGTGAGATGTTTAGAAACAACTCGCCTGTAAGTGCTCAGGCCCTCTTGGGAGCAAGTTTCCATCTGACAAAAAAAAAAAAAAAGACATTACAGACAGAATAGCTGAGTGTGAGCACTTTAATAGAGTCCTGAGCATTTAATAGAGTCGAGTAAGTGCGAGCGGGAGGAAAGCTTTTGAGCCCGTGTCATTTTTCTGTTGCTCCTGATCTAACACAGTTGCTGGGCATGTTTCTTGTGTTTGAAGTTTTTGATAATTTAAGGCTTAGGAAGCAAGTTGATCACCCAGAGGATGCTTTTTGCAGCCTGGACTAACTTTCAAGGTCTCTGGGGCATCTGCAAGACAGTGCTCATGACAAAAAAAAAGCATTTACAGCTTTTTGTCATGTCATTGCACAAAGAACATCAAGTATCTGTGTGAGAATTCAGGCAGGCGTGTAGCTGAAAGGATTTTATTTGAGAACTTCTTGGGAGAGTTTTGAGGGAAGGACATAAATGGAAAATAGCATTTGACTCAAGAAGAGAACAACTTAATTCTAAGCCATGAGTTAATAGATTTTACATAATTGTTTTGCTTTGGGCTTCTTGTTTAAGTGCTTTGTCTTAGATTAATTTAACACATGGTATTTTTTGTGCATGGTATCAGTCGGGTGTAATTACCTCACAGATATGCCCACGGCATTTGGCTGTCAGCTGGCACACGGTAGTGAAAGGGGCACCCTCCTCCCAGCACGGAAATCAACCGCAGATGTCCAGAAAGGACAAAAAAGGACGAAGCAAAGCCTTGAAACTCTTGCCGACCACAGGCAGATTTATCCCCTTTGCACTTCCAAAGTGAAAAATGTTTAGAGGCTCCCAGAGTCTCTGATCCTGTCTGTAGTACACACAAAGAGGAGGAAGAGTTTGTACTGAACCTCATCCTTCATGATATGCTTCAGAATGAAGTAAACTTACTTCTTTTTGTTAGGGAGAAGACATTAGAGTAAGCTAGATCTAGGTCTGGAGACATATCAGTCTTTGGCAAAGGTGTCCATAACCTTCTCGTATTTTGATTTTAGTTTAGAAAATAATTTTTAGAAAATGTTTTAAACAGAGCAGAGCCAACTCTGCAAGTTAAATTCTGGAAAACAGAAGAGCCGTCAAAGCAGGTTGATTTTAAAACCTGACAACCTTGACAGCCTCCTTGCAGCAGCATGAAGCTATGTCATTTCTGCAGTTACCCATGGTTACAAAATTGTTGAATGAAATGGAATCCAAACCTGTCGAGGGTTGTAACTTTCAAACAGGCAGAACAAATGATCTGGAATGATAACCAGTCGAGTACTTCACCGAGTCTTAATTGAATATTTTGCTAAACCGCTTCAAATTAGCAGAGCTCATCTCTTCTGTGTCTGGCCTGCTGAGATGAGGAAGCTCCTGGTGGGACCTAGTTGATTTTAAATATATATGTAGTATTTTTTCGGGTTTGGGTTTTTTTTGTGTGTGTGGTGTGTGATTTCAATAGAGAAGTGTTATGGGATATTCTCTCCTTGCTCCCAAGGAAAAAGAACCAAGTTAACATATGGGCTAGAATTAATATTTTCTCCTCAATGAATAATTTATTCTAAATTAATAAAGCTGAGCCATCTACTTTAGCAAAACAACTGAACAGTACATCAATAAAGTAGCTGCCTCAAACCAGTCAAGTGACTTTGCTTCATTTGCCCCCTTCATTTCATCAGCACTGCATATATTACTACCCTGGAGGGTTAATGTTTGTGCCCCTGGGGGCACTTCCACGCACAGAGCAGGGATTTTTAGGACGCTCAAGCTCTCGACTGGGCTCGAAGCGCTGCTCCTGCGGCCACCCCACGTGGGGGCTCAGCCCGGGGATGTCGCGTGGCTTCAGTCCTGCTGCCAGACAGGCACCGAGCCGATCCTCTTGCGCGTCTTGCCAAGGAAGTGGCATTTAATTAAAGTGGTTCCTTAACTAAAGTTTTTCTAACGGTTCTTCCTGAAATGTCCTGCTTTGAAGTAAGGCGTTATGCAAAATATTTATGCAAATTAGCCTGAAGTTTCAGAGGAGCTTTAAATTTAAAAAAAAATAAAATAAAATAAAAAAATCCCCAAACTCTTGTACTCATTCAGTCTTGCCTTTGTGCTTTCTGGTCCTTCCTGCTGGGCATCTCTCTGGTTCCTTGCTGATCCCTTGCCCTTAAGTTTTCTCTTGGAATCTGGAGATACTGTGCTGAGAAGAGGACAAAGACAATGCTGTCAGGATATTTTCTTCCTGCTAGGTGTTCCTGTCAAAGCATCTTTCTGCAGCGCACCAGGGCAGCACGGATTTTCTCCCTCTCCTGTCAGCCCCCTTTCCTTAGGTACCCAAGAAACTACCAAAAGTCAACAACTACAGAGTCCTGTCAGCAAAGGATGGCTGGAGACGTGCTGCAAACTGATCTCACCTCTCAATACTAAATGAAATGCTTCTAAATACTGTTTCAGTCTCTTCTTCTGGAGGGAACCCAAATTCCACTGAAGTCCACGGGTCATCAGTTAGTTTTACCAAAGGTCCTTTGGGATGTTAGACCTTGCCTGGATTGAGCACCTGCTCCTTCTCAGCACCTCTTCAGCACCAGGAGGTCTCACCCTTCCCATCACCTGTAACGTCTTGCTGAGTCCCACGGAAGAGCCCAAATATTATCTCCCATAAAGTCTTTTCTGCTGCCACCACCTCCTTAGAGTCTTCACATCTGGCAGATGTGTCCTCCCCATCCCAGCTGCTGGCCACATTTTGGACTTGACAGCCCGAGCCAACCAGCCAGCCCCCGAGCCTCCTCCTGGGGTGGTCTCTACCGCCCACCTTGCGAGGGTCCAAGGGACGCAAAGGGTTTCTTGGCTTCCTACGCAGGAGGGCACGCAGTCGGAATTCTTGTAAGCATCACTTTCGCTGTCTCTTCCCAACATAAACTGGCCAAATTGATGCAGTCCCAGCCCTCAGGATAAACACCATCTCTGCTGTTTAGAGTAAGTGTCTCCTGAAAGGAGAAACGCGCGGCTGAGCTGACAGCCTTGCTGCTGGGGAGCCACGTGGGGGGACGGGAGGTGCCTGCAGGCGAGTGGCACTGCCCCAGCAGAAACCTTCCCCTGCGAGCAGACGTGAAGAGGAACAGTGTGTAAAAGGAGGACTGAGGCTACAGAAAGTCTGCAGTTAACTCAGTAGTAGTAAACTTATTTTGCAAAAACACAGAGATTAGCAGTCTTCACCAGAGTCACTTGTAAAAATTCCTGCTAAGGGGTGGCTTAAGCCTGTGCCTAAATACAGAGGTTGGCTTTTAGTTGTAATACACCAACGTTGCAAAATGCTTGTTTATGGGAGGTTTTGTATTTCACATTAGTTTCAGCTTTTCAGCTGTTTAGGAATAGTAAATCCTCATGTGGTTAGGAAACATTCTTGGCTATTATCTCTAAAGAGAAATTATTTACGGTCAGGCTAGTACTTTTGAAGGAGACTCAGATGAGATAGCTCATTAAGTCAAGCATTCTTTCTATACCTGCATTCTTCCCAACAAAGTATTTCTCATTTTCAAGGCAGCTAATTTAGAGACAGATTTTCCTTACTGCACTGATGCAAACCTGAACTCCTGGCACGCTCCACGAATAAAGCTGGCTCAGATGTAGATACGCTGTCCTCACCTTTCAAGGCCTGGAAAACAACTGGAAAATACTTAAGTGATACAGCCTGGTGCAGCTGGACTACTCGGAACACATTCAGTAATCACTATTAGAGAACTAAAATCTTACTCATTTAAAAAATATCCTAGTCCTATCCCCACCTTTGTCTTCTCCATACCACAAAAGCCCTCACCAGAGCTTCGGAAGTAGCTCTGGATGTTCGGAGCAGGCGGTGACTGCAGCCTCAGCAGGCAGGTCAATAACCAAGCTGAGTCTTCTCACCCCACTGCACGGCCATCCCCTACATATCCATCCACAACTAAAAGGAAAGAAAATTAGAGCTCAATAACCCTGTCCAGCTGCTGGGCAGGGGAGAGGCAGACAAGGACATTTACTTTTTAAGTTAATTGATCCACTTACTCATTCATTTCATTCATTAAAAACAAAGCTTTAAGGCTCAAAGCTTTCCGGTATTTCTTCAGTTCTGTCAAATGGTTTAGTAAGAGGATATTACTGTTCATTATGACCCTTCCCACGCTTATATATTAAAGTTACACACAATTACAGCACTATTACACCTCCCCTCCAGAGGACTCAGGTGAACACCCTGGCTGCTGTCAGAGACCTTCACTTCTGCCTTGCTCAGGATCCTGCAAATCACAAAGCTGGCCTGACCAGAGGACAGAATATTTAATTTAGAGCTGAACACCTCAAAAATATCTCCTTGTACAACTCAGCTATGGAAAAGCTTTTGATTACTGCCCTTCCGTACATGCTTTAAGGCTGAAGTCTTTAATTTGAGGAGAATGATTAGGAAGCAGAGAAATTTTAATGCTCTGCTCCAAAGCCTAGATAAAAATCTTAGCTACAGAGTCAAAACGTGTTTAACTTGCATTGAAAGTGATAATTTCTGCAGCACGCTGGAATTCACTGACTCACAAGCCATCTGGAGATGCTAGAAGCATTCAGGAAGCAAAGGCAAAAGGTCTCAAGTTTCAGTTGCTGAGATTAAAATACCAAGGTTCAGAGGTAGCAGGCAGTCAGCTGTGAAGATGGAAGACTTCAAGGCTCTCGGGACTAATAAATGTGACACAAGCGAGTGCCTTCGTCACCTCCCGAGCCGTGTGCTTGCAGCTGGGCACAGCCTTCCCCAGACATCCACGTGCAGCATCCTTGCGCCTCTCCTGAGGCAGAGAAACGAAATTTTTCCCACCTGCATGGACCAAGATCTCTAACAAAACGTGTGTGTAACGAGAAAGGTGGGGAAGCAAGAAGGCAGAAGAATAGATTTCCAGATAGCGTGCAAGCATGAAAAAGCAGAGTAGAACCTCAGCGGAGAGTCCCGAGGAGCAGGTGCAGATCCCTACATCTCAAGTAAAGGATTACAAAAGGAGCAAAACCATCCTTTCTTATGGTTCAAAAAACCCACATTTTTCAAGGTTTTTTTTTTCTCCCAAGGGTAAAATTTCTGTATACTTTTGTATATTTATGAATTAAATCTTAATTTGTTCTTGGATTGGTACTTACTTACCAGTCTAAATTATGCCTCGTGCCAGAAAAGGTTCAATAGACAGATGCTGTACATGGAGGACACCATCACCTACAAAATGCCCAGCTGATACACAAGCTACACGCAGAAGAAAGCTTAATTCATCATTAAGACAGATGCAGCATGACTTTGCTTATTTTTGCATACTCAACATTCATTATTAATTCAGATAGAACACGGGCAGGATAAATAGCTCAAGTAAATGGTATTGCAGAAGAGGTCTCATTGAAAGTTTAATGAAGGGTTTTAACAGCTGAGGAGGTCATCTCCAGCCAGAGACCTTACTCTGGCAGTGAAAATTAGTCTAAAAGAAAATAGCAGAATTTTTTTCTGCAGAGCCAACAAAATGTCCAGGCATCTACATAAACAGTTTAATATAACTGTAAAAGGTTATCCTTTTCTAAGATGGGCTTTTTGGATACTGAAGGCCTGTGACAAGAAATTTCTAGAAACAAATAACATTAACAACACATAAATCTCAGCTTCTCTCTAAAATATAAAATCCTAGAATGGCCTAGGCTGGAAGGGACCTTAGAGATCATTTAATCCAACCTCCCTGTCATGGGCAGGGACACCTCTCAGCTAGATCAGGCAACACACGAGGACCGAAAATACAATATTTCTTTCAAAAAGTGGTGCTTCTGCACCACTGAGTCTTCAGCTGGAAGTATCAGGTGAAGATGTCAGTGAAGTTCATTATTAAAAAGTGTACCTGACCCAGCAGTTCATGGATTCAACCAGTCCAGACTCCTTGGACAGCCCCGGTATTATCCACCAGTAAACCCAGGTATTTTCAGGTTTTTGCTTTGTTTGGGTGCATCTAAAGGTTACAAAAATAAAGGAGATGTTACTTCCAGGCTGTTTGATTGATTTCACAATAAGAACTACCCAAGCAAGGCATTTCTTGCTGTCATCTCGTTGTCCGATCCACGTGTGCAGCATCCCGCTGAAGTCTATGAGTTCATAAAAAACCAGCTCTACCAGCAGTTCCTTAATGGAAAACAGTCGCTGATAAAGAAGAGGGGGGGAAAAAAAAGAACTAAAAAAAAAAGAAAAAAGCATTCAGTACTCACTGCTCAGAAGTTGCCATGAAGGACAAGAATGCTCAATAGCAGCAACATCAATCCCTACATTATCATCACTTCAGCTATAGAGGAAAACAGGCAAGATGGAATAAATATCTCTGAAATAAAGGGTGTTGTTTCAAATATGGACAATGCCTGCAATGGAATAAAAATGAGAGAGTATTTGGAAAAATTGAGCAACGCTTGATACTTCACTACCATTAGAAATTCTTCTTAAAGATTAATGTGCTGCATGGGCTAAAAGGGTTAGAGGGGAAAAGCTGATTCCTTTTCATTTCTAGCCAGCCCATCTATCAATAAATAATGGACAGAGCTTATATACCACATTCAATATATGCTACAGGTAGAAGTTAAGTATTCTGGAATAGACTCGAGAGATGAACCAAGTGATTTAGGGGGAGATGCTGGACAGAATCAAAGAAAGATGTGCAGTTTGGAAGAAGGACCGAGTTATTTTCCTTGGACAGTCCATCCTGAAAAGCTTTAGTACAAGCCACCAACACTCATATGGAAGATAAAAAACCGCCTACACAGCTATTTTAGGGATGACCTGATGATCATTAAAAGAGAGCTGACTGGCAGGCTTTGTCAAACATAACATTAGCTTTCAGCTTCCTAAGAAAGCTTACAAAACCAGAGCTACGGCAGAGCATGCTATGGCTCTGCACGGTATTTTACAAGGAGCAAAAGACACTCGCTGCTTCATGATGGCTCCGAGCCAGATTTCCTGAGAAGATTGCTTTTCTGAATGAGGCTAAGATGAGCGGTGCATGCCAGAGCCATCTGTGGTTCAGAAAGGAAATAACTCTTCTGCTGTTCTTGGAAGGTTGGGTTGGATTTCCTCACGAAAGACTCAAAAAGGAGACAGGAGCTGAGGGCTGATTTTTTTTTTTTTCCTCCTGTCTGGGGAAAGGAAGATGAGGAGGAGGGTGGTTGGTGGTTGTTTTATTTCGGTTTGGTCTGTTGTCATCCCCCCACCAAGAGCCCTGACCTCTAACAACATTTCTTGGGTTTATTCCTAGAGTAAAGACAAGACCAAAATACGGCACAAAGCCGTGCATGAGCATGTCAGAGAGATCCCATTTACATGTAAATGCTGCGTAAGGATAGCTGGATGCAGAAGGAACCTGAGGAACTCTAAAAACAAAGCCATCTATCTACTGTGGAAAGAAAAGCTGTAATAGTAGAAATTCAAACATAGTTCGATTCCCGTTCAGCCCTCATGTGTTGCCTGATCTAGTTGAGAGGCGTCCCTGCCCATGACAGGGAGGTTGGAATAAATGATCTCTAAGGTCCCTTCCAGCCTGGGCCATTCTAGGATTCTCACTTCTTTAGTCTGCACACCGTTATGTGCTACAGCCTTGGAAAGTACCCTGCTGAGATATTGACCTTGTAAATAAAAATATATAAGCCATGAAGCTAAATTTCGACTATAACTCCAAAATAAAATCATTTTGTAAATATAATATCCTCGTAAACATTTCTAGACTTGAAATTCATTAAGGTAGAGCTTAGAATACTTCAGGTGGACAATAAATATTCTGGAAAACCTCAACATAGATGTGCCCTACGATTTATGAGGAATTAAAACCATGATTCCACAACTGCTTACCCAATGAAAATTTTATATAGGAGTAATACCAAAAAAAGTGCACTCAGTTCCTAGAATCATGTCATAGGGGATAAAAAAAAATAAAATACATGCTACAGGATTGAAAGCTAATTTTATTCAACCTGTTTAATTTAAACATATTGGTTAGTTTTACAAGAGTTCCTGATATTGCCCAAAACCTTTGAATGGAAAGACAAGAGTAGCACAATTCTCTTCACAGGGATGCAAACCCTGGCCTGCCCTCCTGCCGTATTTTCTATTTCACCCTGGAACTTTCCACACTAGCAAGCTTTTCCGTTCCTTACAAATATTTTTCTTTCAAAATACAAATAAACATTCCCAACTACCTGTAACAAGGATGCTTTCAAGGTCCAAGGCTGTAAATTTAACACCAGGACTTTGCCCCAATTCACACTGAACACGCACTGACCTTTCCTTGTTTGAACCACGAGGGCTCTTCCCAGAGATTCTCAACACGACTGGAAAACATCACCTCATGTTTAATTAAGAGCCCTCGTCTGCAGCAGCTCAGCATCAAGTTTAGACGAGTTTAATGGAACAAATCCTGTCCTGGGCATCATCAGAGCTCTAAGACCCAGAGCACTGCACTCCTGGGGGCAACAGGCAGGCTGAACCTGAAAGAGGACAGACAGTGATTAAAGCCCTTCGGATTCTGAATCATCTGTCAAGAACCGGGACGAGATACCCTTAATAAAAAGTTATTCAGGGTATTTAAGTAGACCAGAATAAATTAAGCCAAGTTTATTTCTAACGATCAGTGAATTCTGCAAACTCCACTCTGCCCCAGGAACATCGGCCTTTCTGTAATTACCGTTTCCCCGCTGGAGGCTGTGTTCAGAATCTTTTAGATTACGCTGTACTTCCTCATTTGCTATTTAATTTTTTCATAGATCTAGATACTGCTTTTAGATGTCCGGATATTGAAGCTTCAAATGAAAAAAAATCGTGGCTGGTACTGAAACATACAGCCCATTGAATCATGACACTTTCAAAAAGATGAATTATCTTACCAGGTACAGCACGTTTTTTCAGAAGTAGCTGACAGGTTCGGTGATCATACTGAACACTGCTGAAGCTTAAAAACCCCAAAAGACAAATCCCAACTTGATTTTATTTCTGAACAACCATCAATTCATAGCACAGGAGATGCACCATGTTTGGGAGATCATTACAATACACGGGATCTTCAAAGAATAAAAAGTCCAAGAGGAGATCAGCTGAGGTTTCCCCCATGGTCCAGCATGAGCTTGCTGAGCAGTATTTGAGAGGGCAGCTCTTCAGTTCCATTTCCATTCAGTGCAACTCAAACCCTGCCCGACAGACAGAAGCAACCAACAAACACTTTTAAAAGTGGCAAAGTCATTTATACCACGGTGCTGCAGAACAGCAACAATATCTATGGCCAACTTAATTTCGGAGCTCAAAATCTCAGCCTGGAGAATCCCATCCCAAATCCACACAGGACCAGTCGTGTTGTGATCCTGCAGGTATTTCTGTGGAAAAGGCCCCACGACGTAACAAATCTCAAGGTAACATTAAGAATCGAGTTTTAAGGGATTAACGCAATTGCTGGTGATCTTGGTCTGCTTTCACATCAACTGACAGCTTGGGTGCAACGCAAATTTCTTGGAATTGACAGGCTTTGAGACAAGGATTTAGATATGGAATCCAACAGACTTTATTATTTCCAGCATCCACTCATTTTAACAATTCTTCCTTGTTAGCATGGACAAAGAAGCCTTTCTCAGGTTTGAGAACAAAGAAATGAAATTACAGAAGATTAATCTTGCTGGTGTGCCAAATGACATCACTCGCAACAGAACAAGTCCAAGAGTCCTGTCATCATTCCTCTTTATATTGACCTTCAGTGTAATCTCCACCAATACTTATTATTTCTGTAAAAGTGTAAATTCAAAAGTGAAAACTGTATGCATAAAATAATCAAAGCACATTTCCAGATTGTGTTTCACCAAAATTATATGGAGTATAGATAAATCAACGCATTTGCTTCAGAATTTGATCGAGAAAGACAAAAAAAATTAGGTTTTCTAACAAGTTACTTATCAATGCACCGATCCACAAAGATCTTTATAAGTAATAAAAAAGGCAAGGTAATTGGAATCATTCCCTTCTCTCAAGTTCTTGCAAGTTATTACTGAAGGAACACCACAGACTCATGGTCCTAGTTAACAGGAAAAAAAACCCCACTTCATACTAAACTGAATTGAGAGTCTTTTTGAACAGGTAACACTGGTTTGGACGTGGTAAGAGACACAGCATTTCACAAAACTAGATTTGTAGTTGCGGCAACAGGAACAAATCCTTCAAATTGGTTTTAAGATTACATTTAAACGCAATAAATAAACATTTTCCAAGTGTTTTACAATTACACTCCAGCTTGAGACCAGATCAGTTTAAGTTGTAGGTGGACACCAACTTCCCTCAGACCTCGCATGCCCGAGCCCACTGCTCCACGTGGGTTTGTTAGCCAGCCCTCCAGGCAGCAAGCCCGGCTTTATAGGATTGACTCTAATGAGGCCAGAACAGGCAATATGGAAAGCCAAAATAAAACCACTTTTCCTCTCAGCTGTGCCCCTGCCAAATCCTCCTGCCTCACCTGGGAACTGATGAATGCTCAGATGAATGCAGAGGACTGCCTGATTACCTCTGCCCAGCTCTCCTTTTTAATATTTACTTATCATACAGAGTTACACAGACGAGCTGTCTCCATAAAGAGCTCTTAATTAGCTGAAGCGCAGGATTCCAACCAGGAGACTGACCATTTTCATTAAGACCCAAAGAAAACGAGGCGAGATGGGAACACTGCATTCTGATCAAAGGAATCTAATGCAGCGACAGAAAGCATTTGTAATCCAAAAGCAACAGGCTTTCTGGCCAGAGAATTGTATTTCTGATTTTGTATTAACTAGTCCCTGTCTGTAGCAGCAGATATCTGTAGTAATTCAATAGAAAAAATTCAAGTAAGTCCCAGTAGTCAAACCACATGTATCACCCCACTAATGCCCGTGCTAAGGAGAACATATTCCTCTCGACAGAAGGTATGTTCAAAAGAGTAATGCTCATCTTGCTTGATTAACTTAGGTCAAACTTGTACATTGCATTAGTAATTGAACAGATCAAATAATTAAACAGGTAACAGCAACGTGGGGAGTCACAACAAGATATGGTCCAAAAGATTGTTTGTATCTTAAACTCAAGAATTTAAAAAAAAAAAAGTTTAAAAATAATAAAGAGCCCACTCTGGAAGTTTTCTGTGTAGGCTAACCCTTTAGTACAAGGACAAACCATTTTCAGAATACACCACATTTAAGATGGTATTTAAGGCACCATTTGCAACAATTATAGAAAAGGAAATGCAAAACCAAAGTGTATTCCAGTACACTAATAGAGCTGGGAAATTCTAACTGAATGTGAGGTTCCACGAGATGTTATCTCCCTTTTTCCTCTCCTCTTGCAGGGCTTCTCTCATTCCCTTTGACCTCGTGTTCCACTCCCAGAGGAATTACACCAAGACTGGATCCCCGATGGCATGGTCTGGGTTGCAGGTGAAGGAGATGGTGATGGCATAGCGAGTGCCCCAGCGAACCTTTTCCACGCGGTGAAGGTTCTCCGATCCGGAGGTGAAAAAGGAAACCCGGCCTGTAAGGACAAAGAACTGAATCAGCGACACAGAATTTCCCACTCGGCTATCGGCGCTCTGCAGTTCTGCTGTTGTCTCGGTCCGACTGCTCCCTGGCCACCCGAGAGCCCATAGGTCATCGCAAAGACAAACTGTTATGAGCTTATGCCGCGCTCCGACAGCTTTATGTACTGTTTAAAACATACGTTAATCCTTTGTGCTACAAAGCTGAAGACATAATTCCACTGTATCTCATAGTTTATAAAAGGCAGGAAGAAGCCAAGAACATCTGAAGCCAGTTCTTAGTTGCTTCAATTAAACCAAACCAGAAAACCCCAACTCTAGTGACTGTCAGCAAAGTGTATTGATTTCCTCCCTGCTCCCCTTCTAGTCTGGGCTAATTTTAGACCAAAGAAGGAAGAAATGCTACAAAGGTGGCAAAAAGTCTTCAGTGAAAAAAACGCTCAGCAGGTTTACGAGCAGCTGTGGCAGCTTATCAGCATTGTACCAAGTATTTGCTATAGCTTTTTGTGCACAGCCTGATCACTTGCTGTTCAGCCAGGTTAGAAAGTTGTGTATCAGTAACACAAGTTAATTTTCCTTAGAACAAGCCACTCACGTGCATTGGCTTGGAAATGGTTTTCTAGATGTAAGTGCTTACTCCTGTGCTTTATCCTGTCCAAGCTTTGACCACCACCCTCCGGGCCTTAAGTGGCATCAGTTACTTTGATGATGACAGCAGAGACCTGTTTGTATCTCACTTGGTGAAACAGCAGAATAGAGCCCTCTGCACTTTCATATTATTAAACTGTTGTAAGAACATACAAGTTTGATGTTTAGCCAGTAACTCGGAACTGACGCAGCTCTGCAGGACTGCTCAAGTTCTCCTGAGAAAGCTGGTCATACTCGTGTGCACAGCTGGTTTATGCCAACAGCATATGGTTTTCCTACTCAGGCTTCTTTTCCACTGGTCAAATTAGATTAAATTTGAACTTATAATAGCGAACTCATATTGACAATCTAACTCTGTCTGGGACTCATTCACAATCATGCAGAATGAAACACTTAAATGCTTACTTAAAATCTGCACAACAAAAAAGATAAAGGATTCCAACCATTACGCTGCAGAAACGGGCACCAGACACGAAGCCGGTTTTCTCTTCTAAAGCGATCCAAAAGATGCAGAAGTTACTTTGCTTGCACACTGCTAAGCAGCGCACATGGGAGATCTGAGAAAAACTAGACTGGCCTCGAGGAGCTCAGCTTACCCACTAATCTTTGAAGTCTACTTGAGTAGCTCCTGTGTCCCTTGTGAGTTCAGCTGCAGTTCACATTTAATCTTTCATAGTTCACACAGTCTTTCCTAAGTGCCAAGCAGAAGTCACATCTTACTCTTACCCGCCCATGGCTGCATATCAATAATTGGTAAAGCTATATGTATAAAGTGTACTCATTCTTATGTACAGCTCATTTACACCTCGGTGTCCTGCTTTTCTGTATGAAAGGCTGAATGAAGGCAGTGTACTCCGAGTGCTCCAATGAACAACCTCAAGGATTTCACACAAAGTCCCCGTGTCATGAATTAATTTTTTCTTTTAAATTTTATATTAACATCATTCAAGTACTTTATTATCAATCCCTCACCTACTCACCCAAAGCTTTGCCTTAAACTGATTTTCAAGCTTTTTTCGTTTGACCTCTTGCTAGAAGTAGTAGTAATTCAAAGTTAGACAAGTATCAATGTATTGTTTAATCCACTTAAACTGGATTTTTTGGCTATACAGAAGATCTTTTAAGTTTTCTTTAATAAATGTCTTCATATATATGGTATCTTACAGCTCCTTGTGCATCTCGTCCCATATCTGTCAACTGGGGTCTCCGAGTCACTGAACAAGCCCGTAGACTGTTTTCATCTCACGTTAATCTCATATCAAAAACTTTAAGGAATATATGGCATTATGCAGAAGCTCCTGGGGAAAGACAAGTTAAAATAAAGCTGTACCATTACTGGATGACTTCTACAACTTTTGAGCATACCAAGACTAGAATGACCCTTCACAGTCTTGTTCAGTACACAGTATATGGAAACCACTCCAAAAAGCCAGTAGGTCATGACTAAGCAAGCTTGTTAAAGCATGGACCTGCTACTCATTCATGACCTCTCCTTGGTCTAGTTTTTTTTTTAAAAATTTTTTTTGCTCATTTTTTCAATTAAGATTTTTAGATCCCAAAGCTCCCAGCTATGAACCATATTAGCAACTTGGTAGGATCACGCACAATGTGGGTCTGGTTTTAGCTGCGAGACTGCATTCAAAGTGTTTAAAGTGCACTTTAACATGTTACACCTCCACAACTAATGTAGCTGTGATAGGATTTATCTTATTGCTAATGGTGAGGAAAACATGCACAGGGCAGTTCCAAGCTCTCCAGCCTATGAAATATTGATAGAGTGAATGCTGAGCTTTTTATAAAGAGACTGGTGTTGTACTACAAGTGCTAAAGAATGGCTACACAACTATTCACTGCAGCTTCAAGTATGTATGTGCTTACAACTTCATGATGAAACATTTTTGAGTGACAAAAGCTCAGGAGAAAGTCTGTAAAATTCAAATCCCATTTCTTTTGCCCTTTTCTTTCATGATTTAACAACAGCCTCAAATTGATCTTTTCATTTTATCCTCCCCTCCTCTGACCTGCTTGCACAGATGTCTTTCCAACACGCTTTCCTGCTCTGCTAAAGAAAGCTTGACTACTACCTCCCAGCACATAATTTCAGTTTGATTTATGAACACTTTCTGTTAAGTGTAAGTTCTTTTTGAGATCACAGGTTACTACTCAATACAATTTTATAGCGTGCTATCTAACCAAAAAGAGAAAGTGTTTAATCCCTGGTCCTTTGGAACAGAAGAAACATCCATGGTATCATCTCTTGGTTTGAGGTCCATGCTTTTAAGCTTTTGCAAAGAGGCCAGTCCTGAGCTACACTGCCAAGGATGAAGATGACAATGGAAGTGTCTTGGGGTTAGAAGTGATGCCAACAGTAAAAAGCTAGGAATGTTTGGTTTGGGGTTTTTTTCCACTGAGATAAATCTATATTCTGGGAAGTATTTCATCCCGATTGTGAATGTTTGACTCATTTTCCCCAACCACTGCAAGATGCCATAAAGACCATCGCTTCTTCAGTTCCATGATGCTTTGACCAGTACCTCAACCTCAGAGAAGGGCTTTAGATCCCTAAGTCACAAGGAACTGCCCTTGCATCCAGTATCTGTCCTCTCCTGCACACCTCCACTGTCCCTTCCCTGAGGAGCCCATCAGGCACAGCATATCACAGTAATTTGTGCCTCACACCAGAGCATTTAGTACTTTTAACTGTCGGGGACGAAAGACCTACTGTCACCGAAAACTCCAGTGCAAACTTACTTAAATACACCACTCTCTCACAGAG